>OZ014531.1:144452579-145136764 GCA_963966105.1 Volucella zonaria | reverse complement strand
TCGGCTTAGAGTTGACGATAGTATGAAGTCCAGGAGACGTTTTATGGTTCTGAAAAACATAGGGATGCAGTAGCTGAATTGAAATGTTGAAGACTTTTCTGAATAAATATCAAAGCTAGAGTGGTGTTCAAAATATACCCATGAAGTTGCGATTAAAGTAAGAAGTTTTGTAGAAATCCACAATATAAGAAGAACTGTCCTTTCTCCGCCGATTGTACGATACTTCTCCTTATGATATTTTTCACTATTTAGTGTTGAGCACCCGGCTCTGAGTACGAAGCACATTCTTCGGTTTCTAGAATTGTTTCACGATCCAGCAGGTAGTGGAGGTCACTGTTTTCAAATACCCAATAGTAGTGGTTCCGATGAGGAATTTCTGGTACAGTTTTATGAAGCAAGGACTCCCAAGGGTCTTCTGCGGGAACACTACATCATGCATCATGTAGGTGTCCTCCATATTACAGTCCCCACAACTGATCTACCAAGTGTTTGCACTCATAGTCGTTCAGATATGCGAAACGTCAGAGAGAAAATAACGTTCTCACAGCTTAGCCAGTATTTTCATAGAGGTGGATTTTCCTGCGATATCCAAATTCCATGTACCCGAAACGTAACCTCTGCTGGTTGTATGTAGCACTGGTTTCAACCGGATTTTTTCACGGGGATATTCTTAACTATTGTTGGTAGAATTCATGAGCCGCTCTAATTTTTTTTTGTGCAACGCCCCGTGGATGAGCTGTTTTTACCCAGCTTTTTTGGTGGCTTCTTGGCATCAATTCACATAAACAGTCTGAATCTGCCTCACACAACTTATTGACAGCTTCTGTCCATCTTGCTGCAACCTTAGACCTTTGAGTGGATTTCCCTATCTATTTTTGGTTGGGGATATAATAAGGACTCACAATCCGCTCACATATATGTTTCTGTGGCAGTATAACTGCCTGCGAAACAACGAAAGTATTATGTAGATCGAACGGCTTGCCAAAGGAGCTTTTCTAATATAAAGCAAACATGCAAATAGAGCTCACACACAAATGGAACCATACTCTTGTCACACATGACATTCTGCAAAAGTCCTAAGTCTTTTTGTAATGCACAAATCGATACGCATTGTGTTTTGTGTCACTTGTTTTTCTAGCATTGAAGTGAAAAAGTTTCGTGAACAGGATAAGTTCACTCGTACTTTGTCCTTTTTTCAGTTTTGATATTGTCTACACACATATTATATATAATTTCCCCCCAAACTTTAGAATCTGCCTCTGCTAAATTGAGGAAGACAATTTAAATTAAATTAAAAAAAAAAAGTTAAAACCTCACCATCCTTAATATCTCATTTGCGAGTCCCCAAAACAGTTCGTTTTCAACTGTATCCCAATTTAATTCGCCTGCCTGTGATATCCTTACAATTTCACTTAATCCCAATTATCCTCCATCAGCGTCTTTAAAAAGTCCTTAACACACAATAAACCATGCAAAAGGGATCATATCTCCTTAAATCCTGGTAAAAAAAAAAAAATATTTTTTATTCATTTCGTTTTTTTTTTTTACAATGAAGAGGTCTGCGCTTATAACGACATACATATATAAGAAAAAAAATGCAATTACCACGCACAATAGAAGCCCATATATCCTATCCTATCGCATCCCATCCCGCTCGTGATTCCGTAGATTCCTAGATTCCAACTTTGCAGTATACTCCATGCTGACTATTACTGTGTCATCTTAATCCTTGGTCTTTTCATATTTTTATTCAAACCACCCCACTTCTCGTCTGTTTGTATCTTTTCGCAGGTTGCTTGCTGTATGCGGTGGGTAAGCCGGTTTTCCATAAATCTATCGATGAGACCTATGGATCTTGGCTAAAGGATGCTGCTGCTAAGCCAAGGGACAAAGAGAAAATCTTTGTTACCAGAGAGAACGTTACGAATCGCCTCTACGAATTCTCCAACAAAATGGAATATCGTGGCAGCAGCCTTTCCAGCAAATATTACGAGATAAAGGAAGGATTTATGGTATGTTATGGCGTGTTGTGGTTTCCTATGGGTTCACTCTTACATCCCATTCAGGATTGCCCAACTTTAAAGCCTCTTTCTTCAAATGCATCTCAAATATTCTACATACATACATATACGAGTATGTACTCGTAGTCATCGTGTTCATATTTTATTTTTTCTCTCTCTCTTTTTTTATTTCTTTCTTCCAATTTTCTATCGGAAATCTTCGGTTCGCTTTTTATCGTCCTGCCGTTGCGGGCACATGGAACAATTTGCTGGATTTGATGGGTGACGGAACAGGGCAATGCTCATGTCGTTTTCAATGGATCCTTCTACTACAACCAGGAGAACAGTGACATCATAGTCAAATTGGATTTGGCAACTCTGAAGAGAACAAGTGAGTTGTAAATTGTACATTAATTGCGTGATATTGTCTTTGGATGGTGTCTCGGTTGTCAGGAGTTTGTTGTAAAGATGAATTGTAAGTGGGTTTTGGAAGAGTTCCTGTTGATGATTGTCACTTGCAGATTGCAAGGGACTAGGGAGTGTGATGATAGGTGTTTGTAATGCTCATCGTAGTAGTTGAGTTAATGAATTTCATTTGGGGAAACTTCACTAGACCGACAAAATTCAGTTAAATTATTGTTTTAGGAAATGAAATTCATTTACACGTACTACGAGTACTTTCGTCCTGCAATTTAGTTGGTAAATGGATTTGAGCACGATTTTATGCTGCTTGGATGCATTTGATGTAGGATTGCGGATAACAAGACGACAAGTTGAGCAGTTTCCCAGGTAATTTGATATCGAAGCTGATATTTCAAGTCGGTAACTGACAGGTTCAAAGGAGGTGTGATCTTAACTGGTCGATGAGTGGTTTACGAGTAATTTGTCTGAGATCTCCACAGGTGTATTATAGATCTCTTGGTTAAGGTCTACTGATGAGTTTTGATTACAATCACCTTCATTTCGACTTTCAGGATTTTCATATCCTTCAGCTTCTCCTTGTCATTAAATTTCTACTGCGTCGTCCAACACTGGAATCCGAAAGAGCTGAATGTTAAAGTGACATACTGGGGAGTTTTTCTGTTATTTGAGCCACCTCTTATTTATTCAGAAATGTTCGATGAACCTGTAGAGAGGGTATAGAATGCTCATGACCAATGTTACAACCTTTATAGGTAGGGACTGCCACAAGCCAAATAAAGTTACATCCACACGGCCTCTAAACTACAAGCTGCTGAAGACCTCGAAAAAGTTAACAGCTCTGCTAAAATTTAGTGCGAGTATACATATATAAGTTCGAAAACTTTCTGTCGTTTTAGTTGGAGAGGATTTTGGTTCCTGTAGAAGGTGTGAACGGCTGTCGATAAGAGTGAAGTAATTTTATCCAACTTGCAGTAGACATGGAAGAGTGAGTTTTTCATTAAACAAAGTCCACAACGTTTGTATTTAAAAGTGCTGGTCAGGTTAGGCTAAAGCGGTTTTCATTTGAAGTGCACTTATACCAGTTGTATTGTAGATCCATTGTGATTGAAAAGTTGTCATTTGTTAGGCTTAATACATTGTTGGTTTGGTGTTATCGAGCTGTCAGTTAGTTGTTCCTAAGGATCCGAGTCTGGCTAGTTCATCAGTATCGAATTTTTCTGAGATGCTCGAGTGAAATGGAACCCAAAATACCACCTTGATCCCGGAATTTATTCAGAAACTTATAAATACAGGTTTATTCATCTAAATCTACATATATTGTCCCCTCCAAAGTAATCCCCATCGACTGAAACACATTTATGCCAGCGCTTGATCCAATCCTCGAAACATTTTTTTTATTCGCTTTCGGTATGTCCATCAGTGCTTCCTGCGATTTTTCCATTACTTTCTCTCGGCTGAACAGAATGAAGTCACAAGGAGCCAAATCAGGGGAAATCGGTGGCTGTTGGATGGTATTTGTTGCATTTTTCGTCAAAAAATTACGAATAATGATGGCACTGTGCAACGGTGCGTTTTCATGGTGGAAAATCCACGAGTTTTCTGCTCACAATTCTGGTCTCTTTCGGCGAATTGCTTCACGCAAACGTCTCATAATGCCCAAATAATACTCTTTGTTTACTGTCTGTCCTTCTGGCAAAAATTCATGATGCAGTACACCGTTGTGATCCTTGAAAACCGTGAGCATTGCCTCTTTTTTGACTGAAAACGACGTGATTTTTTTAGTCTCGGCTCATTTGGTGAACGCCATTCACTTGCCTGATGTCTGCATTGCGTGTCGTACTCATAAACCCACGTCTCGTTTCCAGTAATGATCCTTTTGATGAATGTGGGATCGGATTCAGCCTCGCAAATCATCTCTTTTGCGTCAACACGGTCTCTTTTTTGCATGAAATTGAGGCCTTTTGTCACCATTAACCAAAATGTCTTGGACGGATCCATAGGCAATGTTGACTCCACTATTTCTTTGATGGTTAATTTGCGGTTATTGACCAACATATCTTTTACTTCATCAATGTTTTCGTCGGTTTTCGAAATCGATGGTCTGCCACTGCGTTCGTCATCTTCGATTGATTCATGACCGCTTTTGAACCGCTCGTGCCACTGGTAAACGACCGTTTTCTTTAGAGAATCGTTGCCGAAACACTTTTCCAACATTTCCAACGTTCTCGCACCATTAAATCCGTTTATTACGCAAAATTTAATACATATACTAGGACATTCGACGCGAGTATTGGTTTCAAGCTGAAGCAATAAGCGGCCTCGAGAAACACATGCTGGAGCCATTTAATTTGGGTAGTTTCGACCGTTTTGGCCTCATTTACGTTGAGACTATAGCTACATCCCCAGGCTTCGATTGAGCGATCGTATTGTATTTATCGCAGTTGTCTTCCTATGATTGGAGTGAAGTCAAGAATTTCTTTGCACTCCTTAGTAATAAAAGTCGGACTATTACCTAAGTTACAGCCTAGTAGGGTAAGTATTATCTCTATTACTCTAAAAATCATTATCTGCGCCTCATTAACTGACTTCTTACAATGTCTAGCTGGTGCAGGCTTATGGTGGCCATAGGTCAGGTATCCAAATGCGAACCATGTTTTTTTGACGTCCTTAGAAGTCAGTAGTACTACTACAAAGTCTGTAGGGTGTTGAAAGGAATGCAAGCTCTGGGTATATCTTCTTTTCATGTCAAGTAAAAAATGTTATAATCATATACACGATGTTCTGGACAATTTATTTGTCCTGGTTAAGAGGGCTTGAGGTACTCAGGGATCAATCTGTAGCACCTTTAACTTCTTGGTGAGTTAGTACAGATACCTCAACGATGGTGACGTCCAGAAATAACACGTGCTTCCACAGTTTGTGTAGAATTTGTAGAAGGTGTGATGAAGTGGCTCTATTGTGATAATTTTGAAGAGTGGGTCCGATAATACAGCCACGGGATTTTCCTACCCACGACGGAGGAGCCAACGGCCGACTTATAGCAAACATTTCACTTTCAGATCCATTGCCGTGGTTTACGGCGTAGAAGTCTAGGAAAAGATTCCAATAGTTGACTAGCAACTCGAGATTTCAATGTCTAGAGATATTCATGATAATCTCAAAACCAAAAGGCGCAGGTGGCTCGTTAAATACAGCCTAAAGTCTGTTCTGCAATAGAACAGCAATTTATCTCTCGGCCCCTACGCCCCAAGCCGGCGAATAGAAACTTACCGGCTTTATATTCTGGCAAACAACTAGTTTCAAAAACTTCTCGTGCCAGATACGATTTTTGAAGATACGTATGATAATCAAATGAATATTGAATAAAGATCACATCTAACTAAACTAACAACAACTTGTTGCTCAAGGACCGATCTAGCATTTGATCAAGAGCACAAAAGTTACGTACCGCATTGATCCAGACTTCGGACATTTAGACGCTTCCCAATCTGTCACTAGTAAGATGTCAAGTTTAAAACATAAGATAAACTTCTATACGTTAAGAGAAGAAGTTAATATTTAAAACCTCATCCTCTGTTGCATCAAAATATCCTGGTATTTCATTATTTCTTTGTAATTTCATCCTGCCATCTTTTCCCACATTAAGTGAATATAATAAATGCTTAAAATGAAAAACAAAAACAAAAAAGAAATCCACTTTGATTCTGATTCTATGCGAAAAAGTTCTAAATTAAGAAGTTAAAACTTTCAAATCACAAAAGTTTTTTTTTTTTTTTTTTGTAAAATGTAGTCTCCTCAACAATATCCCCCACTTTCGCCCACTAAATGAATAGACTATTCGTAGCCATAATAGAGGACACACAAAAGGACAAAATGCAGTTTAAGTTTTCCAAGCAATTTTAAAACCGCTTCAATGGACGCGCAGTCTTCAAATCCTCGCTAGTCTTGTTCGCTTTAAAAGTGAACAAAATGGATTTACTCTTGAATGGGAAATTGTTGTCACTTTAATCTTTAATCACCTGTCTGGTGCCTTAATCAGCTATAAGTGAATAAAAGAAAGTCCTTTGAATTTGCATACGAGTATATGTATTCACTCGCTGCTTGTTTGAACAACAACCAATTAAGTTGAACACAAATCAGCGGCCCGCATCTGATGATAGAATGAAATGGAATAGAAATAGAATCAAATGGAATCAAATAAAAAACTCAATCCAATTCCAATGAATTATTTACGCCCATTAAATTGTTATTCATCCCACCAGTACCGTGTAAGGACCGAGTCCTGTTTGCCTAGTCGTATTCCCTTCAAATAATTCGAATTGCGAAAATATTTCGCCACATGGAATCCATAAAACCGGATTTATTACCCTCGAAAACAATCGCATTTCGGGGCATTAAACTGGCCCCCCGTTAGGGGATATCTGTTACGTATCCCCTCATCTCCTTGACTAACTGAAAAAAGGAACCACCAAGCGATTGCAATCATCACAAAAGATTGTGTGTCGTAAAATTTAATGTGACAACACATTATCACAATACAAAATACATAACATACATGACTGCTATGAATGTCCTTGTATCCTGCCTTCACCTAGCCAAAGTGAATCGTGAATCCTTCGGAAATACTCTGTGGTACACTTCCGGGGACTCAATTCCGTGGTCCGTATCGAGGAGGGAGAACAAAATCACGTTATGATGCAATGGCATCCACAAAATAATTCATAGATCCTCAACCCCCCAACCCTAGGTTTAGTTTGGAATTCAGAAATGTCGATAAGGGTGCTTCATTGGATCCTGGACCATAACTCTTTTATTTGCTCTCGCTTTTTTTTTCTCTTTTTGTAATTTTTTTGTGATATTTCCCAGAAATGTTTATATTTGATATGTTTGTTCCATTTACAGCAACAAAAGTACCCTACATGGGACTACCCTCTGGCAATAAGTTATACACGACAAACTACAACTACATGGACTTTAATGTGGATGACGTGGGTCTTTGGGTGATATACAGCACCTACGACTCCAATAACACCTTCGTGGTAAAGGTGAGTACCCAAAATTTGTCCGAATGTCGGTATGGTGCTGTCAAAAAGGCAATTGGAAGGGATGAAAACATACCTTGACATAAGCCCGCCAGTAAATTGCTTTATTCTCATATTTCGTTTGCCTTGCTTTGACATTTTTATTCGTTTTTGAGTTGATTTTTCATTTCTTTTCGAATAATTCTACTCCATAGCTGGATGCAGAGAGTCTGCAGACTCAGTACAGCTGGAACATAACATTGGATCATCATAAATTCGGTGAGATGTTCATTGTGTGCGGAGTCCTGTATGCTATCGATTCGGTGACGGAAAGGAATTCCCAGATTCGTGTTGCTGTCGATTTGTACAATGGAAAATTAATAAAAGTCGACTTGCCGTTCTCGAATCCATTCCGAAGGACCACCACAGTTGGATATAATCGACATCTTGGGGTAAGTAGCAATTATGTTTGGGATTTTATCCATCTAGAAGGGTGTTTAGCCTCGGCTTTCGATATTGTTTTATACTTAACAGTGCAGATAAATTTCTTTAACAGGTTGTTTCAAAAATTAATAGACTGGAACGTGACGTGTAGAATATTGATTATGAATTGTTAGGTTGCACTAAGATCTTAACTGGCTTTTCATTCAGAAGCGAGAACCAGTCCTTGTATTCTTTTAGTGTCTTCCCGCTTCAGTAATAGAATTGAGAGAGGGTGCATATCTATATCATACCAACACACTTATTGTCTAGCCTATCATTGGCCAATATTACTAAACCTTCAGTAGGGGACTGAAGTGCAGTACATAGCACGGAGTCAAAAACGATTTCAGAGGACCGTCCAGCGCTAACTTATTAGAGCTCAGGTCATTTGAATAAAGTGACGGAACACCGTCTAACAAACTAATGGCAGTCCCAACTCCTTTGTACAGGATAATTGTCTTTTTTGAATGGTCTACACCTCTAGGTTAAGGACAGTTTTATTGCTAGTGATCCAAGCGAATGAAGAAAAACTTTTAGCTATACATGTTTATTGATTGAATCCTTTGGAGACTTTTCCTCTTTAATTCTTCTGAACCTGATTTACGTGATCTATAGTACAGCTTTTTTTGAACCTACTTTGCCTTTGTTCTTCTAGTGAAGGCCCATAACATTATGTGTATATAAGCAGGCTTTGTCGTCGTACTCTAGGTGTTTTAAATAACACGATCCTCTGCTTCATTCTAACAGTGCGACATTGCTTATTATTCTAGAAGAAAAGATGGGGAGATTAAATGTATCCCTGCGGTACTCCACTTCGGATTTCAAAAGAGTCTGACAACTTGTGATTGCATACGTAGAATACGACATTTTATAACAAGATCTAGAAATAGTAAATAATGTCCTCAAGAACCGTTTGAACTTTGAATTTTGGGAAGAAGTTTTTAGCACAGCCGATCCATCAATGGCTTTTAACATATTTTTAACGAAACTTCAGTCTCATATCACGAATATCAAACATATAAAACGTGGCATAAGCAATAAAAATAAATGTCTGAAGCCGTGGATGACTCTTTCAATCCTGAAAAAAATCCGAAAAAAACATAGACTCTGTCTTCGTTGCAGAAAATACCCAAATAATACTAGGTTAAGACAATATTACGAAAAGCTAAATAAAGAGCTTAAAGTGGAAGAGATAATTATTTTCGTAGTAAATTAACTGCAAGTCTTGGCAATTCCAAAAAAGAATGGCGGGTTGTTGATGAAATGCATAATAGAAGTGGAAATAGTTTTGAATGTTAACAACTCAATCATCTCCGACCCTTTGCCAATTGCTGAATTATTTAATGATTTCTTCTGCAACATTAGTTCTTCTCAAAACGCACCCAACAACAATTTCACTTACAGTAGTAGTTTTGATTTAGTGGATATAGAAAGTCAAGCAGCGAGTTTTTTCTGTGAACTATTCACTGCTCTAGAGATCCATAAGATAATCTATCCTCTTAAAACATCCAATTCTACTTCTTGTGATAAGATTTCAAGTTGTATGTTGAAAAAAATTTCGTTTCAAATCTCTGATGTTTTATGTTTTATTTTTAATAGCAGTATACAGTCAGGAATTTTTCCACAATCTTTAAAAACGGCAATAGTATTGCCACTCTATAAAAAGGACGACAATATTATTTTAAATAACTATCGTCCTATATCATGGTTATCAGTATTTTCAAAAATATTTGAGAGGGGTATTAAATCAAGAATATTGTCGTTTCTAGAAAGAACACACTTTTTCAGTGATTGTCAATTCGGCTTTAGAAGTGGAAGGTTCACTGAAACTGCACTGCTAAAACTAACTGGGAAATTATATCACAGCATTAATTCATCAGAGATCCCAGTTTATTTGTTTATAGATATCATTAAAGCTTTTGATATGGTGGATCACTCAATATTATTAGATAAGCTGTTCCATATCGGTATTAAGGACTGAAACGAATAAAATCTGTAAATTTTAATACGGGCTATAATTCCAATGCGTAAAAACTGAAATCCCATTTTGTACCCAAATTAGCCTGTATATTCTCTAGTTTCAGTTTGTTATTGATTTTAGTTCGGTGCGGTTTAAAATATTTATAAAATATGAGTCGAAAGGAACGCCGTAAAAAGATCATCGACAAATGGTTCGAAAATACTTCGCGTTCAAACCATTTCATCGCAAAAAATTTAAACATAGCACGCAATACAGTGGATTCTATTATTAAACGATATTTGGAGACGTTAGTTAAGCGAAAACAGAAAAGTGGAGCACATGATACAAATTTGGACAGGAAAATAGTAGGTACCATCGTAAAAAACAGGACTATGTCATCCAGAGATGTTGCTCGGAAATGTAATACCAACCAAACAATGGTACAAAGATCTAAAAAACGTAACGGTCTAAAAACACGAAAAAAACAAAAAATGCCAAAAGTTACCGAAAGTTACCGAAAAGCAAAAAAAAAGTCATACAAACACAAGCCCGAAAGCTATACGAGTTGATCGGCAACAAGAAAGCGTGCTTGGTTTTGGATGACGAAACTTATGTCAAAGCCGACTTTACTACTCTTCCAAGTGCGCAGTTTTACAACTCGTTTGAAGCTGAGATTCTTCCGCAATCAACAACATCGATTGGGATGGAAAAATTCGGCTCAAAATATCTCGTTTGGCCGGCCATTTGCTAATGTGGACACAGAAGCTCATCGTTTATTACAACGGGAACAATTGACGGAGAAGTGCACATTAACGAGTGCCTTAAAAAACGGTTGATTCCTTTCTTAAACAAACACGTGGGTTCAACATTATTTTGGCCAGATTTAGCTTCAGCTCACTATGCTCATGCGACGTTGAGCTTTCTTGTTGCTAAAAATGTCGACTTTGTCCCAAAAGACATGAATCCACCCAATGTTCCAGAGTGCCGTCCCATTGAAAGGTATTAGGCTTTGGTCAAAACTAAATTGAGGAAAAGTGAGCAGTGTGCAAAGGACGTAAAAGATGTTAGTGCTAAATGGAAAAGAGCGTCCAAAAAGATCACGGATGTAACTGTCACCAACCTTATGAAGGACATTCGAAAGAAGTTGAGGAAAGAATGGGAACCCAAATAATTTTTTTTATTTTTTTGTAATTGTGAATGAATTTAATAAAAACAGGGTTTTAAAGCAAATTTACTTTGAAGTTTCCAAGTTTTATTCCTTTCAGTTCTTAGAGGTTATATATACGATTGGTTTGTTTCATATTTAAAAAACCGCCAGCAAATTGTAAAAATCAAGAAAATTTACAGCTCCCCGAAAAATATCGAGATTGGTGTTCCACAAGGTTCGTTTTAGGTTCTATTCTGTTTTTAATATATGTACATTCTCTGTTTGTTCAACCCTTTAAAGGTAAATTTACTGCATTTGCGTTTGACACTGCGCTCTCATACTCAAGTAAAAGTTTGCTAAATATTTGCCCGGATGTAAACCATGATCTCGATTTACTGAGAAAATGTTTTTCAATACACAAGCTCAAAATCAGCGAGATAACGAAATTTAT
Organism: Volucella zonaria; assembly: GCA_963966105.1. NCBI lineage: Eukaryota > Metazoa > Arthropoda > Insecta > Diptera > Syrphidae > Volucella > Volucella zonaria. Next base: position 145,125,279 of record OZ014531.1, on the reverse strand, counting down.
GATATTCAGTATGAAAAGTAAAATTAGTGATAATTTGCTGTTATTTTCCCACTCTCCGAGTTGCAGAACCTTTCCCCTATTTACGAGTAATTGCGACGATAATACTTTTTCCTTTAACAATTTAACGCCTTGTTGCAGTAATGGTTTTAAGGTTGAGTGCGCCGACAATATTAAATATCTAGGTATTATCTTAGATATCAAGCTTAGTTGGTGCAATCATGCACATTATCTCAAACAATATCTTAATAAAGTTGTAAGACAACTGTATAACTTTAGCTTGTATTGTCCACAATCAACCTTAAGACTTGTATATAACGGTCTATTAAAATCTAAATTGGAATATGGTATTTCGTCGTGGGGTGGAGCTTTTTTTTTAATAAAACTGAACCTTTATAAATAAAACAAAAACACGCAATTCGAATCTTATACAGAGTACATCACCGAACTCCAAGTTTGAATTTGTTCAGAAACCTTGAAGCTCTTCCTTTAAGGCATCTTTACTGCTATCAAGTACTAAAAATATCGATAACAATGGTTTGCGAGGAAATACTAGCAATTTTGTAACCGTTCCTATAGTTCGTAAAGTTCATTTTGGACGATTTTACTTTGCCACTGCACCCCGTCTGTTTAACCTACTTCCAGATAATATTAGATGTAAAAGAGTGAAAAATGTATTTATTAATGTTGCAAAATACAAATAAAACGCGAGTAGCTAGTAGTAATTTTATATATGTTTATTGGATGGCGGATTAAACAAGAATGATACATGTCACTGGTGTCAGCTTGACCTTAAATACAAATACTCTGGATTTTTAATTAACTTAATTTTTAATTAACTATACAGAATGTATGCAACTCCCCCACATCTGGCATCAGGCTGTGTAAACGATGATCCAACCAAACCAGATGGCGTACAGTCTGACTCGCAGCAACATACTCTGGCTCAGTTGTAGACAGAGTTACCATACGCTGTCTCTCTGAGCACCAACTAACAGGACTGTTTCCCAAGAAAAATATATATCCTGTTGTCGATCTCCGCGTGTCTAAACAACCCGCAAAATCAGCGTCGCTATAAGCAAACAAATTTACATTGAGCATTTTTTTAAAAAATATACCATAATTAGGTGCCCCTTTTAAGTACCGAAGAATCCTCTTTAGTGCTTCTACATAACGCTTTTCCGGTTTTTCCATAAACCTGCTCACATTGTTCAAACCGAAACAAATATCTGGTCTAGTCCCCGTAGCCAAATACATTAAACTACCTACTACTTCTCGGAATGGAAATGCCGTAGACTGAGCACTGCCTTCCATCAACTGTTGACTGTTGTTATATGGTGTGGATACTGCTTTGCAGTCAGCCATATTGAATCTTCGTAAGACTTTGTAGATATATCCGCTTTGTCGAATATGTATCCCCTGTTCTGCAGGCTGTTCGATCTCTATTCCCAAGAAGAAATTTGGCTCCAGTATATTTACTTGAAATTCTCGTTTTATATACTCTATTAGAGGTGCCATAAGCTCTTCGCTCGAAGCCACTATGTACCCATCATCAATATATACAGCGAGAAACATTTTCTGGCCATCCTTTCTATAAATAAAAATGCAAGGATCAGCTTGACTTACTTGAAAATCAAAATTCTTCAGAAACGATGTAAATCTTTGATTCAAGCATTTTGATGATTGCTTCACTCCATACAGGCTTTTTACAAGTTTACATATCCTTCCGCTTCCATCGTCGAAACCTATTGGTTGTTCCATGAACACTTTTTCTTTCAGTTCTCCATATAAAAAGGCAGTCTTAATGTCAAACTGCTTTAAGTATAGGCTTTCTGCTGCTGCTATCGCTAATATCATTCTCAAGGAATCATACCTCACAACTGGACTGAAGGTTTCTCGAAAATCTTCTCCTAGCTTTTGGTCAAAACCACGTGCAACTAGTCTGGCTTTTCGTCTTTCAACGGTTCCGTCCGCCTTGTACTTCGTCTTGTACAAAGTACAACGACATCCAATAATCTTTTGATTTTCTGGCCAATTCACCAGCTCCCATGTATTATTTTCTGATAAAGATTTATATTCCTCCTTCATTGCAGCAATCCAAAAACTTTTATCGCTTCTAGTTACAGCTTCTTCGTACGTCAACGGGTCAATTACTTCTGTGTAAAAAGCGTGATAGTTATGAGAGTTATAAGCGTATCTCACCTGTTTCTTGTTTCTTTCGCTTCGTCTGAGCTGCTGTGAGTCTGGTGATTCTATTTGAAGTTGATTGTAACCCAGAACGCCGTCCAATTCTGCATTGTCCATCTCTGCTTCCGGATTTAAATTTTGTTTTTCTTTACCTCCTTCTGTCTCATCATTTTCTTCTGCAATACTGTAATATTCATCCGACGGGGTTTCCTCCTTAGGCATTTCATTAGAGGCGGTTAAGTCCTTATTAACAAAATTCTTCTCTGATGCAACTACTTCACATTTTGTTGAATTTTGCACTTTTTCTTTGAATATTACATCCCTGGTCATGTATACCTTTCTGTTTATGGGACTCCACACTCTATAGCCCTTGACGTCCTCACAATAACCAACGAAAATGCATTTTTCACTTTTAATATCCCACTTCTTGCGCTTTTCTTTCGGAATGTGCACATAAACTTCACTTCCAAAAACAACCATTAACATCATGCGAAAAAGCTTATTTTCACGCACTCCCGCTACAACAACATTACCATTCTTTATGAGCTTGCAGATTTTACTGTTGCATTGAAACACATAACCTTTATCCATTGCTTTGATACCGGAATACAAGTTGAGGTGAATTCTAGGAACATATAAAACATCACTTAAGTGCTTGTTGGCCCACTCTCTTCCGTTAAATACCTTTACATTGATGATCCTTTTCCCAACAGCATCAATTATCTCTCCACTCCCAACCCGCACTTGTATTGGTGATTTAAATTGTTTAAAAGTTACAAACCACTCTCGCCGGTTTGTCATGTGATCGCTAGCACCGACATCAAAATACCACTCACTACTATTATGTACTGACAGCAGTGCTTCTACAATAAGAGCATCACTTTCTTTGTGTGTGTTCCACGATTTCGCTGACGATGGAGCTGGCTTTTTCTTACCTTTTTTAGTGCAGTCTTTGTTCCAGTGTCCTCTATCCCCACAAGAAAAACATTTTCCAGGCTTTTTGATTTTTAAATAGGTTGTGGGCTTTCTACCCCTCCGTGCAAGCAATGTCTCTCCTGCCGACTCTCCTTCTTGCATCATCAAGCGATTTTCTTCAACCATCAACCATTGACATTAATACATCCAACGTCCGCTCCTTTACCACCGTGGATTCTCATGTGCTATACAAATGGTTATATTCAGCGGGTAAAGTCATGAGAATTTTAGTAACCATCATCGAATCCGAAATCGGCTCCTCGAGATCTTTTAGTTGTTGCCTCAACTCCTCCAGCTTTGATATATAACATGCCATGGTTTCATCTGCACTCATATTCATGCTGTACAATTTTTGCTGCAGCAAATGAATGCTTGACGAAGATTTTTGTTCATATACGGAACACAACTTACTCCACATTTTATGGGATGTATCACACTTCATGATGTGTAGAAGGAGTTGTGACCCAACGGACGTTGCAATAATCTTTTGAGCTTTATAGTCACTTTCAGTCCACAGTACGGCATTGTCAGCTTCCACCGGTATTGGCGTTTTTCCATTAACTATATCGAATAACTCGCTAGCTTTTAGGATTACCCGAATCTAAAATTTCCAAACAGCCCATTGGCTTGCATTAAGCAATTTTTCAATTTTCAATTTTAACTAAATTAGAATTCTCCATCTCAAACGACTCTTTTGCGTGACACGGTTTTGTTCTACGGAATTTTTCTATTTACTTGATCACACTCGAAAGGTACACGATTTGTAAAAAAAATTCCGACAGACTGTACTTAACGCTTTTCCCGCTCCGTTATAACAAAAAACAATAAACTACTTCTTTTTTGGCGCGTATTCCAAACTTTTTAAATTATTTAAGTTCTTCTGGGCCCATAACCTGTTGCAAAATACAAATAAAACGCGAGTAGCTAGTAGTAATTTTATATATGTTTATTGGATGGCGGATTAAACAAGAATGACACATGTAACTGCTGTCAGCTTGACCTTAAATACAAATTACTAACTAAGACATGCATATGACTATACATAGGCCTTGAGTAAACCAATATATTTACTTATATTATTTCAATACTTAATGATATTAAAAAATGGATACTGTCCTTTGACTACTCAGCTATAAATAATTTAGTTACTCGTATTAATGAATTTTGTTCTTTTAATGTCTAATTATTTCTTTATATTTTGGTCTTTAAAATACTGTATCTAATATCTTTTGCTTTCATTTTGAATCTCCAGATCAATATCAATGTTATATGTTTGTATGTAGACTGGTACATTCAACTCTTATTACTTGGACAATAGATTGTACCTACTATTTCATATTTTTATTTTTTAAACAATGAATTTGTAAAATTAAATATTTGTTAATGAAAATGTAAAATAAAGCAACCTTTACAAAAAAATAAAAATTTATTTAATCGACGCAGCGAAACCCAGGGTGAAGCCCTGGGGGAGTTGAATAAAGGTGTTCCACCACAACCCCTAGCTTACGGTGTCAATGAGGTTGCCCAGCTTAGACAACTTTTTCTTTTATCGGATCAAAGCATTACTTGCTTACTCGGACCAATTATGTCCGTGAGGTTTTCCCTCTCGTAGAATAGGGCCTCCACTACTCCTACGTGTAATCGTGTATGATTTCTGGAGATATCTCAGCTCTCTCCATATCTTCCCCAGCTGTGCTGATTTCTCTTCAACCATTCTTCGCCAAGTACTTCTAGGTCAGCCCACTCGTCTGTCTCTCAGCGTGAGAGGGTTTCATTGCATCGTTTGACTCGCAATGCACTCGTGACCTTTACGAAGCGTATATCCAATCAACAGCCACTTACGTCTTCGTATGATAGAGTCAACGCGTCCCTGATCTGTTCTCGGGCCAGAAAATCATCGAGATGTTTTGCAGACATCTATTCACGAACGTTTGCAGTTTTCCTATAACAGCGGGTGTAACTTTCCAAGTGCTGCACCCAAAAAGAAGCACGGATTCAATGTTGGAGTCGAACAGTCGTAGCTTGGTCTTTATGCTGAAATAGGTGTTTCTCCATATTTTGGGCAGCCTTCCGAACGCAGCCTTTGCTTTCCTGAAAGGCTGATTATATCTAGTTCGATACCGCCATCAGTAGAGACAATACTCCCAAGATATTGAAAATTCTCTACCTTCTCCACTGGCTATCCAGAAATCCCTACTTGGTTAGATGAGGAACTTCCAAGGCCGATGTTTTTTTTTTTTGCCGTATTGATCTTTAGCCCAACGATTTTAGCTTCTCTCTCCACCCTTGTTATCATTTGATGGTGATCCGTGATCCTACAAGAGAGTAAACATACGTGGTGCGCGTATTCCAGATGTTTAACGTGTGATTGCAGGGTAGACTGTATTCCTCCATATCCAGTCGACAAAGCTGCATGCAGTTCATCACTTATCACCAACAGGAACAGTATTGATGATAGTACACACCGCTGCCTAACCCCACTTTGGATTTCAAACTCCTCTGACAACTTTCCTTTATGCGGACCGGGACATTTGGATACAACATATGTAGCCTTGATAATAGCAATCGATTTATCTAGGATGCCCCTCCTGCGCAAAGCAAGCGAGAAAATTCTCTATTGACATTGTCGAACGGCTTTTCGAAGTCGATGAAGAGCAGGTGAAATGGTGATCTGTATTCAACGGACTGTTCGATGATGATCCGCAAGGTGTTGATGTGGTTCACCCAGAAAGATCCAGTACGGAATCCTGCTTGTTCGGTGTCGAGGTGGTCTTCTATTCGCTCCAAGATGATTTTGGCTACTGCAGGCAGCACGCAAATTCCTCTCCAGTTTTCGCACTGCGTAAGGTCTCGTTTCTTTGCGAGCTTGACAATCATTCCTTTTTTCCACTCCTCAGGAAAGCTCTCCGTCTCCCAAGCTGTCTCAATGAGTGGGTGCAAGAGCTCACTCAATGTTGTTTGGCGCTACTCATAAGAGCTCTGCGGGAATACCGTTAAGTCCAACGGTTTTGTTGTTCTTCAGTGCTTTGATTGCAGTAAAAATTGTTGATTTTCAACTCCCAGTCATCGCAATATCGTTTAATTTTGTCGAAGTCACGTTGCAAAAGTGTATTAATGACCTCAACCTTTGGACCTGATCTGTACGCGATTAAGTCGTCTGCGTACGCTATGGCATGGTGAAGTGAACCTATCAGATCACTTGTGTAAATGTTGAATAGGATCGGCGAATTTACCGCACCTTGTTGCAGACCGTTTTTAATGTTAAATGTTCCAACTGAAGTCACATCGCCATTCTTCACGTTGAACTGTCTACTGGAGAGCATATCATGGTTTAATAATGCCCAACCTGTTCAGCTTGAAGAAGAGCCCCTCTAACCATACGGAATCGAAGACCTTTTCCAAGTCAATCAGGCAGGCACCAGTGCACTGTTTCTTGCCTTTGTTCCATTGGATATCAGAAAACAGTTTAGACGCAGCATGAATGATATCATGCCCCACCTTGAAAGCGAATTGATTATCAACCCACTTAGTCAGAACTCTATTGATCACCTTCGCGAAAACCTTACTGATGTTTTGGAAGAGGACTGATCGATCGGAGATTCGCCGGATTGGATGTGTCTTTATCCCTTTTGGGGATGGGATGTACGACCGCAGTTTTCCAATGCGCTGGATAATGGGCATTATTCATTGCATTATTAGACAGGGTGGTGTAAATGTCCACCGCTTCTAGTGGGAAATGTCGAAGCGCAATGTTCGGTATTTCATCGGTTCCCACTGATTTCTTACTTCTAAGTGATTCGAAGATCGTTTGGAGCTCTTCCTTCGAAATGAACGGTGGTAATACCCTTTCGTTAGTCATGACATTATTTATCATATTCTCGTCACTCTCGAATCACCAATTCACAATTTCATTTCGAAAACAGAAATTGTGCACAAGGACTCGACCCTCCAGATTACACTTCCTGGAAAGTCGCTCCAATAGCCTCTACCTTCTCCTTCTCGATCACAAAGAAGTTGTCATCATCAACTGCCTAATTTGGATCGTATACCTGCTGCCACAAGTATTTGTTCGTTGTTCGTCGTTCGGGCGATTTTGAGACATGGAAGGTCGTTTAGATTATTTCTCCGAAATATCTTATTTATTTGCGGGAACATATTCGGGTTGCTGGTGTTTACATCCCGAATTTTGTTGTTCCAATACAAACTCACAGAATTTTTGTAATTTTCCTTTATTAATGTTTTGAGGTTTTTGATCGACGACTTCAGTGTCATGATCTCCGGGTTATGTCTGTCAGTAAACTGTCTGTACAAGGTTTTTGGTCTTGACAGCAGTCTGCTTTTATGTCGGTGCAGTGCGTCAATAGTTGCGATGGGGAATAAATCTTCTTCGTTAGTGTGTTGATACCGAGGTATCGTTTTGTCCATTGTTCGTTTGATTGTCTCGTCCATTAGTCTTAGATACCTGTCAACGCACCCTACTATAATTGTAGGAATGCCTTTATACAAACTCATCCAATTCCCCAATTTCGTTGGGAACAGTTATTTCGGTGCTGAGACCGCAATGGTCACTGTCATACACGAAAGTGCGTAGACAGTTTGTAGTTTGTTGGTTAGTGCACGTCAGTTGTATTCGTGAGTCGAACAGCAGGAGATCCAAATAGGAACCGTGTCTGGGAAATGACGGACTATCCGTCGCCTTACATTAAACTGTGCTGACCCCACCAATTGAACAGTAGGTTTCCTCTACTATTTGGTGTATTATTTCCCCAATCACTATGTTTGGTGTTGGAATCTCCACCGGTAATAAAATAGTTGTCTTCCAATTCCAGCCTCAGGAATCGAAAAAATGTCTCAAGCTCTGCAACGACCTTAAGGGTTTGCTCCGCCACACACGTACCCATTACGACAAAAGGTGCAATAGGCCAGGCAGCAGTGTATATATTTGATCCACTCGCGCGGTCTGTTCAGTTAAATGACGATGGAGCTGAGCCATCTGCCCCTGAATAGAGAGCAAGATAACTAGCATGTCAGGTACTGATTCCTGTGCTCTAGGCGCTGGGACCTGGGAAGCAACCTTCGCTTGCTGTACCGTATTTCCCCTACCTGCCGCCATTTGGTCGTAGGTAATCTGGGGAGTACCGGCTGTTGTTTGTATATGCACGGGTGGACGTTTAACTTCCACCTTCTTCTGCCGAGCTAGATTTACTCTTTTGATGTATTGGAAATTGGGACAACCTCGATAATGTGCTGTGTGTCACGTGTTCCTACATAAGGCACAAGAGAATTGGCTTTTTTCAAACGTTCCGTCCATACCTAAAGCGCATTCCTCAGACTTGTGGTTCTTTCCGCACTTCACGCATCGAGGCTGCATTTCGCAGTTCGACGTGGCGTACCCGAACACATTGTAAAATGTTGCCACTTCGCTTTACTCTTTCCCATGATATTGGGTCTATAACCTAATTCGTGCGGTTTGCTAAGAGATGGCGTGACTTGTATTATTCCATTGTTATTATTCCATTGGAACATGCGTTGGAAAGCTACTGTCATTGTACGTCATTTCAGTATATGTCATTCATTTGAAGCCGAATATCCATGGCGCGAAGGTAATGCTCTGTATTTGGTGGGATCAGATGGGTGTGCTGTATTATGAGCTGCTAAAACCGGGTAAAACCATCAATGGACAACGCTACCGAACACAGTTAATCCGTTTGAAGAGAGCAGTGGCCGAAAAACGCCCGGAATATGCGACCAAACACGAGGCAATAATTTTCCATCATGACAACGCTCGGCCCCACGTTGCTATTCCGGTTAAGAATTATTTGGAAAACAGTCGATTGGAAGTCTTACCCTACCCGCCTTATAGCCCAGACCTTGCCCCTTCTGACTACCATTTGTTCCGGTCGATGCAGAACGCTCTCACTGAAATACGGTTCACATCAGAGCAGAATATCAAAAATTGGCTTGATTCATTCTTGGTTGCCAAGCCGGCGCAGTTCTTTTGGGATGGGATCCACAAAATGCCAGAAAGATGGGAAAAAGTCATAGCTTCAGATGGGCAATACTTTGAATAATACTATTGTACATGTTTTTCTTAAATAAACGTTCAAATTTTGAAAAAAAAAACCGCACGTTAAGTTATATACCCAATACAATCTGGTAGCCCAGGACTTTGATGCTCCTTAGACCATTCAGTTTGCTATTGGGAGTCAGCTGAATCAGAAAGAATGGTAACTTCCGCTTCTCCCTTTTGGCTCCATCTGTTACGAATTTCTTAACCCCCACGAATTTGAGCACGGCGCACTCCTTCTCTTTGAGCAGTGCGAGAAGCTCCTCCGGATAGGTAGACGGCTCTAACCCCCTCAGCAGCATACTTTGCCGCTTTTCACCCTTCGGTGTGAAGGAGAAGAACTCCGTTGTCGTGTCCTTTAATAATTGTTTTATCTTATTACAGCGCTCCACTGAGTTACAGTGAATCGCATGCCTATCTATACTCAATCTCTTAGTAAAAAAATTATTGCCTATGGCCGACTTACGTAACTGGATTTTGTCTTTCAATTCCATCTTGAAGGTGTTGATTGGTGGAACCCTTTTTTTCAGTGTTTGTTGTTGTTGTTGTTTTTGGTGTTGTCGTTGCTGGTGTTGTTATTGTTGTTGCTGCTTTTGTTGTAGCTGTTTCTGCTGTTGTTGTTGCAATAGAGCTTTAGGTTTAACCAGTTGTGGTTGTTGCTGTTTTTTGGATTGCTCCATTTGCCCGTGTTGTCGTTGGTAGGGATTTTGCTGTTCCCTCTCTCTCCTTGCCATTTGTTTGGCTTTTATATCAAGTATTTGCTGTTGTAGCATTTTAATATTACTATTCAGCGACTCGACTTGTTCTTCTTCGTCGTCAGAATCTGAGGCTGCCAATGTGACGAAACTGTTGATTCCTCCCATGTAGCGATCTTCCCCCTCATCGGACGCATATGGGTATTCCTTATCCGACCCACGTTTACGCTTAGCTGCTGTTGTAGCCCCTTTATTTACTTCAACCGGCATCTTTTCGGTTGACAGCGCTGGAAGTTCGTTTAATTTTGCTTGGTAGCTGGAGCACTTCTCGCTACGAAAGTAAGTGAACGACTGGTTGCTTATAATGATGCTGTTCGGTATGTCTATGCAAGGCAACGATACGATAGAATCTCGGAATTCTTATGCCGGTTTCTTGACTGTACATTGAGAAGGTACCCTGATTTCAGAAATTGCGTACCTTTACATCAAATTCTAAATACAAAGCAACCCCCTTTATCTTTACTCCAAACTGGAATTTTCCCTTTCCAGAAGAACTTTCAACATTAGCACTCAGCGTTACAAATACCTCAATTCATCGCGTTTATTTTTCATTTATGCTATTAGACTATGGAATAACTTACCGTCTCATATAAAGTGCTTGTCAAACACTGCTAGCTTCAAAACGGCCTTGCATGTGTACTTTTCTTCCTAACATACCATATCTCTTTGTTATCAACTCTGACTCAGTCTTTCTTCAATTTCTCAAAGGGAGAGGATCCCTTTCTTTTTTCCGCTTTTCTTTTTTCATTCCTTTTTTTTTTGCCAGGGAGCTCTTTTTTTTTTTCTTAATTGTCAACCTTCAGCGGAAAGGATTTTGCGTTGAAGCTGTAAGAGATTGCTGTCATATCGATGACCAAGTTAGGAATGGGCTAATCGGTTGTATCCTCTCTGCCATGATTTAAATTCTCAGTTTCTTCCTATTATCTCTGCAGAATATCTTGTTTGTTCATCGAGCCCTTCATTTAAACAACAGAAGCCGATCGGGACAACAAGAGTTGACATCTCTCCTCTTTATCATAAGTAATTATTTTCTACTACATCCAGAGGTGCTGTAAAACACTCTGATGTCAGATTGGTAAAAGCCCATCGTTAAATCACTATAAAAAGCTACTCAGGATCCAGTGATAGGGTTGCTATTTTGCCGCATATTAAACTTACCAAGTCAGCAAATTTATCTTATTTTAAGAAGGGACGCGAAGGGTAGCTATGTCCTTCAATTTTAAAAACTTGAAACCACTTTCAGTTGAGTGTTTTAGTTCACACTAATTCTCTGTCGTCGAAGTACAAGATACCCACTTCCCATAGCCCTTTGGATGGTTTAAATTTGTCATAGGTACGAAGGAATTACGCGTCGTGCTGTTTACATTTATGACTCTTCATTAGCCTTCCAGTTTCACTATAAATTTCTACTCTACTTTAGCCATTTGAGTTTTATTGACGAGATAATCGTTGGACATTATCCTGACCACCCATGGGCAATTGAAATTCTCAAAAGTGAGCCGTAGCCAAATTGCTTTTTAAATTCTAAATTAACAACGTTTATTGCTCGTTTCGTTCTGTGCATTTTATGTTTAATGGCTTCCTATCCAGAATCCATTCAAAATAACATAAACCAAAAGGCATTAAACTCTTTGTGATTCAGGGATGCGTACCAAGGACGGTCTAACAATACACCAAAGAATTCTAGTTGTTCTGTATCCTATCACTATTCTCAATTGCTATTCGTATGCAATAAACCGTTGAAACCGTAAACATCAACGTGTACTCGACAACCAATATTCTTGTTCATTATCTACGGATCGTATACCAAGGATGACTGTCCAAGTTCATTAAAAAGGGCCTTTACTCCTCGGAACAAAACACCTCGTCGAAAGGACATACACATTCCTAGTGACATAAAACGAGGTAGACCTGTGAAGCGAGTAACAATGTTCAACCCTCCAAAGGGGTGGTCTATATCCACATTCTCCATGCATGTCCCTAATGAATCTTGTTCCTTAAATCCTCTAAAGCTAATAATCTAATATTTACTGTTCACATGATGACGAAGGATACGATACCCTTCTGCAAACATCCATCTGTTTGGCTGGATTAACTTCACAAATGACAATGATTCCTTGGATCGGATCAATTTAATTTCAATCGACAAAGACAAAAGGCAAGAGAAAAAGCAAACAAATCAACGTACGCTTAACAACATCATAAACGACAAACATTCACCCAGAGAGAAAATGATGACGGAACTTCTTCCTGTTATGTCAGCCGAACCCCAACTCCTAATGTCCACTCTTCGTCTGTCCACACTGGAGTACATCAATGTCCAATATCGACTGAATAAGCCCTGTCATGTCGCCGCAGCGATTCATTCAATATTAAATCCAATAAACAATTACTAGATTATGTCCTCATGCCAGAATAACCAGACAACGAAGGGACACGCATACATATCGACAGACAGACAGACTGCAAGACCGACTGGATAAAGATGACGACGTGCCTCTCGGCTTTTCGGTCGCTCAAAGCGAATAACAAAACTGCAACTGCTCCAAATTCCAAATCAAATAGCCACCAATGATGGGAATGACGTGGCATGATTCAAACATCAAAATGGCCAAGCAGCCTCCAGAATCTCAAATCCCCCAATGTACATATAGACATATTCGTATAAACACAAATAGGAATGTATGTGAATAGACCGCTGCAGGACTATCAAATATAAGAGATGCCTAGCATTCCGCTGTGTGCGAATAGATGGACTTCATGGTCACCATGATTTGACAGTAGAAAAAAATCAATACGCAAGTAAATTGTCTCGTTTTGTCTGAATGCTTGGAACGAGGACATTACAAGTCCACTGAATATCCCATCTAATCTTGTGTAGTAGCCCCCGAGTAACCATCGTCCAGCCTCGTAAAAAATTCGGCTACTTAACTTCCCCATGTCCCTGCCACAGCTACAGCCACAGCAACATCGACAAACGTCATCTCCGATAACTGGCTTCGGGTAGAGTGCTATCGGAACTGGGTGAGGGAGGAACGACTTAGAAAAATCCCTTACACACAAAAGCGATTGAAATCGCCTTCTTCTTTCCTTCTTCATTTCTCTGCCTGCCAATGTGATGTGGTAATGTCATTGACTACACCACCCAAGGCTATCGTAAACAGTCTGTGACAAAAATCACCGTTTAAAGCTGAACGGAGAAGGTTCTCAATTCGACTTCAATTCGATTCGACATCGATTTCTGATTGATGCTCAAATAGAAATTGGGTGTTGCCAACGTTTCGACGGTTCTTTCAAGGTGAAAAATTTGCCTAGAATACGCACCAAGGTAACTTTAAAAGTTCAAATAGGCAAATCACAAGACGGTCGATGGAAAACTGGCCAACGTGAAGTAAACTGATTCCTAAATTATTTTAGTTGATTGAAAGGCTACTCCAAATGAGCGTTATCGTAGGCTGTTCCCTGGTTTCTTTTACAATACATGGGATTGCTGGTACGAGTATAAAGATCGGGGATCAATTTTCTTCGGCATATTCGAAACAGGGATCAATTTTTGCTGATATTGTGCTATTCTGGCCCTTCATTTTGGGGCTGCTCATAGAGCTACCTAAAACTGACAGGCTATAAGTTGATTGATTGGTCCTGACAGCTACAAACACTATTCACTTCGTTGTCAATTGATAGACCCTTTCTCGGTAGTTGGAAGGCTTCTCCGCTATTCAATAGATGTGTTTGACAGTGCTGATACAACTCAACTGTCACATTACTTACTTAGATGCTTAGATGGCGCTACAGTCCAAGGTGGCCCTCAGATAACACCTCACTTCAGCTAGGGAGATCTTTTGCCAGCAGAAGTTGCCTGAAATGTCTTTTCACTTGTGTGCTCCACCTGAGATAAGGTCGTCGCCTACTGTGTTGTCCATCTGGATTAGAATCAGAAACCATGGTGACCATGCGCTTAAATTAGCTTAGCCATCAAAGACGGGTTACCCAAGCTTAACAACCCGCATAGTTCGCTGTTGTAATATCACCGGGACCGAAAATTATCCGAAGAACTTTTTACTCAAAGCGACTGAGATCATTTTCATCCCATTTCGTCAGTTTCCTCGCTTCTGCGCCATAAAGCAGGGATGATCAGTGCCCTGTATAGCGTCTTCATGGTTGCTAGAGAAAGGATTTTACTGCTCAAAAGTAGAGATTAATAAGTGAGATTCTTCGTATGATTTCTGCGCTTACGTTATCGGAATAACGTAAGCGGAGCCGAGGTAGATAAAGTCCCTTACTATATCAAAGTAATCCCCCACAAGCTTCTTTCAATGTAGTTTTTCAGTCTTTTGTGCAGCTCATCAGTGCTTAGTATTTTCAGCCTGATCGAAACTTAAACATCGCAAGGGATGTGTTGTAAATGTCCAGCATATTTAGCTACTTAGCAAAAGGACATTGCCCTAATAAGACACCAGTTAGCAGTCAATAGTATTTTTTTATGGCGAACAGCAAAAGTGTCACTGACGATTTAGAAACATCAGGAAGTTTTCATCTGGTCTACCTGCATTCTCCAGAGTAATACCCCCTGCGGTTGAGCTCCCAAGTATTAAAATTGTCGATAGAAGTCCACCCTAACCGAGATCACAGGTAATCCTAACGAAACTACTCTATATCGGAGCCACATGCATCTGATCTTCCTTGTGGCTCCTCGTGGGAAATTCTGCATTAACAAGATTTTTTTTTTTGTTTTTTATAATTTGCTCGCGAGCGAAGGAAAATCAGGGAGAATAGAAAGAGAGGTACCGGTGAACGTTGGTTTTAAATGTTTGAAGGTTATAATAACTAGGAAATAAAGAGCTGGGCAGACCATTCCATAAACGAGTTGTACAGTTTAGAAACGGATAACAATATTTTCGAATACATTCGTCCGAAAATGGGCTTGAGAGTATACTGATGAGCATTCATAGCGAGACGGGTGTTATGGTTAAAAGTAAGAAGTCATGGGATGCTACTGGCAATTCCGGTGGAGCGCTGGTGGTGGAAATAGCGATAAAGCCGAGTGAGACGCGAGACATTACGCCTGTGTTCGAATGACTGTGTAATATTATCATCATCTATGAGTTTTACCGCACGGTTTTGGATCCTATCTAACAACTGCAATGAGGTCTTAGGAGCACGTGGTCATATGTGGCCATTGTACTCCAATTATAGGCGGATGAATTCCTTGTATATTGAAGCCAGATCAGAGGGGGTTAAGTATTTCTTACATCGCTTGAGAAAACTTAAACATTTTGCAGCATTTTTTACGACATCGAATATGTGGTCATTCGAGTGCCATCATGGATAACGGGTGGGTGTTTAAATTTCGCTTTAACGACAGCAGACAGCGTTCTACAGCCGAAGAGCAAGGACGTGAGTCCGGGAACGAATATGAAAAGCAGAGAGTACTGTCGTCAGCAATATTGGATTAGAAGTAGCAAGCAAGAGATCGTTGATGAAAATTAAAAAGAGTGTCGGAGACAGAACGAATCCCTGGGGCACACCAGCATTTATTTTGTGAATATCAGTTTTCTTGTTTCGAGATATTTCATTAGCTGACGCTTTATCAGCGTTTCCTTACCTTGGAAAGAAGGGACGTATGTATAATGGGTCTGTAGGAGGAGGGAGAGGCAGATTCGCCTTTTTTTAGGGACGGGCTGGACAAATGCTGTTTTCCATCTGCCCGGAATGAGTCCTAAAGAATAGGATTGATTTAAAAGCTTACGCAGTGATTTTGTCAGCGAGGAAGAATACCTCTTCAGAAGGAAAGCATTTGTATAACTCCCATCTGGACCAGCGGATTTATGAATGTAAAGATCTTCAAGTACCCTTGTTACTACACGAGGATGAAAGTAGATTCGAACCATTAAAGATTCGACGCGCTCAAGTGTATGCGGAGACAAAGCACATTCTGGAAGTGTTGAGTTGGCCGCAAAGTGTGCAGCAAGCAGGTTGGCTTTGTCCAAAGAGCTGACAGCTGGAAGGTCATTGTAAATGAGCGTTGGGATGGAGGATGAGGCAGACTTACTAATGTTTTTGACGAAAGACCAAAAATGTTTACTGCCTTTGGTACATTGCAGTATTTTTTGCCTCAGTTGTGGTTCATATTGGAATTTCACCCGCTTAAGAAAGACGTTGCAGTCATTTCTGGCTCGTTTAAACGTGGTTATTTCGCTCCATGGGTGGCATCCAAATTATTTAATGGGGAGACTAAATTCTTAGTGGAAGTTGGCTTGATGTTGATTTCTAGTCAACTACTCGTCTAACTTGATTTTCGTTAACTGGAAAAATGGATGATAAGTCTTTCGGGGGAGGCTGGGACTCGAACACCGAACGTTTCGACCTGGAAGCCAGTCCACTACCACTTGAGCCACGGCCACCCATGAGTCGTACAATACTCTTCATCCGATGAGTGATAAAGTTTCTCATTGCAAAGAGAATGGTGTCTGTGATCATATCAGCAGCGGCACCTACGTCGCTATCGAGGAAACATAACGACCAGTTAAAAAAGAAGCTGTTACTTAAGACCGCTCCAGTTGGTTTTCTCGTATTACCATACGGTTCTTTTAGGAATCTTTTCTCTAACTGTGTGGTCGGTGTACGAGAAATTAGCTGACATGACACAATGGTCCGACGAGCCTAGAGGGGAAAGCACTTCAACAGTGTACTTATCAGGGTGAGAAGGAAGTTAGAAATAATTCCAGCATGTTGGCGGTATGACTATTAACATCTGGTATTCGCGTGAGCTCATTTACAAGCTGCGTTAGGTTGTTTTCTGCAACGATGATCTCAACACACTGTCCTTCGGGTGTTGTCCGTCCAAAATTTCGAAACCACCCAAAATTGTGTATGTATATTAAAATCGCCCGTAATGACGATTTCAGTATGAAGATACAGCGATACAATTCTTTGGTGTCAGACAGCGCATCAAACTCGTTAAAGGTCGAATTGCTGTCCAGTTTGGGGCTTCTGTAAATAAAGCAAAAGTGGATAATTTTCTTACAGAAATGGAATTTTTACGACATGAAGTTGAATTTCGGATTGGAACATGAATCACATTGTGATGAAGTTTGGTAAGCTACATCACTACGCACGTCGAAAATACGTCTTCTTCTCCAAGTTTCCTATGGGCACTCGAAGAACTTTTCTCTCGAAATAATTAATGACATTTTCAGCTTCTATTATTACCTATAAGCCACTTGCTTTTGTGCCAATAAATGCCTCAGTGGTGCTGTTATTTACCAGCTACCTTTCTTCATTGTTGAATGAGTTTGGCAGGAATATGGAAACTGGAAATGACTCGTCATATGCGGCATTATAATCTAAGACGTGCCATCTGATGGATTTATCAGATCTGAACGTGATCTTAAAATAAGTTTATTATTCCGAAGTCATTACAACCTGCAAACATTCAAAACCAACGTACATTGGTATCTCTTTCTTTTCTCACTAGTTTTCTTTCACCCGAACTGTGTGTAAACATCTTTTGAGCACACTGTAAATTAAGAAAAAAAAAACTTATTTGGCATTCTTTCGTAAGTCCCTTTTTCGCCTCTCCCTCTTCAATCCTCCAAATAAATAAAGTGGTCTGATCTTTTAATTGGGTGTGCATATATCATATGACTTATGATGCATGCAAGCAAATTGGTAGCTGTCAAAATCTGGCTGTGAAATTCCGAAGTTCGAAATGGATAACCTGCTATTTGTGCCGGTATTCACGGAACCAAGCATGCCCCTGATCCATTCGTATACAATACAATAGGGAGGAGTATATGGTGACCGAAACGCGAGATAACCATGTTTTCGAATTTATCGTGAGAACATCCATTGTTGAATGCGCTGTGTGGCACTTACCACCGTCTTGTTGGAACCACATGCTGTTGAGGTCCTTATCTTCAAATTTTGGTTATCATTGACCTGTACCACTCTCTGGTGACAGTTATAACTGTGTCAGTTGACATTGCCTTGATTTTCCATCCGAAATCGTAGTTCACTTTCAACTGCTCCAGAATGCAGTTAGAGAATGCTCGACGCTGCTTATGGCGTTTATATTCAGTTCCTGAGTCAATTGATTTTGTCAAATTGAGATCTGCGAAAGGCCAAGTTCATACAATGGACCAAGGGAATACAATGGACTAGTTCTTCGTATGAGTGCTCTGTTCCGACAGGAAAAAATGGCCAAGTTTTTGGGCCCAACGAGGAATTGATTGCCTCGGGTTACCCTGCACAGTCTCGTTCACTGCAACAATGTTTTCAGCAGACCTCAGTCTCGACGATATACTTTTGGTGGGGGCGACGGTCCCCGTTTATTCGGCTTGATACAAGCTATAACTTAAAATTAAACTTAAGCTTAAACTTAAAACTAAGGTTGGTTGAAGCGGTGAAGGAGAACAAATTTGCGGGTGGAAGTCACAGACGGTGCGGTTTGAATTGATTTTTCGTAGCATACGGGAGATTGGTTCTTTCACGCCATAAGAGGTGTGGTGGGTTTGTAGATAGAAAAGACGAGGCGCACGCAGATTTCGAGGGTTAGTGTTGAGGAAAATAGAGTTGTGAAGGGACGCGCATTCAACGTGATCAAAAAGAATGAAGATAAAGTCGCCTGGATGCTAACGATTCCTGAGACATGAGCTCCATGATATGGGGACACACTTGACTGGCGTATTCTAGGAGGGGGCAAACAAAGGTAATATAGAGGGACCTGATCACGTGTGGGTTGGTGAATTCTTTGGACCACCGTTTTTCAAAACATAGTGCTGAGTTTGCTTTAAGCTCCCTATCACACAAAATGCCGAGGTCGCGAAGTGATTGAACGGAGGAGATAGGTAGGCTGTGGAGAAGGTAGAGTCGAGGAAGAGGTTGATGCCGCTTATGGGAAAAGGTGATGGATTGGGTACATTAACTATCAAGGTCTTGTTGAATGAGGAAGGAGTCATGGGGAGAGGAATTGATTTTGAAAAATTTGGGGTTGGCGGCGTAAAGGGAAACAGACTACTGTTTGATGATCCTGTCGAGATCATTTATGGTTAATATGAAAAGAAGGTGACCGAGATGGCTGCCTTGTGGAACTCCAGATGTGGCTAAAAACGGACCCGATTGGGGTTACCTAAAACGAACACTGTAAAAACGGCTTTCGAAGTAAGAGAATATCCATTTTAACAGTATGGGTTCAAAGCCGAGGGAATACAGTTTGAAGAGTATTAACCGATGAGAGATTTTATCGAAGGCTTTGTTAAAATCGGTTGCAACTACATCGACTTCGTTGCCATTCTCTAGGGCAGAGAGGGCGAAGGATATAAATTCAACGAGATTTGTGGTGGTTGACCTACCCTTCAGGAAGCCATGTTGTCTACTTTAGAGCTTCATACAAAATACTTTTGAAGAGTAGGAGTGCTTAGCGATTGGACGATAGTTTGTTATTTCGTTCTTTGATCCATTTTTGTGAATCGAATTTATGAAGGAGGCTTTCCAAGACTTCTCCTTGTAAAACGGATAGACGAGGGGCAAGGGAAAGAGAGGAAGAACATTTTATAAGAAATATGGCAGGGATATTCGATATAAGACTGGTCCAGGGTGTGAGAGAGTAGTGGGCCATTAGAGAAATTCAGTAGGTAATTAAAATAGAATGGATGTGGTACAAAGGAGTTGGTGGTGAAGGACTGTTTGAAAAAGGTGGCAAATAGGAGGGAAGGAGGAGATCCATCGGACTTTCTTTTGTAGTTAACAAATTGGGAGAAGGACTTAAGGTCGTTTATAAGGTTGATTTGCGCATTGTTAAGGTAGCGCTGGTAAAGGGAATCATAAAATTCGGAATTCGGTGAAATGAAAATAAGTGCCAAGATAGTTGAAATAGTCGGAAAAGGATCTGGTGCGAAGGAAAACAGGCCATAACTTGTTTTTCTTCTTTCGTAAGG
Organism: Volucella zonaria; assembly: GCA_963966105.1. Classification (NCBI taxonomy): domain Eukaryota; kingdom Metazoa; phylum Arthropoda; class Insecta; order Diptera; family Syrphidae; genus Volucella; species Volucella zonaria. Next base: position 145,105,360 of record OZ014531.1, on the reverse strand, counting down.
AACGTAGCTCGCGATTATGCTAGGGAAGGCTAATAGATGATGTTTCAAGCGGGAGAACGGAACGTAAAAGGAAAAAGAATTAAATATTTCTCTATAAAAAATGAATAAAACATTATTTATATAGATTGCGAAAGTTAAAGGGGGATCTGCTGAGACAGCCCCCGATTTTGTGAAAGTTAACCTTATGAAAATCGTAGAATGAGAGTGGAGATGGGTAGTTATCGATTGTTGAGAGAGATAGGATTGTCTCCTATGAGACTGAGGAACTAATTGAATCTGTTGTGAAAATAAGGTCTAAGAAGAGGCATTCCTAAGCTGAGTTGGCATTTTAAACGATGGAAAACGATTGATCAACTGATGGGTTCCACTGTAGCTGAGGAAGGTTAAAGTGGCCGAAAATATGGATATCGTCAATGATATAGAGTCAGACAGGTCAATTAACTGGTCGATCGCATCGACAGCAAGATGGTAGGATTCGATAGATTGAGCTGGTAGTATGTAGCAACATATAACGTAAAGCGACTTGAAGGGGAGTGATATTTTTATTGCGACAAAAGCGACTTTAGAGGATGAAGGAATGGTAATGGGAGAAGGGTTAAGATTATTTTGGATCGTAAGTAAGACGCCTTGACAGGGGGAATCATCATTTGAATCACTTGATTCGCATTTGTCAACCAAACGAGAATTAGTCGACTCAACAGGACAATAGTAAGCCTGTAAACCGAACTGAGGCCTCATTTGATAGCACGCATTGTGCAATACTGCAATTTCCCATGATGGTTTGCCCAGCATTAATTACTATATCCTCCAAGTGTAGCTTCTCCAACATGGTCGCTATACATTATCTAAGTTCCATGTCATAGAAGTGAGTTACATTTCCATAATAATTGAATATCATTCGGAAATCGTAATGGGCAATTTGGTATATACTTGCATAGTTCGCTGAGTGGAACGCATACCTGACATCGAGTACCTGGATGTCACAATACTACTTTTTTCCTCATTTTCTTCTCACCCCAATTGTGATTTCACGTGCACATTGTTTTTTTAAGGAATTCTTCCGATATCGCATGAAAATCTTCACGATCTCTGCGCCTCGCACTCCTTTGACATTTTCGTATATAAAAGCAGTCTCCTAATAGCTCTGTTATGTCTCCGTTCCTGATCTCTGACAGCTTATGAGCTGTCTTATTATTTCACTATTTTACCTCCAAGAGGACTGGGCGCCTTAATTTCAACACCAAACTAAAGTCTTTCCTAGTTTTTGTGGTTTCAATTGCCATATCGGCCAGAGATTTCTTTGTGTATGTCGGTTTGCTCCGATAGTCCTTGAACTAGCGGTAAAACCGGTTTCAATTAGCTTTCAAGGAATTTCTGACTGATTGATTTTAAGATCCTATAAAATAGGATTCAGTAGATGCTACTATTTGTACTGCCCTGAGTAAGACCTAACCCAAAAAAAAAATCGATAGATTGGTTACTCTAAAGATAAGTAATAGCGGCTTTCCCCAGGCTCAAACCTAAGCTGCTCCTAGCAGTATGCCGATGTTTTTCAATTCTTTCCATAATTTGTATCTTTTTCGTAGACTGACATCTCCTCCTGACTCCTCTCTATATATGCATGTGTATACAGGGTGTTCGGGATAATGTGTCGAAGACTTGACATAAGTTGGAAAAAAAATCGCTTGAGTTGAGGGGTCGGAAATGCATCCCCTACGAGAAACAGAGGTTTTAAACAAACCCTTGCAATACCTTGTTTTGATTCGTATTGAAAATAACATCTTTAAAATTTCTACGTATTTGGTAGCAAATCTGGTATCGTTGAACTTGCAATTATAAGTACTCTAATTGTTTGAAAGCAAATGTTGCCCTAAAATTAATGTATCAAAAGTAATTGAAGATCAAAAGTGTTTAAAAAAACATGTTGACCTTGTCACAATTTTTTCTACATCTTATTAACCTGCACCGTTTGCCACTTTGATGTATCAAGTATTGACAAATAAAAAAAAACATTAGCTCATTTCATCTCAAAACAGTAGTTTTCAAGATACGACCGAACTTATTCAAACTTTAAAACACTTTTACAACAGCTCTATAAAATAAACTATTGTATTGATAGGGCTGCCCCAACTGGCAGGGCATTTGTTAGAAAATTTTCCAGATTGAGAGACAGGCAAATCGCGGAAATCGTCGAGAGTTTAACATTCTGCATCCACTGCCACGAAGATGCTTTACATTATGTCAGAAACCATACAAATACCAGTATTAGGCAACTAACCAGACATTCTTATCTAAACAGGACTGGATATTTCTACATTCACATCAGAAGTCATGCATACATTCCGTCATATACCAGTACAGGTGCTACAACACGGGGACTCAGAGAAGCGTTTGGAATTCTTGAAAGACACTTTGCGGAAGTCAATTTTTTTTATTGGCCGGATTCTATGGATGAACGAGTCACCATACAACAGGGATGGAATCACTTACATCTACAATTTACATACCTGTGCAGAAACAACCACCAGTTCATGAAACAAGGACGAGCAAGAGTTCAACATAGGGCATATTGGGTAACAAGCCCATCGGACCTTATCGGCTACCTATAAAGCATAATTCGAATTCTTACCTGGAGTTTTTGCGAAAAAATAGTCATTGTCAAGCCGCAGGATGGGCCCCCCGCATAGTACGGCCATGCACCTAGTGGTTAGATCACGTGTATGGAAATTTGTGGATAAGGTGCGATGGACCGGTTCTGTGGCCGCCAAGATCTTGTGACTTGGTCCCAATGGATCTTATTTATGGGAACGGATGAGGGGCATTGTTTACTCATCGCAAATAACAACATTAAATGACTTGAACCATAGGTTTGACGAGGCAGCTGCGAAATTCCGAGAAGAATTGAAAAAAATTCAAACTTCATAGCCATCGACCCGACATCGTCACCAGCAAAGCTGTCCCACCATGATCTTCAACGACGATCGGCGAAAGTGGAGGATTGTGGAGTTTAGAGTAGAACTAAGAAAATTGTAAGTTAGTTCAATTGGTAAAGTTGACTCGCACCCAATCAAAGCTGGTTCCCTAAGTAAAGTTTAAAATCAAAAAACAGTATTTTTTATTTTAAACCAATAGTTTACACTTTGAACACTTTGATATGGTACAAAATTTGGCGAAAAAAAAATAAATAAAAATACACTATCAGTTTTTATGTTTGTTTTCCTAAAATTTTTACCAATTTTTAATTTAATGTTTTACCAGCTGCGATATGTTGGGTCGTATCTTGAAAACCACTGACTTCAAGTGTAATGAGCACTTTTTCTGTTTGTAAATACTGGCTTCACGATTCAAAGTTGCAAAAAGTGGGGGTTAATAAGATGTTTTTCTGAAAAAAATGATGACAGAATCAAAATTTTAAGAAATCACTTCAATAACTTTTAACACATTCATTTTAGAGTAACCTTTACTTTGAAACAATTATAGCACACTTCTTGCCAAACACGCATAAATTTTGAAGATGTTATTTTCAATTGGAGTCAAAACAAGACAGCGTAGGTCTCTGTGCCTCGGATAGGATGCTTTTTCAAACCCCCTCCAAGGGCATAAAGGAAACTTAAAATCTTCAACATTTTATCCGGAACACCCTGTATAGTCTACATTTGATTTTGTTATAAGAATGGTGGGCCATAAAAATCTTCTGAATTTAATCAAATCTCCTTACAAAACGTTGTCTCAAGATATCTGTTAAAATAGTGCGGCGGTAACTCTGTAAAGTGGACCTTTTATAGGGTCTGATTGCCGATTGCTGACGACGACGATAAATCATTTAACCAACGTACCGTGATTGATTTGTTTGCCAAATGTATTGTTCCAATAGAAATTCACTGAGTGCTACGTAAGCGTTGATGTGATGATGTGTCGATGCTTACCCAGCGCATTGTGCGTAAAGGAGAAATCTTTGATTTATACGGAATACGGATACGGATACGGATATGGTTAAGGGTACGGCTACGGATACATGGACTTTTAGCAAGGTCGCAAATGCTCGTATGTATATACGAGTATGTACATACATATATTCGTACGAGTGTCCCCTCGTATTCCTATACAGTTGACGATGATATTCCTGAGGAACTTGTGGAATAATTAGTAAAGTAAAATGGACAGATTAATCAGGACTTGGAAGGACTTAAATGTACAAGCAACGTGTGTGTTATTGGTCGAAGCAATATCCTAATGAAAGAGATCAATTTTGTTCTCCCCTTTAAGCATGAAATCTTGAATAATGGAATCTTGGAATTATCATGGCTACTGAAAATCGAAATCCATATCAAGTAAATCTAAGTCCTGCATATTTCAAAATCACCTTAGGAGCTCGACAATCAGATATTATTCATACGTGACTAATGCTTCTAGATGGTATTCGACACAGTATACCCTGATATTGATTTTAAAGGGACAATGGAAACACCATAATTCTTGCCACAATGTTGGTGTAAATATTTTACGAAATGAAACTTGTATAGTTTATGTAGAGTTATGGAGCAGTGCTACCTTTGCTAAAAGGGTTAATGAGTAGAATTACGATGTTCACACAAGTTTTCGAATAACCATCATTTACGATTCGATTGTCGTTTCATCGAAACGTTTGTCGATTTGAAAATGTCCAATATACCTTAAAGGCCGTGGACACGGATGGAGATTGTACGATAAATCTAACTTTCTGTGGACACTTATTAATTCTTTAGAAGAAGATCTCCACTTGGGACTGTGATCCTGTCATCGTCGATAAACTGTCAAACCAAGCTCATTGTCGATGAGATGACATTGTACCACCGCTACTCTATCTCAGTAGTTCGCATCATCATTTGCAAGCTCCTCAATTTTATCTTGGCCTGAACTGGTTAATTCGGCTGAAAAGAATTGACTACATTATAATTCATGTTTGCGTTATATCTCTGCGCTAATTGATTGGCATGTCGTTGCCAAGTTTTATTTCCTACTTGGACTCCGTAGAGGGCAGAGCCAATTTTCCTAGTTTGAACACCGTGTTTAATATTGAATTTCTCCTCCATGGCCTTGTTTACAGTTAGGATTTCATGAGTCTTTGGGTTAAGCAACTCTAATTTTGTTTTTAGTTTCCGGCCTATTTGACAACTGGTGTCAAACCGTCCGGTAGCTGGGCATTTGGTGTTGTACGGTAGGAGAAAAGTAATGTTGGCAGTACGTTACGTTGAATTCTTGCTTCCGCTTCTAACTTCTTCATACCATTTTCGGCTCAAAATTCGTCAATTTCACCAAACGCGAACTGCGTGCCATTGTCTTATACCACCAGGTCCGGATACCCAAATCTGGCAAAAACTTCTGCAAGTACTTTGATAGTTGCTCTGGCTGTACTTGAGCTTATAGGGAAAATTTCTGGCCATTTTGAATAAGCGTCGACAATGATATGATACAACCGTTTGATTCCCTTAAACCCTCTCGACGTCGATAAAAAACTCTCAACAGGTTATCCTGGCCACGATGTGCGAATATATTTTTGGAATTTCTTTAACAGAATGTCTCTTTCTGTACTATTTCAAAGGTGACTGGCAAATGCGGAAATGCATCCGCCGTAACTGCATTAACTTCAGTGTCAACGTGAATAGCGGCAATGACTACATCTTCTTCCGTGTGGGACACATCACGATTTATCAACCGCAATGCAAACTTTGAATATCTGATGTACTCTACGCTAAAATTATACATGAGCAACGTTAGTGCCCAATGCTGAAGACGATGTGCGGTGTAAACTGGAATCCCCTTTTTCGCTCAATAGAGGCTGATGGTCTGTTCGAAGAATAAAATGCCTGCCATACTAGATGGAGTGAAAAGTAACCTCCTTGACCGCCAGAATGCGCTGCTACTGCAAAAAAGGTTATGGTGCCTTGAAGTCCATTCATATTTAGGCAGACATGCCAAATTTCAGTGTGGTACTGCCTTTAGTTTTGTTTTGACAGCTGATTGTTGTTGACGTGTTTAGCATCGTGTTGAGTATGGACAAAAACGATTTTCGTTCTCTCATAAAACATTATTTTTTGAGAGGCAAAACGGCGAAGGAAACAAAACAAAAGTTGGATAAATATTATGGGGCTAATGCTCCGTCAGATTACACCGTCAAATATTGGTTTCGAGAGTTTCGTGGTGGCCGCAACTCCACTATCAAGTCCGCAGCGGCAGGCCCTCCGATGCGGTCACAGAGGACAGTGTCAAAAAAAATACATGAAATGGTGTTGGCTGACCGGAAAGTGAAGGTACGCGAGCTTGCAGATACCACAAAGATTAGTACTTAGGACACACGCCATATTTTGGGCAATATTCTGCATATGAAAAAGTTATCGTGCCGCTGGGTGCCGCGCATGCTCACTCCTGACCAAAAACACGAAGGCGAGAGCACTTCGAAAGAGTGTTTGGACTTGCTGATGCGGAATCGGGCGGACTTTTGGCGTCGATTGGTAACTGGATTTGGATCCCTCGGACTATTATCTCTTCCCAAACCTCAAAAGATGGCTCTTCAATAAAAAATTCAGCTCACGCGAGGAAATCATCGACGCCAGGGAGGAGTATTTTGCAGACCTTCCGGAAAATTACTTTTCGGACGGGATCAAGAAGTTGGAAAATCGCTGGAATAAGTGTATGAAACAATTGCAAAAGGGGACTATATTGAATAATATAAAAAAACATTTAAAAAAAATAAAATTCTAATTCCCAAGGAGGTTACTTTTCACTCCACCTAGTATACATATATTGGGTATATAACTTAATTGCGGTGCGGTGCGGTGCGGTTCGCTAAAAGATGGCGTAACTTGTATTATTCCATTGTTAGTATTCCATTGGAACATGCGTTGGAAAGCTACTGTCATTGTACGTCATTTCAGTATATGTCATTCATTTGAAGCGTAAACAACAATAATTTTTTTTTCACTCAAATATGTCGAACTTTGTGCCTGAAAAAGTGTTTTTGCGGGGAGTTCTTCTTCATTACTTTAATATGAAGAAAACTGCTGCCAAAAGTCATCGTATTTTGGTGGAAGTTTATGGTGAACATGCGCTTGCTGAGCGAACGTGCCAAAAGTGGTTTGCACTATTTAAAAGTGGTGATTTTGGCTTGGAAGACGATGAACGTCCTGGGCAGCCAAAAAAGTTTGAAGATGAAGAACTGGAAGCATTACTCTATGAAGATTGTTGCCAAACACAAGAAGAGCTCGCAGAATCTTTGGGTGTCACTCAAGCAGCCATTTCAAAACGTTTAAAAGCAGCTGGATGTATTCAAAAGCAAGGAAATTGGGTTCCTCATGAACTCAAGCCGAGAGACGTCGAAAGGCGGTTTTGCATGTCCGAAATGCTGTTGGAATGCCACAAAAGGAAGTCATTTTTGCATCGGATTGTTACTTGTGATGAAAAATGGATCCATTACGATAACCCCAAGCGCAAAAAATCATATGTGAAACCCGGCCAACCAGCCAAATCGACGGCAAAGCCGAATATCCATGACGCGAAGGTAATGCTCTGTATTTGGTGGGATCAGATGAGTGTGCTGTATTATGAGCTGCTAAAACCGGGTGAAACTATCAATGGACAACGCTACCGATTAATCCGTTTGAAGAGAGCAGTGGCCGAAAAACGCCCGGAATATGAGACCAGACACGAGGCAATAATTTTCCATCATGACAACGCTCGGCCCCACGTTACTATTCCGGTTAAGAACTATTTGGAAAACAGTGGATGGGAAGTCTTATAGCCCAGACCTTGCCTCTTCTGACTACCATTTGTTCCGGTCGATGCAGAACGCCCTCACTGAAATACGGTTCACATCAGAGCAGAATATCAAAAATTGGCTTGATTCATTCTTGGCTGCCAAGCCGGTGCAGTTCTTTTGGGATGGGATCCACAAAATTGCCAGAAAGATGGGAAAAAGTCATAGCTTCAGATGGGCAATACTTTGAATAATACTATTGTACATGTTTTTCTTAAATAAACGTTCAAATTTTGAAAAAAAAAAACCGCACGAAATAAATTATATACCCCAATAGTTTTTATTCATTTTTAGTAATCATTTTGTTCTTTAAGTAAATTTCATTGTACTATTACTTTAATTAATGCATTAAATTAAATTAAAAAAGCGAAGTCTTATCTCTCAAACGGCTCCACAACATCGGGTATATTCTAATCCCTAACCCGAAGGGGTCACTAGAACGAAGGACATAATTCTTTTTCTGATAATCTTCTCCAGGCACTTATTGGCCTGTAACTAGAGGGCAAGTTTGCACGTTTCAAAATCGGAATTGTCTTGGCAGTTTTCCAGTTTTTCGGGAAGTATCCTAAGACAGCCATTGAAAGAATTTACCAAATATTTAAGTGAAGAATCTGGAAGATTTTTAAGAAACACGTTTTTGATCGTATCGAAACCGGATGACTTCCTGGTTTTTAAATTTTGTATAGTATCCCTTAGTTCACTTAAGGATATTAGATTGACATTTCTTATCAGTGGGTGTGACCTAATGAAGTTGACTGATTGCTCAACGGAAGAAGTTATGTGCGTGTCTGGGATAACATAACTAGAATTTAAATGATTATTTGCAAAATTATCTGCTAAGGCGTTAGCTTTTTCCAAGCAAGAATGTAACACAGAGTTCCCAACTGTAAGTGGAGGTATTTATTTGTGTTTCTTTTTAATTACTTTAACAATGTTCCAGAATGGTTTGCTACTTTTCTCTAACCCTTGGAGTCTATCGCTCCATGATTGGTTTCAAAAATTTGCGATTGCATATTTTCGTAAAGAATTCATTTTTTTATATTCGGTGAGATATAAGTCGTTACTCGTACGTTTCTATCTGGATCTACAAGTATTTCTTAACTTTATTCTGTCAAGAATGAAATGCGGAAGGATATGTTAAATAATTTATGTCTAGAAACCATTTTTTTGGAACTGACTGATCAATGCTTTCAATAATGGCAGCCGTAAAAGTGTTTATATTTTGATCAAATAAAGATTGATTAGTATTTTGGTCTGATGTGTTTTCCAGTTTTGCGCGCATTAGCCTTCTGAATAACTTCCAGTTAGCATTTTTGAGATAAAAAAATTGGCTGTTAAATGTAGAAGGCGCCAAAAGCACTGCCAATTGCTGCATTGGTTCGCTCAATGCCCTTTTTGGGCGGACCACCACCGGTCTTTTTGATGTTTCTTAAAAAGTAAAACGCATGATCCTTCAATGTTTGCTTAATTCTTGAATACTTTTCGGGCAGAGACTTCAAAGCTCTTTCCTACGGACAGAAGGAATGGAATTAAAAAATAAAAAGTACAAATTCAAAGAAACTACCTGGCCAGGCGGCGTAACTTTGAATGCGGTTGCAATTTTCTCCCACACATTGTCTTTGTCGCGATTCTTCGCACCGTCCGTCTTCTTATTCACAATTATGGAACTGTACTTGTTGACGGTCAGAATGACGTCACCAAATCATACCGATTGTGCCGAGGACACCACCCACCCTTAATGTTCTAAAAAGGGGAATTTCTTGTAAATGTCAAAATACCTACTGTAAACAATAGTCGTATAAAAGGTCAAATATTATTGCAAATAAATGTATAATCTTTTTATAACGTTGGAAGAGCGGTGGTTTTATTTTAACGTGAAAAATACGGTTTCCTTCAAAATTTGTAACAGTTTGGTCATTGTTCCAGAAAACTTTTTTTACAAATCCAATTTTCTTTGTTCAACGCCCGAACATTTTGGTCCTATCAAGCCGGATTAACTTTGTTGAATTTTTTTACGTTTTAACACATTACTTTTTGTATGAATTTGCGAAAGACAAAAGTTAAAAATTTTAATTAAATTTGTGTGCTGTGTGTGCAACTTGAACTTGGACTGACTAAAACTGGGACTAGTGCTGCGGATTCGATCTGGTGGACATTGGAGATCATCTGGAGATTCAACATTTCACAAGTAAGCGAATTTTATTTACTTTGTGTGGCTTTGTATTAAAATAGTAAGGTTGTTAAAAATGAAACCTACAAAGCTGAGTCGAGTACTCTCGCAGCTCGAAAAGGACGTCTCAAATTTCGCCAAAAGGGGCTCCACGACACGAACGGCGAATTATTTGGCAGGCCGCTTGAATCTTTTAGAGAAATCCATGGAGTCGGCTGCTGAAATTTATGAAAAATGTGTTAGTGAGCTTCAGGACGACGATAAAGGTAATGAAATTGAGACTACTTACGAGCAAATTCGAGAATTGTATTTCGAGTACAGAGGTGATTTAATGGACACAATCGATAAGGTCAAAATAAAAGATAACGCCAATATGGACGTCACCGATATGGACTCCAGTAATTTAAAATCATCCCATAATGCGGATTTGAGGCTGAAGAACATCCCGGTTCCAGTTTTCTCAGGGAGCTACGAGTCTTGGCGTTGTTTTCACGATCTGTTTGTGTCGCTGGTCCATCATAGTTCATCGTTGTCGGAAATCCAAAAGATGCACTATCTCAAAACGAGCGTAACAGGTGAAGCTGAGAAGCTTTTAGCACATTTAGGTATTGCTAACGGCAATTACACTAAAGCATGGGCTATTCTCCAAGACAGGTACGATCACCCTCGATTTTTGGTGAACAGTCAACTCAAAACTTTATTCAATTTGGCGACGACTACCCAGGAGCGAGCTGAATCCATCAAAGAGTTGTTAGACACGTCAACAGAAGTGGTGCACAGTTTGGACAACTTGAAGGTACCTGTCCAACACTGGGATGTGGTTCTGGTTTACATCCTGCTGCAGAAACTTCCTTCGAAAACGCAACAGCTTTGGGAGGAGAGGCTGGGATCCAAAAGGGACAGCAAGGAACTACCAACCTTTGCGGAATTCACCCAATTCCTCGAAACCAGGTTCCGTACACTGGAGGCGGTTAATTATCAGCAGGGTCGACCATCAGATTCGGTGAAGAAGGTACCGCAGCGCAACTCGTTCTACGTCCAATCAAACACCTCGAAGTTCATCTGCAAGCTTTGCAACAAAGGTCAGCATGCTATCAGGAAATGCAACAAATTTCTAAAAATGAGCATTTCTGATAAATATCAAAATGTGAACAAATTAGGTCTATGTATTAACTGTTTAGCGTATAGTCATTCGTCACAACATTGTCCAAGTACACGTAGGTGCTATTATTGTCAGCAGCCACATCATTCACTCTTACACAATAGCACAAATCACGCTTCTCAGTTACAAAATCAAATCCCGCATTTTAACCCTTCCAACCCCTCCACCATAAGAAATAACTCAAACCCTCAATCTTCCCATATAAAGAATATTAATCAATTCTCACATTCAAATGTCCAACCACCACAGACACAAACATATATTACCTCCACATTTAATAGCGAAGCTCCAGTTTTCCACCCATCTAACGAAGAACAACCTTCAACAAGTTCTGGTGTGAGAAACCATCACTCAACACTGGACTCCAACACACAGGTTTTGCTGTCTACAGCCATTGTTAAGGTAAGGACATCTTCGGGAGACAGTTTACCACTTCGAGCCTTGTTGGACTCAGGCTCCGAGGCTTCTTTTATCACGGAGTCCGCTGTTCAGCTACTCCGTTTGAAATCTAAGTCAACTGATGTTGAGGTGTCCGGGTTAGGGTTAGTCAGCAGTGGCACTTGCAAAAAGGTTGTAGACATAACGATTAGATCGTGTTATACAGCCTTCCAAACAACAACACAAGCTTTAGTATTTCAGTCACTGTCTGGCCATCTCCCGGCCCGAATCCTCTCTATCGGCGAGTGGAGGCACCTCAACGGTTTACAATTAGCAGACCCATCATTTTACAAGCCAGCTAAGATCGATCTTCTGTTGGGCAGCGATATATTAGCAGACATAATGCTACCAGATCTAATACGTCATCAGGAAAAAACCGTTCCTGTTGCTCAGAAGACCAAGTTGGGATGGATTTTGTTCGGCAGATCAACAGTCGAACCTCGATCAACCAGGGTTTTCTTCCAAACATCGGACGTCGATGCACAACTTCGAAGATTTTGGGAGCTTGAAGAAACTCCGTTCGAGCCCTGTGAAACCACCGAAGACACCGCATGCGAAGAACATTTTGTACACAATGTTAGGCGTATGGCAGATGGACGCTATCAAGTAGCACTGCCGTTTAAGGAAAATCTTCATCCGGTACTAGGAAGGTCACGTGAAGGAGCTCTTCAACGTTTCAGGTCCCTGGAGAGGCGTTTAGCGGCTGATCAACAACTGCATACCCAATACGCTTTATGCATCGAAGAGTACTTGCAGCTTGGTCATATGAGTGAAGTTGAAGAAGACGACGTATCCAAAAGCAGTCATTATTTTCTCCCACATCATGCCGTTCTAAAGGAAACCGGCTCAACGACTAAGCTTAGGGTCGTGTTTGATGCATCATATAGGACATCCGACGGATCTTCCTTAAATGATCATCTGATGACTGGTCCCTCCTTGCAACACAATGTCACTGATGTTACTCTACGTTGGAGACTATATCGTTTCTCCTTTTCAGCGGACATCGAGAAAATGTACCGGCAGATATGGGTAACAGAGTTGGACTCAAACTATCAGCTGATATTTTGGCGTAAGCATCCAACTGAGCAATTAAAGGTCTTTAGACTTAAGACGGTGACGTTTGGAACTGCTTCAGCTCCTTACCTAGCGATTCGGACATTGGTGGAGGTAGCGAAAGCGGCAGAAGCTCAGTATCCTAGGGCTGCGAAGATGATTCGCACCGAAATGTACGTCGACGACTTGTTTTCCGGTGCGGATACCATTGAAGAAGCAAACATAAAAAAGAAGGAAGTTAAGGCCGTCCTAGAAAAGGCAGGTTTCAACTTACGGAAATGGACGTCAAACGCGGAAGAGCTGCTCAAGGATATTCCAACCCAGGATCGAGAATTATCTCTAGCGGTTCCGTCGGAAGGATCAGATCGGATCAAAACGTTGGGTATTCATTGGCTTCCCAATGCTGACAACTTTTGTTTCAGGTTCACGCCTCCGGATAGTCAACAACCAACGAAACGTTTCATATTGTCAACGATTGCTCGACTGTTTGACCCCATGGGATGGATATCACCGTGTATTTTAAAAGCGAAACTCATCATGCAGCTCCTCTGGATTCAAAGGGTCTCTTGGGATGAGCCAATCGAGAAAGGGGTGCTCGACAGCTGGATCAGCCTATACAACGACTTATCAGCCATTAATGATATACGGATTCCGAGGTGGGTTCAAACAGTTGACAAGAAGTGCCGTATGGAATTACACGGCTTTAGCGATGCGTCAGAGAAGGCGTATGGAGCAGCAGTCTATCTTCGGGCACAAGACAGCCAAGGAAAGGTTCATATGCACCTTATGATGTCAAAATCCAAACTCGCACCAATGCAACCGGTTAGTCTTCCTCGCCTTGAGCTCTGCGGTGCTGTTACGCTGGCGAAACTGTTAAACTACGTTTCATGCACACTCGGCCTGAAGGAAACCCCAATTCATGCATGGACAGATTCTACCATTACATTGGCATGGATTCTTGCACCGGCTTCACGTTGGGAGACATTCGTCAGGAATCGCGTTAGCGAGATCCAACGGTTAACGGACAGTCACATCTGGAAACATGTCCCAACTCAACACAATCCTGCAGATTTGGCGTCCAGAGGTATGTTGCCTTCTTTGTTAGTTGGTGAGACACTGTGGTGGAACGGTCCGGAATTTCTGCGATCAACTTGGATATTCGATTTGCCAGCACAGCCAGTAAGTCTTTCGACAGAGGAAGGTAAAAGGAAGGTTCAAGTTCATTCTGCGACGTTGAGAGAAAATGTACTAACCCAACTGATCCATCGATCATCGAATTTATCTCGACTTGTCCGGGTAACAGCCTGGTGCAAACGCTTCATCAATAACGCAAAGTCCAATTCATTAAACCGTCATTTCGGATCTTTTTTACCCAGTGAATTGGACAACGCTGCAAAAATAGTTGCGCGCTCCGCCCAGAATGAAATGTTTGCCGAAAACACGAATTCCAAGGGTATGGGATCCTTAAACCCATTCGTTGATGGGGAAGGAGTTCTTCGTGTAGGCGGAAGGTTGCGGAATGCAAACATTCCTTACGACCAACAGCACCCTATAATTTTGGAACCCAGACATCATTTCACTAAACTCATCATCCGCGATTCTCATGAAAGGTCATTGCACGGGGGAATCCAACTTATGATGGTGCACATTCGACAAAAATATTGGATATTACAATTTAAAAGAGCTGTAAAGAAGCATATAAACAGTTGTACGACATGCTACAGGTTTCGGAGTCAAACAGCACATCAACTAATGGGAGAATTACCTGCACCCCGAGTGACGGTATCAAGACCTTTTTCCCACACAGGTGTAGACTACGCGGGACCTATCAATATCCGAGCATGGAAGGGCCGTGGATCCAAGTGCCACAAAGGGTACATAGCTGTGTTTGTTTGTTTAGCCACCAAAGCTATTCACCTTGAAGCAGTAAGCGATCTAACAACTCAAGCCTTCTTAGCAGCATTTAGAAGGTTTACGGCGAGACGAGGAGTCTGTGGTCAAATTTATAGCGACTGCGGAACTAATTTCGTTGGAGCAGATACAGAACTGCGTCGTCTGATGAAAGGCGCAATCCATGACTGGAAGGAGATTGCAGACACCACAGTAGCAGAAGGAACCCAGTGGAACTTCATCCCCCCAGCTTCTCCCCATTTTGGGGGATTATGGGAAGCAGGGGTGAAGAGTGTTAAGTACCACTTAAAACGGATTGTCGGTAACGGCACACTCACGTTTGAGGAGCTCACCACGTTTTTGACGCAGATCGAAGCGTGTTTAAACTCGAGGCCTCTGTGCCCCTTAACCGAGAACCCCGACGACTTCGAACCACTTACTCCTGCACACTTCCTAATAGGAACGACCTTATTCAGCGTACCAGAACCAGACATGTCCATAGGCAAACAAGGACATATCGACAGGTGGAAAGCAGTTCAAGCACACCTACAAACCTTTTGGAAGCAGTGGCAAGTAGAATATTTAGCTCGGCTGCAACAACGCCCGAAATGGTTGAAGCAGCAAACCCAACTGAAGGTAGGTGACCTTGTTCTTTTGAAGGACGAACGACTTCCGCCCGCGAAATGGAATTTAGGTCGCATCCAAGAACTATATCCAGGAGCAGATAACATTACACGCGTCGTAAAAATAAAAACAAAACAAGGAATTTTGAAACGACCAATAACAAAACTTTGTCCGCTACCAACAAACCAACCGCAATCTACAAATCTTGAACCTGAGAACTAGTTCAATAACAAGCGCAACACAAACAGAAACTACGCAAAACGTCACTAATGCAATTCAAAATCTAAATATACGCACATCTTTACCCAAAAAAAAAAAAAAATAAATAAATAAATAAATATATATATATATATATAGTATATAAATGGATTAATAAATTCACAGAATAAAAATAATAAAGGTCTACAGACGAAAACATTCCACACACAAAAAAAATGTACATACAAATTCACACAACTCTCAATCTCGACCAACCTGCATCCCACACCAATCACACATTTCCACACACTGTAACGTTCCTGGAATTTAACATACAGTCCACTCACTCGCACTTTACTTACTTACGCAATAATCCAAAATGAAACATTCAATATAAACTACTCTACTACACAACACACGCACTCACATAATTCATCGAAGCATCGACACCTCAGTTGCAGAATAGTCCAATAGTCCATTGATCATTTCCCACAAAAAAAAAAAAAACACACTCTTTCTCACACACACACACACGCATCACTGAGGGACGCGAAAAAAAAAAAAAAAAAAAAAAAAAAAAAAAAAAAAAAAAAAAAAAAAAAAAAAAAAAAAAAAACCCATAATGAATTTCAACTAATTTTATTTAACTCTAATTCCAATCACCTGTATTATATTGGATTCCAAACACATATCAAAACCTAAAATTATTAAATATAAATTTTTAACACGATTATACACGAACCACCGAAATTGAGTTACAAACCGGGTACCTACGTCACGCCAACATAAACCACCAACAACTGCACCTCAAAAAAAAGAAAAGAAAATATACTAACTCACGATGGCGAGTTATCGTCATCGCAACAACAGCTCAGCCAATATCGTATTGCAACAACACGCAAAATGGAATCAACTATCATCGCCGGCATACAACAAGAGAAGACAGCGAAGCAAAAACAACAAAAATGACATACGATCGAATTACACACATAAACGGGATCGTGTGTGGGCTTGATTGCCGGATTATGAATGTTAGGTGTTTTGATGTACAATTGTCCATTGCTGTCTAGTGTCACTGCCCTTATATAATCATATGCAATAATCCGTTGTTTCTTTTCATGTACCAAAACGCATGCATTGTTTACGATGACGAGAGTAAGGCAGAAGCAACAATATAGGCAGCTGCAAACTGGCAAGAGATCGTAAGAAGACCAGGGGCGTAGTTAAGAAAACACTATTTTTGTCGGGGGAGAATGTTGACGGTCAGAATGACGTCACCAAATCATACCGATTGTGCCGAGGACACCACCCACCCTTAATGTTCTAAAAAGGGGAATTTCTTGTAAATGTCAAAATACCTACTGTAAACAATAGTCGTATAAAAGGTCAAATATTATTGCAAATAAATGTATAATCTTTTTATAACGTTGGAAGAGCGGTGGTTTTATTTTAACGTGAAAAATACGGTTTCCTTCAAAATTTGTAACAGTTTGGTCATTGTTCCAGAAAACTTTTTTTACAAATCCAATTTTCTTTGTTCAACGCCCGAACAGTACTCCAAAACATTCCTTACGAGCCAGTGTTTGTGTTTTTTTCCATTGCTTCACTTTTTTTCACTTATTTCGATTTTTTTGAAAACGTTACTGCTTTTCAATGACAGTCCGCAATTATAAATCTCAAATCCAAAGTTGAGACTGATATATTTGTGTCATCTGTCACAAATACGAGTATCCCAAGGAATTTTTCGAAACAGCAAGTACGCCAACTTGCGAATTTTAACTTCCAAATCGAGAGTTGAAAATGTGAAAGAAACATTTCTCAACTTGCCGTTCAACTCCCGAGTTGAAATCAACTTCGAAGTTAGAGAACTTGGGAGTTATCGGGAGGATATTAAATATAAGAGGAATTAAAAAATGGCTTTTTAATTTTGACTACAAGGAAATAAATCACAAAACAAGAGTCATATGTTACTATAAGTTGAATGGTTTTTGTTTTTTTGTTTTTTTTTGTTTTTGATTGTTTATTGTTTTACTTTTTATTTATAAGTATTAATTTGTTGATCATCAGTGTGCTGCAATTGTTAATTAATAAATTATATTTTGCGTACTACCACCCCACTACTCTCATATAATCGGTCGTTTTATTAAAAGTTTATAGCTCGATACATTCGACACTAATTTTTCCTAAATTATAGAATGTATCTACTTAATTTTATATTTCAATGATTGTCTTTATAATAGGAAAACGCTTTTAGTAACTCGCTATTATTGTTAATAATTTAACTATAATTCTAAATTTGTATATATTACCATCAGTATTATGGGATTATTGTAACTAAAAACTTTGGGTTAAATGGAATATGGAATTTAAAAAAAAATAAAATAAAATAAACTGCTTTGTACTCGTATATTAAATGTTTTCCTACTTCATAGACTACCGTAGGTTTCAGTATTATCGACGTTTCGTTTCCATGGAAAAGCACATATTCACATTTACATTGAAATGAATGAATCTTTAAGGCATTGATGATGCTATCCGTATAATACATAAAAGCCAATGGCACTTTTATGGATTCCCCAGCACATAAACTAATTTATCCTCCGATATCTATCCAAAAGTCGAAGTCAAGGGTTTTGGTCCTTACAGAGCTTATATGAGCACTTTTCTCAGAATTTAAACATTTAAGCTTCGGCTAATGTTAGACGCTTTCGACACCCCTTCCCCCAGTTCTTTATAAATACCTAATCCAAACTTATTTGTTCATTTCCTCCCTCATATCTGGTTTCACAATTTGCCAGCAATTGCCAGCACTTAAAATGCCAGATATACAAGGTAATCCCTCCTTCTGAAATGCTTCTACAATATGAGGCAACTGAGAGTATGATACTAACACATAGCTTCAAGGAGTAGCCCAAGTTGATGGGCCAGCTTAACTACTCTTCCATGGACCGTGAAGTACGAGTAGTATCCACATCGCCGATTAGTAAAAAAAAAAAAACATTTTCTCTATAGTGAAGCGAACATAAGTAGATACTTGTACGAGTACTTATCTTGATTCCTGGAAATACAATATACCATACCTCTCGAATGATCCTAGTACTCGTATATATCACAAAAGACGACTACGGACACACGGACGAAACTGAGCAGCTTATTGTGGAATGCCGATTGGACCTGCGTTAAAACCCTCTTCTCCTTCTAAAGTAGTGTTTCCATTCATCTGATGTTAAATAGTTTCACAATGAATTTGTATCTCTCATAGACATAATGATGAATATTACAACAGAACAGTGACTTATTTTTATTTAAATTTTGTCCTTATTTCAACTTCTAGGAACTGTACTCCTGGGACAAGGGCAATCAGCTAACCTATCCAATCCGGTACAACGAACAGACTATCGAGCCAGACGACGTTAACAGCAAGCACAGTGATTTCATTAAGAACTTGTAAAGAAACCCTTCTGAAAGATGAAAGATGTGAGATGAGACAAGGTACGTCACATACTCGTATGTGGGAACCTTGGATTTGGAATAGTTTAATGAATTCGTCTATGGATACATTTATTTGAATGAGTTGCTCCTAGGGGATGTTATAGAAAAATCATAAAAAAAAAGAAAATAAAAATTTTAAAATTATATTTGGTTTTGTTAGGGATGTGGGGTGCTAATAATTGAGCTCAATAAAAGTCGCATTTAAGTCCTGTTTTACATTATTTACCGTTTGCATTTCAATTACGAGTTTTTTAGATATGATTTATGGATTTTCGGATTTTCGGATTTTCGGATTTTCCGAAACATGGAAACTTTACATGACATGCAATTTATTGTAGTTATTGGTATTCGGAAGCAATAGAAGGTGGTGGTTTATTGTAAGCGGAAATACACGTAGGTATGTAGATTTGATACAACGTTTTTCAGATAAACAAATTTAAATTTGAACGTGAACATTTACATAATGTATCAACCATCCAGGAACTGCTGCTCTTAACATGCCTTTTGCCAATGAATGAATCACCTATTCCCAAGCATTTTATTTTATAACTATTGGTGTTGTACCGCCGTTAGCCTGGTGATGCCAAGTGCTATAGTGCATACCAATTCCGCTTATTTTACCTGCCAGGATACTGGTGTCGTCCAACCGTCTCTTGCTAAGTAAGAAGACAATATCGGCAATAACTGGGTTTCAGAAAATGGCAGATCAGATCAGATAACAATATAAGCTCATGTGTTTGGAGCTCAGCACAGTAAGGATTCTTTAGGACTATGCGGAGTGATGATATAGAGCCATTTATACAATGATAAGGTGTCCTAATTAAGGGAACCTACCGCATCAAGGCCTAGCACGTGCGACATAATTCGAGCTTAGACCGGACGTTAACAGACGAATTGATGCACCGCGTTGTCATTAATCTAACAACACGAATCGCGATAGATAGCATCACTTATAACTAGAACACTAAGGTGTACGTAGGATCCCCTGGAAAGAAGTTCACAGTCTTGCCCGCATTCTCACTACTGCGTGCGATGCATCAATGCCCAGAAGAACGGGTACTAGAAGAGGAACACCATGCTACTGGTGGATTGAGGAAATAAAAAAGCTTAGAGCAAAGTGCTTAAAAGCCTGACGCAAAGTCCAAAGATCTAGGAGAAGAGATCGCTTTGAAGAACACCTTATTGGTTTTAACATAGCAAGACGTGGCCTAAAACAGGCAATCAAGGAAAGCAAGACAAGATGTTTTAAAAAACTTTGTGAAGAAGCCGACATAAACCCTTGGGGTACAGCATACAGGATCGTCATGACTAAGATAAAGGGCAGCAGGTCGCCGCAAATAACATGTCCAGCAAGTACATCTACTATGTACCATATCATTAGGGAGACCAACACGGAGGATATCCCAATAGTCACAGCGGATGATAGGCGACAGTAAAGCGCCCGGACCTGATGGCATACCAAATAAGGCACTAAAAACAGCTATTCAAAAGCGGCCAGACATGTTTATGGAAACAATTCAAAAATGTCTTGAAGAAGGAGTTTTCCCGGATGCTTGGAAACTACAACACCTAGCCCTGCTTCCAAAGAGAAACAAGCCACCTGGGGAACCGTCCTCGTATCGCCCAATATGCCTTCTAGACACAATGGGAAAGATACTGGAACGGATAATATATGCTAGACTGCTCGCGGTAGCAGAAGAGAGAGGAGCACTATCAGACTTTCAGTTTGGGTTCAGAAAATCGCGGTCTACTGTTCAATCCGTAAAAACTGTGGTCGACATTGCGGCGGAAGCGATACAAGGAGAAAGATGGCGGTATGGTACAAAAAAATACTGTGTAGTGGTGACTTTGGACATCAAAAATGCCTTTAACTCGGCAAACTGGACGTTCATCAGAAAATCACTAGCTAGTATGAATACGCCATATTACTTGCTGAGGATAGTAGAAAACTACTTTACCAACAGAAAACTGAGGTATAAAACTGATGAAGGGTTGAAATACTACGGCGTTTCAGCTGGGTTTCCACAAGGATCAGTACTCGGTCCACTCCTATGGAATATTATGTATGACGGAGTGCTAAGGCTTATGTTGTCATCCACAAATGTAGCGATTATTCGCATCAAAGACTGGCTAGTATCCGCCGGTCTAGAATTAGCGGACCATAAAACGGAAGCCATCTTAATTACCAGTAGAAGAATTGTGGAATACGCCAATATACGGGTGGGATATCAAATAATCCGATCGAAAGAATCAATCAAATACCTGTGAGTAATACTTGATAACAGATTACAGTTCAAAGCACATGTAGAGTACTCCAGTAACAAGGCTTTACTGCTGCAAGGAGCACTTTCTGGAATACTACCAAACATTGGTGGACCTGGATATGCTAGGAGGATTATCCTATCTAGCGTAGTCAGCTCAGTCCTCTTATACGCTGCTCCGGTCTGGGCGGGGGCACTCGCCATAAAAGCAAACAAGAGAAATCTGTTGTCCGCATACAGGCTCAGTACATTAAGAGCGATCTGCGGATTTCGAACAATCTCGGATGAAGCAGCCTTCGTGATAGCAGGAATGGTTCCGATCGACATTCTCACGGAGGAGATATTGAGAATTTGTAATAGAAGAACCCCAGGGCGACAAGATGTAGATGAAATTGCAAGAATAAAAGAAGAAGAGCGAGCGGCTTCAGCAGCCCTCTGGCAAGCCAGGTGGGATAATAGTACAAAAGGCAGATGGACCTACAAATTGATCCCGAACATCGAGACCTGGACAAAACGAGCACATGGGGATAACAACTACCACCTTACGCAGTTCCTATCTGGTCACGGCGGCTATCGCAAATACTTGCACCGATTCGGACACGATAGCTCTCCTTTGTGCCCAGAATGCTCAAACGAGGAGGAAGATACGGAGCACGCCATATTTCATTGCCGGCGTTTTTCGCAGTGGAGAATTAATCTGCCCAGTCCAATACTACTCATAGACCAAATGTTGCAGTCAGAGGAAAATTGGATGGAAATCGGCACATTTGTGATAGTTGTGCAAAACGAGCTAAGAAGAATAGAAAAAATTAGAAGAGCTGAAGAAGCAAATACAAGAAGAATAGCATGATCTGCTAACCAGCCCCGCGAAGTAATACCTAACGGCAGTTCCACGGGGAGAGTGGTTGAAGGACGCAGGGGTGTGGATTAGTACGTAGGCGAATATTCGGGTGTTGCGAATCGTACTTGTTGGTGGTACGGGCTACCGCATCTTTAGAAGATTACCACATCCATTGGCGCAACCAAAAAAAAAAAAAGTCTTGCCCGCCAAATGACGGTTGACAAAGATGGCTGGAAACATTCGTTTAGTTTGGGTACAACCTTGTGACTCATGCCAAGCACCAAAGCACCCAGTGAGCTCTACAAGCAAAAGAGGTGGCAAGAACATCAACTTCCCGGAGGAAAACGAAGGAGCATGATAGGCGCAATCGAGGAAATAGAGAGGTACTACTGCAGGAACAATATTCGGAAGTTTTACCAAAAACATGTCAAGCTAACAGGAACCGAACAGAGGTCTGTAGAGATGAAAATAGTCTCTGGTTTCTAACGTAAACACCTGTGGGGAAGACTTAAGTTTACGGGATGCCCATACATCCATGGGAGCAAGAATACGCCTTGCCATTGCTCTCCGTCAATTATTTGATACCAATGTGTTGGAGGCAAAAGTTCCACCCTTGATATGAGTCGAAGCCGACCTAAAACCCCTTTCTGTACACAGCACCCAGTACTTATTGCAACTCAACATTGGGTCAAGATCCTTCCCGCAGTTTTGGGTTTAGACCACAGCCATCATGACGCTCTCACAAAGGGGCCTACCTCTACAAGTCAGGCCCGGACGGAGATCCGGAGGGCTCCTAACTCCCATGATACCGTGATTTAAGTCCTGGTAGGGACTACCAGTGGTCCTGCCGCCAACAAGAGCTATGACCGGCAACTTGTAACTGATCAAATCGTAGCAACCTTCGGTGGCGTCATCTGAAGGTATTTACAATAAGACCAGTAATATGCTCTGCCCCCGCTTTTTATTAGACAACGTCGTTGATGGACGAAGCCTTGATAATTCGGCGGGGGCCTAGTAGAGATGAACAAGGAAACTTAGTAGTGGAGTCAATACTGGTGATATTTGTAAACCACCTCTGCTAATTGTAAAACGCCGGAGACGACCTAAATTCCGCTGTCAGACATCCTGGATCAGGCGGCCTAGCTGCCAAGCTATCAGGTTTTAGGCCCTGATTTTTCATGGAAAAAAAAAAACACAAAAAGTCAAAATCAATACGCCACCAGCATCGACTTTAAGGCCTCATATGAGAGTACATATAAGGATGAGTTATGCAAATGAAACTAACAAATGAATACTGGAGTCATAATTTTCCAAAAGTCTGTACAACTACTTCGATAATCGATACGCTGGTGACATTGGCATCATTAGCAGAACTCAACGACCTATCACTGGTCGCAAGTATCGGAGCATAAGGGTCAAATTTAGTCGTGTCAAATGTAGTAACACACAACATCGACGAATCCGAAGGAATGTCAGAATAGACAGTATAACTTTGAGGTATTCAGGTACTTTTTATACCTCGGCTCCGCTATTGAATCTGATAACGACGTCAATCTTGCTAGTCTTGCCAGACGCCGTTTCTTCGGCTTAAGAAGGCATATGAGTAATAAGTTCATGTCTTAGTGTTTCTTGACTCTATATGAAACCCTCGTCATCCCAGCCCTGCTGTATAGAACAGAAGCATGGATTTTTGTGAAAAAGGACAGTACCCCATAAGGGCCTGTATCAACCCTCGCATGGCCTCACTGCTTGCATAGATAACCATGGGATCGCTACACATCCCATGATAACAACAACAACACCAAACACCCAGAAAACAAATAAGGAGACAGGAAACGGGGACAGCTATGAAAATTCGTTCCAAATAAGCGCGATAATGCGAAGATCTCTGCCGCACAGACAACATCCCATACTCCAGTAAGTGTCGGTCCACCGGAGGCGAATCGAGCAACAATGGAAGGAACCCCAGGCCAACCAGCTTTCCTAAAACTAGGAGAGCAAATAAAAGAGTTGGTCGAAATGCTGGATGACGACAAAAGGCGTTCTCTACACCAACCGTTGAGGAACGCTATTGAAAGCATACGCGGTCTCTATGAGCTCTCAGCTATACAGATGCAGGATAAGAAGACGAAAGAGGTTATTAGAAAAAGCATCGCATCACAAACATCCCCATGGCTTCGACCAACCACTGAGCCAAAACGAAAGTCGACTCCTGCAAAAAAAAACAATGGAGCCGTCGCGTAAGCAACGGAAAACGGAAAAAACGAACAAGAAAGAATTTTCAAAACCGGAAGCGGACAAAACAAAAAAAGGAGAAGGCGCAAAGAAACGTGCCGAGCAGGCTCACGCAAATGAAGCAGCCATCATCGAGGAACCAGCCTGGACTAAAGTAACCAAAAATACCACCAGGAAGAAAATAGTCGTCTAGAAAGCCAAACCTGACGCAATTATAATTGAGTCCAAGCGAGAAGCTGGACTCCGGAAATACTCCGTAACATAAAAGCAGATCCCAAACTGGAACAAGTTGGTAAATCAGTGTCGAGGATCAGAAGGACACACAAGAGAAAACTGCTAATACAGCTCAGGAATACCGTCAGCAAGGCCGAGGACGTAAAAGCCGCAATAAGCGGAGCTCTAGGACAAAAGACAGAGGTCCGAGCCCTTACACAACGCGTTACTATTGAATGCAAAGACATGGATGAAGTTACCTCAAAGGAGAAAATCTGTG
Source organism: Volucella zonaria (assembly GCA_963966105.1). NCBI lineage: Eukaryota > Metazoa > Arthropoda > Insecta > Diptera > Syrphidae > Volucella > Volucella zonaria. The sequence continues at coordinate 145,080,711 of OZ014531.1, read as the reverse complement.
AAGCAGTCAGAAAGCACTTCGGATTTGAACAGATAACGATAGCCGACATCAGATCGCTACGACAGACGTGTGGACACACACAGTGTGCACGAATTAGCCTCCCTGTAAGAATCGGAAAAAAGATGCCAGAAGGAAGAAGACTAGAGGTAGGCTGGGTAAACCGCCGGGTCCGCCAAAAAAAAGATGCTAAAGAAGTGTTTAAAATGCCTAAAATTTGGACACGTAGCAAGCAGATGTGAATGCCTAGAAGACGGCTCCAAAGAAAAGCGCTTATGTGATCAATGGGAAAACTGCTTGTGCAGGCTCTCTGCAGAAGAGAACGTTGGAACCTCAAAATGTGACTCAACGTTGGCGGCAGTTTGTAAATGCAAGCGAGTACGCTGTGGCAGCGCAGCGTACGTAAGAATTTGTGTTGATGCTTCAGTGGAATGTGCGTACGGGCTCCACGGATGCCCGAATGGAGTTGCAAGCACCAACAATGGGAGTAAGGTTGGCCAAAGCCATAGTGAGTGGTCATTCGTTGCAGATCACAGAAAGAGTCACACACAGTTTTTTCGTGCCAGACAGCTGGTCCATTTGTATCTACTGTAATGTTTCGGATTGGAGAGGTGTTGGAGAATTCGAAGATTGCTGAGTGAAGGTGTGGTGGATTCCAAGTCACCAGGAGATAAGACAGTTGACAACAACGAAAGATGGCGCAGAAGACCCTCATTGCTATTTGAACCCGAAAGCTTGAGGCCTGATGCACTACCAAAACCGGACAAGGAGGAAATATGTTTTTATTTCGGCATAAACTTTTCAACAATCCTTTTACGAGTATTGATGGAATGGATTGCTACCTTACTACTGCTTGGGTTCTGCGTCTCATCAATAATCTGAAATAATCCTAGCGAAGAAAGTACGAGTAGCCTTCCAGAGCGTCTTTTCAGATGAGGAAATAAAAAGGTCACAATCGTTGTTGGTAAGGATGGTTCAGCGAGATGGCGATCTTAGTAAATGGCGGGGAACTACAGAAGGCGAGCATTTTTATAAGTGGTCTCCGTGCATAGATGACGAAGGGCTGTTGAATATGAGAGGACATATTGATAGTGCCAGCTGTGTGGAGTCTTTCGCGAAACGTATTTTACTATTACCAGGACGCCATCAGGTAGCATCTTGGTTAATTATCACCATTGCGGACTCCTCAACTTCGAAGCGCGTTAAGAATACTCTGTGACAAATGCGTGTGATGCAGAAATGGCACAGCTGCCTGCTGCAAGACTCGTTGAATATTCAAGACCGTTTATATATGTGGGCGCAGACCATTTTGGACCGATAATGGTAAAGGTTTGAAAGAATCAAGAAAAGAGGTGGGGTGTTCTTTCCACCTGCCGTTTCCACCCATTCATCGTGAAATCGTGCACAGTCTTTCAACAGATGTGTATGTGTAATTTTACTGGCCGACATGGAACTCCAACAGTATTCCACTCCGAATTTCAAAGGCGCGGGAAGGGAATCGGCTGAAGCTTTCAAGAAGTTGGACGCAACAGGCAACCAGAATGGCCCTGCCATGAAGATTCACCAATTCAACTCAGAATCAACGATGATTCTGTAACGCTGACTTCGAAGCACTTTCTGTTGGGGTCATCAACTGCCAGCAAGCCAATACGTTAATCTGAGAGTAAAGATCTTCTGTTGGAAAGCAATTTGCAAACCTTTTCTGGATTTTCTTTCCAACTACCATATAACGAGAAGAGCCAAGTGGTTCGAGAGTATCAAGCCGATAAAGGAAGGTGACGTAGCAATTATAGCTGATGAAAAAATTTTGGAATTTGGTGCAGGAACGAGACATTTTTCTTTGAAGCCATTTTAGGTTTTTTACCACATTTATATCTATTTTAGACCAAAAGAACGTTTTTACACCGATTTGTAACAGCAATAGAGGAAACCTCGCCTAAATTGGCGCGCACAAGTGGAACGCGGCCTCAACCAACTTGGCAACAGGAGGCAGCTAGTCAGAGAACGCACTAACTGGAGAGGCCTGTGTCTAGTCTTGAATGACGATGAAGAAAACTTACAACTCCGTAAAAGTCGGAAGCAATTTCACCGAGACCTTTAATAAGACAATATGATCCACCAACACAAAGTCTGTCCACTATTGTACTTGCTGATGACATTGGTGTCATTGGCAAAACTTAGTACGCTTTCCCTGGGCAGAAATGAGTTTAGCTGCGGCCAAATCGAAGTGTATTCTGTGAATAAAATAGAACGCACAATGTCAGCGAGTCATGCAGTATGTTCGGCTATACTACATACATATATATCAAGAGATCTTCGCGCTCTTTAACCCTCTTATATCGTACTAACACAGAGCGCGAAGGCTTGATTTAATTTAAACCCTGGATAAGCTTTGTGAATTTGTTTTGCATAATAACAGACATACGTAAGTACTTACGCAGCAACAAGGTACTAACCGATAGTCGACCGATTGGAAACTCACGAAAATGTGAACAAAATCATTCAAACGTTCCTAAAGGATTAAGTTCCATACGCAAATATGACAAAAACAGTACAGCACTCTACGGCGGCCATACATAGCTTCATTGAAGCTTGGCACTTTGCCATTGCTGATATTGTATAAGAGATTGCTTCGGACCGGTAAAGCAAACAATGATTTAAGTACTTGAAAGCTTAAACGAGGTAGGTTTCATATCTAGACAAATGTAGTAAGCCTTGAGAAATTTTAGTTCTGACGCTTAAATCGACATTGCAGGCCACTGGTACCAGAAACATGGATGGATAAGAGGATGGATAAAGCATCCTTTACGTTACACATTAGAGAGTTGCAGCGAAATTCACTAAACTAATCTGTTGGAACTTACTTACTTAGCTGGTCTTACAGTCTCGAGTGAACCTGGCTCACAGCCAAGCCAGCAAGCACGAAATGTCCCCAGCTTGTTCCAATGATGTTCTCCAAGTTGGTTGAGCTTCCCTTCCACTTGCACGCGCCAACCTAAATGCGGAGCGAAGACTATTTGGGCCCCAGCTGTGGCGTCCATTGTCTCAATATGCGCCACCAATTTTAAACGTTGAGTTCCTAGAGGTTTAAGACCGCTGGGCAGCCCATACACTTCGTGGTTGAATCACCTGCTCTATTCCCTGTCAGTACAAATGGGACCGAAAATCTCGCGTAATTTCCCTGGAACCTGGAAACGACTAAATGCTTCTTCATTCGCTTTCGACAAGGTGCAGGCATATACGCCATAAAGAAGAACAAGGATGAGATGGGTCTTGTATAAAGCCAATTTGATCTTACGAAAAATGGCTCTGCTACTTATTTGCCTTCTGAGCCCAAAGAAACAGCGATTGGCAAGAGTTGTTCCACGTCAGATTTTTGCGTTGATCTCGTTCTGCTTGTGACTGCGGAACCAAGGTAGACGAAGTTCTTAACTACCTCGAAGTGGCTCGCTGTGTTCGTCCAGTCACATCAATATCGTCGGCGGCGTAGGCAAAGATCATGCGTTTTTTGTTGGCCAGTGAATTTTCCACGATTCTTTCTAGGGCGATGTTAAAAAAGTCATATGACAGCTCGTCGCCTTGTCTAAAACCTTTCTTGACATTGAATGTATCGATTAATTCATTATCGATTTTGATGGAGCAGTGAGAAATCTGCATATGCATCATGGATAGCCTAATGAGTTTTCCAGGTATGCCAAAACTAGACATGGCATTGTATAGATCGTTCCTATGCACCCCGTCATGTGCTGGTTTAAAGTCGACAAATAGATGATGGATGGCGATCAGTAACTCCCAGGTCTTTTCCTGGATCTGCCGTAGTGTGAATATTTGATCGATGATGCTCTTTCCTGGCCTGAAACCCTTGTGGTTTGGGCTAACCAAACAATTTATGAATGGTTTCAGACGCTTACATAATATGACAGTAAATATCTTGTACGAGTAAGTGATGTAGGGAAAACTTATTCCTCTATAGTTGGCGGAGTCAAAAGATTCTCCTTTCTTGTAGATTTGACAAACGATCCTGAGTTTCCATGCTTTCTTCTACCCATCTCTTACAGATTAGGTCATATCCAGCTGCTTTAAATAACCCAGCAGGCTGTAGGTTTATGTCAGCAGCTCTATTGGATTTTAGCATCAAAATTGTTATCTTTAGTTCGTCTAGGTCAGTAGAATCGAATTGTCTGTCGTCTTAGTCCAGGGCGAATGGTTCATTCTGCCTGGCAGGAGTATTTTGACCATCATCACTGTTATACAGTCTGCAAAAGTGATCTTTCAATATTCTCAGCACCGTTTATGACTCTACTACTAGTTGTCCGTGTTCATGTTTGCAGACTTCCATTCTGACTGGCATATTCGCTTTATTCCCTTTCCAAGGTCATTCCTGCAGTAGATGTTGCTGCATTTCCTCGATCATTTCTCATGCTCCATCTCCATACCCGTTTTTCGTAGAGCTCACGAGCAGCCCTTGTAATTCGACGCAGCAGTTTCCACATGCGTGCAAATAATACCAACCTAAAGGCCATTTAAACACAAATCAATTTTCAGCAAAAAGTTTTTTTTTTTTTTTTTTTTTTTTTTCAAAAATATAAAATACTACAGAAGCAAAAGGGATTAAACATTAATTATGCCCGTTGCCACATAAAAACCATTCTCTGCTGTTGTGTGCATCTGTGACAAATGAAGCTCGGTAACTTGGAATTGCCCAAATTCATAACCATTGAACTTCCTTAAAAGATGTCTGGCATCAAATTTTCCAAGACTGTTTACGTCTACCTCGTTACGATATCGGGCATTCATGATTGTCATATGCAATTTAACACGATCATTTTGATCGTTATTAAAACCAGCATCTCTATACTTTTGTAAAACTTTCTCTCCAATCTCCTGAAGAGCTGGAGCCACAACACGGCCATAGAGTACTGAAACCATACTTGAATCGTCGTTCATTATCTCTAGCCCTTGAATGATTACCTCAATTGGTCCCGTATTTGTGACTAATTCCCTGTAAAAATATAAAAACTAAAAACTAAAGTCGTCGGACGCTTTGTAAAATAATACATACTTGCATTCCGTAAAGATTTGTGCAGCTTTAATGCGTTCTTCATCGTCTAAAAGGGTGCACGTCGCGAGAGTGATATGAATTTTCTCCGTACTGATGAAAAGTCTTTCGTCAATGCCAGGGTATTTTTCGGCGAGAACAGATTGCTGAAATAATTGGAGAATTAAAAAAGAAAATAAAACATAAATACTATAGTAGGCAAGTTATAATGTACTGATGAGACCATAATAGAGACTGGAACATTTGATTCGTGTTTAATCGAATGACCGTCAATCTTCCTGGTCGTGATGTTGAGTCGCGTATCACCCTAAAAAAAATCATGAAAAGTAAACGTCCTATGCAATTTTTAAATACTTTAGAAATACAACAAGACGGCAATATGACGGCAACAGTACTATTCGAAGTACCGGGCAGAGCAAAACACTGCTTTTGTGATGCTTCCATCAAGACTTTCTAAACTCATCGAAGTTTGTGTATAACTCATGTCCATAACTGCACTTTTCCCCAGTTCTTATATCTTTAATTTTTACTCAGATTCTCAAATAATTTGAGAAATTTATGATACGAGGGCGGGCAATAAGTCCGTGACTTTTTGAATTTCTGACCTCTTTACTGAAACAGCAACACTGCTCCTGTCAACAGGCATCTGTCAGTTGACTCCTGTCAAAATTTAAACTTGCTGCGTCAGTTAGTTTGTGTTTGACAGCTATTTTTATCAGACTACTCACTAATTTGAGGAGAAAATGGAAAAAAGTGAATTTCGTGTGCTTATTAAGCATTATTTCTTGCAAAAAAAAACCATTACCGAGACCAAGGCTAAGCTTGATAAATACTATGGGGACTCGCACCATCGATTTCAATGGTAAAAAAGTGGTTTACTGAATTTCGTTGTGGCCGTACAAGCACTGAAGATGCCGAACGTCCTGGACGCCCAGTTGAGGTCTCTACACCCGAAACAATCGAAAAAATTCACGATATGGTGTTGGCCGACCGAAGATTGAAAGTGCGAGAGATTGTGGAAGCCGTAGGGATCTCGCATGGCTCAGTGGTTTCAATTTTGAATGATCACTTGGGCATGAGAAAGCTTTCCGCAAGATGGGTGCCGCGTTTGCTCACAGTCGACCACAAACGCAATCGTGTAACAACTTCACAGGAAGGTTTGGCGTTGTTTGATCGCAATATGGAGAAGTTTTTGCGCCGTTTTGTAACCGTGGACGAAACATGGATCCATCACAACACACCAGAGAACAAACAACAGTCAAAACAGTGGGTTTCTAAGGGTGAATCGGCGCCAAAGAAGGCCAAGGTGGGTTTGTCAGCCAATAAAGTTATGGCGACTGTTTTTTGGGATGCACGCGGGATAATCCACATTGACTACCTTCAAAAGGGAAGAACAATCAATGGGGAATATTATGCCAACTTATTGGACCGATTCAATGATGATTTGAAAAAAAAACGACCTCATTTGGCCAAGAAAAAAGTTCTTTTCCACCAAGACAATGCAAGGGTGCACACATGTGCAGTTGCCATGGCAAAAATCCATGAATTGGGCTATGAATTGCTCCCTCATCCACCCTATTCTCCAGATTTGGCTCCGAGCGACTACTTCTTGTTCCCAAACCTGAAGAAATGGCTTGGTGGAAAAAGATTTGACTCCAATGATGAAGTCATCTCGCAAACAAAGGCCTATTTTGAGGACCTCGACAAATCATTTTTTTTGGAAGGGATAAAAAAATTGGAGAAGCGTTGGACAAAGTGTATAGAGCTCAAGGGAGACTGCGTTGAAAAATAAAATTATTTTTTATCAAAAAATCTGTTTTAATCCAAAATTCACGGACTTATTGACCCGCCCTCGTAACTACCCTTACGTTCATTGCAAAAAAGAGATTACTGGTTTGCTGAAGCAGCTCGTAGAAGCAATCTTTGACAAAGGACATGAATCCACATCCAACTAGGCTTGCATAGGTTCCCCTGTTTATAGCAAGTATAAAAGTATGTGCCAAAATTGCAACAACCAGTATAAGGACTCACTCAACTGAACTGGATGGACCGAAGTGGAAGAAAAATGGCTCATGAACTCAACATATCGTTGGAACGGATGCAACATATACTAAAAAATGAGCTTGGGCTCAAGCCATTGAAGTTCCAAAAAGCACACGATCTTACACCGCAACAGAAAAAAGTTAAAGTCGAAAGAGCGAAGGAATTGCTACGCTTGCACGAAAGTGGTGAGTTGCCGAATTTGGTTTTTTCCAATGAGTCGCCATTTGTTATCGAGCAATATGTCAACAAACAAAATGACCGAGTTTACTTGCCAGAGAGGTCCTTCGAAAATTTACACCTTCGGACGGCCACCAGAAAGCAAGCAGCACCGATGGTGATGGTTTGGACAGCCATCACCGCCGATGGTCGCTCTCCGCTAGTATTTTTGGACCGTGGCGTCAAAATTAATGCGATCGTATACCGTTGGGCAAACAATCATTTCGGTCGGAGACCGTGGACATTTCAACAAGATTCGGCACCGTCTCACAAAGCGCGCGTCAACCAAGATTGGTTAAAAAAAAATGTTCCACCCTTCATTTCTTCGACACAATGGACTGCAAATTCTCCGGATGCAAATCCGTTGGATTTCTCTGTCTGGGGTATTTTGAAGGAGGAGGTTGGCACTAAAAAATACCAAAGTTTGGACCACCTCAAACAAGCACTTCGCCGGGAATGGGCCAAAATACCACAGAGCCGTGCAGCGTGCGATGCTTTCTTCGGCCGTCTCAAGGCCATTATTCACGCCAAAGGTGGACATATTGAAAACTACTGATACAATTTGAAAATTGGTGTAATTTCCAACATTTTTTGCTGTGGCACAATAAAATTTATCAAAAAATAAAAAAAATTATAGCATTTTAAAAAGATGGAGTTCGAGTCATCCACCCTGTATAAACACATAAAAAAAACAAATATTTTATTATTTATTTCGATGGACACCTTTAAAACGTCTGCACTAGGACAATCAACTTGGGAAACATCAATGATATTAAAAGTGTTCTTTATAAAGAAGCCAACGCCACCTGCTGCGTAATTTCCGTTTGTTTTAGCATAAAGTAATCATTTTCGTCAACCTCATAGATCCATATCTCAGACACGAACAACAATATCAAATTGTGCGCAAACGAGTTATGTTAGTTTTCTCTCAGACTTCTAATATTTTGATGAACAATAAATAATTTTTCATTGCAATAAGAACTATTAGTTAGAACAGCATCACAGTGAGGTTTGCATTGGACAAGGATAGAAGAGTTATCAATTAAATCATTTTTAGAATTCATAATTCTATATAAAAAGAATAGAAAAGAAAACAAACTCAAATGAGTGAGATATCACTAAATGATCTGATCGATATAACTCTTCCACCCTCCTCTTTTCCTAATAAAATTAGATTTTTACTAAACCATACGTATTATGCTCCTTTTTTCTTTGCTATCTCTTTCGTCTTCATTAAAAGAGCTTGCGTGTAACGAGTAAGGGAGTCGTTGACAAATATGCTGCTTCCTTTGTTGTTCCTGCTGTTGCTTCTGCTGACATCCCCACTTGAGAGATGAGTTTGCTTTTGTTCGTCCTCTTTGCGCACATTATGCGTTGCTTCGTTGTAAAGTTGAAGAACTTAACACAAATAATGGGCTTAGGCTGAGATTTTGAGGGCATTTTTTTTGTTATATAACAACTCGTAATTTCACTGTCAGCAACATCTATAAGTGCACCATAATCACTTAATTTAGATTGTTGACGATCTTCAGTTATCGAATATGGACTGTGGACGCGACTACTACTTGCTTTAGTTCGAATGAGCGTCCGTACTGTATCAGCCAATATCAGCAGGTCATGAAGATAGATACACCGGCGGATGCCCCGGGACGAGGAGTCACTGCTCACGTAGACCATGCGATTCTCCTATAAAGAGAGACCGATGGATTGGAACCACCCTAAGGCCCCCTAGATGAATGTTGCTCACGATCTCCAGCTCTGTGAATAAGTAAATTCTTAGCGTTCTAATTCAAGTGGACGAAAGAGTCAATCCCTAAAAAACAGGAAGAGAGCTTCGGAAGCCTAAAATGGAAAATAAAAGTGAAGCCTTCCGAACATTGAATGAATGTTCCCGTATAAGACCGCAGACATATTCTTCGTAATGAATCAGCTCAAAAGTGGTACAGCAGCGACACCGGCACTGGCATGTAACACTCTTCTGGGAAACGGCTCAGGAATGACGGCGTTAATCTTTCGCGATTGATAAATAGAAGATGTAAAATTATATCACCCTTCATAAGAGTAAAAGCCACAGTAGAGTGCAATAAAAAGAACAAAAACTCTTCTGGAATTGAAGGGATCCCGCTTTGTGCTAAAGGAAAGAATCCTGACGAAAACAGAGACGTCCAAGATCCCCACAACAATGGGGAAGGTTATGCTATCCTTAAAGGTGATATTAAAGTGACCCTAAGGCGTCCAAGGAAACCATCATCGTAAGGATCCCTGTTTTCTGGATGAAATATGGAAAAAATCTTCTGCGAGAGACTGGACCAGTCAATCAAAGGAGACAATAGTGTCTCCAGCGAGTATGGCTTCAAGAAAAAACCATTCCACGTAACAAAGCCATATCTGAGACCAAGTAGAATGGCGCCAAAAAACCATACTGCAGGGTCGTAATACTCGATGTCAACACTCAACAAATGGCTTCAACTCAATCAGCTCAAATAGCATCATAATAGCGATATGCGATATGCAAGTACTAAACTACCCATTGCGAATAACGGGAGATTATTTTGAAGACAGAACCCTCTTCTAGGACACAGACAAAGGGCCAAGGAAATACAAAACAGCAGTAAGCGCACCACAAGCGTCAGTTCTAAATCCAGTCTTGTGTCGGATTCTATGATGGAGTACTGCGGATATGCAGACCAAGAGAAATCTTTGGATGAACAGATGATATTAGAAGTCGTCCCCGAAACCGTGGGGAAGTGACACAACTCGGCAACGATACCATCAAAAATATAAGAGCATGGCTTCGTTCATCAGATCTGGAACTACCAGACCACAAGACTGCGTTCACTATACAGGGGAACACACCATTGGCTAAATTTTACAGTCCACTTAAAACCCACAAGCAATAAGATCAATCGTGCAGCTGCCACAGTATCCAGGCTAATGCCAATAATTGAGGACCCAGATAAATCTGCTTGCGACGGTCAGCAAATCAACCCTAATGTACTAATCTTCTGAGAAGTATACAAACGGCCTATACTGGCAGCATGATTTCTGCCCCGACCCCATAAACTCAAGAATAAGTGAGATTCCGGCGCACCTAAGACAGGAACGGTGATTCCATGCGGAAATAAGGTTTAGTGAGTAGGAATCTGACACTGGCACCTCCAAGGTGCCGCCCATGAAAACTCACTCTTCGCGAATAAGCCACCTAGGAGACTAATGCGCACTTTTCGGACTAGGTCGATATCGTTGTACAGCTCATAGAGCCGTTAAATCTCTTCTTCCAAACGCCGTCAACGCAAATGAGACCAAAAGTCACTCAAAACGGCCATTATATCTTCATCCAACTTCGCTGACGTTAATAGTGGTGCGCCATAAACCACGACTGAAATGATGAAGGTCTAATATGTATAGGGTCTCTTTAGGGCTTCTTACTAAGACCTTCTGATTAGCAAGAGTAGCCCATGGTTTGATTTCTGATGAAATGTTATCAGATGTAATAGCGGCGCCGAGGTCAAAGTCCCTGACTATTCCAAAGCTATAGCTGCCTATTGTGACATTCTGTCCAATTTGACGATGTTGTGTGTCCCTTCCTTTTGACACCATATACTTAGTAGCCATTTTAGTCGCTACTGTTCCGAAACTTGTGAACGCACCAGTGCCAGCTTGCTGAGTTCTGCCAATGATGTCAATGCCATCCGCGTGTGGAAGTAGTTGCACAGACTTTTGGAGAATTGTGTCTAATCCTTTTTTGACAACAAAAATTTCGGAGAGCTTGTTTCGAACCTTTATGAAGCAGCGAACGTTCTTCATCGTCATTCTGTATAATCTGAAGAGTTTGACAGGAATACCAAAACTAGAGATGGCTCTGTATAGCTGGTCTCTATAGAGGCTGTCATGTGCTGCCTTTAAATCGATAACGAGACGTTGCGTATCGGTACGTACTTCTTGGGGTTTTTCCAGGATCTGCCATAGTGTGAATATTTGGTCGATGCTGGGCTTACCGTGCCTATAGCCGCACTGATGGGGGTCAATCAGATTGCTGATAACTGCCTTCAGGCGTTCACAAAGGACGGTATATGATCTTATAAGGCTCTTCTTTCTTGTGGGCAATGGTGCTAAGATTCCATTCTTCAGACATCTTGGCAAGTAGGCCATCCTGGCCAGCAGCCTTGTTGTACTTGAACTTGGACATTGCTATCCTCATTTCATTTTGGTCGGTTGGACGGATCACTGCACTTTCATCGTTCAGATTGGATGGTTCAATAATTGTTCTCGGCGTTTAACAGTCTACAGAAATAATGTTCCCATATCAGCAGTACAGACTATGACTCTACTATTCGGGTCTTGTTGCCTTGACACGTTCTTTTTACTTTTTAGTGAAACTTCTGAACATTGCTCCTGGAGAAGCACCTCTCTATTTACTTGATGACGCATCTCCTCTTTTGCTCGTAGAGCTCACGGCCGCTCTCATTCTTCTATGCAGTTCCGCTTGTAGAGAATTGTATGGCTACGAGTGCTTGCCTGCATTCTTCATCACACCATGGGTTTCGTAGAGATGTTCGGGTAGACCCAGCACATCAATTGCGGCGTTTCCGATGGCTACTTGGCATCGATGCCACTATTCAGCAATTGATGTTGGTTGCATAAGAGATGGCAAGAGATTGAAGGACACGTGATCGGCAGACTCTGGACGTTTGCTGCGATTGCAGCTGTTAAACGTTCCAACATCACTGGTAGAATGTTATTCATATCAAACACCTTAAGAGCAAAACGTTTTATTGCTCATGCATTGTACTCATCAATTGTTCTGTGTGTGGGCGTTCAGCAGTGAATATGACAAGAAAATGACAAGAACGTCCAGTATCTCGTCATGTAAATCGTCCTTCGACGAGAAGCTTTGCTGGTTGATTCAATGGACCTGCAGAAATTCATCCAAAAGTTACGCTGTGACAAAACAAATGCCAATAACACGCTGACTAAATACGAAAGAGACCAAGCAAGTACGAGTCCCTGCTGATTTCTGGTGACGACAAAAGTTTCCCCCAAAAACAATCCGAGTTTTCTTCGACATCGGCGAAATTTCAGAGCTCACCTTCGTATGAGTACGAAATCATTGCAGCTTCTAAACCCAGACCAACAAGGTGGCAGGATTTGAGATCCTTCCTCACTCGCAGTAACTGTAGACATTTTCCTTCATTAAATAGCGAAGGTTTTGATCTCATCTGTAACTAACTTTAAACTCACCTTGAACTCATTAAATGATTTTTTTATTTCCGGGGTGCATGTCGGGACACAGGCAAAATGCGTCGGATTGGTATTTTTTCGCAAAGACTCACACATAAGTTCAATTCGCCTCCTGCCACCACATACGTCCTTTCTTAATTTACCTAATAAAGAAATAAAAACTTTATCCAACGACTTCACGAACCAATTCGTTTCCTTCATCACCTTTAACTGTAACTAAGGATCCACTATCCCTTACTCCAGGGATTGTTATTTCAGTTCTTGATTCCGTCTCAATGCGCCTCTTTGTCGAGCCTTTCTGTCCAATTAGCCCGCCATAGAAGACTCTACATAGACAAACATTTCTTAAGCCAAATCATGAATTCGAAAGCCTTCAGCACATACCTCGGAACATGGAACGTTGACTTGAAAATGGAATTTCCGAGCTCTTCCACTTCATACTCCTCATCTCCCTCGTCGTCATCGTAGAGATCTAAATGAATTCTTTCAAATGTAATAGAAGCATGACTGCAAGACAGGACTTTTCTATTCACCTTGCTCCCTATAACCTGTAGAGCCGGTGGCGACATTGTTTTTAAAGAAATGAGCACAGGGTCCGGAATATTCGTCGGTGATTACATTGACGCGGTAACGCCTTTCACCCATTATCTGTATTGGTGGTGATAAAATATCCTTGTCTGACATCTTTATTAGATTTACTCGTGCACTTAAATCCGATTCAAATTGACTTTGGAGAAACAATTAAACTTTCGGTAGTACGATGCACCAAGAATTATCCGTCCAATTCACAACATTTAGTTGTCAAACGTAAATTGACGTAACGGTAAGAGCTTGACTGCGGTCTAGTGATGTGCACAAGTAAATGTGATATCGAGTTGAGTTCTCTGAGTCGAACTTTGTGATGTGACTATTGCCTTTTCGTTGGCCGGAGCGAAAAAATGACATAAAACTGTTACGCTGTTACTTTTTCAGAAAAAAAATTGCTTCTGGTTTTCATTTTAGAAGCAACATTTCTGGATTCTTTATCAAAGTGTACTAACACACTTAAATATGTATAAATATAAAAAAAATGGCTACTAAATATGTGTTACATTAGAATCCGAATCGCCTTGTCTCCAGAAATAAATCAATCGAAAACGCAATAACATTAAGAACATGTGCGCACAAATCTTAACCGAATTACACGCTTTCAAGCATGAGAAGTTGTTCCTTGCAATAGCATAACTGAAGGTTTAGACGTTGAAAGAATTATTCCTATTTGGGCCGTATTCGCTTCGGTTGTAAAGAAGAACTAATCTTTGTACAATAAAAAGGAAACTTGGAATATTGTGAGCAATCGGAAAACCACCGTGGAGGACACATAAACTCAATGAGAGAAGATATACTGAACTCATGTATTGTAAATCACACGGTCTAACTATCCTAAATAAGCTATTTATCAAATAAAAGCGCCACTTCATAACATACTGCTACGGAAGGCACAAAAGTGATGGATTATCATCATGGGCGCTAAATGTACGAGGATGTCTCCTAGATGCCATAATCCAAGAAGATCAACTAAGCGCGCAAGGCAACATATGTGGAGTAGTGCAAAAATTCTGCACAGCGCTTCAAAAGGTCCATTCCATATAAACAAAGAAACATGGTGGTGAAACGATGAGACTAAAATGGCGGGAGGAAATAAAAGGCAAGGATTTCAAGCGTGAACTTAGTAATATACTACAAATTCCTATGTAATACCATTCCCTCGGTTGAAGCGCGCGAAGCAAAAATGTCAGATCTTCGGGTTCTAAGTTAGCGAGGCAATAAAAAGACTAAACCAGAGGTATGCTGTCGGCCCGGATCAAGTGTTCTTCTAGAATGGGAAATCATGCTTTGGAATAGATAGTGGTTTTGTTCAATATAATGATGAGAGGCTATCGGATGCGTAACCAGTGGAGAGATATTCTCTTATGGCGACAGGAGTCATTGCAAAAACTACCGATCGGTGACACTAATGTCGCATACTATGAAAACATAGGGGAGAGCTCCAGGCAGGCAATGCTGCTTTGAGGGAGGCAGGTAAAATTGATATATGGTTCGGAGTTCCTGGAGATCTCATATGGATGACACTAAGATCTCAAAACGTAGCCGAGACATATATACATATGGATATTGTACCTTTATTTATATAAAAATGAAACGCGACATAAGTATACGATGACGTTAAGGCAAAAGTTAAGCGGGAATGACCAAAGAATTCGAAATTGTACCTTGTTTGATGATTTTTAAAGTCGTGCAAGATTTCTTATTGAAGGAACACATTGACGACTTCGGAAGGACGATAAGAAATAACGTGACGTGACAGCCCTTCGAGTAGCTCTAAATTATTGCATAAAGTTGCTCGAAGTTAAGCGGCTACGAATCAGTCTTACTAAGATCAAATGTCTACATTGTCGTTTTTCTGAAGACACAAACCCAACTTCTGACATCTACTTTGGTTCCACTGGCTTTATGGATCCAAAACGCCACTAATTTAAGTACTTAAGCTTTGTCGTTAACCACAAAGGAAATCGCGATGATGACGTTGCACATATAGTCAATGTGTTCATAAATGTTCTACAAGCAATGGCGATTCTAACTTTAAACGCGCTTTACCGATTTCGCTCATTTCGTTATATCCAGCTGATGCTTGAGGTGCTTGTTCTTTTTCTCGATAGCCCCCCACCCTTGAAATAAAGGGTGACCATATAAAAACGATAGAAACGACGAAAAACTGTAAATAAAACAACAACAATTGGTTCTGGTTAAAGCGGTCGGTCCAATTTTTGATGACTCGGTCCAATATCTGCGGCGTTAATCCGGCAGCACCGTGTCTAATGTTGGCCTCAAGCTCGTCCAAAGTGGTTGGCTTGTTAGCGTAGACTAAGGACTTGACCTAGCCCCAGAGAAAATAATCGAGTGGTGTCAAATCGCATGATAGCAGCGGCCAATTTATGAATGCTCGTCGTGAGATAACTCAGTCGCCAAATATCTCCTCCACAACTTCGAGCGTTGCGTCGCTTGTATGACATGTAGCGCAGTCTTGTTGGAACCACAGCTCGGATATATCGATTTTGTAGAGCTCTGACCACAGAAAGTGGTCTCTATACCTAAGACCATTGACGGTAACGGTGTCTCCTTCCTTATTTCGAAAGAAATAAGGTCCGATGATGACGCCATGCCATAAACTGCACCAAATAGTCAATCTTTGTGGATGCATTGATGCTTGGGCGAACACTTGTGAATTGTGTTCTCTCTAATAACGGCAATTTTGCTTGTTGACATAGCCGCTGAGCAAAAAATGGGCTTCCGGCTAAAATCCAGATCTCCGGCCAACATTTCCAATGCCCAATTAGCGAGCTCAATCTTATACGGATGTAGGCCCAAATCCAACCACAACATAAGCCGAGTTGACTGTCTGATCAGCGCCGAATCGACATTTTTGGGTTTTCTCTGTACTGGCCGCTACGGCGGTTATGATTTCTTCATTTCGCACCAATCTCTGTCTGGTTGGTGGCTTAAGATCCAAAAGAGTGTACTCACGCTCAAACTTTTCCACGTTGCGACGAATTGCCTGCACACCGAGCCTCAGCAGTGTTATACTATGCTCAACAATCTCTAGCCATGTAAGCCGATGAATTCTGGTTCTTCCGAAAAGACCGGTATTTCTGTATAGTCCATAGAGTTTGCTGTTATATCTTCTTCTAAAGATTTTGCTTGTACAAACAGAACTGAAACTCGCTTAAGCAACTTTTCTCTAGAAGTAATTTAGAGCATTTTTATCCGCATTTGCTTATGTTGATGGATCTGAATCAGGCTCTAGGACTAAACAGATAATGGCCTTATACGAGTACAGGTCATTCAAAGATTCAGCGATTTGAGATATTGATTTCGCTTGGTCTCAACTGTGTTATTATTTGAATCGCCTGAGAAGTTCAGGCGGACAAGATCTATAGCCACTTCGAAGCTATACTATTCTGTTTCAATATGCCGTCCGAATCGCCACTGTTAGATGTTTATCTTGTCGGTAGTACACATTTTCTTTTAACTTCATTTACCGCGAAACCCATCTTTGCTACAGTGCTTTAAATAATTCTTTCTCTGGTACCATGTCCCAGTGGTGTCATTAGCGAATTTTAAACAGTCACGAGCGTCATCCATGATCTTGCCGGAGCTTTCATCAACTTAGAGGTTTCGTTGTGGTAGTCAAGTGAAACCTAATATACTAGACGTGCCGTATTTGACAATCTTCTACGCTTGATGTTGGCAGCATAGAACTTCTCAACAGGTTTTAAAAGGCTCGATGAGAAAAAGCTCTACAGTCTTTTGCAGTTGTAACCGTTCAAGGTTCAATTTCCTCTCAGCGTCCCTTCAGTGGCATGACCCTAGGCACTCGCACTCGCACATTACAACACGCTTGAGCTATGTATCGACCCTGGGTCCTTGAAATGTTGGGATATCCAAAACTCTGGTGCTATGCCTTACGTTGATCATATTGTGATGATGTTTTTTGGATCAGAGAACTGCCAACTTTCTTTGTGGGTTCTGATGTGTGGTAAATGGTTGCTAGATTTAATGCACGCCTTGAAGTCAATTAGCCTGGGGTCCGTATTCAGAGCTGGTGTCTTTTCCAACTGTACCACCAAAGATGCACTACTCTCCTAAATTAGCGTTGAGATCATCAAGGACACTAATGATGTTATCATCGTTCTTAGACACATGTGTCTGATTCAGAAGCAATCTTTTTGCAAAGGCATGCTTCTCCTGTGTGGGGACGTGAGTGGCTCTCTGGCTGATATTGGTTAATTTAGCCTTAATGAAGATTGCAATCAGGCATTCGCTCAAATGCCTGAGGTTCAAGAAGATATTTCTTTCTAGGCCTTCTTCTGATGACAAAACAATACCCAAATAGGCTCTTATTCTGCACTTTATAGCAATAATCGTACTGCAATTCACCGTTTATCTAGCTCTTCACATCGTATTTCTTGAGTCGCTTTGTACCAATGGTGGTTTGTTCAGGACACGAACACTTCATGTGTATAGAAGTATAGCTATAATTTGGAGAATCAAATCTAACAGAGTATACAATACTCCCCTTTAAGAGTATGATTACCGCCTTTACTTCCCTGCGGCACCACCTTCATTTCAGCATCCTATCTAGGTACAGAAAAATCCTTACATGACCGGAGCTCTGAGTGTGTCAAAGCACTTCAGAAGTGGTTCTCGTTGAATATGCCTCTAACGCAGCCATTAACCCCATTTCAGGAATTCTTGCGATGAAATATTTTGTTTTATCTGGATCATACCCCCAGCTGACCTAAGAGCTCTGGTGTACAGACTGCATAAATATTGCTTTCACCCGTTAAATAACTTACACGATTTAATTGCCAATAGTATTCGAATTCTATTGTAGATCACAACGACAATGTGACGTTTTGTAAAGCAAAAAATTGATCCTTCTGATTTGGATTAGAACGTTATTTTCTGCTATTCATGAGTATACTGCAACCTACGAGCGTAATTATTTGACAAGAAAGGTCGCGAATTGTTTGATTTTACGATTGGATTAAGCTGGTCAAGACTATCGGTAGAGAACTTATTTGCAACCCGCTTTTCACCTAAGCCCTCTGGAGGTAAATACGGTTTCAAAGCGATCTAACGTTTTGCTTCTAGACCAATTATTTTTAGATGGTATGTCTGACAAAGTCTTGATTTTCTGTATGTACAACGTTGAGTTATATCGCCCCTCTTCTTCGACATCGTTTGATGTCAATTTGATGCTTTACTCCTAACATGGCGCAATTGTTATTATGCGTCCAATGTAAATGGTAAAGTAAATGTTCTGCAAACATTAATGTTAGATCTCTTCAATGTACATGTCCCCTTGAAAATTGTCACAATACGAAACATTGAATACCCATGGTTCACGCGTGAAGTCTACAAAGCTATTACAATACGAAACAAACTTTATTCTAAATGGAGGTCAAGGCCAACTACCCTTACATGGGAAATTTTTTGTTGTACGCATAATTACTCCACCTCCATTACTAGAAGAGCAAAGAAGAGATACTTTCTATCAAGACTAGAGCCTTAACAAAACTCTAAATGGCTACGGAACAACCTGCATTCAATTCAATAATATCCCTGATATTGATGACCTTTATCACGTGTTCATTTCCAATGCTACAACTGAACCACGTTTCACTCCTAATCATTAGATTAAAACCGGTTTCGACTTTAATTTTGGTGTTATGTCAAAACTTGACATAGTAAATATTGTACGTAACCTTAAATCGAATGCTATGGGAGAAGATGGAATACCTATCCGTTTCGCTAAGCTTATTGTACATCATATTTTAAGTTGCCTTACACATATAATCAACTACTGAATAACTGCTTCTACTTTGCCTGAATGTGTCAAATTGGTTATCGTCATACCCGTTCCGAAAAAGCTCCAGCCCTTTTCGTCAACTGACTTTCGAGGAGACTCTGGCTAACCAAATTTTAAACTTTATCAAACAACATAGTCTGTTATCCCCATTGCAGTTTGGGTTTCAAGCTAATCAATCAATAAATAATCCAAATTCTCGACAGTAAAATAGTTAATTTTGATAAGGATTTCTTAACGGTGCAATGTTTGCTTACATTCCCGAAGACTTTTGATCGTGTTGAACATAAGGTACGATGCCAAAAACTTGGACTATATTTTTCCTTTAGTGAAAGTTCTGTGCCTGATTCTTAATTATCTCGATGACTGATAGCTAAAAGTCGTTCACAACAGCGCCTCATTGGAATGCGGCCTCCTAACTACAGGACTCTCTCAACGGTCTATACCTGATCCGATTCTGTTCTGTCTTTTTGTCAATGATCAACCAAGAGTCAATTCACATGCTGCTATCCACTTATTGTACATGCTGACGATACTCAGATTTATATTTCGCCACATATTGGACTTGTTGAGGATATACATAGTCGTCAGAGTAAATGAAGACTTATTTAAAGTATATGACTGGTCAATATACTATAATAGACATAATCTCAACCCAAACAATACTTTGACACTGACGGAATACCACCAGTATTCCTGAATAACATACAACTAATCTGTAATTAAGTAGATCGCTTTCCGCTGTTGAACACATAAACTATGTGGTTGGACGTATTTATGCTGGACTGCGTATCCTGTGGCTTACTTCTTGCCTCGCGACTTGTAAAAATGCTATTTCTGCCTATAATTGACTACGCTGCTGTTGTCTATTGCAAGCTTGATTCTCTTTCCGAACATGAAATACTTGTCGACTTGTTGAACTTTTTGACAGATGTCATACAATCTTTCGTAATTTTAGTTAGTCTTATTACGAAAATGGGCGATCTCTAAATGCAATATATCGTAAAATTCGTGAATTTTTCGGTCAACATAATGGCTCTAGTGAGCCCGGAATTCGTGCAATGGTGAAGCGTTTTGAAGAAACTGGCTCGATATCAGGTCAATCTCCATATCAGCATGCTCTGCCAGCACGTACATACCAAAATATCACCACGGCATCATGGGCCCATACTTTTTCGAAGATGTGGCTGGAGAAACAGTTATAGTGAATGGAGAACGTTACTGCAACATTCTGACCGGTTATTTTCTGTTTCAAAATTGAATGAATTTAGTCTGCACAATCGATCTCTGGTTTTGGCCAGCAAGCCAGCAACCAATCGGATTATTTATACTATTCCACTCAAATAAAAACAAAGTTGAATTGAAGTTTTGTCTATCTCTTGACACCACAGAGCGATAATATCATCATAAAGATATACTTTATAACATTCGAGCATCTGATTCTTGAAATATACTCTCTCAAAACACTATACACATTTGCAAGTGTCAACGAAGAGATAAAACTTCACCTCGTGAACTCACCCAGATGTGACCAGCACATGTTGCCCACGAACTGTCACAACAAAAATAGCTGTCACATGGCTGTCACCCAGAAGCACATCATTGCTTTCGCAAACACTTTTACTCTAATATTGGTTTTTACAAAATTCCTTTGAAAATGTCCACAAAACCAGAGCAACCTAAATCTTGGAAGAAAGTAAATGAAGAGCGCAAAGCCCTAAAGAAGCAGCGAAAGCAAGAAAACATCCTAAAGAAACTCGAAAAGGCTAACAAACTAGAGGAACTTGCCAAATCTGTGCAATCCCAAACTGAAGCCGAACCGAAGAAACCGCCATCCACCGTGAGTATAGCAGTTCCTGGTTCGATTCTGGAAAATGCCCAATCAGTAGATCTACGCACCTACCTTGCCGGACAAATTGCCAGAGCAGCGTGTATATTTCGTGTCAATGAAGTGATAGTGTTCGACGATGTTGGTATCGCCACAGCAAAAGAAACAAAGATAACAACTGATGCTGACGGTCAAGAGCACTCAGTTCGAGGTAGTTCACTGCAATTGGCACGTATTTTGCAGTACCTGGAGTGTCCACAGTATTTAAGAAAATTCTTCTTTCCACTGCACAAGGATTTGAAATTCTCTGGTTTGTTGAATCCGTTAGATGCGCCGCATCATTTGAGACAGCAGAACGTGTTTCCATATCGTGAAGGAGTTGTGTCGGAGAAAAAAGCCAAAGAGGGACAGTGCTATGTGAATGTCGGACTGTTGGGCGATATTGTCGTGAATAAAGCCATAGCACCTGGTGTTCGAGTTACTGTGCGAATGGATTCTCTGAATGGTAAGACATATTTGCAGCTCTAAAAGTGAAATAACAAGGGAATCTCATTTTAGAACACAAAGCCAAGAAGATGAAGGGAACCGTGGTCAGCCCAGATGAACCACGCCGTGAGACCGGTGTCTATTGGGGGTACACCGTACGAATAGCTCATTCGTTTTCGGAAATCTTTACAAAGTCTCTATATGAAGGAGGATACGACACAACATTGGGAACATCGGACAGGGGCATTAACGTAACAGAAATTCCAAACAAATCTCTAAAGTACAACCATCTCCTGGTAGTATTTGGCGGCCTTAAGGGACTGGAAGCAGCCGTAGCGAACGATGACAAGCTGAAGGTTGACGACCCGAAGTTGTTGTTTGACCACTATGTGAATGTGTTACCTCTGCAAGGATCGAGAACAATTCGAACAGAAGAAGCCATTCTAATATCGATGGCGGCCCTCCATGAAAAGCTTGAACCGACCGTTGCTGATGTTGACAAGGATTTCAAGGAGTTTATTGCACAGAGCGACGAAACTGGCGTACAGCAGCAAGCGCAGATGAACGGAGTTTCAACGGGAGATATTGACATGAGTAAATTTGACTAAGAACCAATTTTGTCTTCTTTTTTTTCGGTTTCCTTCTTTTCATTTTCAACTGCCCAACCCCTACCCCTGCTCGGTACTTAGCTTTCAGAACGAATATGTCGAAGAAACATGTATCTACATTTCGAAACGGGACTTTTGTCAAATTACGAAGTACTGCGCTGAATTGAGTCGATAGATAGCACGACGTTCTGACTTGGAGACTTACATGAACGTCCTCTTAGAAGATATTTTGGAATTGAATCCTGGTTGGGATGAAGAGATTCGAGACGAACATCATGGAGGATTCGTTCTTTTTTCAAGTTCGAACATCTTTAGGTAGCAAAGTGGTGTATAACTATGGGTTCGATGCAGTGTACAGTTTCAATTATTTAGCTAATCTCTAGGCACTTACATATTTTTTGCCTGCCTTGGATTGTGATTATAGTTTGAAGCGATCGGCTTTAAGTTAAATTGGTATAAGCCAGTGTCTTGTATACAGATTTGTTTGTAGAAAAACTGAGCCAGATATTCGCTCGTGCCCTACAAAGAAAACGGACAACTTAGCTAAATCCCCGACCAGATAGTCTTTAGTGATATAAACTTCAATTTTCGAAACTCTTTTCGAATCTTTCTTCGAATATACACTGGTGGTATTCCTTGATATCAGGGGAGGTTGCAAGAATGTTGGAATTCAACTCGTTTGGTTGAATCGGTCAGCAATTCTAACTTTAACGCGCTCTCTGACTTCATACAAAGGATTGTATCCGTGTATTCTCATCTACAATCGTTATTAGAGGTGATTTCAATAGATTCAATTCTGGGTCGCCTCGGACGTTCTGCACAGACAATCCCCGCTGGGATCTCTGGAAAAACATGACCCAGCTGTAAATGAGCCAACGTGAATACCAGAAGTTGCTGGTCATACCGCCAACACCCTGAAGTTGTTTCTAATTTCTCACCGTTAGATAAGTGGTCTAGGTTCGTCAGACAACTATGTCGTATCAGCTAGTTTCTTGTACACTGACACACATAGTTAGAATAAAGATTCCTAAACGAAAAGAATTTTAACTAGTCGTAATTTTTCCTCAGTAGCGACGTGGATGCCGCCACTGATATGATCACAGATCTCTTTGGAATCAGATCCTTTATCCCTCATCGAATGAAGAGCATCATACCAAAAGAAAAGGCATGGTACGACTCGAGCTGTTAAGAGGCTGCCAGGGTTAGAGAAAGGTTTTTTCGATCCTACAAGACCAGCCCGACAGAGGCAAACCGAAAAAAGTTCAAACGAGCCAGGAATGACTGCAACGCCTCTCTCAAGCGCGTGAAATTTCAATGCGACCAAAAACTAAAGCAAAAAATACTACAATGTCCCAAAAGTAGTAACAATTTGTAGTATTTGGTCAAAAATATTATAAATTCTGCTTCATCCTCCATCCCAACACTCATTCCAGTTGTCAGCTGGCAACTTCCAGATTGTGCCTTGTCTCCGCCTACATTGGAGTGCATCGAATCTTCAATCGCACGAATCCACTTTCGCACTTGTTTAGAAGTAAGAGTACTTAAAGATATTAATATATGTACACAAATCCGCTGGTATATCTGCCCTTTTCCTGAAGAGGTGTTCTTCTTCGATGGCAAAACCGCATTTGTCCAGCCCGTCACTAAAAAAAACCTTGGCTTTTCCCATAAACGGCTGTTCAAAGATGAAATTTATGTATATTAAAAATAGAATGGGATCAAGGACCGATCCTTGAGGTACACAAAGGTTGACAACTTTAGCGTCGCTACGAAGTTTATGCAAAAGGATGTATGATTTACCATATTAAAAGCACATCTCATGCCATGTCTTACCGAAAAGTGGAACTAAATTGTACACCAATCTGCCGGAAGCAAGATAGTTGCACTTGATATTGCAAAGGCATTTGACAGAGTTTGACTTCGGGCTCTTTTGTTTTTGGGATTGACGAATTTCTTCTTTAATGGATTAGATCTTTCCTTTCGAAGCGATCAAGTCAAATAGGTTCAAGTTTAATATTTACAAATTAAATACTGGTGTGCCTCAGGGCTCAATTCTGTTTCTGACACTCTTTTCAATTTTCGTCGACGATTTATTGTGTGCTACTTCTAATACAATGTATTCTTATTTCTTGGCTGATGTCCCCCCCGGACTCACGTCTCCCCTCTTCGGCTGTAGAACGGGAACAGAAGCGTGTTAAGAGCATTACTAAATAAATTGGAAACCAACAATAGAGCTGAATTTAATGCTTCCAAAATACAATGCTGTCTGCTGTCGCTAAAGTGAAATTTAAATACCCAGCCATTA
Source organism: Volucella zonaria (assembly GCA_963966105.1). Classification (NCBI taxonomy): domain Eukaryota; kingdom Metazoa; phylum Arthropoda; class Insecta; order Diptera; family Syrphidae; genus Volucella; species Volucella zonaria. Next base: position 145,056,519 of record OZ014531.1, on the reverse strand, counting down.
TCCGTGAATGGCACTTGCGTTGTCGAAACCGAAAAGTTTCCGTTCTCAGTATGTTTGTCAATGATAACCTACGTTGGGTGGCTGTGGCTCAAGTGATAGTGTATTGGCTTCCAAATCGGACGGTTCGGGGTTCAATACCAGCCGTGAGCGAAAGACTTTTCTTCAGGCAACTAAACGTGAGATGAATGGTTGCCTAAATACAACATCAAGTCAATTTACACTAATAATTTAGTCTCCCAACTTAACGCCTGCTCCGGCATTTTAAGAGTAGTAATACCCTCTTGGGTGTTAAATTCTTTTAAAGAAATTAGCTCCGAGGATGTCGCCACGCCATAAAATGCACCAATCGGCCAATCTTTGTGGATGCGTTGATGCTTGGCCGAACACTTATGGATTGTGTTCGCTCCCATGACGGTAATTTTGCTTGTTGACATAGCCGCTGAGCCAATAATGGGCCTCATCCGAGAAGACGATTTTTTGGCCAAAATCCGGATCTGCGGCCAACATTACCAGCGCCTAATTAGCGAACTTACGGAATTGTCTATGGTCGTACGGCTTCAATTCTGGCGTCGGCACATTCTTATATGGATGTAGGCCCAAATCCAATCGCAAAATAAGCCGGGTTGCCTCTCTGGCGATGCTCAATTCAGCAGATTGGCCTCGAATCGACATTTCTGGGTCTTCTTCGACACTGGCCGCTACGACGGTTATGTTGTTTTCATTTTTCACCAATCTGTCTGGTTGGTGGCTTCAAATCCAAAAGAGTGTACTCCGCTGAAACTTTTTCAGGGTGCGACGAATTGCCTGTACACTGAAGCCATGATGGCGACCGACCTCACGACGAATTTACGTTGCTAATTTACAACTGAGCCGGAATTTCGATAAAACGATGCATGATGAAGTGTCAAACTTTACTGAATATTTTGACAACTGGATGTCAGTGGTAACTTTGACAGCTGCTGAAACATAACAATTGGAAAAATTATCATTGATATCTGGTCACCCGTTGTAATGTCTCTTGGCTCATCTTGTTTTATTATCGCTTTTTTCACCACCAGTGCTACATCGAAATTGCCAATAGCCAACCTTCAACCGTAATACCCATCTTACTATGAATACTCATCAGTATACCCACAAGTCCACTTTCGAATTTCTCTGAAATATCGTGATTAGAATGCGCTGCGTATTCCCTGGTCATTATAATTTGCAAACATTTAAGACCAACGTCCGTAGGTATCTCCGTTTGTTTCCTCCCTAACTTCACTTCGTCCGCGCTGCGTGCAAACATTTTAAGCATATTTAAGCATACAATCTCCGCGCGCAAATTATAAAACAAAACAAAAAATTAAGTCCTTTGTCGCATATGACAAATAAATCGCGTAATAAAGTGACAGAGGGCATTCATTCATTGCTAATGAAGTTGGTCCTTGGATGCGGTGGTAAATGATTTACACGAAATAGTTAAAGTTTGGCATTTGTCAAGTTTAGCCTCCGGGTTGAAAAACTATTCAGATACTCTTGTAGTGTTAGAGAGTCACTCTGCATAGATGGAATTGCGAAACTCTATAATAGTGCAATCTATATCATTGATTGCCAATATAAATATCAAGGGGCCGAGGTGACTTACCTGAGGTACACCAGATGTAGCAACAAGTACAAGTACACGTGTAGTATTTTGTAATTAAATTATTTTGTAATTAAATTGGTAGTGGTTGGTCCTCTTAGAGAACCGTGCTGATAAGAAGAGAAGAAGATTGGCAGTGAACAAACATCAGATCGTAGACAATGCTCTCATTTTTGGGACCTTTTTTATGCAGGGAAAATATGTAAGGTTCTGTATTGTAACCGAATGTAAGGGATAAGGGTTTCGAATTATGATAGAAGATGTTTGCTTTCTGTGACGGTACAATTATCGGGATTGGGCTAGAAAACAATGTCAAATTACCTGAATTAAATTGAAATTGAAATATCTGCAGTGGGCTTGGTAGTTAGAAAGAGTATCTCGTCATTAGAGCGTACTCATGGAAGGTGAAGAAAGTTAAAATCTACAATATCAAGTACGGAGTCAATAGTGCCCAGAGAAAGGAAGTAACTGTGAATTGAAGCATATTACGAGTACGAAAAGTTTCGCATAGATCTGATCAGAAAAGTGCGGAGGAATCACCCGAAATGGCTATGACATGTAGAGTATATGGATATAATCGCTAACCGGAGGGCCAACGTAGCAGAAAAAGTTTTTAGGCATGTGTGGAACGGCAGCTGAACCATTTTGAGGTGCGGAACTGTGTGTAAAAGTTCCCTGATGATGTTTTTCGAATAAGACGCTGGTCCACCCGGGACTGTAGCGTCATCTAAGTAAATCGTTTTCAATTCAGCTCTATTTTATGAACTTTAGATATTTTATCGTGCATAGTGTTCAGGTCTTAGTATTCAGAAGAAAGTTTACCCATCTTGATTAAGTTCCTTCTCGAGATATGGATTGTCAATACCTAATTACTTTTTTAGGTATCATTCATACGTCCGAATTCATGCGATTCATGGTTTCCAGAAGTGGAGAACTTCTGGCACCATTAAAGGCCAGGATCTCTTGTTCCTTATCAAACCACGATAACCTAGCTAATCTTCCCTTAGGCTCACTTTATTTTTCTTTTCGTCTCAACACAATCTGGTGATTCGTTATTTTTAGTTTTCAATCGATTCAGAAAACAGTTTCTCCTGCCGAGTTTGGGAGCAAAATAGGCCTCAGAATACTATCAAGGACTACTCCAGCCAAATGAGTTAGTCGAACTTTTTTAAAGTAGTGTTGACCTCTCATTAACTCTTGATTGTTTGTTCTTCACTCTCTCAATGTGTTTTTGAAAGTTTACTCGAGAATCTTTATGGCTTCCGGGTTTGCTACCAGCACAAAAAAATTAAAAAATAACTCGTATCTAGTTCTAGAGCAAAATCATGGCCACACTCGAGGGTAGCTTGCAAGGGAATTTGTGGGAGCGCCTTTCATGCCGTTTGTGTCGGGTTAAACAAAAGAAACACGGTGTTTATTAAAGAATTTTCCGATAACCTACTTTTCTTCTGTGATGAGTGTAAGAGTATCTCACTTTCACACGTGCTTTTGGCAATAAAATGCCGAAGCGATTCAAATGACTCCTACCAGGACGCACTCGCCAAAAAGATTACGGATGAAATTTCGGTAATTGAAAACAGTGTTAAAAGTGTTGAAGAGTTACGTAACTCAGTGCAGAACTCAGCCGATATAATAAAATCAAAAGTAAAGCACATGGATAAACAAATTGCTGGTCTTATCGAGTTAGACTCCGGGCGATCCAGGAATGAAGAAACTCCCTTACGTCATCTGGATAAAGTGTTGATTGACATTAAAGCTATGTGTTCTGCGCAGGTTATTTCCAACCAAAAAACCTGAGAGACGATAAACTCCCTGCGTGACGACATAGGTATTCATTTTCAGTCCTCGTCACACAAACAACTCTCTCCCAAACACTGTGATCCCATGCTCGAAGTTATCTTCGATAAAGTGAACGATGTCGGCGACGAACTTACTGCGACTCGGTCCCTCGTATGCGATATTGAACATCACATCGCAACAATAAACAGCAAAATCGTTGATACACAAAACTTCCCCCAGCCTTATCAGAATAGTCCCTACAACACATCGCTCATGGCTGAATTAATGGTACCTGAAGTGGATTCACGCTCACCCCCACATGTAAGTCATCTGCGGACGGTTCACCCCACTGATTCCTGCAAAGTTTCTTCCAACTTAACAGCAGAAAATTTTTCTACTCGTATGTCAGCTCCTCCAATCGCTGCCCCACGGAAACTTATCAATCATTTTAATTCAACTTGGACACCTTCCGAATGGCAACGTAGACTTGATAAGCTTGCTTCGAAGAATCAATTGGTCACTACGCTTCTTATCAAAGGCGCCCCCCAAACGCTGATGTTGATTGGATCTCAAATTTCTTCGAAAAGAAATATGGCATTACCATTAGCCAGTGCAATTTGCTTCCTACATCTCACCACAGAAGCAAGCGCAGCTTCAAGCTCAATCTTCCAACCAAATACGAATGGTTATTCCATAATCCTGCCAGCAACAATTTCAATCTTGGAAAGATGCGTGTCTGCAAATGGTTGGAAAATACGCCCAAGAAGCAGGATAAATACAAGCAGTCCATTATACCTAAACCAACAAATAAGTTATCAAGTAAATCCAATTTGCCTCTTCCTCTTCCACAACAAACCCAACTCCAATTGGAGTTTTAAAACCACAATTTTTCCTCATTTTAAGCCTCCCACCCAAACTCCAACTCCCCCATTCCACCACAAATCAAGCCCCAACGTCAACGTGTCTCTTTCGACTTAGCCCCTACAACTCAAACCCCTGCCACTCAAACTCCCACCACTCAACCCCTAACACACGCCTTTCTCTAACTTCGACCTCAGAACTGGAGCTAAGTATCCTAATTTCATCAGTTCTCACATTTTAAACCTTATTTCAGAAACCCCAGCCGTTACGACACCAAATTCATTAACCACTCCCTCTTCTATTGACCCCCTTTCGCCACCCACTGTTAAATTAACGCAGCAAACCAGCGATACCACCGAATGTTGCTATGCGCTCTCTAGGCTTAGATATAAAAAGATATATGAGAATATACGTCTATATCTCGCCTATCTGCACGATAAATCCGACTCGGTGTGCTACGAGGGTAAAACAAAAACAAGCGTCATGGTTTCCATCCAGCAGGAAGGCCTCCCTACCGACGTTACCAGTCTCAGGAAACTTTATATAAAGTATCACGAGATTTTCAATACGCCCCCCCAAAAAGTTGCAGACGATATTGCCGCTCTTCGCCACTATGTACACTCTAAAAGAGTCTCACACCTCCAACGCAGTCGACTTGATTATGATAAATTTTTTCGACCCTAAAAAGTCATGCAAAAACCTCCCTCTCACCTTCTATTACCAGAACGTAAGAGGACTCCGTTCTAAAACCCACGCTGTTTTCCGCCAATCTCATGCTCTCCCATTTGATATCTATACTCTGACCGAAACTAATCTTATCCCCAACATAAAAAACCAGGAATTATTCCCTCTTTCTTTTAATGTTTTTCGGGATGATGATCGCGCAACCCCATTGATTGAATCCCCTTGTCGAGGTGTCCTACTGGCTATTTACAACAACTTGGACTCCTCTGTCGTTGCAACATCATCCTCTCCTAAGCTCGACTTTGTGTCGGTTAAAATAACCCTCACTCGTAGATGCTTGTATGTTATGTGTTATTACATTCTTCCGGCGCAACCTATCGAATCCTACCAACTTGCTATTGCAGCAATTGACAGTTTGATCGACTTATCAGACTCGCTTGATGATATCATTATCTTCGGCGATTTTAATCTGCCTCAGCTGAAGTGGACTCCATCTGAAGACCTATCTTTTTTCATCGCTTCCAATCCCATTTCTACTAAGGAATGCCTATTCTTAGATCGGCTAACAGACTCTAGTCTATGCCAAGTCAGTGGCGTTTCCAACTATATGGAAAGGCAATTAGACCTTATCTTCACAACTGATCCCATCAACCCCTCAGTATCGTGTTGTCCCCTATCTCTTTCAGCTATTGATTCAGTCGCCTCCCCCCGCAGTTCTATTTTCTTACAATTTTCACAAAGCTAATTTCCGTAAAATTAATACCTATCTAAGCAGTGCTTCTTTTGAGTTTACCAATCTATCTCTGGTTGATGCCATCTCCATTTTTTACAGAGAAATATTCAAATTCATCTCCCTTTATGTGTCTTACTCCCGCCATAAAACTTCTTCTACATCCCCTCCTTGGTATAATCGTAAACTTCGCTCTCTACGAAACAAAAGAAACAAGTTATGGGCGGTATTCCTTCGCACCCACTCTTCTTCCGACTATTCAAATTATCTAGGTATATATCTTCATTTCATTGAACTCTATAACTCTCTCTATCAGCGCTACTTGAATAGTGCGCAAACCAATCTCATAAATGACCCCAAGTCCTTTTTTCAATTAGTCAATTGCAAAAGTAAGACTGATGGTTATCCTTCCTCCCTCGCTTTCGACTCCAAATCTTCAAGTGATCCTCCTACCATCACCAACTTTTTTGCTACATTTTTCAAGCAATCATTTGCCAACAACTCCTTCGTACCAGATCCCTCTTACTTCAATGATCTACCAAATTTCTCCATTGGTCCGTTTCTCGCTCAAAATTTCGATCCTGCAGTTATTGAAGAAAAATTACTAAATCTTAAAGATGAATTTGTACCTGGCCCAGACGGATTCCCCGCCGTATTTCTAAAAAAGTGCTCTTCCAACCTGTCTCTACCCCTTTCCTACCTTTTTCGTCTATCGCTTACACAGGGAGAATTTCCCCAGATTTGGAAGATCTCTTTTATAATCCCGATACACAAAAAGGGATCTAAGCATGAAGTTACCAATTATCGTCCCATTGCTAAACTCTCTCATATACCCAGACTCTTTGAAAGCATTTTATACGAAGCGTTAAGCTTCAAATGCAAGCCTTTTATTTCACCCCGACAAAATGGTTTTCTAAAAGGTAGATCAACTCCCACAAATCTAGTTGAATTTGTGTCTTTTGCTCTCTCAACCTTAGAAAATGGCAACGAAATCGATGTTATCGCAACTGATTTCACTAAAGCATTTGATAAGATATCTCATAAATTGATCCTTTTCAAATTGTCTGCTCTCGGCTTTGAGCCTCTCTTTTTAAAATGGATTTCTTCTTACCTGGTAAACCGATATTATAGTGTTCGGTTTAGATCCGCCCTTTCTGTTCCATTCCTGGCCTCATCTGGAGTTCCACAAGGCAGTCATCTCGGCCCTCTTCTCTTCATTCTTACTATTAACGATGTTGAGAGGGTCATTAAACACTCCTCCCTCTCCCTTTATGCTGACGACACAAAAAATTTTAAAACTATTACCTCTCCCCACGAATCTACCCTTCTTCAAGAAGACCCTGATCGGTTTTCAATCTGGCGCCTCAAAAACTACCTAGAACTTAATATAGCCAAATGTCAATCTATAAACTTCTCACGTAAATGCAACCCGTTTCCTCCCCGACTTTATTTTCTCCAGGGTCATATTGATAAGATGATCCTCAAAGCCAACTCCGCACTTTGGCTTTATTAAACGGTGGCCCAAGGAATTTTCCAACCCGTATGTAACCAGATCTCTCCATATTACCCTTGTTCGACCCCTGCTTGAGTATGCTAGTCAAGCTTGGTCCCCCTTTCACCGGGTTCATGTTTCCCGAATCGAGGGTATTCAACGTCGATTCCTCCGATTTGCCCTCCGTGGCCTGCCATGGAACGGCCCTTTAATCTTACCTCCCTATCAAGACCGCCTTAAACTTTTAAATATGAATTCGTTAGAAAAACGTAGGAATATTTCCGACGTTCTTTTCATTCATCGTCTTCTCTCAGGTTCCATCGACTGTGCACCCATTTTGAACTCCATTTCCTTCAAAACCAACCCCAGCAATCTACGTTGTCCTCGTCTCTTCTATCTACTGGTTCACCGCACCTCTTATGGCTCCAACGAACCTGTCTTCCGAATGCTCCGAAAGGTCAACGCAAACCTCTTCCGTTTTCATTTTCACCTGAGCACTCCTCGTCTCAAACAAGATCTCCTCCATCACTTCCTTGGTCACTAGTTCTTAAGTCTTTCTGTTAGTTTTTAAGTTAGATTAAGCTTGTATTAAGCCAATAAATGGGGGCCTCAGCCCCCACCAAAATTAAAATTAAAATTAAAATTAAACTAAAATTAAATAAAGGAGATGGAGTGGAAATACCGCAGATGCTTCTTTGCAGAAGCGGTTGCTTATCTGGTTTCCTTTTTGAGTCCTCGTTAACTTGAAATTAAAAAAAGTTTTAACAAAATATTTGCTTTATTAAAGAATTACTATTTTATTCAAAAATATATGTTAAGTATTTCAGAAAGCGCTCCGAAATGGTTGGCGGTTTCCTTTCGTAGTAACCCAGTCTAAATGATCGGACATAATTTATAGCGGTATTGAGAATATCGGTGACCAGATTTATGTTCAGAAATTCCGAAATTGTCAGGAATATCAGTACGATCATTAGAATATAGGACAACAGGATCTTTAGGGTTTCTGTAAATAAATAAAACAAAAAATTAATTAGCCAGGCTTACGGAAAGTAATGGATACCACAGGACAGCCAATTGGCAGAGAATTCTTATGCCATGAACCTTGTTACAAGTTAGGTAACAAATGGAGAGCCTATCTGCGATACCACATAAAGACCCTAATAAAACAACTACCGGTGATGCCGTGCATAGTATGGCTTTGCGGCTCATCTACTGCGGAATATCTGCAAGAGATGCGTCCTACGTGTAAAGGTGGTCGGCAACGTACTAGACGTATATCCAACATATGTATGAGGAACCTTTAATCCTCAATGGAAAGGAAGTCCTACCCTCAACGTCCAGGTAAACTCAGCGGCAATAATTTCTGAAACGACTATACAGTGCCAGGTTAGGTTAGATACGATGTTTAGATATTTGCAGTAGATTATGTTTGTGGATAAAAAAGCAGCAAGAATTTCCGAAGAACCGAAGAGATTACGGAAACGAAAACTCAGCCAGAAGCAGATAAACATTCACCATGATCAGAGTATGGGTTTATAGCCAGAAGGAACTTAAACAAAAATTCAGAAGCATCAGATATGTAAGCGAACATCTGAAGGAACGAATGAAGACTAAATTCACAAGCCTAAGCCTGACACTTGCCCATAGGTTGCCTAAACGAGCTCCTCGACTAAGTATTCAAGCAATGAGCTAGGATTGACATGGCATCCATGAAAGGATTCAAAATTTATAAACAGGCCTGGTTGTCTCTTTCCATCAATTGATAGCCATGGGAACTAGGCACAACTTAAGAATTGCATTTTCGGACTTGCTGTAGCTCAATTACAACGGTGAGTATTCCGGGCACAAAAATGCCAAAGAGGACTCTAAATAGGTTGGTCTCAGCAGCACGTGTAGCTTACAAGGTAATATTGGCAGTTAGCTGTCAAAGATGCCAAAACTTTTGTACTTAGTTCCACTAACCTGTCTGGTAGGGTACAAGGAGTATCGAACGCGACCTGCTCGGGAGAGGAAGAAAGGCGTCTCTGATAGGGAAAAAATCCGTGAAGAAGGCAATTGAAAGATGTTTACCGAAGATAACTTGTCAAAGACGCAAAGTATTTAACGTACATAATGAACCATTCAATGTGGATGATAGCAACTCTAACCACCTGAGGAGGTTTGAGTAATCATATTATAAGCAGCCTGCTGGAACTGACATGCTCATCGTCCAGCTATTTAAAACATTGGAATTACAGTTGGTAAGGCGCATATACCAGCTCAGCTGTAGAACATTGTTGGAGAAAAATGTCCCCGATGAAAAAACTCTCAGCATCATTTCCTCAATCCACAAGAACAGTCCGTCTTCTTAATAACCAGTTCAAGATTGTGTCTAACGTAATGTGGAAGCCCTGAAGCTCTATGACAGAATGACAGGTTTTTACTAAAATAATTCTTGACTGCTGTTGGCCAGATAGCCAACATATGACTGATCTAACAAAAAAGACTCAGGAATTTCAAATCGATGCCACCAACGCTCCGTTCTCAAAAGTCTTCGAATCTTTTCTGGAGGTAGACAGCACCAGGAACGAAAACCTTTTGTGCGCTCATGTGGAAACTGTACATCTTACGAGTTAATTCTAGATTATTCTAGATAAACAAACTGGAAGGATTTACTATGGCTTGCTTGTCACTCTAGGTCAGAAACGGCTAATTCCGGCTCAAGTGAGGACTACACAGGACTATTTTCTTCATCGAGTAGGGCTTTCATTGGTATATGAGCTCGTTTTTGCAAGCTTCCGTTAAGATCGATTACAGACTTTTAACTCACATCTTAACAGAAACCTAGGCCCTTTCTAAACATCCTAAGTGCAGAGCATAGGCACTTATAGGTATCTATTCTGTGATTTGCTCTCGTATCCTTCCAGGAATTAGGTTGGTACTAGGGGCTTTTATATATTAGAAGGCCAAAGATATTGCCATTAAGTGATACAGATGAATAGAGACACTTTCTTACTTGGTCTTAGTGGAGGGTATGTACATAGATATTATATAGATCAACTCGAAGGCAAAATGGTCAATAGTGGGTGGAAGTCCAAAAATTACTTCCGTCAGAAGACCGTCACAAAGAGAATATAGCCAAACTGGATCTGAAAGCGGAAGTTCGAAGAAACCTGCTATATTCCTAGCATTGTCAATAGTTATGCACCATTAGTCATACTAAAACCAAATCGAGGATTAACCACAAGGAACTGACAAACAACCGGAATCAAGTCACGCTCATCGGAATAAGTTTGTTTCTACACCCGCGATCGTAAGAAACGTCAAATTCGACGCAAAATTATGACCAATACAGGCGCCACCCGAAATGGCGCATACCATAGATTCAGCAAGCGGCACATATTATAGATCGAAAGGCAGATATGAAGACAGGAGAATAAGGCTTCTATTTACAGGTAGAACTAGGAGAAAGGGAAAACTGTTTATCGAAGTTGGCGCGAGTGCTTTTCAGCTCTTTGAAAGGACTGAAAATGACTTGCAGTTTGAAATCGGTTGATTTAAATGACGTCGCCTTTTCTTCCACCTAAAACAGATGACTTTTATAAGGACTCGTTGAACCGAAAGGAAGGTGGACATTTAATCCGAGTCAACAAGACAGCAAAGGAAACCAAAAAGAAGAAGAAGAATAAGTTTTAGTCCATGAAGTACATATTTCAGGATTATACTTCGGTTTCCTTAAAAAGCGGAAAATGCGATGCTTCTGTAGCTTATCAGCGAGGAGTGTTGACTAGACAATACCGAACCTTGACTATCATAAATCATAAGAGGAGCAACCATTGATTTCCTCGCTTAAATATCTCAGGCATCATGGTGGTTAAGTGCTGTAGCTATGACCTTACTTAATGGTAGGCACTGGGTATTGGTCCTAACCAGCTGGGCTTGACTTGGAAAAGTTTTCAAAGCCGCATATGACAACATCTATAGAGATGAACTATGCAGGACTCTATCTAATTTTGGCGTACCTGACAAACTCGCCAAGCTGTGCAGAGCGACGAAGAAAAAGCTCGTTGCTCTAAGAAAGTTTGAAGCAATCTCGTTGAGTCTTTTGATACCAAAAACGGGCGTAGACAATGTGATGTGTTGCCATGCAACTTTGTTGACATCATATTTCAGAAAATATGAAACTCGCAAACTAATTTAGACGCAGAAGTGTCCAAAAGTCAGCGCAGTTGCATAGCGAAATCAGCAAGCTGTATTAGTCGCATGAAATGGCCAGAACAAGCACGACGAGCCTTGAATTCCTACCAGGGGGTATGACGCACATAAGTCGAAGGGGACCTCATCCATTTTTTAAGTTGATATGTTGCTATCAGAGCACAGCGCCATCTGGGTAAGTAAGTAAGCTAGGCACCATGGCAGCCATAAGATCGTCAGATTCCTACGGCTATAATAATCCAGCAGTCAATGGACGGAACTCCCATTATTCGGAAATGTTGGAAATTATTCCAAAGAAAAACAGTCTGCAAATGCCTCAAGCTGTAACAATTTTCAGAATCCACGTGGAAGGTTTGACCTGTTAGACCTAAAATTAATTTTGATCCAAAACATACCAAACTTACACCTAAGACTAAATACGTCTTTTTCATCAGAAATCTTACCAGGCAGATGGACAAACTCTCGACTTGATTTGTTTACAAACGAATTTGCCAAATCGTAACCATAATGAACTTCTCCATCTCCAATGCATTCTCGAGAAGCCTTGATATTGTACATCGATATATCAGTCTGCGTCTTAATGCACCTTTGAACGTTGTGTGCTCTTGACCTAGCACTGTTCCTTTGTTTCAAAACAAATTTTGATAGCCTACGTCGCTCCTTAACTTCCCCAGCTCGCCGTCGTTTCCTTCCGGTCGAATGCTTTTGCTCTTTCGGTAAAAGTTGTTGAAGGGACACTTCCGATGTGGAGTCGAAATCTTCAATTCGTTGATCTTCCATTGCAAATGGATTGGTGTTAGTTTGTGGAACATCTTCCGAGGGGATTATTATTCGTTCACCCGTTGCCGAGACAAGAATGGATTTTGGTGACTTAGAAATTTTAACTTGCCAAGGGCTTGTTTGACTTCTGGATGAGTGCACGCCAGCTAGAGGACCTTTTTTGAGCACTGCTAAGGACAAATTTGAACAGTCACTACCGTAGCCTGATCTAGAGATTTGAGAAGGTAAAGGGTGCTAGAAAATGCATGCGCATGTTCTACATACCTATTATGTGGCATGTCAGGAGGCTCCCGATTTAAATTATTCGATTGCTTGTTACAAATTAAAATTAAAACAATTCTTTGAACTGGATAATGAAATTTTGTGCAAAGGTTTCCTTGACGGAAGTTTTCTTACGAGTAAGTTATATAGCAAATAAAAATCATTCACGTAAATATATGTACAAACAATTGATACGAAGTAGGTTCTTTTGATACGCGTATTTCTCTGAGTAATTAAACGAATGAGAACACTAAGCATCCTTAGTTTTTCCTATGTCATTTAGGTCCAAAACAAAATGCCTTTACAGAACACGAAAGTAGCGGAGCGAGGTCATCCTTTTCAAATTGGCGGCTGTTAATCGGACAGACTGAAGGCGTTGGAACTTTAATTCAGAAATTGGCATTACTTACATATTTAGGTGAGTTGAAACTCTACCGCAATCAACAAGCCTCTCTAGCTAGCACGATTCCATTCCACTTGAGTGTTGCATCTTAGATGCGGTCATCCCTTGTTACGCCGTCTGTCGGGGATAAAATCGAAGACTACTTGGCCAGGAGCTGCGGTGTCCATTCACGCAGTATGATGTCGTAGATGTCTTAGATGACTAGGCAGCCCGTACAGTTCGTGGCAATAGAAACGTGTAATATACATATTTCTCTGAAAACAACCAAGTGTTTCTTCATTCGCTTTCGACAAGGTCCAAGCCTCCGCGTCATAGAGAAGCATCAATTTGGATTTAAGAGAGAGAGCTCTACTACCTAATCGCATCCTGAGCCCAAAGAAACAAGCGATTAGCATGTGTAATTCTGGGTCTAATTTCTTCACTGATCTAACTACTTGTGACTGCATCCTGACGGTCGGTTCTATTCATCCTTTTCTGGCGACAACATGTACCTATATCATACTTTTTCTTCCCTCGTTTACCATCAGACGCAGTTTGGCTGCTTATACCTTAATACTCACGAAAACTTTATTCACGGCCCGCTGTATTCGTCCAACCAAGTCAATGTCATCCGCGTGGGCATGTAATTGTGGGGACTTAAGAAAGATCGTGCTTCTTTCGTTGGCCACTATTCTTTCTAAGGCGATGTAAAAAAAGTCACAGTCACAGCGGGTCGCCTTGTTTGAAAACTTTCTTCACATCGAGGGTCTCAGCTAATTTGTTACCGACTTTGAAGGAGGAGCGAGATTTACATAAAGTTACTCTGCACAACCAGATAAGTTTGGCAGGGATATTAAAACAAGACATGACGTTGTGTACGTCTACAAAATCAAAAATCTTAAAACCATTTTCAGATTATGCAGGCTGTTATACCTGCGGAACTGAACATTTGCTCGGCTTAGGAGGTCATAGAGTTTGTCTCTGATGCTGTCATTCTTATCCTTTGTAGGGGTGTGAATACAAATCAGGCTTATATTTCAAAACCGGAATGCGGATTATTACGAGGCGTTCGCTCGCAGGCCGAAAGATTACGAATTCTTTTCTGAGTATCCCTCGAAACGCAAATTTACATCCAAATAAGAGTTGTCTTCCATCTTTATAGCGGTCTTCGCAGTAAACTTAGTCTTTCATCCAGCCCATCCAATCGCACTTTTTGAATGCGGCAATATTGACTACTCGTGTGTAGCAGTCTAGAGCCTCCGCAAGTTGTTCAGCAGCACGTGGTCTATTATGGGTGCTAACATTCCCCGTGCAGATCTGAAAAATCTCTGGTTTTGAGTCGGTTGTCAGGCGTTCAAGGTCCGAACATTCTACATGCAGATCCGAAAGTCGTTGTCCTTTGTTTGTTTTGCAAGGTCGTCAACAGTGAATCCATCCTTATCCGAGGCTATTGGTCGCTTTGTAACAATTTTTTTTTTTTACGTGGTTGGGCAGTTAACCCCACGCACAACCCCCAACCTGGAGGGCCAAGCCCTTTTTGAAACTCTAGAACAAAAGTGGCCGGACAAAATTCCGAAGCCAGTAACCCGCTTCGGGGATATGAGTGCTGCCGTTGGCTCTTATTAAGGGCTTATCCGCCACCAACTCTTTTCCAACACCCTGACTTAGTGTTGGAGATCCCTATAGACCTGGTATTCAAGTACGTTGAAGCAGCTCATCAGTGGCGTAGCTACCGGGGGTGTTACAGGTGGCAATCACCGGTGCCCCCAAGCTCAGGCGGCCCCAAACTCGAGGGTAGTTTCATTTCCAAATCGACAATAAATCAATCCTCTTTTAAAATTAATTCAAAAGTCAAGTGAAGGGTTGATTCTTGTTACAGCACGTTTGCGCACAACGTGATATGGCACTTCGTTTCAAGGATCTCGGTCGCAGGTCTCGTTATCATAGTCCGATGTGCATTATGGAGCACGGAAGGATAATCGAGTGATATCGGTTCCTTCTCTTTGTGCATTCTTTTCCTTTGTTCCAGTCGCAACGAAGGCTATTTTCCCTGCAACAGGCCATAGGGTTGCTCTGATGTGTGACTTTTGCAAACCGGGATATTGTTTGTTTGCTTGCGAGTTACCTACTGTTACCTACTATACCTTATTTAAATAAAAAAACGAAAGTTTGATTTAACAAAAGACAATTTCATTTCAACATGTATCACCTCGAAGTGAACTTCAATTATTCTGGTGATCCTGGGAGCGGATGTACAACGGACTCTAATTATTTAGTTTGCTCGAAATTGATATTTGAAACTCAGGCTATTATTTCATTTCATGTGCAGTGTGTGGTGAGATTTGTAAATTTGCCATTTTGATGTGTATCGTGTTTGTTTAATTATTGTGTTTTTATTTATGTTGGTGCATACTAGGTATGCTGGATTCGTAAGTTACGCGCTGCTGCATTTTTCTATCTTGGCCATCACAACATACCACCTTGATCAAAAAGTTCCCGGGGACACCACAGTGTGGCGCTCCCATTGTTCCGATTTGTTGATGACATTCCCTCTAAATCTTAGCGTCATAGCTTGACATTTGCAAAAGTTACGTAGCCAAGAGTACATCTATCTCTGTGTGTGTTGGCGATTTTTTTTACAATTTTAGAAATGGATTTAAATTTGCAACAACGAACTTGTATTACTCGTAAATTTTGCGTAAAAAACGGATTTAATGGTGCACGAACGTTGGAAAATTGTTTCGGCAACGATTCTCTAAAGAAAACGGTCGTTTACCAGTGGCACGAGCGGTTCAAAAGTGGTCGTGAGTCAATCGAAGAAGATGAACGCAGTGGCAGACATCGAAAACCGACGAAAACATTGATGAAGTAAAAGAAATGTTGGTCAATAACCGCAAATTAACCATCAGAGAGATAGTGGAGGACTTGAACTTTGCGTGGAGCTGTCCAAGGCATTTTGGTTAATGATTTGGGTTTCCGTCATGTAGCAGCAAAGTCGATGCCAAAAGACCTCAATTTCATGTAAAAAAGAGACCGTGTTGACGTCGCAAAAAAGATAATTTGCGAAGCTGAATCCGATGCCACATTCATCAAAAGGACCATTACTGGAGACGAGACGTGAGTCTATGAGTACGACACGCAATCCAAGTGAATAGCGTTCACCAAATGAGCCGAGACCAAAAAAACCACGTCGTTTTCAGTCAAAAAAGAGGCAATGCTCACGGTTTTCGAGGATCACAACGGTGTACTGCATCATGAATTTTTGCCAGAAGGACAGACAGTAAACAAAGAGTATTATTTGGGCATTATGAGACGTTTGCGTGAAGCAATTCGCCGAAAGAGATCAGAATTGTGGGCAAAAAACTCGTGGATTTTGCACTATGATAACGCACCGTCGCACAGTGCCATCATTATTCGTAATGTTTTGACGGAAAATGCAACAAATACCATCCAACAGCCACCGAATTCACCTGATTTGGTTCCCTGTGACTTCTTTCTGTTCAATCGAGTTAAAAAAACCACTACGGGGAACGCGTTTCAGCAGCCGAGAGGAAGTAATGGAAAAATCGCAGGAAGCACTGATGGACATACCGAAAACCGAATATAAAAAATGTTTCGAGGATTGGATCAAGCGCTGGCATAAGTGTGTTGCAGTCGATGGGAATTACTCTGAAGGAGAAAATTTAGATTTAGATGAATAAACTGTGTTTGCAATTTTCTGAATACATTCCGGGAACTTTTTGATCAAGGTAGTATTCGGTTCTAGACCGGTTCTAATAGTAAAGTAAGCTCATTTTTTTTTTGACTCGTTGATTCTTGTTCCCTCTCTTTAAAAAATGAGTTCAATAAAACGCTCATATCCGAACCGTGCTCAAAAAAGAAACTACCACGTTTGCTAAAAAAATAAAATCAATAACCAAATACTTCGAGACTCCATTAATTTCCAATAATACGAATGAAAGGCTCCTTGAAGCAGATTTAGCAGAAAACTTCGATAGTGAAATGTGTGGCATTATGGAAAAATTGGATGATAAAGACGAAGCCATACTTTGAATGAAAGTAGTAAGTCCGAATGAAATATAATTTATTCCAATTAGCGTTAAGACTTAATAAAATTCTTTAAAGACTGATTGATTTGCAGAAAAAGAAAAATCCTGCTGACAAAGGACATTTCGAGGGAAAAGAGATTCATAATGCTGGTTGGTCCGCGCAGACTTTTAGGCCCTTTTCCACGGAATCCAACAATTAATACAATTAATTGTTTTTCGGAGTATTATTAAGTCACCACTAACAAAGCTGGATTCAAAATTTCTCTCACTTGGCTTTGTACAGGTACTAGTTTCAAGTCGGCTTGGATTGACGGAGTACGTAATTGGGGAAAGTTGGGCGAAAAAATCAATATTCATGAAACAAGGACCGTACATGTTAATGCTTGTATAACGCTTGAATTATGGCGTAAAAATGACACTCTAGATAAGGATATTGAGAAACAGATTTTAAGGGAAAAATCGTTTTGGTGTCAAGTTTTGGAGAGAACTGTGGACGTTATTCTAACTTTGGCTGTGTGTAATCTTCTTTTATATTCAGGTGGAAATGGTAATTTTTTGCCAATCATTGATTTACTCGCTATATACGAGGGCGGGTCAATAAGTCCGTGACTTTTGGATTAAAACAGATTTTTTGATAAAACAATAATTTTATTTTTCAACGTAGTCTCCCTTGAGCTCTATACACTTTGTCCAACGCTTCTCCAATTTTTTTATCCCTTCCAAAAAAATTGATTTGTCGAGGTCCTCAAAATAGGCCTTTGTTTGCGAGATGACTTCATCATTGGAGTCAAATCTTTTTCCACCAAGCCATTTCTTCAGGTTTGGGAACAAGAAGTAGTCGCTCGGAGCCAAATCTGGAGAATAGGGTGGATGAGGGAGCAATTCATAGCCCAATTCATGGATTTTTGCCATGGCAACTGCACGTGTGTGCACCCTTGCATTGCCTTGGTGGAAAAGAACTTTTTTCTTGGCCAAATGAGGTCGTTTTTTTTTCAAATCGTCATTGAATCGGTCCAATAAGTTGGCATAATATTCCCCATTGATTGTTCTTCCCTTTTGAAGGTAGTCAATGTGGATTATCCCGCGTGCATCCCAAAAAACAGTCGCCATAACTTTATTGGCTGACAAACCCACCTTGGCCTTCTTTGGCGCCGATTCACCCTTAGAAACTGTTGTTTGTTCTCTGGTGTGTTGTGATGGATCCATGTTTCGTCCACGGTTACAAAACGGCGCAAAAACTCCTCCATATTGCGATTAAACAACGCCAAACCTTCCTGTGAAGTTGTTACACGATTGCGTTTGTGGTCGACTGTGAGCAAACGCGGCACCCATCTTGCGGAAAGCTTTCTCATGCCCAAGTGATCATTCAAAATTGAAACCACTGAGCCATGCGAGATCCCTACGGCTTCCACAATCTCTCGCACTTTCAATCTTCGGTCGGCCAACACCATATCGTGAATTTTTTCGATTGTTTCGGGTGTAGAGACCTCAACTGGGCGTCCAGGACGTTCGGCATCTTCAGTGCTTGTACGGCCACAACGAAATTCAGTAAACCACTTTTTTACCATTGAAATCGATGGTGCAGAGTCCCCATAGTATTTATCAAGCTTAGCCTTGGTCTCGGTAATGGTTTTTTTTCGCAAGAAATAATGCTTAATAAGCACACGAAATTCACTTTTTTCCATTTTCTCCTCAAATTAGTGAGTAGTCTGATAAAAATAGCTGTCAAACACAAACTAACTGACGCAGCAAGTTTAAATTTTGACAGGAGTTAACTGACAAATGCCTGTTGACAGGAGCAGTGTTGCTGTTTCAGTAAAGAGGTCAGATATTCAAAAATGCACGGAATTATTGACCCGCCCTCGTATGATCCGATATTGAAAAATCTTATCTCAAATCGTGAACATACTCTTCATTATTTAAGCCCGGAGATGCAAAATGAACTCATCAATATTTTATCAAAAACAGTCGAAGATAAGATAGTCGCCAATACTAAAAAAGCCCCTTTCTTCGCCCATATCATTGATACTACTCAAGATTTAACGCTTTTTAAGGTGGTGGCATATTTGCCATCCATCTTTGTCTTACATCAATTTTTGAATTTTTTTTTGTGCTTTAACTGACATCTATTTTCTACAGGAATAACCTTCTGAAATTCATTTATCGTATAGTGATTAGTGATACATTTTTACACCGCACACGGTCATTGAACACAGCTGTTTTATTCCGTTTTTTTTAAATGTTGTTTAAATTTGTGAATGTACTAATCTGATGAATAGTTTACTTTATAAAAGATTTAAATACATATTTTTGAAGAGAATAACCCCAAACAAAGTAAAAAATTAATACAGGGTAGGTACATTTATTGTTTACATCAGTGGCAATATATTTGCCACTGCCTTTTCAGAGTGCCAACATTTTTGCTGCTTCCTTGTTACAGATATTTGTTTTTTTACGTAGATGTCTAAGGCAAAACTACAATAAATGATGACGAAATTGAGGAATTGTTTTATGAAATTTATGGCGAGAATTCCGAAGACGATTTCGAAAACGATGCGGATGTCGAGAATCAGAATTTTGATGTAGCTGATCCGACAGAAAACATTGAAGATGTGGCTGACCCCACGTCAGAAATAAAAAATTGTGAAGATACTATAGCCGGCTTACAAATTCTGATAATATTATGATATCTGATTTGCTATGCTGCAGCTCTAGTTCCGACCAAAGTCCAGACGAAAACAAGCATCCGCTTTGGAATAAAAGTGCAGCGAATGGGACGTTTTTGCAACGTGAAAGTTTTGATTCCATTAATATTGTCCAACTATTTCCAAGCTCAAGTCGAAGTTGGCCAATTTACTTTTTCAAGCAAATTTTCACAGACAGTACACTTGAACTTATTGTTGATCAAACCAATTTGTATGCTCAACAAAACAAAAGCAAAAATTGGAAGAATATTGAGGCAAAATGCCTAGAGTCATTTTTGATGGGCGTGCATTACCTTCCGTCTATTGATTTATACTGGTCAGCAAAGCCGTTCTTTTTTAATGAAGTTATTGCATCAGTCATGCCATGCAAAAGATTTAAAAAAATTTTGCAGAATTTTCACTTGGCTGACAATTCAATCCGACTCAAATATGGAGAAGCTAACTTTGATCGCCTATTCAAAATAAGGCCGCTGCTGGCAACTTTGAATTACCGTTTTCTAAGCTCTGCTATGGCAACTAAGTCCCAATCACTTGATGAGCGCATGGTTCTTTTCAAAGGCCGATCCATTCTCAAGCAGTATATGCCACTCAAGCCTAGGTGTGACTCGCAAACTGGATACTTATACCAGTGTGATGTATACACCGGCAAAAAAACAGGCAATACGCCTGAACTAATATAAATAGGAGCTTCAGTTGTACAACAGCTTTGTCACTCACTGAAAGGCACTAATGTTCACTTAGCCTTTGACAATTTCTTTTCATCTTTTCAGTTGCTTCAAGACCTATACGAAAACAAAATTTATGCAACTGCAACGGTGAGGTCAAATCAAAAGGGACTCCCAAAAATCGCAGCACAAAAAAACAAAATGATGAAAGGGGAATATAAGTGGAGGAAGCGGAAAAATGTAGCTTTTACACAGTGGATGGATACGAAACAGATAAATCTGTTATCAACTCCATTTGATCCGAAAACGAAGCTTATGGTAATACGAACGCAGAAAGATGTATCCAAAGCTGAAATCCTTTGTCCGTTGGCAGTTCAACAATATACCAAGCGCATGGGTGGCGTCGACCTTTTCTACCAAAACCGTGCCACCTATAGCGTAGGACGCCGAAGCAAACGTTGGTGGTTACGCATTTTTTATTTTTTTGTCGATGCGGCTGCGACAAATGCTTATATTTTGCATTCTTCTATAGTCCGGGTGAGGACACAAGAACTGTCCCACTTTTATTTTGGGGTTTTACTTGGCCAAGATCTTATTGGAAACTTCCAAACAAACAAGGTAAAAAATAGACCACGTAACATCAAAAAAACTCCAGCCAAGTCAACAAGGAAATCGTTTGGTGTACTTGATGAACATACTAGATGCCAGATGGAGTGAAAAGTGACATCCTTGACCGCCAGAATGCGGTGCTACTGCAAAAAAGGTTATGGTGCCTTGAAGTCCATTCATATTTAGGCAGACATGCCAAATTTCAGTGCGATACTGTCTTTAGTTTTGTTTTGACAGCTGATTGTTGTTGACGTGTTTGGCAACATGTTGAGTATGGACAAAAACAATTTTCGTTCTCTCATAAAACATTATTTTTTGAGAGGCAAAACGGCGAAGGAAACAAAACAAAAGTTGGATAATGCTTTATTCAAAGTATCGTCCATCGGAAGCTACAACTTTCCCCCATCTTTCTGGCAATTTATGAATTCCGGACCAAAAAAATTTCTCGTCTTTCGAGCCCAAGAACGTATCGAGCCAATTTTTGATTTCCTCTACTGAGCTGAAGCGTATTCCCGTAAGAGCGTTCTGCATCGAACGAAACAAGTGGTATTCAGATGGTGCCAAGTCTGGACTGTAAGGCGGGTGAGGCAGAATTTCCCATCCACTATTTTCCAAATAGTTTTTCACCGAAACCGCAACATGTGGCCGAGCGTTGTCGTGATGAAAAATGACGGACTCATGCCTGGTCTCATATTCTGGCCGTTTTTCTTTTAATGCCCGCTTCAAACGAATTAGTTGAGTTCGATATAATGGTCCTTTGATGGTTTCACCACTCGGAAGCAGTTCGTAGTATTCGACACCCTTTTGATCCCACCATATGCAGAGCATGACCTTACTCACGTGAATATTTCGTTTCGGCGTCGATTGGGCGGGCTCGCCGGGCTTTGTATAGGATTTTCTGCGTTTAGGATTATCATAATAAATCCATTTCTCATCACCAGTGACAATACGATGCAAAAATGATTTATTTTTATACCACTGCAGTAACATTGACATGCAAAATCGCCGTTCGATGTCTCTTGGCTTCAATTCGTACGGCACCCAGTTTTCAACCTTTTGAATGAATCCCAGTGCTTTTAGGCGCAGGGAAATGGCTTGTTGCGTGACGCCCAATGATGCAGCAAGTTCTTCTTGAATCTGACACGGATCTTTTAAAACTTTTCGGCTTTCCGGGGCGATCTTTGTCTTCAACTCCAAAATCACCACTTTTGAACCGTTTGAACCACTCGCGGCACGTCGATTCACCAATACATTTCGCCCCATAAGTTTCCGAAAGCAAACGATAGGCCTCAGCCGCATTTTTCTTCATATTAAAGAACAAAAGCAGCGCTTCCCGCAAATGACGTTTATTTGGCTGGAAACTTGCCATGATGTTGCTCTATAAAATGTACGACACCGATAGAACTGCTCAAATATAACGCTGCAAAGTTGTTGACAGATACTAAACCTACAAATAAAACACATGGGGTCTGACATTTCTGCCCGGGATCCACTGGTGGCGCCATCTCTGACAAACGTTGGAAACTTACTTGTAGACCCAATACAATATAAAAAAAACATTTAAAAAAAAAAAATAAATTTTTAATTCCCAAGGAGGTCACTTTTCACTCCATCTAGTACATACTCGTAGATTGGAAAATATAGGAGTACTTATGCCTGAGGAGATTTCGACCAATCGCAAATGCAGACTTTGCAGTACAAAGACAAACAATAAAAGATTGCCAAGTACCACTCCATGTTTTGGTCTTTTCCATAAATAATATTTTTTTTATTTTAAACAATTAGTTTTCTAAATAAAAATAAAATGAACAAAACAAAATAGTTGCAGGTCACAGATTTCCTTCGGTAACCAACAGGCAGTGGCAAACCTATTGCCACCTCACTTTTTTTCAAAAATTAAAAAAAATTATCTTTTTTCTTTCAAAAATTTCTATAAATATATACTCGTACTTCCTAACTAATTCAAAAATAAACATATGTTATGTATTTTCTTAGGCGGCTCCAACTAAAGCTGCCTTATAAAGGGTTAAGCAAAATTGATCAGATGAGTCAAGTTTTTCGATTGAAAAAGATGAAAATGGCAAGGCAGTTGATTTAAAAATAACTGAGCCTTTTTTGGGGTTCGAAAGGTTCAACCATTGGTTTGGAACTTAAAATCATTGAAGGTATCGAGAAGAAAGGCATTGATATCGCAAAATGTCGAGGACAAGGTTACGATGATGCCGCGGTAATGAGTGGAATTTACAACGGAGTCCAAAACCTTTTCATCCAAAAACAGAAGAATGCTATTTATGTAGACTGTGCGGCCCATTGATTAAACCTTGTCCTCAATGATGTTGTGGAATCTGTTCCAGAAGTTCGGATTTTTTTTGATTTAATTCAACGCTTCTATGTTTTTTTCGCAAACAGCATTTTTGAAATTTGTGAAGGACACGATACTAGAAAAATATCACTTAAACGCCGTTGTCCGGTGGTCTTCAAGGGAAGAGTCTTTGCAGGCTGTAAGATTCAAATAGAAAGATATTCTCGAAAATCATACTGATAAGCAAATGTATTTCTGAGCGAAATGAAGCGGAAGCTCTGCACAAGAAAATGAAAACTTTTGATTTCGTCTTTCCAATGGTTTTACACTCAAAAGTTTTAACATCAACTAATGCTCTTTTAAAATTTCTCCAAAAATCAGTTATAAATCTTTCTCAAGAAAAGTCGATGTTAATACAATCCTACCAAACATTACGAATCTTTCGAAATTCGATTGAAGAAGCAAAAAATGTATCTCGATAGATTTACGAGTAAAGCACTTTGGGATTAGCATGCGTCTCTTTGGATCTCAGTTGTCACCATCTTGCCAAATATAAACTACATAGAGTGGCAATTTGACTTAGCCAGTCGCTAAAGTTTGCAATCGTTGGGTATGGTTGCACCCGTGCAACATACCTAGCCCACTCCAGCCTCTTAGACCTTGGAAGCTTCGCGACAAGCTCCTCCAACAATGTTGGACATGCCACGTGTTGTTGACCGTTGGCTGTTTGAAGAAATACGACAAGGTTCTTTACTTTAGTCGCAAAGGGAACTAAACGAGTCACTGCGTTTTCACTAATTGGCGCAATCTCCCGCACCTGGCTCAATTGACTCCGTATAAGTAGTTCTGGACGGCCGAACCGAAAACGCAGCTGATCCATAATGGCATCCACATTGTCAAGGTGAATAAGGTGAGATTTAACGATCTCTCTTGCTTCACCTGCCAGGGACTTCTGCAACCGTTGGTTATTCTCCAGATTGGAATAGTTGTAGGCGGCTGTTGATTGAACGTACGCTGTAAAGAAGATTGGCCAGTCTTCGGGTTGTCCGCCAAACGCTAGGAGATCCTGGGTCTTTCGAGGCAACGTGGTGTTTGAGGAGCATGCAGGAATGCTGGCATATTGCTGCGGTGTGGCGTAGTAAGTCGAAGACGGCGGTTGTGCACAAATGTTGTTTGACGTGCAGGGAAAATTCATGTCCCCTACAATTGTATTAGAGTACCTATAACTTACCGGCGGCATGGTAGTATATACGGATCGCATACTCAAAGCTGGCTGAGTATACATATATGTTACTGTAGAGACTCGATTGAAGTAACGTTAACGTTGGTTGGAGGTCACTTGGTGAACCGGCTACAGTTGAAACAGTGGCGACTGACGTGGTAACAGCTTGAAGCGATGACGTAATTTCATGTACTGTTGACGTAGGAGCGAGTGGGACAGCTAATGGTATCTGACTTCGAACCGCCATTTTGAGCGAGTGGCATTGCAAATCGTTTTCCCTCAACCTGGCTTGGGTTTCCTTTATCTGGTTTTCCAGTGCGGCAATTTGACATTACATTGACAAAAGAATATTGTCGGTTTGTGCTGTTGCAGCAGTGGCAGCATTTGTGGGCGCAGAACATTGTGCTGCAGTGGCAGTGGCAACATTTATGTACGCAGAATTCAACCGCGATGGCAATGGCGACTATGTGCAGTACGAAACCCTTTGTTACGGCGGCGTGAATGAATTCTGCCGCAGCGGCAATGGCGGCTATCTGCGGTGTGTAAATTGCGAAATAAAAAGTTTCTAGCGGCCATCGAAAGACGAAGGGGCAACGAATTTAACGATTTAAAGTTGACAAATAAACCTTTATTTCTAAAGGAAAGTAAATCATGTGAATACATATATAACAAACACAATATAACTCCCTTCCTTTCCTGGCGGCTTACAAATGACAAATGTGGCCATTTTAGGAAATGTCATTATTGCGCATAAAGCGAATAACAAAAAGAAGAATTAGTTAAATGTTCAGCACAAAAGAGAGGAAGGAAGTTAAGCCGCGTTTACATTTATGTTCCTCATTCCGTAGCGCATGGTTTTTGCTTAATAAAGCTTTTGTAATATAGTCGTCAATATGCAGCAACGCGTCCATTGGCCCTTTCCCATGCTTAAAAGCAACTCGATTAATATCAAGTAAGTTTTTCTTTTCTAAAAACTCAAATTTTCCAAAATTTTTCCTATGCATGGGCGAAAGGATATTGGACGGTATCCTTGGGTCGTGGTGGGATCATTTTTTGGCTTAGGAATGGGAATTACTGTAGCAGTTTTCCAGATTTGGGGGATAATTCCCATAGGTTTAAAAGCCTTTTTTGAAGATCAACGGACTATTTTTAAGCATTTTGTAGTCGATACGGTCAAATCCTTACCGGCGCAAAAGGAAGAATGAAATTTTAAAGTCATCGGAATAGGTTGCCCATGTTTGGGCAAAATTTTCTGCAATTTGGTACGGACGGGACAGTATTTGGGAACCCTCTGTTATAGTTTTTATGGAGTGTGTTGTTTTTATATCACTTCAGAGTTTTTTTTGGGGAAGAGCTTGGATTTATGTTGGTCGTAAAAAGTGCGAAGCATTTTTTCTTTTCAATTTTGGCATTCCTACGAAAAAGAGTGTTAAGTTTTCGATAAGAGATAAGATTTGAATTTGTTGGGTATCTTTTGAAGTTATGAAAAGCTGTTTGTTTTTTTTTTGTACGAAGTTTCTCAAGCTCTTTGGTCCACCAGGGGACAACTGCTTTGTGCTGGGTGTTTTTGGTTTGGGGTATAGCCATGTGGGCCGCATATCTGATCGATTTAGTAATAATTGCAGACTCTTTATTTTTGTTTTGGGTTATTGGATTTGAGAGTAAAAAATCTTGGGTTTTGTCTAGAAATAACGTCCAGTTTGCTTTGGAGGTTATAAATTTAGGTAACAGTTTAATTGGTTTATGAATCTTATTTATTCGGATGTTAATGATAAACGGGAAGTGATTGCTGCCGTGTAGGTTACTAAGTGTTTCCCAGCTGGTGTTTATTGAGTTTTGGGCTGTAATAAAGGAAAGATCTATATGCGTAAATGTTTGATGTCTGGGAAAATGTGTCGGAGAGCCATTGTTTACAATGGATAAATTTGAGGAAGTTAAAAAATCCTCTACAATTCGTCCTCTAGTATTTCGTAATGGAGATCCCCAAAAGGGGCACCAAGAGTTAAAATCACCAAGTAATAATATAGGTGAGTTTATATTCTGTACAATGGCATCAAGTTCCGGGCTTGCGATTTGTTTTAAGAGAGAAGTTTTAAAAAATTACAAAAATCAGGCTAAATGAAATTTCAGTTTTCATACACGAACGGTCCGAAAACAGAGGAAGGAACAGGTTCTGGTATCTTCTCAGAAGACCCAGAACAAGCAGTATCTTCCAAACAGAGGCTCTAGCTGTCCGCAGGGCGGCTGAGCAAATGCAGACGAGATCGGTATCCGAAAGAGATATCGCTACATCGATAGCCGGGCCGCACTCAAGGCAATGGAATCGACCAAAATCAGTTCTGATACAGTCAACGACTGACGCACGGTGCTCAAGGTATTATGCAGTCAGAACCGGGTGAGACTGTTCTGGGTGCCAAGACACTGCGGTAGAAAAGGAAATGAACAAGCGGATGAGCTCGCAAGAAAAGGAGGGCTACTTCTTTGCATAGTAAAAGACACTATCGAGTAAAATATCACAAAGACTGCCAACCTAAGGTGGTCAAGTCTTGTAGGACATACCCTGGCTCTCTTGCCACTTTTTGACAGCAAAAGATCTAGGGAGTTAATAAAATTAAACAGGGATAAGTTTAGAACAGTAATAGGAATCCTGATAGGATGTCTTGTGTTGAAGACATAACACACATACTGTGCGAATGCGAGGCAATATCGCGTAGTCGAAGCACATTTTTAGGGAAATACATTTTCGAAAACCTAGAGGAAATAGACGGCACGAACTTCAAAGGCCTTCTTGATTTTTGTAATGAAATTGGATGTTTCATCAGGGCGATTGTTTAGGTTCTTGCCATTTGAAAATAAATTCAACTGGTTCCACGTGGATGGGCCGGTTTAGATTCCTGCTGTTTGTGTAATAGCTCAAGTGGAAATTTCAATATAACTTTTTAGAATGCTTAGAAAAATATCATAAGCCTTTGAGGGATCTGTTTCATTATAAACGGGTTTCCAGAATTCAAATAAATTGTTTTGAAAGGTATAAATTTGTCATAAATATTGGATTGAATATTTTCTAATATCCAAGTTTGTCATGAAGTGATCTGTAATTCTGAAGTCCAATACTTCACCAGATAATCTTTGTGTAAAGTAACGATTCAGACTTACAAATATATGATCTTCCCTCTGTAGAGATTTCCAGTCTTCCAGTCTCCAGTAATGTGTTTAGAAGTTTTTGGAATTTCCTTAGGTAGTCGCTGCAATACTCACCATGGAAAGGAAGATCTGCAGAAGTTTTTCCTTGCAGGACATGTTATTGTAGTTCAAGGCATTAATTCTTAACTCAGAACGTGTTAAGGCGGAATATTGATGGATTTTTAAGGTCCGCCTTGAAGTGCGTCCAGTTGGATTTTTTCGAATTCTCTCCCTCCAAAAAAGTTGGGACCTTACTTCCGATTCGGAATTTAATGTACCTTTTGTCTGACATGGAAGCCTGTGACAGTACGGGTTGGATAACATTAAGTTGATTTCTTACTGTCTTACTTTCGAAATAAATGTTGGCTGCGGGCTAATATTGTTGGTAACTAGCTCAGATAATAGTATGTGTCTTAGAGATCATTGCATTTTTTATTCTTAGCATTAGCATTCCAGTACTGACGCAACTTCATCTTTGTTGAAAAGATGAAAAGACAAGTAATCAATCATTCCGATCGCTCCTCACCATCGAACGGTGTAAAACATCTTAAACATCCGGAACTGCAGATGCTTTTTTTGTACACCCATGGTCGGAAACATTCAAAATAAATAAAGCTCACAATGAGAAAAGAGGCGTCCTTATTTTAAATGTATTTACTCGTCGATCAGATAAACAACAAAATTGTTGACGCCAGTTCCAGCTTCATACACAAATGCTCATAAAAATTATAGAGCAGTAAATAGAACAGCAAACTGTTTTTAAAAACAAACGACAACAAAAGTCTTGAAAGGCCCGGAGCCGTTCTGCTGTTTAGAAGATCAATAAAATAGTTTTTATTACACAAGTGTCTTTCGTCCTAAAACAACAGCTCTCAGTTTCAATCTGCTAAAATTGCTTTAGCACTTAATTGCGCTGGAGAGATTTGAAATCGAAACAAAAACGCCAGTACATACTCGTACAAGTATTCGTTGAAACCGCTGCTAAAAATAACTGCCACCAACTCGGGCGCTTTTTTATTCGTATCTTTACGCAGGCACTTGTTGCTCCATAAAAACTAATGTGACGGACATATCCAAAACTATTATAAATGGGAGGGGGGGGTCCCTTTCGAGCTGAAACCAAAACAAAAAATTCAACGTTGTTGCTGAACATTTGCACGCGTATCGATTGGTGTGGCGACGGATGGTATATTGAAATGTTTCCTCAATTAAAACCACTCAATCGTCCGGGAGCATTTGGTTCTGTGTAATTAATTAAGTGGCGGCACTTTATTTTGGAGAGCATCACTTTCGGTTTATGCAAATAAAAAGTCATATTGGGCTCTAGCTCTAGCAGTACTTAGTCGTATTTATTTTTGTGTTGTTGTTGCGTTCGGGTTTTAAGTTCGATTTTACGACTTGGCATTGCCTCACCCGCAACAACTGACGGGACTTGTTTGTTTGTCATTTTTTCTTATTTTTTAAGGCAATTTCCTGCCGCATGGCACTGATTCCAGATTCAGATTTTAGAGGCAGACACAGTTAGAGTCAACTTAAAGTATCCATCCAAAGTGCTGTATTTATTTAATAAAGTCCACGCGTTCGAGCGATGTGTTGTTGTTGTATAGTAATACCGCTGACTACCTCCGTCTTTTAACGATGAGTAGACACTTAACACCACGGATGCTGCTCGAGCAAAGGAAGTGCATACTTCATTTACGTGCTTGGATTGTATGTTATTTTTGTATTCGTTTTCGTTCGAAAAGTATAATTTTTATTACCTTCGGTACATTGTATTAACGGATGCAGGAGCGATTCGATTCAGGATTACTGTTGCAATCGATGAGCTAGGAATTCTCGTTATCGGATTTGGAGGATACCTCTTAAATGTCAAAAAGTTAAAGATCTAAACTTACGATTCGAATTTACGTGCAGTTTCGTGTCCTGAACTCAATTGATGTTCATTAGTGATTTCGTAGGCAAACCATTACGCTGGAGTTGCAGTGTGAGTGTGAGTGTTTGCCCCTCTTAGCCAGGTAGATATATAGTATGTGGGTATACATTTATTTAAGGGGTTAGGCCACTCTAGGATTTTCAAAAAATGCTCTAGGACCTCAAATATCATATCCCAAAAGATTATGGCCGGGAAATATCTCGAAGTGCTTGCTTTTCAAAGTATAGTACAAGGCCGCCAGGCAGGCAGCGTGCCTCTTATGACCGAAACGAGGGACGGTATTTTAGGGGACTAGGGCAGATGTTTTTGAAGCTATTTGCCACAAGCCTATTGCTTGTTTCGTCTTTAGAAACGTCGGTTTCAATCAGTTTCGTACAATGAAACATTCGGGAAGGACTCTATTTAAGGAACGTTTGTTTTTTTATCGATAATTGTGCTTATTGTGTTATTGGTTCGATTTTAAAATGAGTGACAAAGTATATTGTGGTCAAATAGTTGCAAAAGAGACACGTTCATACAGCAAGAGGCCGAAAATATCTGGAAGAAGACCGCTGGATCGACACGAGATAGAGGCACAGAGTGAAGTGAATGCTAATATAATATATCCTAGACAAAATTAGAGCAATCGGAAGATATGTACGATATTGAAGTGAATCCAGGCTTTGGTGATCGTAGGATATACTTTATTGCGGTTTTTTCAGCTATTTCAAACGTTGTCATTTGTAAAGTGTGCAAAATCGCAAGTGAAATTTACCGAAAGTGGTAAGCGCGGTTTGGGATTCAAAATAGTAGACCATTTATTGAAAACGGTTATGAAATAAACCGTAGAATTGTAATTTCCATGCGAGAAATTGGAATTGGTTTGCACGGAATAAAAAGTTTTGTGCATTCATGGAACTACCTCGACTTATGTTTCACTCTTTCTATGATAAGGTTGTCAAAAGAATTTCAACTGTAACTAAACTATGTAGTTTGCAAAAACAGTATGATGAAAGCAGCGAAAGATGAGACAGCTATTTCTATTGAAAAAGGAGAAAATGAGTATATGACCTTGTTTTTTTTTTTATAATTAGCGCGCGCTCAAGGGGTCTTGTACCCTTAAAATGTTCGTACACAGCGCGGGCGAAGGAAATTTAGGGAGGAAGAAAAGACAGGTACCGATGTACATTGTTTTTAAATGTTTGCAAGTTATAACGACCAGGAAACACAGAGATCGGCAGGGCATTCTATAAGCGAGTTGTACGGCTTAGGAAAGAATCACGATATTTTAGAGTACGACCGAAAATGGGCTTGAGGGTATACTGATGAGCATTCATAGCGAGACGGGTGTTACGGTTGAAAGTTTGAATGGGCGGAATGCTACTGGCGATTTCAATGGAGCACTGGTGGTGGAAATAGCGATAAAACAAGGTGAGACAGGAGACATTTCGTCGGTGTTCGAGGGTGTCAATTGATTGACTGATATTAGTATCACCAATGAGTTTTATCGCACGGTTTTGAATCCTATCTAGCAGGTGCAGAGATGTTTTAGGAGCACCTGACCAGATGTGGGCATTGTACTCCAGTTTTGGGCGGATAAATGCCTTATATATTGAGGCCAGATCAGAGGGGGTAAAATATTTCTTACATTGCTTGAGGAAACCTGGACATTTCGCAGCATTTTTGGCGACATCGAATATGTGGTCATTCCAACGAAAGTTGTTACTGATACACATACCGAGAATGGAAAGTTTATCGGTTTCGACGATGCAAGTGCCATTCATGGATAATGGCTGGGTATTTGAATTTCGCTTTAATGACAGCAGACAGCATTGAGTTTTGGAAGCATTAAATTCTACTCTGTTGATAGTTCCCCAGTTGGTTATGCTGTTAATATCGGAATGTAATGAGCTTAGCATACGCTGCCGTTCCCGTTCTACAGCCGAAAAGCAAGGGCGTGAGTCCGGGAACGAATATGAGAAACAGAGAGTGTTGTCATCAGCAAAGGAATAAATTGGATTAGAAGTAGCAGACAAGAGATCGTTAATGAAGATTAAAAAGAGTATCGGAGACAGAACGGAGCTCTGGCTCACACCAGCATTTATTTTGTGAATGTCAGACTTGAAACCGTCCAAGACAACTTGAATTGAACGTTCCGAAAGGTAATTTCTAATCCATTGAAGAAGAGAGTCATCGATCCTAAGAGCACGCATTTTCGACAAGAGAGCCTGATGCCAAACTCTGTCAAATGCCTTAGAAATATCAAGTGCAACTATCTTGCTTTCGCCAGATTGATGTACGCTTTGGTTCCACTTTTCGGTGAGACATGCCATCAGATCACCAGTGGACCTGTTGCTACGAAAACCATATTGCCGGTCATTGAGAAGTTTTCGTGTTTCTAGATATTTCATGAGCTGACGGTTTATCAGCGTTTCCATGACCTTGGAAAGAAAGGACGTAAGTGCAATGGGTCTGTAGGAGGATAGAGAAGAAGATTCGCCTTGTGTAGGGACGGGCTGGACAAATGCTTACGCAGTGGTTGTACCAGCGTGGAAGAACACCTGTTCAGAAGAAGGGGAGATATACCATCTGGACCAGCGGATTTATGCATGTTGAGATCTTTAAGAACTCTTGCTACTACACGAGTGCGAAAGTGGATTCGTCCCATTGAAGATTCGACGCACTCAAGTGTAGGCGGAGACAGAGCACAATCTAAGAGTGTGGAGCTAGCCGCAAAGTGTGCAGCAAGCAGATTGGCCTTGTTGAAAGAGCTGACAGCTGGAATGTCATTGTAAATGAGCGTTGGGATGGAGGATGAGGCAGAATTTCTAATGTTTTTGACGAATGACCAAAAATTTTTACTGCCTTTGGGACATTGCAGTATTTTTTGCCTCAGTTTTTGGTCGTATTGGAATTTCACACGCTTGAGAAAGACGTTGCAGTCATTTCTGGCTCGTTTGAACTTTTTTCGGTTTTCCTCTGTCGGGTTGGTCTTGTAGGACCGAAAAAACAGTTCTCTAACCCTGACAGCCTCTTTACAGCTCGAGTCGTACCATGCCTTTTCTTCTGGTTTGATACTCTTCATCCGATGAGGGATAAAGCATCTCATTCCAAAGAGAATGGTTTCTGTGATCATGTCAGCAGCGGCATCCACGTCGTTATCGAGGAAACATAACGACCAGTTAAAATTCCTAAAGAAGCTGTTAAGGCCGCTCCAGTTGGCTTTCTCGTATTGCCATACGGTTCTTTTAAGAATCTGTTCTCTAACTGTGTGGTGAGTGTATGAGAAATTAGCTGATATGACACAATGGTCTGACGAGCCTAGAGGGGAGAGCACATCGACGGTGTACTTGTCAGGGTGAGAAGTTAAAAACAAGTCCAGGGTATTGGCGGTATGACTATCAACGTCTGGTATTCGTGTGGGCTCATTTACAAGATGCGTTAAGTTGATTTCCGCAGCGAAGATCTCAACACACCGTCCTTCGGGTGTTGTCTGTCCAGAATGTCGAAGCCAACCAGAATTGTGTATATTGAAATCGCCCGTTATCACGAATTCAGTATGAGGATACAGGGACACAATTCTTTGAAGCGCATCAAACTCGTGAAAGGTCAAATTACTGTCCAGTTTGGGGCTTCTGTAAATAAAGCAGTAGTGGATAATTTGCTTACGGAGATGGAATTTTAACCACATGAAATTGAATTCCGGATTGGAACAGGGACTACATTGTGGTGGAGTTTGGTAAGCTACATCACTACGCACGTAAATGGCGAGACCGCATCTACTGATGCAAAACCGCAGCATAATAAATGTCCATGGTACTCATGGCAAAAGGCTAAAGCTACAAGCAGTTTGGCTGAGTACAAACAGAAGCCAGCTCTTCCACTTGAAGTGTTTGAAGCTAGTCTACGAAGAATAGACGATCTTCTTACTCGATGCATCGGCGGTTATACTCAAAACCGAAATGAAAGTTTTAATTGGACTGTGTGGGCATTGTCCCCAAAATCCATTTCTAGTGGTAAAACTGTGTTGGATATAGCTTTGGATATGGATATTGCGGTTTACTTCAATTTTGCACATAATGAAAGCGATGGATTTAGAAATCGGCCCGAACAGTTGCGAAAGGTCCTTGGAGATTGACAAAGAGACCTTAAAGCTTGCAGAAAGATCGCTGTCTGAAGCTACAAAAGAATGGGGGATCGCATTAAAATCCAGTAGAAAAGAAACGCAAGAACAGGACACTAATCTAGAAGGACAATTATATGGTGCAGGTATTGCAAAATTGTTCATGACTTTCTATAACTTAAAATTGTAAACTGCATTTATCAAGTTGGTCGCACCCATAACTTGAACAATTTTCAACCAATTCACTTCAAATTTTAATTAGATCTTTAAATATATATTGTCTAAATGAGTACGTAGGATATTTTTTTTTATGTTTCATAATTCATTTGTTATTAATAATTTTCTGGCGATTTTTCTGCGAATTTTGCAAGTTTAACTTTGGAACTGCGCCATTCGGTCAAAAATCAATATATCAAAAAAATCGTACATACTTCTTAAGTTTTTGTTATGCACAATAAAAAAAAATTTAGCAACTGATCATAATTCAAAATTTACAGGAGCTATTGGTACGGCAGTAGACGCTTCCAAAAAAGACAGGTCATCTGAGAAACACTGCACAGTGCTATTTTTAAATAAATTATTCTATATGAATTATGTTTTACAGTTAACCATATCTACAATAAACTTCAAACTTTGTAAACTCGATTTATTTTATATTTTTCCTAAAAGAAAATCACAAAAAAAACCTATTTTTTACGGCCTAGGGCCTAACCCCTTAGTGGATGAATGGATGGTAACACTTTCCAACTCAGAGACTCCTCATAAGTACAAATAAGAGTACAGAGGCTATTTAGGCTGTCTTTACTCAATTCTTAAAAATATGGAGGTGACAGTAAACGAGATAACCTACCCTGTACAGGTTCTAGAGGCCTTTACTAAGTTTCCCTCCGCGGATATATTCGTTGATCCAAAAGTAGCTGGATCTTTCAAATTCTATAATTCCTGTGGCTCTTTCTACGATACGCTCATTTACAATGACTTTCCAGCTGTCAGCTCTTTGGACAAGCCCAATCTGCTTGCTACACACTTTGCGGCTAGCTCAACACTCCCAGATTGTGCTTTGTCCCCGCCTACACTTGAATGCGTCGAATCTTCAATGGGACCAATTCACTTTCTCACTCGTGTAGTAGCAAGAGTACTTAAAGATCTTAACATACATAAATCCGCTGGTCCAGATCATATATCTCCCCTTCTTCTGAAGAGGTGTTCTTCCAAGCTGACAAAACCACTGAGTAAGCTTTTCCATCAATCCTACTCTTTAAGGCCCTTCCCGAGCACATGCAAAACAGCATTTGTCCAGCCAGTCCCTAAAAAAGTCGAATCTTCTTTTCTCTACTCCTACGGACCTATTGCACTTACGTGCCTTCTTTCAAAGGTCATCAAAACCGTCAGCTCCTGAAGTATCTCGAGACACGAAAACTCCTCAATGGTCGGCAATATGGTTTTCGTAGCAAGAGGTCCCCTGGTGATTTGATAGTATGTCTCACCGAAAAGTGGAACCAAAGCGTACATCAATCTGGCGAAAGCAAGATAGTTGCACTTGATATTTCTAAGGCATTTGACAGAGTTTGGCATCAGGCTCTTTTGTCGAAAATGCGTGCTCTTGGGATCGATGACTCTCTTCTTCAATGGATTAGAAATTACCGTTCGGAATGCTGGTGTGCCCCAGGGCTCTGTTCTGTCTCCGACACTCGTTTTAATTTTCATTAATGATCTCTTGTCTGCTACTTCCAATCTAATATATTCCTTTGCTGACGACAGTACTCTCTGCTTTTCATATTCGTTCCCGGGCTCACGCCCCAGAGCTCTTCGGCTGTAGAACGAGAACAGCAGCGTATGTTAAGCTCATTAAATTCCGATATTAACAGCATAACCAATTGGGTAACTATCAACCGAGTGAAATTTAATGCTTCCAAAACTCAATGCCGTCTGCTGTCATTAAAGCGAAATTCAAATACCCAGTCATTATCCATGAATGGCATTTACATCGTCGAAACCGAAAAAGTTTTCATCCTCGGTCTGCGTATCAATGACAACCTACGTTGGAATGACCACATATTCGATGTCGTCAAAAATTATGTGAAATGTCTAGGTTTCCTCAAGCGATGTAAGAAATATTTTACCCCTTCTGATCTGGCCACAATATATAAGGCATTCATCCGCCCAAAATTGAAATATAATGCCCACATCTGGTCAGGTGCTCCTAAAACATCTCTGCACCTGCTAGATAGTCATAGGATTCAAAACCGTGCGATAAAACTCATTGGTGATACTAATATCAGTCAATCAATTGACACTCTCGAACACCGATGTAATATCTCCTGTCTCACTTTGTTTTATCGCTATTTCCACCACCAGTCCTCCATTGAAATCGCCAGTAGCATTCCGCCCATTCAAACTTTCAACCGTTACTCCCGACTCGCTATGAATGCTCATCAGTATACCCTCACTCCCATTTTCGAACGTACTCTAAAATATCGTGATTCTGTCCTTAGCCGTACAACTCGCTTATGGAATGCCCTGCCGATCACTGTGTTTCCTGGTCGTTATAACTTGCAAACATTTAAAAACAATGTACATCGGTATCTGTCTTTTCTTCCTCCCTAAATTCCCTTCGCCCGCGCTGTGTACAAACATTGTAAGGGAACACCATCCACTTGAGCGCGCGCTCACTACACATATATAAAAAAAAACGATACGTCAAAGGCGACAAGACCAGCCTAAACTCTATAAGAATGTCGCTATCTCGAATTGGAATGAGTGGCAATGCAGTGTAAACGATGCTGAGTGCAAATACTACGGAAATCCAGGAGAATCCATCTAAAGCAAAGAATATTTGCATTCAAGCGGAGAGCAATAATTTGGAAAATGTAGCTCTTTGTGTGAAGTCGCAAACGGAGTAAGATCTTGAATGTCTAAATGTGAAAATTATCACACCCCAACCCACAATGCTGATGCATCCACATACCCAGAATCTAGGCTTCGACGCAACAAAGTGAAAAATCTATTTTCACAGGCATACCAGGATTCGGATTTAACAACGACAGAAATTCTCCCGTTTTGGACTAAAACAAAATTTCTGTCATGGTGTGACTTACGTCCAGACAGACCGATTTGTGTCTTTTACGTTAATGCCCTTACGTTCTAAGGTCTCTGAGTATATGTACTGCTTATTACTGACAAGGGTCCAGTTTTCCTCGTTTTGAATCATATATGTACATATGCAATGGCATTATCGGGTGTGGGCCACCCTCCAAATTGTTCCCGTAAGGCTATCCTCTAGGTTTCGTACCGTGGTCACTGAAAAAACATGTGCGCTGCATGTTCCAGGACATTTTCGCAATATGGACAATTTGCGACGTTTTCATGTTTGTACTTAAACAGTTATTCCCTAAAACTGAGTCAATTAGAAGTTTACCTTGATTTCGAATAATCCATACATCGATCTTTGGTATCAGACTCATCAGACTTGTAAATGCACTTACAGCTTTCGATGATTTTTCACATACCTGCTCTAGGTGATGTTTAAAACTTAAAGGACTGTCAATCACAATTCCGAAGTACTTGAGAAACAATTTCATGACCTCCACCTCTTTTCGTTATCATTTCGCGAATTTTAATACTCGTAATAAGCAGAGCTAAAGTTTTATGGTCGGCGAGTTGCAAACCGTTGTTAGATAACCAGCGGCGTACAGTTGGGATCGTTTCGTTGCTGTAGAGTTAAACTGCTTATAGCGTTTTTGTCAACCACCATGGCAATGTCATCTTCAAATAAAATAATCGACGGTTCGCTTGGAATCTATAGGCGTAAGATTTCATCGTACATAGGGGCCAAAAACCGAACCTCGTGGCACACCGCCGGTAACTCCGTACGCTTTAACTACATCGTCAGAGTCATAGAGGATTATTATATTCAAGTTCTATATTTCCATTCGATTTTATATCCATATGCGTTCTTCACGCCCGGGGTGATGATGGCGAAATTGTTTTTGGTGTCTCCTTTCCAGCATCTACCATGTATTGCGATTCAGACTCTAGTTATTATTACATTTATTGTGGCCACTGTTGACTGTGACTTATTGGTGTTCCGATAGGCCTACTGCTGTTTCGATTGCTGGCAAGAGTCTATTGTCATTGATAGGATGAAGCATCATTTGAGTCCCTTTCCGCAATTATGCAAAACCAATAGCCCTCTTGAACATACGCGTTAAGCATTTTGGCAAATAAGTCCGGTCGTGGATTAATAGCGGTCTTTATTTACAATACTATCCAGTCACGGTGGTTTTTTGACCCGCACCTTTTTACATTCTTTGAGCAATTCTTCGCGTGTAACCATTTGTGAGGAGATAAGGTCACAACTACGAGTATTTTTCGCAACATTTTCATACATGTTGGCGGTTACATGTGGGGGACCTTCAACCTCATTGATATAATTTGATTAGCTTTACCCCATACATCGTGATTAAGTCGGTCGCAGAGATCTCTAAAGTAAAGGCGCTTGTTAGACTTAATTGCTTTTCTTAGTTGGGTTCTTGCTTCTCGATGTACATTACGTGTACGAAGCACCTGCTAGTTGTTGGCATCCTGAGTCCGGCAAAACTGGTAAGTTCTTCTCGTTCGATGTCATATTGATCACAGTCCCGCGATTTTGGGGTTTGCCAGCATACAGGTGGTCAATGTTTTCCCCTTTCCTTCCCAGCCCATATATTGACGCATT
This sequence comes from Volucella zonaria, assembly GCA_963966105.1. NCBI lineage: Eukaryota > Metazoa > Arthropoda > Insecta > Diptera > Syrphidae > Volucella > Volucella zonaria. The sequence goes on along the minus strand of OZ014531.1, from coordinate 145,018,245 downwards.
ACATGTATTGTCTATTAACTGTGATATCTGGGTTATGAAATACCCTGCGGTGCTGGCTTCAATTATCGCTTCGCTAATGACGAAGATTGGAAGATCTTCATTTAGGGTATTAGTGTTCCATTTAGACCGTGTGAGTGTTATTCAGTTGCTGCAGATCGCCTGGCCCGTGTCGGCGGTAAACATTAGTTATTATCTCTCAGCAGGCCGCTGCTTACAAAAGTCAGATCAATGATAGAACCTGATCTTGCTGTGCTAAACCTAAAGGGTGGGTCAACAGTTGGTGTGGATGTTGGTTGCCAGTTACTGTCATTTACTGAATTCAATGTGGTTGATCTTTTTGACAGATGTCATATAAAAATTACCAATTTAGTCATGGAGTCGTTTATCATGCACCAACGCATGTTTGTTATTCAATCTTATTACAAAAATGGGTGATCTGTAAAAGTAACATTTCGTAAATTTTTCGGCCAACATAATCGCCGTAATGAGTCCGGAATTAGTGCAATGGTGAAGAGTTTTGAAGAAGCTGATTCGGTATCGGGCTAAACTTCATATCAGCATGCTTGGCCAGCACGTACACGCCAAAACATCTCCACTGTGAGCGACAGTATTCAGAACCAGTGAGGCACCACAATTCGTCGCCGAAGCCAACAATTGGGCCTCACTTATGGCACTTTAGGGTGAATTTTGAAAGTTGAACGCCCATCGACGTCGTCGATTTGTTAATTGGATTGTTGGATCACCAGGACAATTTGTCATCGAATTTGATATTTTCCCATGAAGCCAATGTTTGGATGGATGGGTACGTAAATAGGGAGGAGATTTACGAAAAACCATTGCATCCCAAAAAAGTCACTGTATGGTGCGAATTATGGCGGCATCATTGACTAGTACTTTTTCGAAGATGAGGCTAGAGAGACAGCTACAGTAAATGGAGAACTTTACCGGCTATTTTTTTTTCAAAATTGAATGAACTTGGTCTGGACGATCTCTGGTTTCAACAGGCTACCGCCCACATAGGCCATCAATCAATCAATTTATTGCGTACGAAATTTGAAGATCGCGATATTTCGGTTAAAGGAGTATGTCATGTGATTTGATACCTTTAAACTTCTTCCAGTGGGGTTATATCAAGGTCTATGTCAATAACCCAGCGACAATTCAGGATCTCAAACACAACATCTAAACTGAAATTACGGCCATTGACCCGCTTATTCTTCAAAAAGTCATTGACCTTCGGATGGTTACTTGCACCAGAAGCCGCGGTGGTCATATGAACGATGTTGTGTTCTATTCATAATTGCCCTGGATCGAACTTTATTAATCAATGAAATTCTACATTCATTTCATAACAAATGTGTATTTAATTTAATTAAAACTTGCATACTAGCTATTGGATCATAATTTGTTTGTAGTTCTAATGTTAGTTAAAACAATATCCAGGCAGCGAAGTGCTTCAAGAAGAGCCGACCCCCTGCGATTTGTATATGGACTGCCCCATTCTGAGGGTCTATGCATTGAAATCTGATATACGAGGTGTATTCAAAAAGTAAGGTGACTTTATATTTTCATAAAACAATAATTATTTATTCATCAATATTAATGTTATCCCCTTCAAAGTAATCCCCCTCAGATATAATACACTTGTGCCAACGCTTTTTCCAATCCTCGAAGCACTTCTCATAAGCACTTTTTGGTATATCCTGAAGCTCTCCAGCTATGCCGTTGTTATTTCCTCAATCGCTGCAAATCTCCAACCTTTCACAGGTCTCTTCAGTTTTGGGAACAGGAAAAAGTCGCATGGACCCAGTTATGACTCTTTTGAGCAAGTCAGGATCATCATTGACGTCATTCAAGAGTTCCTGAGCGATACTCATGCTACGGTTGTTCTGATCAGAATTAAGAAGTTTTGGAACAATCTTCGCTGACACACGTCTCATTCGAAAAAATTGCATGACACTAGCCGACCCAAATGCCAACATCCTCAGCAACTCCTTTTATGGTAATTCGACGATCTTCCAAAACTATTTTCTTCACAGCTTCGATGTTATCGTCTTTTGTTTATGTGTTGGGGCGGCCAGAGCGATGTTCGTAATTGACATCTTCTCGGCCATCTTGGAGGAGGTTGTAGCAGTTGTAAACATTGTCAATATTTCAAATGTTGTAGAACACTTGATTCCATTTCTTAAACAAAATTTGATGCAAATTCTTTGCTCCATTTATTATAATAATCGAAAATCGCCGAGCACGCCAAGGCAAAAACAAACTAAGTATGTTATATACTTGAAACTGTAAGCATATGTTCGGGACGTGTGTACCAATACAACAAAAAAAAGAAAAAATCGATAAACGAATGTACGTTGCTCGAGAAATTTCAAAAGTCACCTTTTTGAACACACCGCGTATAACAGTTATGTATGAAAATACCGCCTATCTTAGCATGAACAAAATAACCCTTACGTTGCTTCGAGTATTCCTGGACGGAAGAGTTTCCGCAAACCCAAATAGCTTACCTATTTGTTGCGTCGGTTTGTTCTAGGAGGTCTCGTGATTTAGATTTAGTGGCATGATATTCATATTTTTTTGGGTGTAGTTTCTACACATGATACGAGTATGTTCAGATTCGATGCTGTTGGCCTTGCAAAGCAAACAATTTGGTCTGGCCTTGCAGTCTTTTAATTTATGGTCATTTCCCCCGCATGTAACCCGCTCGATCGTTAGGTCTTTGCAAGTTTTTGCAAAGTGTCCAAACTCAAAGCATCTAAAACATCGTTTCAACACATTTCTTTCTCGTATTCGACAATAAACCCAGCCGACCCGTACTTTCCTGATTTTTAACAACTTGCTTCCGATTTCTGCGGGAAAACTTGTGGTAGCTGTTTGTGATTCATCGTAAGCTTTTCTCACGTTCTAAATCATTGCGGTTATGAATTCAAAGCTCAATTAGTAATTTAAGCCGATGCAGATTTATTCTTCTACGAGTTTTTCGTCCCGCCGCAAAATCAATAAGCCTAAATCCTTTGCCAGACGTGTTCACACCTAAGTTGTCTTCTTTTCTTTTCCTAACCTTAAAATAGCTCGGACATTGCTCATATGTCGTGCCGACGAACTCGTAGAAACATTCTTTGGTGACGTCGTCCTTGTTTACCGTAGGGGCATGCTCGCTCACGTGTCGAAAGCTCAAGACTTTTTGTCTAAGTCTGCTGCATATGGCACATTCGCATCCGAATAAGCACTATTTTTCCCCCTATATTATATCACGGTTTTTTATCTTCGTTATGGCCGGCCTATCCCATCGTACTTTCTGGATGGCAGTGATAACTGCGGGACAGCAGTCAAGGGCCTCTGCGAATTGTTCGGCATCACGTGGAGTGTTAAGTGTCCGAATATTTCACGTGTAAATTCGAAGGTCGTTGTCTTTTAAACATTTGTCAGGGTCGTCAAAAATAAGTCCATTTTTATCTGTGGTTCGTCACATATTTTAATCTCTCCCATTAGGGTTGTTAGTCCTATGACAGCGTAGGCCAGTAAAATGATACTGGTCGTGCATGACCTTGCCATTTTAGCCTGCATAAGTAAGGGTTTGCTCATGCAGTTACCGGGGACTAGCACTGGTAGGTTAGACAAGCACTTCGCTACGAGCTTGATTGTTGCGCTAATGGACCAATCCAAGTTATAGGACACTCAGCAGCTTCCCGACCAGCAGCCACGCAAGTCTCCACAACGTGATCTACCATAGTATAAAATACGCGTATCCGTGGAAGTTTCCAAGCCGATAGTGGAACAATTTCAAGTTGAGCAATTCAGTTGATATTGTCATGTTCGAAGAAAGTCGTCAGAAAATCCAGTTCCGAAATCCGAAGCTCAAATCTAAAATACCACTAAACCATTGGTCCTTGGCATGGAACTAAGGTCCCCAAATTTAGCTAACCTCACAAGCGATGCAGAAGCAATGCAGATAGGTGGAAGAAATACGTTACACAACAAATATTTATACAGGTTAAATATTTCAACGGTTTATTAAAGAAGAACAACACGTTCTAAGTGATCTTTTCCTTCTAAACAAAATCGATAAATATATCAAAATACTATAAAAAATTAACAATAATATTTACTGGTATGCTAACAAAGTAATGTTAAGTGAAACACGAATCATATTTTTGTATCTGCTTTATATCGTAGCCTCACACTACCAACAACAATTCAGGGCTTCTGACTACCTCAAATCGAATTGGCAGGAACAACTTTCGAATGTTTATAATTTTTCATAAGGCTGTCAGTCTTGCTAACCATCACAATCCACATTCAAATTCACGGCTAGATGTAAAATTTAATAGATATCGAAAAATTGTAAATATTCGAATTTGAAAGTAGCCTCGGCAATATTGTATCTACTCATTACATTCAGCCATCATCGCATGCGGTATTTATTGAACAGGCCGACATTTATGACTTCGATGGACAAGGAATTTTGTTTCGAACGTTTTGTTGCGGTGTCTGGTCATAAACTTATGCATCTTCATATACATACAAAGTTGAGTTGCCAGACATTTAAAAATGTCAAAACAGACAAAAGAACGACGAGTTGAATTTTGTTTTCTTTGAAATGAGGCAATGTTTAAAAATAACATAATTAATGAGTTTTTGGGGCATTGAAAGGAGTAAGAGAGTTCTGGAAAATGTTTATAAGCACAATCGCAGTAATACAGGGTGAATGACTCGAACAGAAAACTTTTTAAAATGCTATAATTTTTTTATTTTTTGATAAATTTTATTGTGCCAAAGCAAAAAGTGTTGGAAAATACATCAATCTTCAAATTGTATCAGTAGTTTTCAATATGTCCACCTTTGGCGCAAATAATGACCTTGAGACGGCCGAAGAAAGCATCGCACCCTACAAGCAAGTGGCTCTGCGGTATTTTGGCCCATTCCCGGCGAAGTGCTTGTTTGAGATAGTCCAAACTTTGGTATTTTTTAGTGCCAACCTTCGACTTCAAAATACTCCAGACAGAGAAATCCAATGGTCCAAAAATACGAGTGGAGAGCAACCATCGATGGTTATGGCGGCCCAAACCATCACCATCGGTGCTGCCTGCTTTGTGGTGGCCGTCCGAAGGTATAAATTTTCGAAGGACCTCTCTGGCAAGTAAACTCGGTCATTTTGTTTGTTGACATATTGCTCCATAACAAATGGCGACTCATCGGAAAAAACCAAATTCGGCAACTCACCACTTTCGTGCAAGCGTAGAAACTCCTTCGCTCTTTCGACTCTAACTTTTTTCTGTTGCGGTGTAAGATCGTGTGCTTTTTGGAAGTTCAATGGCTTGTATGTGTTGCATCCGTTCTAACGATATGTTGAGCTCACGAGCCATTTTTCTTCCACTGCTGCTGCTGTTTTTTTATGACCACCTCCATGGCGTTTTGCAACGCTGCCAGTATCACGGTAACGAGCTATGGTTCGAGACACAAATGATTTATTCACGTTGAAGTGCTGAAGGGCTCCTGCTGAAGCAATCACACTATCACGTTTGAATTCCATCGCGGATAAAAATTTTCCAACACAACTGAGACGCAAAAGGCTTGTAAATAATATCTGTCATGTGTCAAAATTTGAGCTCACTGTCATGAACGGTTTGGAAATTATAGCAGTCTGAAGTTGGTTGCAGTTCGAGCCAATCAGAGCGTATATGTACCATCGGTGTCAGGCGATTTGAAGCCATCAAAGGATGTAACAGCATGTTTAATGGCCTCATCCATCACCACAATCGATGAGATATACCAGCTACGGCGTGATAGGAGCTAATTATTGATAATCGCTTATGACAAGTCGTATAAACCAAAGCTCCAAACATCTTAAAGTACCTCCATAAGATATCCGCTGTCCTGATTACGGACTTCACTCTTTTTATTCCTTGATCTTGTTAGACTTCTGAAGCCACCTTTCAGCTCCGTATACAACATAAAAAAGACAAACAAAATCGGAGATGTTTTTCTTGCTTGGAACAGAACACTTGAATGAAGAATTATTCCACTTTACTCCTTGTTTGTTCCTTTCACAGGAATTCATCAGTAGTAGAGTAAGCGCTTGAGTGATAAAGCCTTTACAGTTCCAGTACCCACCACACTAGCGCTAAGTTAATGCATCCTGATTCGAATACAGGCCAGACACTCCAGAGGAAGTGCTCCGCAATGTTGTAATTACTACTACATATAGCAAGCGTCGCAGGATATTGTGTCACTTATGCCTAGCACACTTGGGTGCTTAGGAAAAGGGCAATACCGCGTTAAAATTCTAGTAAGCTATCTACAGTCTGATGAATAGAAATACTCGTAAAGTCGCTGGCGACTGGAAGCAAGTATGAGAAATTCTCGTCTGAGACTTGCCGTAGTTTGAATTTGACCTGTGACTCAGATAAGACTCAGCAAACTGAGCCGTCCATCCTCGAACTAACTTGTGGTAAGAGGGCTGTTCATATACCTTTCATTTATTCATATATTGCTGAATTTAAAAACACATTAAGCCAACATTTTATCTATTGTAATTAAAAATATTGTTCATAACCGGATGTGGTAACTATTGAACAAATCAATTAACGAAATGCCAGTGCACCAAAATAGTTTTTATCAATTACAATCAATTCTCTCATTCTTTTTTCAACACTCTGTAGTTGTCTTTGATGCAATTTGTTTTATTCAATTCTAATTTCATAAAAATAAAAAAATATTAATTTTCACGCAAACAAGGGCTTAACAAGGCGTTAAGCGCGTTTGGGTTGTCGCTTCCTCCATCGATTCTTTATAATATGGTTCATTGCAGTCAGGATTGTGTTTATCACAGCTTGGAACACAAACACGAGATTTTTGAAGGAGAAGTGAGATCACCAAAAAAGCCCGCATCCTAGATCAGTTTCGGAGTCATTCTATGGCAAATTCGAAGCCACTTCTGGGCATAAGGAAGTTCGATGTTGTACTTTCGCAGCAACAGCAGCTCTGTTGTCACTGCATCAGACAGCATGTCCGTAAGGCCAGAGTCAAACAACATTCAACATCAAGGACTACTTCCTTTTAAACTGAAAATGTTTTCAAGAGTGTAGGCCATGACATAAATATTAAACAAAAGGAGATTTATCAGTGTGTCTTTGGCAAAGTATTCACGGAACGGTGACAGACCGTTCTTTAGAGTCTTACAGGAGTGACATATTTACGTCAAAGATTGTTCCACTACTTAACCGACGCATGGGTCTTGGCATTGGGCATTGGCAAAAAATCGTTTACACTGCCAGAAAACCAACAGCTTCAGGTTGCCGACGCTACATGTTTAATCCTTGCTTCGTCTAAGAATTGAATAGAACATAATGCCTTCTGGCACTGGATAAGTTGCCTCCATCTCGTAAAGGACTGACTGAAAGTCCATTTCTACGATCGTCGATTACATCTAGGGTTGGCTATGCTTTAGAGCTAGACATGATCCAACAGCTAGTACAGCTAAATTGAAAAAAAATGGTATTCTAACCAAAAACAGTTGGTCCGCTGGTCTCTTTGGAAGTGATAGAGAGTTATTATCGACTTCAACGTAATTTTCACACTTACTAAACTTTCTCGAACCACAAATTTGTTGTCGGAAATTTAGTAGTTGAGCTGACAAAGAGCAGGAAGCCAAAAGAGCCAAACAACAGACCAAGGTAGGCGAAAGTCTCTTGCACCACGAGTATGTATGATTACGTTTGCTTTTAACAAAAATTAAATATATGACGATGCGAAATTTAAACAGAAACCAATCAGTATTACTCTACTTTTCTAATTCCCGATCTTTGTAATTTCTAAGTCGTTTTCAACGGTTGTAAACTGCTTCACAAATGAAACGTGAAATGTACCAATTAAGTTAATTGATCGTCAGAAAATTGAAGCCATCCACTAGACTGTCCCCAATTTCTAGCTTTCATCAATCACTTGCCATAACATCTCAGTTTCTGTTTCTGTTTCTGTTTCGGTCTCTATCCCAATTTAACTAAATTGAATTTCATTTCTTTCCAGTATACTCGTATAATAACGGCCAATAATTTTTGAAAGCAGTTTCATTTCGATTTCCAAAATAGAACACAAAGATCCATCTATTCATCTTTAACATGTAACGAGGACAATAAAAATTTCAGTTGATACCCTTAATTACCAACAGATTGAGTTCAGTACCAAACGATCACTGTTGATTGATGCTCCTATTCCAAATCTAGCTACAGCTACGACTTCTAGAATCCTGCTCTATTTATGACCACCATCAGGCGTGCTCGAATATTGTGTATACGATACGAACCAAAAAACTCACAATTAGCACGAAGAAGCAATCCGCATCGGACAAAACCAACACGACGGAATCCCAATCCCAATCCCAATCCCAATCCAGAATGCCTAACGTTCCCCTGTGCATTAGACTGTCAATTTTCTTGGCTTGACTATAGAGTTTCCATTAGTTTTAAATATAACCCATATGGTCGGATGCGGTGGTGGATTGTGGAAGCGGCAATGGGCAATGGTGAGGCAAGGGATAAAGCAAATCGTGCCGCCCGGATGGGGTTGCCTTTGGTTTTGGTTTGGTAAGTGCGCTTATTACGCGCTAAATGCGGCTTTCAGCGCCGACACGTCACTGTAAAATGGTGATTTATACGTTTTGTGGTCTGTGTTTATATTCGCCACGCAACAAATTACATAAAATTAAATTGAGAGATAAACGAATCGTCGTTGTTGTCGTCGTGCAGCCGCAACATACGAATAGTCACGCATTTGGAAGATACGTACGTACGAATAATGTTTACCGGGAAGAGAATAAAAAAAAGAAAAAAAAAAAGAAAATACATCGAAACGACCGATGAATATAGCCCAGACGGGTATTTAGATTGTTAAGTATCTAAATGATACTGGTAGAGTTAGTCATTTGTCAATTTTGCACGCCTTGTTGGGTTGTTTTGTGGCTTCAGACATATTCTGCCTTAGGCATTGCCATTAGGTAAGGTACTGGTTATAAAATGAATTTCGCATCAGCAAATAACTTTGACGATAGAGAAATCTACGAAAGAAAAAAAACAAGATTATATTCTGGGAGCTCTTTTCGAGATGGCTCACTTAGGCCCAAGAATGTCCCATGTAAGGACACCGGATCACTTAAAGTGGAGACCAGGAGGTCGTGAAAATTTGAGTATATCAGAGTCGCTTAAATCTGGCGTCATTGGGAGATTTTATCAACACCGATGAACCGTCTGGCCATTATTTTGGACAATTCGCCAAGGTTATCGTAAAGTTGGTCAACAAGTGGCGGCAGCAGGTCAACTGCTGCAGAGAGGTTTCCTACCCCTTTTCGTCTCTACAAGTCCTGCAAAAACCATTCAAAACGGTGCACAGCCCATTGACACCTTTGGGTAATTCAGCAATATTCTGTGGTGATGCCCATTAAGAAGTTGAGATGTGATCGCTCCACAGGTAAGCGATTTCATGCGATTCAGGACCAGTTTAGGCAAAATATGCAGGTTCACCTGCATCTGATCTCGTCGTATTTGGTATACTTTCTTGTTATAATTAAATGAAACTTAAATCCGTATCTAAGTTTTGTTCAACCTTTAGGAAGATCTTTCCCTGAATATCCCGATGACCATAAATGTAAACTATGAACTTTTTGGCCATCTGCCGAAACGACATATTCAGGGACTATATCTGTGCAGATGTAAGTATCCCTAGTAGATATCACAGTTTAGTTTAGACAAGAGCTCCTCATGGACATTATGAGCAAACGAGATGGAAGGAACATCGGCTTCCCAGAAAATAAAAACAAAGAAGCTTTCGTTGGTGTCCATGTAGAGTGGCTTGATGTTCATATTCGGAATTTCAACCAAAATGTGAAAAGAACTATCGAAAGGCAAAAATAACGAAGAAAGTAATACGGAGATAAGGATGGAAACGTCGGTGCTGAAAATTTTAAAGGACTGCGAATACGACCAACATTTCCCTGGCAAGCAGAATGGATCATTCAATTTGCAAGATTATTAACAACAACTCCGTTCACTAGACCAAGAAGAGGTCTGGATAGCAATGTCTAAACTAATAAGGTTGCAGGAGCCGACGGACCGCTTGCTGGCTCATTTAAAGATGCATAGATTCATTTGGTGAAGAACGTACTCCATGTATCGAGTCGAGCTCTATCGAGTCATGTCAAGTTTTGGTACCCTTCAAATTATCGACAATAGAGACCGTTCGCTGTTCTATAAAAGCTGGTAATGATACCAACGAGGCATTTTTGTTTTTTTTGTTAAAAAGAACTTAACACTCAAGTGGGTATGATTACACTTACTCGTATAATGCCTCAGCATGTGTTAAGTTTTTTGGAAAATGGGATCGAGAGAGAAGGAAAGTTGTTTGGGCTTAGTGGTTAATTCGCTCCAGGGGTGGCATCCAACATTTAATAGGGAGACTAAATTCTTAGTGGAAGTTGGCTTGATGTTGATTTCTAGTCAACTACTCATCTTATTTGATTTTCGAACACCGAACCTTCCGATTTGGAAGCCAGTCCACTACTACTTGAGCCACTGCTACACACGACAAGAGGACGTTATGTGTTTTTTTCAACATCATACAAAATTGTGATCATGCGTTCCGGGGCCAAGATCATACGCACAATATTTTAAGAGCCTGTGTGTTCTCGTAACTGTTGGCATACACTGACATTAGAAAAAGAAATCAACGAGGCGTCACTGGCCATTGAAGCGTAAGCGTCGAATATAGATTTGGTGAAACCAAATAAAAAAGGACGTTAAACTATAACTTTGAAATGGCAAACAAACATTTCTTATCTTATTTCTGCTGTGAATTTAAGCATTGGCACCACCGTAAAATTTAAGCGACAAATCACTGTTGGCAGTCACTGTTTCTTTGAACTAAGGGCAACTGAGAACTAAGTCCCTCTTAAGAAAAACGAAGCAAGCACAGTATACGACCCTTACCGTTGCAGTACTACTGAATGGCACAAAAGCATGCATTTTATCTAAAGCAAACGAAAATGACATTGCTTGCTTAGGAAAAAAGTTCTTCTAATGATTTTCGGTCTCGTCTGCATATACGGATTTTTTGAAAGCAACAACGCACTCAATCGACATTTACCTTGCCGCAAGATCTAAAATTCATGACCCAAACATGTTGAGCAAAGGAACACCACGCCTCCGAAACTCAGTATTTTCGAAACCATACCGTTGTTGGGTCAAATTAAGATCTCCACTTAGTTCAAGGGAAAAGCGAACTAAACCAACTTGATATACGCAATTGGTGGGATTGGGGAGAGGTCTCCGTAAATAGGGAGAGCTATTGGTTGAGACCCAGTTTCACCCCATAGTGTAGCGTCACCTTAAGTAAAAGTAAATTCTGATCATCACACAACATAACTATGAAAATAAATAGTAAACGGTTTCCACCTAACACAAAAGGATCTATTTACTCGTAGCTTAATGACTACTTCCAGATGATCAAATCGTAAACCGACCATGTGCCCAACCATTTCAATGCACAATTTGGAATGGTAACGATGGACATTTTACAACTCCGATCGTCCCTAATTTGCTACCATTACCAGTGTTTCAACCATCCACACCCACGTCCTCTCGAAATAACATCCCTCTTACCTTCTACTATCAAAACGTAAGAGGACTGCGATCTAAAACCCGTGCTGTTTGCGCCAATCTCACGCTCTCCCATTTGAGGTCTATGCTCTGAGCGAAACTCATCTAATTCAAGATATAAAGAATCAGGAATTATTGCCCCCTAGTTCATAAACTTTTCTCCAATCTCTGTTTCTACTTCTTCTAAGCTTGACTACGTTTCAATAAACACTCCCCTACAGGTCCCTGTACGTTATGTATTTACATCCTACGGGCGCAACCTATCGAATGCTATAATCATAATCATAATCAGATCAAACAATTAGCTTATCTGATCTGATTATGATATCATCGTATTCGGCGATTTCAATCTACCCCAACTGCACTGGATTCAACCAGATGATGCATCTTTTTTTATCGCAAACCCTAGCTCGAGTAAAGAATGCCTCGTCTTGGATGAGCTTACAGACTCTACCGTATGCCATCGATAATTTCACCCACCACTTCTTCTTTCTCTTTTTCGCACTCTCCTATCCAGCCCACCCCATCTGCAACTGCCTCTTCTTATGATTTTCATAAAGCGAATTTCCGCAAAATTAACTCACATCTTATTAAGTGTTCATTTGACTTCGCCAATAAGTCCTTTAATGGTGCTATGTCTATTTTTTACGGAAAATTATTCAATTTTATTTTTCTCTATGTCCCCTTTTCGCGCAATAAAACCCTTTCTACGAGGCCCCCGTGGTATAATCGTAGATTTTGCTCTTTACGTAACAAGTGAAACATGTTACTGGCAGTCTTCCTTCGAACCAATTCCTTTGCTGACTATTCCAACTATCTCGGGTCATACCTTAAATTCACCCAGATTTACAACGTTCTCTACCAGCGATACTTTGGTAGTGGGCAATCAAAGCTTATAAACGATCCTAAGTTTTTCTACCAATTCGTTAATTACAAAAAAAAAGTCTTCCTTCCTTCCTCCATCCCTCTCATATGACAACATATCTTCAACCGATTCGCATATTATTATTTTTTTTTTTTGTATAATTTAGGCGCGCTCAAGGGATTTACGTACCCTTAAAATGTTTGCACACAATACGGGCGAAGGGAAATCAGGGACTAGGAAATAAAAAGCTAGGCAGGGCATTCCATAAGTGAGTTGTACGGCTTAGGAACGAATCACGATATTTTAGAGTACGTCCGAAAGTGGGCTTGAGGATATATTGATGAGCATTCATAGCGAGACGGGTGTTACGGTTAATAGTTAAAAGTTAAAACTTATTTGCCACTTTTTTTAAGCAATCTTTTGTTGATAATTCCTTCGCACGGAACCCCTCTTATTTCAAATACCTACTTAACTTCCCCGTTGGCCCCTTTATTTCTTAACGTTTTGACAGTAATAGAAAATAAGTTACAACAACGATGAAAACTTACCCGGCCCAGATGGTCTTCCATCCATATTTCTTAAAAAGTGTTCCTCAACACTTTCCCACAGCGAAGTCACTAATTACCGCCCTATAGCTAAACTTTTACATATACCCAAACTCTCGAAAGTATTTTGTACGAAGCCTTAAGCTTCCAGTGCAAATCTCTTATTTCCCTTAAATAATAAGCATCAAGAAATGTCAATCGATCACCTTCTCAAGTGATCGAGAAGTTTCCTCCCCGAATTTACCTTCTCCACTGCCAACCTATATCCCTTGTTCTTGTAGCTTAATTATCTCATATTGATGAGATAATTCTAAAGTAAACTCATCACTTGGCTTCGTTAAAATATGGTCCAAAGAATTCTGCAACCCGTACGTGACCAGATCACTACACTTTTGTTCGCCCCTTTCTCGAGTACGCTAGGCAAGTGTGGTGTCCCTTTCAACGAGTTCATATATCCTGAATTGAGAGCATCCAGCATCGTTTTCTTCGATTTGCTCTTTTTTTACACTAACCCTCGAAATGTATGTTGCCCCCTTTTCTACCAAACCACCGCACTACATATGGATCTAACGAACCAATCTCCCGTATGTTGCATAAGGTAAACTCCAACCTTTCCGTTTTCGATTTTAATCGCAGCACTCTCTCCCTCAATTTCGATCTCCTTAACCGTGCCTAGCTTTTAGCCCTAGTGACAAGTCCTAGATTTTGCTAAACTTTAATTTTTATTAGTCTTTGAGTCCTAGACTCTGAGTCCTAGTTTTTAGCTTGTATAAAGCCAAATAAATGGGGGGTTAGCTCCCACCAAAATTAAAATTCAGAAACCTACTATGGGTGGGAAGATCCTGTGATATAGACGGCAGGAAGAGCTTAACAGCTTAACCATTCAGCACCTTACAACGAAGTTCATTGGAGAGCAATTTCTCTCCACCAATGCCAACAAACAAACAAACAGTGCCTTGGGCCATCAATCAATATTTATTGACCAAAGGCAGTGTAATACGAAACTAGAATAGCAAAGGAATCCCGGAGTTTGCCTACGATCAGGTAAAGCCTGACTTTAGAGAACTTTAGTTTGGTAAAACAGTGGAGCTCAGAACTCTTAAGTCAAAGACTAAGATGATCCTGGCAGTTCTAGGTATAATACGACTCCAAGTGATGAACAATAAGTTGAAATGCGGAGCTGGTATTGGAAATCCCGTGAACCGGATGGGCGAATGGAGAAATAACGAAATCTATGAGTAATGCGGATGTAGTCAAAGATAGAATTAGAATACGAACCCTATACTGACTCGGCCACATTGAGTCAGTGGACGTCAACGCTCCGTTTTAGAGGGTATTCGAATTCAACCTTCTGATTCTGGATTAGAAGAGCCTGAAATTCGATATGGAAGTATCCAAGCCGGGGTTAAGGTCTTGTTCGGTCTAGCTATCTGCAATAGTATCTAAACTAAACTGGTGGAAAAGAAAAGTCGATTGTTCTTTACATACCTCAGAGAAATAAGTTGCAGAAAAAAATACATTCAATGAACATGATATTTGTAAAAGGTGATTCTTTTAGAGGTACATTTTAAAGCTCGGATTCCATGAGAGATCACGCATGCGTCGTGTCACACTGATATCGTATGTTTGTTCTATATTGTTTGACACTTCATCATGGAAAGACTTAGCCGGGCACAGTGTCTACAAATTATTCAGCTGCACCACGAAAATCAGCGTTCTTCGAGGTATGTGTTTCGTGCGCTTAAAGCAGCTTATGGTCCACACAATCGGCTTGCCGAACGAACAATTCGCTACGAGGGTCAATCAATAAGTTCCTGAAGATTGAAATAAGGGACATTTTTTTCTGCAAAAACACATTTTATTTTTGAACTTAATCTCTTTTTAGCTCAATACTTCGTCCAACTTTTCTCCAAATTGTTTGATGTCCTCCAAATAATACGATTTATCGAGGCGTTTGTTTTGTCGATGACCTCTCTATTCGACCCAACGCCGGTGCGTTGTCTTGGTGTAAGAGATCTCTTTCTCCGCCTAATGCGGTGGTTTCTGCTTCAAATCGGCGTCGAATCGATCCAACAGCTCTGCATAATAGGCGCCGGTGATTGTTTTACCCTTTTCACGGTAATCCATGTCAGTGAAACCGCGCGCATCCCAAAAAAGTGACCTTGCTGGCCGACAGACGCACCTTGGCCTTGTTTGGCTTCGATTCACTCGGAGATGTCCATTGTCTGGTTTTTTTTTTTTTTTTTTATAATTTGCCCGCGCTCAAAGGATTTATGTACCCTTAAAATACTTGCACAGGGTGCGGGCGAAGGAAAATCAGGGAGGATGGAAAGAGAGGTACCAATGTACATTGTTTTTAAATGTTTGTAAGTTATAACGCCCAGAAAATACAGGGATGGACAGGGCAATCCGTAAGCGAGTTGTACGGCTTAGGAATGAATCACGATATTTCAGAGTACGTCCGAAGGTGGGCTTGAGGGTATACTGCTGAGCATTCATAGCGAGACTTGCGTTACGGTTGAAAGTTTGAATGGGAGGAATACTACTGGCGATTTCAATGGAGCACTGATGGTGGAAATAGCGATAAAACAAAGTGAGACAGGAGACACTTCGTCGGTGTTCGAGGGTGTCAATTGATTGACTGATACTAGTATCACCGATGAGGTTTACCGCATGATTTTAAATCTAATCTGGCAGGTGCAGAAATATTTTAGGAGCACCTGCCCAGGTGTGGGCATTGTACTTCAATTTTGGGCGGATGAATGCCTTATATATTGACGCCCGATCAGAAGGGGAGAAGTATTCCTTACATCGCTTGAGGAAACCTAGACATTTCGCAGCGTTTTTGACGTCACCGAATATGTGGTCATTCCAACATAAGTTGTCACTGACACTCATACCGAGAATGGAAAGTTTTTCGGTTTCGACAATGTAAGTGCCATTCGCGGACAATGGCTGTGGGTGTTTAAATTTCGCTTTAATGACATCAGACAGCATTGAGTTTTGGAAGCATTAAATTCCACTCTGTTGATAGTTCCCTAATTGCATATGCTGTTAATATCGGAATTTAATGAGCTTACGCTGCCGTTCTCGTTCTACATCCGAAGAGCAGGGGTGTGAGTCTGTCTCAGCAATATAGGAATATATTGGATTAGAAGTAGCAGACAAGAGATCGTTGATGAAAATTAAAAAGAGTGTCGGAGACAGAACGGAGCCCTGTGGCACACCAGCATTTATTTTGTGAATATCAGACTTGAAACCGTCCAAGACAACTTGAGTTGAACGTTCCGAAAGGTAATTTCCAATCCATTGAAGAAGAGAGTCATCGATCCTAAAAGCACGCATTTTCGACAAAAGAGCCTGATGCCAAACTCTGTGAAATGGCTTAGAAAGTGCAACTATCTTGCTTTCGCCAAATCGCCAGTGGACCTGTTGCTACGAAATCCGTACTGCCGGTCATTAAGAAGTTTTTGTGTTTCGAGATATTTCATTAGCTGACGATTTATCAGCATTTCCATGGCCTTGGAGAGAACGGACGTAAGTACAATGGGTCTGTAGGAGGAGGGAGAGAGGAAGATTCGCCTTTTTTAGGGACGGGCTGGACAAATGCTTTTTCCATCTGCTCGGAAAGAGTCCGAAAGAGTAGGGTTGATCAAAAAGCTTACGCAGTGGTTTTGCCAGCGAGGAAGAACACCTCTTCAGAAGGAGGGGAGATATACCATCTGGACCAGCGGATTTGTGAATGTGAAGATCTTTAAGTAGTCCATCTACTTCACGAGTGCGAAAGTGGATTTGTCCCATTGAAGATTCGACGCACTCAAGTGTAGGCGGAGCCAAAGCACAATCTGGGAGTGTTGAACTGGCCTCAAAATGTGCAGAAAGCAGATTGGCCTTGTCCAAAGAGCTGACAGCTGGAATGTCATTGTAAATGAGCATTGGGATGGAGGACGGATGGATGTAACATTTTTGACGAACGACTTAAATTGTTTACTACCTTTGTGACATTGTAGTATTCTTTGCCTCAGTTTCTGGTCGTATTGGAATATTACACGTTTAAGAAAGACGTTGCAGTCATTCCTGGGTTGTTTAAAACTCTTTTCAGTTTTCTTCTGTCGGGTTGGTCTTGTAGGACCGAAAAAACAATTCTCTAAGCCTGACAGCCTCTTTACAGCTCGAGTCGTACCACGCCTTTTCTTTTGGTTTGATACTCTTGAGGGATAAAATTTCTCATTCCAAAGAGAATGGTGTCTGTGATCATATCAGCAGTGGTATCCACGTCTTTATCGAGGAAACATAACGACCAGTTAAAGGTCCTAAAGAAGCTCTTAAGACCGCTCCGGTGGGCTTTCTCGTATTGTCATACGGTTCTTTTAGGGATCTTTTCTCTAACTGTGCGGTCGGTGGACGAGAAATTAGCTGATATGACACAGTGTTTCGACGAGCCTAGAGGGGATAGCACATTGACCTTGTATTTGTCGGGGTAAGAAGTTAAAAACAAGTCCAGGGTTTTGGCGGTATGACTAAACGTGCTAAGAAAGAAGATACCTTACTTGTTTGGATGTAGAAGATTTGATCTCAGTAAAGGTAAGTAAAGTACAAATAAGTCCTGTTGAGCGGATCAGCTAAGGATTAAGAAGCGATCAACATGAAAAAAAGAATTCGTTAGTATCTATATTGGAAGCCGGGACATTTGTGGCTTGAATGTGTGAACCACGAAGTAATGAGGACGCTCTTGAATCTAAAGACAAGACAAACTGGCAAGCAATGGAGGAAGAATTCAGGGCACTCAATTAAAACGATACCTGGGAACTGGCTAATCTCCCACCTCGAAAAAAAGTGATTGACAATCGTTGGACATGCAAATATCAATGAATCCGAAATATACAAAGCAAGGTTAATTGTTAGAGATTTCTCGCAACAGTACGGGATTGATTATAAAGAAACTTTTGGCCCTGTGGCCCTGTGGCCCGATGTGTTCAATTAGAGCAATTCTTACTAATGCGGCTGTTAAAAAAAACATGTCTTTGAAGCAATTCGGCATTAAAATACGCATTACTTAATGGCGATTTGCTGGATCACGTTTACATGCGGCAACCGAGTGGTTTTGAAGAATAAAGTGGTCGTGTGTGTAAGTTAAGGAAAAGCCTTTATGGCTTAAAACAAGCTTCATGATATTGGAACATAAAATTGGCCATTTACATCGATGACAGTGTTATTGCAGGCAACGAAGTGGACATTAACGAACTAATAGATTACTGGAAAAAGTTGAAAGTTTTTCGAGGTAAAAGTTTACGAGGCGCGTTGTTTTTTAGGCTTGCAGATAGACCAGCAGGCAAATGCATCGATTTTTCTTCAGAAATCTGCTTATGCTTACAGAATCCTGGCGAATTTAAAAGCGAATGATGCTTATCCTGTTACTACACCAGCTGATAGCGTTACTTACAAGCACCTAACAAATTCAAATGAAGAGGGGCGAGATTTTCCATATCGAGGAGTTGCAAGCAGCCTTATGTATTTGTCGGTTGTAAATTGGCATTTAGACAACCCAGGATATTGCCGCGGTGAAACAAGTTTTAAAATACGTGAAGGGGACTAGGCTGTTTGACTATGCTGGTGACGTTGAAACAAGGCGCTCAATGAGTGGCTTTGGGTTTTTACTTGGGGAGTCACCGACAGCAATGCGTCGTAGTATCCACTATGGAAGCCAAGTACATGGGAGGCTCACATGAACGAACCTCTTGAAGAGGGAGCTTTACTTTGATAGTCAAAGTGCTATCAAGTTGAAACGCATATACTACAATATAAGTCAGGTTCAATTTCATTAGAGAGCAGTTCGCTGAGGGAATTTTCGATCTTAATTAATATATGCTACGGCAATTGCTATAGGTAAAAGAAAGAGCGCTTATACGGATGTGGATTTGCCATTTGTGGCAGACCTAGGCAAGAAGTATTAAGCTTCCGCCAAGTGAACGAGCGTTTTATTACAATCCGTATCAAGGCTAAATTCGCTAACATAAGCTTAATATGCGCTCATGACCCCTACGGGCGACGCCATCGAAGAATTTTTCTAGGAGTTGTTTGATAATGTCGGAAGTATGACGCTAAAATCGTACTAGGGAAGGCGGACGTCTTGGGTAAGGCAGTTGGTAAGCATACCCTACACGACACCACGTCTGGTAATGGACTTAGACTTATTGAGCCTGCGGCGGGATGAAACACAAGGTGACATGGCGGTCTCTGGATTAACAAACGCTAAATCAAATTGATCATTTTGTGATAGACGTAAGGTATGCCTTCAGTATTCTGAAGGTCTGAACATCCCGGACAGCCAAAATCGACTCGGATCACCACCTTGTTGCACCCAGAACAAAGAAGAATTACTGTGACAAGATATAATGTAGAAAAACTGCAATCGCAAGAGACCGCCAGAATTTTCGTCGAACGCGTATCCCGACATCCCTGAACAATACTTATGTCGCCAGCATCAATTACCAAAGACTAGGGGCAACGCTGTCTACGTGCTGTGGTTTAGCCGACCACCCCCAGAAATCCGTGGTTTGATGAAGAATATCGGCAAGCACATGCAGCTAAACAAGAAGCGTACAAAGCAACGCTACAACGAAGTAAGAGAGCCGCTCGTGAACTCTACGAACAGAAGAGACTGGAAGAACATCGGCTTCTCCAAAAGAAGTAAAAAAGGCACGAGAGGTGTGCGATCGAAGATATTGAGAGGTTGTACCATACTTCAGGAATAACGTACGGAAGTTTTATTAACAGGTAAAAAGAGCGTGTCATGGCAAGAAGACGCGCACAGAAACCTGTTGAGATGAAGAAGGAAACCCTGTAGTAGTCAGTAGGAACAGTTTTTCTCCAGACTTCATACCGGCGAAAAAGCCCAACATCGCGCCGTCAGGCAAAACAGCTTAGCCCAAAATAATCGTCGAACTGGCCAAATTGAAGTAGCGATATGAATATCCGAACTGAAATCTAACAAAGCAGCTGGAGCTGACAGCTTACCGGCCGAGGTATTCAAAGCTGCTGGAAATGACAACTTATTTTTCCACCCTGATCAGAAGCGTGTATACCTGATGAATGGAAATTCAGCAACGATCCACAAAATAAGAGATCCTCTCAAGTGCGTCAACTATGGAAGTTATAAGTCTCCTCAACATCATATACATTATCTTACGTGCCATATTAAGTGATATTCAGGGTGTACCCTGAATGACACAAACTGCAACCAACTTCAGACTGCTATAACTTCCAAACCGTTCATGAGAGTGAGCTCAAATTTTGACACATGACAGATAATTTTATTATTTGCAAGCCGTTTAAACGATTTGCGTCTCAGTTGTGTTGAAAAATTTTTATCCGCGATGGAATTCAAACGTGATAATGTGATTGCTTTATATTTGGCTGCAAAACCACAAGTAGCTATCCTTAGAGCCATCCAGCACCTCAACATGAATAAATCATTTGTGTCTCGAACCATAGCTCGTTGCCGTGATACTGGCAGCGTTGCAAAACGCCATGGAGGTGGTCATAAAAAAATAACAACATCGGCAGAAATGGTTCGGAAAGTGAAGGCTCGAATTGAGAGAAATCCGCTTCGAAGTGGAAGAAAAATGGCTCGTGAGCTCAACATATCATTGGAACGGATGTAACACATACTGAAAAATGAGCTTGGGCTCAAGCCATTGAAGTTCCAAAAAGCACACGATCTTACAAAGCAACAGAAAAAAGTTAGAGTCGAAAGAGCGAAGGAGTTGCTACGCTTGCGCGAAAGTTGGGAGTTGCCGAATTTGGTTTTTTCCAATGAGTCGCCATTTGTTATCGTGCAATATGTCAACAAACAAAATGACCGAGTTTACTTGCCAGAGAGGTCCTTCGAAAATTTACACCCTCGGACGGGCACCAGAAAGCAGGTAGCACCGATGGTGATGGTATGGGCCGCCATAACCGTGGCGTCAAAATTAATGCAATCGTATACCGTGAAACTGTCTTAGAGGCAGTATTGAAGCCTTGGGCAAGACCGTGGACATTTCAACAAGACTCGGCACCGTCTCACAAAGTGTGCGTCAACCAGGATTGTTTAAAAAACAATGCTCCACACTTCATTTCTTCGACAAAATGGATTGCAAATTCTCCGGATGCAAATCCGTTGGATTTCTCTGTCTGCGGTATTTTGAAGGCGAAGGTTGGCACTAAAAAATACCAAAGTTTGGACTAGCTCAACCAAACACTTCGCCGGGAATGGGCCAAAATACCGCAGAACGTCTCAAAGCCATTATTCGCGTTAAAGGTGGACATATTGAAAACTACAGATACAATTTGAAAATTGATGTATTTTCCAACATTTTTTGCTTTGGCACAATAAAATTTATCAAAAAATAAAAAAATTGTAGGATTTTAAAAAGTTGGAGTTCGAGTCAGGCACCCTGTGTAGTACATTCCGACTGAAAATCAGCTGGCAGATATTTTGGTTATTGGATAATACGGGACCAGATAGTCCATATTTAGCACTTAGTGAAGAAAATATAGCGGTCGCAGCAGAGGGTGTACGCGATGACCGATGAATCGACTCGGCTTGGTTTTCAACAGCTTGGCTTGTCGTATGCAATAACTTGGCGTACTTTACGTGAGGATCTTAGTTGAAAAGCATACAAATTTCAATGCGTGCGAAAACTGAAGAGATGCTATTACATCCAGTAAAAATAACTGTTTGGTATGGTTTATGGGCTGGTAGAATTATCGATCCATATTCTTTCAAAACCTTGGTGCTCCGCAAAGTCCAAAAATTAACATGGATAAAAGAATCACCCTTTACATCGTTGGACTGATTGTTTGAATTGGGCGCGTGTTTGATCGTGGCCGCAATTATTATTTAGATGACTTTGTAAGACCAATGCCACCTGACGCCATAAAAAGATCTGCGACAGTCATGTAGTATTCCAACGGAACTGTTGTCTAGAGACATTGTATCTTGAAGTAGTTTGTAATACAAGGTGGAGAAACGTCGCCCGACTTATGTTATGGTTGTGTAATATAGTAGGTCTACTCATAATAATTCCATGTCTAGAAGCTCTTAATTTTGCGTTTCCCAATGCAGACCAACAATCCAATTAAGAAGACCCACTAATGAGGAAGTTTGAATCCGCAGGTAGAAGAAACCTACCGTCTCGTCCGACTGATTTTCACAGAGAATTTTCAAAGAATACGAGTAGATACTACTGCAACTATGATACCAGCTTTAAATACAAGTACACCGTGGAAGCAATTTTAAACAATTACCGTCAACTTGTAGAGCTCTATTACGAATATAATTTGTAAAACATATCCACTTGTTTTTTCTGTCTCTCTTTGCTTACAGATATTATAATTTGCGATTACAACGTCATACTGCGTGACTTGGGTATTTTCGACGTTAGCATGCTGTCATTAAAGCAGCGTCTAATGTCAATGACTGTCACAATGATAATGGCCTTTACCTAGGGTATTATATGATAGTGCGCGTCATTATCACTATTTGCGGAAATTGTCGGATGCTTTTGAAATGTAGTTGGAATGAGTTTGGATAATTAATACTTTGGTATATATCTGTATATAATCTAGATCTTAACCTTGATCTTTGCTTTCTATAATACATATGTATATGGTATACATAGGTGTAAGGCGTAAGACTCGTGGCCAGTCGATTTTAGGCATCTACTAGTGGAGCCTCAAAGATATCTGTGCTATCTTTCAGCTCTAGCTCATCAAAGGTAATAGCTCGAACTGTTTGAAGCATATCTTTGATGTAGGGTATAGTTCTATAGTATAGACGCATCTTATCGTGATGCTGGGACTTAAAGACGACCGATGCTTTATAGTAACAGCCTGGCTCGGATATTCCGCTAAAAAGTAGTTGGGTGAAAGGTTTGCGAAGTAAATCAATTCTTAACGTGCTGATGCCTAGGTGAGATCTATGTATATTAATTGCCTTAACCCGAAATGGTAGCTTTGTCGGTACTTGTCTCTCAATTCCTACTTTATTTGAAAGAACAAAAATGAGCACTGAAAAATCAACAATATCATGCACGAACGCCTTCATATTAGAGTAAGGTGATTGGACTGACTTAATTACAAAAGGCATTTGGGTGTCATCCATGGAAAACAAACCTACAAGACCTTCGGCTTTCTGAAGGTGTAAATGAGCTTTAGAAAAAACTTGGGAAAAACATGGGACCTATGAAGGCACTTCGGATCTACACTCCTTTGATAAGACCAATTATACCCTAAGTGTCAGTTCTTTGGTGGCAAAAGAACCCAGGTACATTGGGACTTTCCATAGCACTGCTCTTGATGCACTACCGAATCTCACTACGCTAATACCATAGGTTGCACTCCGAAGGCCTTCATCCATTTGAAAGTATATGACCTTTGGTACAACACTCACTCATTAAAACATCTTGCGCGTCAAATGTTTTTTTGATTCTTGCCCTATGGACATGCCATGATACAATAATGCGGACTGGCATCTACTTGGAGTACCACGTCATATGATTTCACTCCTCTTTAGGAAATCTTGGGCTAGTCTTCCAAGCGAAGATATCAAGGTATGGCATTGAATTATTCTGTGAAGAATCGTAGCAAAAGAATCTTGTGAGAACGACTGAAGATAGCATGACTCTTTAAAACATCGTCAACTTTTCTTCTTTCTTCCAGGACTACCAACAAAGACCTGAGACATAAGTGACATAAGAGAGTGACGACGACAGAATTCATGTTCTGTAGGGCCAAGTGGAAAATCGGGGAACCGCGGAACTAAATAGCCAACAGTTTGCTTTGAACTCCTGAGGAAATCCCTGGTAAGCATTTAGACAGGCTCGGGGTACCAGACGAACTCACAGAAGGGTGTAGTAGCGTTGTAAGTCTATCTGAACCGTGAAGGAGATGTCCACGTTAAGGATTGTTACTGGCAATAATTATCGGAATTGTATCCCTGTATCCTCATACTGGAATCGATATTACGGACGATTTCAATATACACAATTCTGGGTGGGTTCGATATTCTGGACAGACAACATCCGAAGGACGGTGTATTGAGATCTTCGCTGCGGAACACAATTTAACGCAGCTTGTGAATGAGCTCACACGAATACCAGATGTTGATAGTCATACCTGGACTTGTTTTTAATTTTTCGCCCAAATAAATACACCGTTAATGTGCTCTCCCCTCTAGGGGGACCATTATGTCGTATCAGCTAATTTCTTGTACACTGACCACACAGTTAGAAAAAATATTCGTAAAAGACCCGTATGGCAATACGAGAAAGCCAAGTGAAGCGGTCTTAAGAGCTTCTTTAGGAGTATGAACTGGTCATTATGTTTGCCCGATAACGACGTGAATGCCGCTGCTGATATGATTGATCACAGACACCATTCTCTTTGGAACGAGAAACTTTATCCCTCATTGAATGAAGGGTATCAAACCAGAAGAAAAGGCATGGTACGACTTGAGCTGCTAAAGAGGCTGTCAGGGTTCGAGAAATATTTTTTCAGTCCTTCAAGACCAACCCGACAGAGGAAAACCGGAAAAAGTATAAACGAGCCAGGAATAACTGCAACATCTGTTTTAAGCGCGTGAAATTTCAACGCAACCAAAAACTGAGACAAGGAAATTCTGCCTCATCCTCCAACCCAACGCTCATCTACAATGACATTCCCGCTGTCAGCTCTTTGGATAAGGTCAATCTGCTTGCTGCACGCTTTGCGGCCAGCTCAACACTCCCAGATCTGCCCGAACAGATGTAAAACAGCATTTGTCCAGCCCGTCCCTAAAACAGGGGAATCTTGCTCTCTCTCCTCCTACAGACCCATTGCACTTACGTCCCTTCTTTCTAAGGTCATGGAAACGATGATTAAAGGTCAGCTCATGAAATATCTCGAAACGGCAGTACGGTTTTCGTAAACAGCAGGTCCACTGGTGATCTGATGGCATGTCGAACTGAAAAGTGGAACCAAAGAATACATCAATCTGATGAAAGCAAGATAGTTGCACTTGATATTTCTAATGCATTTGACAGAGTTTGGCATCAGGCTTTTTTGTCGAAAATGCGTGCTTTTGGGATCGATGACTCTCTTCTTCAATGGATTAGAAATTACCTTTCGGAACGTTCCATTCAAGTTGTCTTGTATTGTTTCAAGTCTGATATTCACAAAATAAATGCTGGTGTGCCTCAGGGCTCCGTTCTGTGTCCGACACCATTTTTAATTTTCATCAACGATCTCTTGTCTGCTACTTCTAATCCAATATATTTCTTTGCTGACGACAGTACTCTCTGCTTTTCATATTCGTTTCCGAACTCATGTCCCTGCTCTTCGGCTGTAGAACCGCACCGGTAGCGTGTGGTAAGATCATTAAGTTCCGATATTAGCAGCATAACCAATTGGGGAACTATCAGCAGAGTGGAATTTAATGCTTCCAAAACACATTGCTGTCTGCTGTCGTTAAAGTGAAATTTCAACACCCAGTCATTATTCATGAATAGCACTTGCATCGTTGAAACCGAAAAACTTTTCATTCTCGGTATGTATATGACAACTTACGTTGGAATGGCCACATATTCGAAGTTCGCAAAAACTGCAAAATGTCTAGGTTTCCTCAAGCTATGTAAGAAATACTTCACCCCCTCTGATCGGGCCTCAATATATGTATAAGCCGTTTATCTGCCCGCAATGGGAGTACAACGCTCACATCTGGGCAGGTGCTCCTAAGAGCACCAAAACCGTGCGATAAAACTCATTGGTGATGACAATATTACACAGTCATTCGACACCCTCGAACACCGACGTAATGTATCCTCTTCTCACCTAGTTGCATCACTATTTTCATCACCAGTACTCCACAGTAGTTGCCAGTGGTATTCCACCCCTTCTAACTTTTAACCGTAACACCCGTATCGCTATGATTGCTCATCAGTATACCCTCAAGTCCACTTTCGGACGTACTCTGAAATATCGTGATTCGTTCCTTAGCCGTATATCTCGCTTATGGAATGCCCTGCCGAGCTTATAACTATAACTTGCAAACATTTAAAACTAGCGCACATCGGTATCTCTCTTTTTTTGCTCAAAGGTTACACAAAATGCCTCATGTGCGCGCCAATTACAAAAAAAAAAAATCTGCTAAAACACAATATACTTTCATGAAAAATTCGGCTTTATTTCGCTAGGCGTTATTTCACGGCACCGAAAATGGTTATATTGTTTTTCAAAGTACTCTCTCTGAAGATCAATATTCTTTTGCATGTGTTTCAACCAATCCGAACTAGGTAACTCCAAAACATGCATTTTAAACGGATCGAGCCTTCCTTAGGCGTCGAAAAATGTTGACCTCGCAATTTATTTTTGATGTGCGGGAATAAAAAGAAGTAACTAGGTTCCAAATCATGGCTGTACGGTGAATGATCCATCAATTCGATGTTTTGAGTACTCAAAAAGTCACTTGTTTGAGCTGAACACCGCATTGTCGCGGCGGTTGATTTTCCTTATTTCTCGAAGGACTTCAGGCAAAAAAATGGTGATGGACCATTCCGAATTGCCTGTTCTACGTTGCTCTAATGGCACGTTGGCGACATGTCCGGTTTTTTCGAACTAACTTTTGTTGAAACAGTCGACTGCTATTTAGAGTCGGACTCATATGTATAGAACCATGATTCGTGGCCTGTCACGATCTTATCGACGTCCTTTGATTCACCGCGATCAAATTTTTTCAACATTTCTTCGGATCAAACGGCAAGAGCCTTTTTTGAGCGATTATCAAATTATGCGGTATCCAACGCGAAAAAATCTTTTTGACGGCCAAATTTTCACGCAGTATTGAATGTATGCGAGTGCAACTGATGTCCAAGCATGTCTCAATTTCATGAGAAGTCACATGATGATCTTACAATATCAGTTCCCACACAACATTGGTATTTCTGGCACAACAACCGATTTTGGGCGAACTTTACGAAATTCCTCCCTTGATCGAACGAACACCACGATTGAATTCAGAAAACCAGCGAAACACTGTGAGCCGGGTTGGTGCTCCATCACCAAAAGTCGAATCGGGTTGATCGGAACACTGTTGTTGGGGTAATCCATGTCGAAAATCATAAAAAAACCACCGCACGAAAATGTTCCCTATTTAAATACATTTTTTGGCTGAGATGAATTTTTCAAGTCTCTGTGAAACACGCAAATAACACTCGTATGACATAACGTTCTAAGCATGTGTACCATTAAAAACCTCAAACTTTATTATGGTGACATCAGATTTGACGTATCTACACCGGTATTGTCATATCTCAAAACTTAAGTAGCAACTTCGTACACCTACACTTCAGTCCACCTATACACAGACTAGCATCTTCCCCATCTCTTCAGATTCCAAATTTTGTATTCTTGTTATGTCGTAAAGTGTTTCTGGCTGTTTTCTCGTCTAGTTCCTTAGAACTATAGATTCAAGCTACTCTATTGCTAGGTTAGCTGTTTTTAACTTCCTCATAGAGAAGTTCCTGTCTATTGTATGTATTTTTAGACAATTTTTAACAAAATAGGATGTGGGTTTTCCTGTATTTTTTTTTGTTTGCGCCAGTGAATGTTCGTGCTATTGTTCTATATTTGTTGCTTCAGCACACGTCTTATTCTCTGTTCGTTTTGCACGTTTGTTATGAATGTGCAAATCTCCATCCAATTTTCTTCTGATCACAGTTATTGACAGCGGGTCCCGTATGTCACTTCTCCATCCCAGAAAGTCTATGCAATGGAATATTGCATGCTCTGTGTCTTTTTCCGGATTTGGGAAGTCTGGGCAAAAAGGTGAGCTATCGTGCCCGAAGCGGTGTAGATACTTTCGATATCCACTGTGACCAGAGAGGAACTGCGGAAGATGATAGTTAGAGTTGCCGTGCCTTCGGTTTGTCTAAACGTCTACGGATGGGATCAATCTAGCTTAGCGCCAGGTTATTGAAAACACTCTTTCTTCTACCTTGATCCTTTTCATGGCTGTCGCATCTGGGTTACTAAAAATTCTCCTGTTATAAACTCTGTGCATCTCGTCCGCAAGGATATCGATGAGCATCATCCCGGCTATAACAAAAGCAGCTTTGTCCGAAATCGTTCTAAAGCACTGATCACTCGTAATGCGATAAGTCGATATGTTGATGATTAGTTTCTCCTTTTATCGTTAGGGCCCACACCCAAGGTGGGACAGCGTATAACAGGACTCAGTTTACTACCTGGAATATTACGAGTAATATCCTTCTAGATTATCCGGGAACTCCGATGTTTGGCAGTATTCCAGAAAAAGCTGCCTTGGACGCCTTTTGTCGGAATAATCAATGTGAGGTATAAAACTTCTATTGTCAATTGTCTATTGTCAAGTTTTACACCAAGGTATTTTATATAATCTTTTGATCTAAGGAAGTCAAATCTTCCTTATTCCATGTATTCTGCATTTTTTCGGCTAGCTATTAGGCCGGCGGATATAAGAGAGTCTTTGATAAGGTTAATTGGATTTTTCGTAACTGACTATATCTTGGAAATATTCTTTGCAACAGTTACAATGGCAATGTTGTCAGCGAGTCCTGTTATTTCCACTCTATTATTCTAGAGTACGGGCCCCAATACCGATCCGTGTGGAACTCCCGCGGAGATTTTATAGTATTTTTCCACTTCGTTGGTCTCATATCTCAACCTTCTATTACTGAAGTATCCGGGTAGAATTTTTCGCTAGTAGTATGGTGTATCCATTTTGGCTATTGATCTTCTTATAAATGACCAATTTGCTGAGTTGGAGGCATTTTTGACGCTGGGCAGTACTGCGTAATATTCCTTTGTTTTCCATCGCCGTCTATCTCCCTTTATTGCTGTGGCTGCTATTTCTATCACTGCTTTTATGGCGTCCACGGTGGAGCGCGATTTTGTGAATCCATTGTGAATATTCCGACACAGTGAGCAATCTATCATATATGATCCGTTCAAGTATTCTGCGCAGTGTATCCAGAAGACATATTAGACATATGATGCTGGTTCTTCAGGTAGTTTATTTCTCTTTGTTGCGGCTTCCACTGCTCTGGGAAAACACGCTCTTACAGACACTTTTGCATCGTTGTTATAATCATGCCTGGTCTCTTTTGAACAACGGCTTGTATCCAAGCGCTTTGTTGATGCCTATCTTCTTGCAGGCGTTTAAAAGTTCATCTGGTGTTATTATTGGAACTGCTTTTGTGCTGAGTTCCCTGATTATATTCCATAGAGTCGATCGTCTCTGTGGGAATAGTTGCTCTACAATAGGCCTTAGTATTGTTGGACTTGATAATTGTGGAGACCTACAGTCCTTCAGCTTAGTCATTATCATGCCATACACCGTGCCTCAAGGATTTGTGTCCGCTTCGTCGCAAAGGTGCATGAAGCATCTTAGTTTACTTTTTTTTATCGCATTTTTTAGGTCCCTTCTTACCAGTCGGAATGTGCCTAGCCGTTCTTGAGAATCAGCTCTCCTTCTAGAAAGCTGCACTCTCCGCCGGGCTTGTAAGCAGTTTGCTCTTAGTGCTTTTATTTCCAGTAGCACGAGGTACCCCTTTTACTAGGTATTCGTTTGGGTATTGTTGCGCTATATGCTGTAGTTGCAGTGCGAGGCCTTTTGCTATTTAATATCAATTGTTACGGCCTGGTGGTCACTGTGGGTATATTTTTCGCTGACCCATCATTCTGTGTTGCGCAGTAGGGAGCTACTCATGAGATTAATATCGATCGTTGATCACATTCCCGCTTTCCTAAAAGTATTTGCTCGACCACTGTTTGCAATGCTTACATGCACGGATACGAATGTTTCCTCTAACCATTGGTGAGCCTGTTAACCCCACTCTGTTGCCCGAACATTAAAGTCTCCGCCTATAACTACTGCAAATTTTTCTCGTGCATCTGCACTTTCTAAGAGCTGTAAAAGTTGATCCTTTCAACTTTTGCATAGGCGTAGCAAGCCGCCTGATTGCTGGCATCTTGGGAGGTATGTTTTCCCCATGTCCAAATTGCGGCATGTCTTGATTTATCGCAGATCGCTGTTATACTCCTCACTGATCAAAGTGATGTCCACTCCCTCGTGTCTAGCCGTTTGTGACAGGATGTCCTGGGCTATCCCACAGTGGCTAGGTTAATCTGTATTATCTTCATGGTTGTTTGCTGGTAACAGCTCTCCTGAAGACCGGGCATTTGCTGCTACCGGCTACTTGCTTAGTGTTCTTCTGGTTTTTGTTGCAGTCTTTGGCTATATGGCCTTCAATATTGCTTGGAGCGGTCCATCTCATTTTGCATTGGCGTGCAGCGTAGCCGAACTCAAGACATCTGAAACACGTAGTTAGGGTTTTTCGTTCCCGGACGCGACAGTTTACTCATCCAATTTTGATTCTGCCCGACTTGTTTTGTGCACTGCTTGTAGGCAAGCTAATCGTCGCAATTTGGGTATGTCCCAAGGCGTTTCTCAGCCTAATTACGTGGCCTCGTCGATGTCCCTTACTTCCAGATTAATGCGGTGTGCCAGAGTCTAGTTCTCCACATTGTTGCCAAGGGTTTCACCAATTATCTATTTAAGTTGCTCTATTTTTTCTCGTATCTCCTTCATTTGTATCAGCAGGTACCCAATTCGGGTTCGCCTTAGCTTTCTGGAGGATCCTGCATAGAAAAGTTCCCCCGAGGTTTCTCCTTTGCCTTTGCTTGTTGACTTGCTTCTTCTTTTTGATGACCTTTGTCCAAGTCTTGTTGCGTCACTTGTGATCAGTTTTCAGTCACTTATGGCCACTCTGTCGGCCTTTGTTCGGTAGGTTTTTTTATCTTTGACAATTTTTTCCTTGCTCCGATTGCCCGCGTTGTTTTTACCTCCGCTTGGAGCATGGGATCTCCCCTTCGGCTGCGGTCTTCGTTTTGTTTTTAGCCATACCGAAGTCTGTGATGCATTATTTTGTCGAATGACTTCCTTGGCTCTGTCGTTGTGCATCTCAATCGCCGACAGTTCGTAGAGCGCTTTGATCGATTTGATGGCATCTTTCATCGGTTGGTGGATAGAACGTCTCTTGCATTGTTTTTATCTATTCTTTTAGTTTGTGGAAGACATATGATTGTTGTTGCGTTGATGATTGCTGTTGCGAGGCTGCACGTTCTGGTGCTATAGCGTTTTCCTCAGTACTTCCCTGGGAGGTTTGTATTTGCGCCCCGGGTGACATCTGCACCCTCGATCTCGTCTGGAAGGGGTGTACTCCAGAGCATACCTTTACTTCGCTTGTTCTTGTTGAATTATTATTATTCATGTTAATTGGGTCCTCACTCAAGGTTGTTATTGATGCCCGGATGTGTAGTAACTTCAGGATCCCATGGTTATCTATACAAGCAGTGAGGCCATGCGAGGGAGGAGCTGAGCGATTCTAACCGGGAATATTACCTCTGGACTTACACCACCAACATAACGGCACGAGAGATCGATCGTTCTCTGAGGCCTTCCAGGGTTTTAGAGGAACGGAGGCGTTTGTAGCATTAGTCCGCTCCTACATACTAAGACAGCAGAATACTACAAACGTCAGCCCTGAAATTTAAAATTCCAAATCGTTATTTGCAGTATACCATAATTACGACCTTACTGGGCTCGATCGTAATGCCTAGGCGGCGTTGAATTTCTTTTCTTCTCCATTCAATCTGTGGAGATGGACTCGTGAGTTCCACTCTTTGATTTTCCGACAGTCGTCCTGATTTGTGGCGCTGGAATCTCGTCATATGTCCCCTTCTATTCACGATCTCCGGAGAGATTCCCAGATGGCGTGAAAGGGGCCTTATTAGCAGAGCTGCAGGGTCTTTGGCTACAGAGGCTCCTTGTGTGTCTATGTGTGTATTGATTTGTATTTTTGTCAGATGATGCACCTTCATGCCGAATTGCGGCCGAAAGATTTTGACCAAAATTCGTCGATGACTTTTCAAGTTATAAAACAGAGAACATACGCAAAATTTAATAAAATCAAACACTACAGTTCACATAGTAATTCAAGCAGATTCCTCACTTCTAGCACCATCATATCAAAGCCGGTTAAAGACTACCGTATATCTCTAGCCAAACAGCACAAAATCACACTTTGTTGAGTTCCAGCACACTCGGACTTACCAGAGCACTGCGCCGCTGCGGAATTTGCCGAACTTGAGTTTCTAGGAACAGATAGTAGGTAACTTAACTCCGTCAAGTCACCGATGCTTTACGCCGGACAGAGGAGGCACTCTCAAGCGCTTTTGAAGGTTAATCATAAAAAAACTCGTCGAGACGTCAGAGCAGCGGCCTGTAGACATGTCTATAAAACAGAGAAAGTGGCAGTAGATGGCTCAAACTTTAAAGCCGAAAACTAGCTTAATCGCATACTAAAGCAAAGCAGGAGAGCGGACCACTCTAAATAAAGATTTTGCACGCGGATTTATGCTACCGAAACATCACTGGCTAAGTCGCATTTTCGCATATTGCTTGACCTGAAATTTAATAACCTTACTCCTGGTCTCTATGCACACACATATGAATCTGCTAGACTCTATAATTAGTTTCAACAATTGTCTGGGATTAAGAAAAAAAAATTCCAAAAACGCGCAAAAACATCAAAATAACACCAATTAAAAACTCATGAAATGGTTCAGTCCAGCCTGAATGTTTTCCACGGAATTTCCGTTCAAAGTTATTTTCCTCGGTAGCTGTCCGCCTTGAAGGTTAAATCAGAATACCCGACGACCTTGACATATACACGTCAATCAAACAAGAAAAAAACCAACCAAACGACATCATTTAGAGTTAAATACAGCGACGAATTCCATAGTACGGGTACTCGTACGAGTATGATTTCAAGCATGTTCGAGTATCTCTATCTACGTCAACAGCAAGATCGTGCCCCTTTAGCCCGCTGTGGCCGCGGTCTAAGCGCACACTCAGTGCACCGATTAATTGGCTAATGTGTACACCAGTTAATCACCCCCTCCCCCCCCCCCCCCCCTCCATCCCGTCGGATAATACACACATTACACATCAAATGGAGAATTGTATTTAAAATATCTGTAAACTGTACGCATCCGCCGGTGAACAATTACGATTTTATGAATACGATTATCGGTAGCTCGATGGCTCTGTGTTGCAGTTGCTTTGACGTTATGTCGCAGTCGTGGCGTTGTCGTTGGGTCGGTTTTGTGGGTCGACGGTCCCCATATCCGCTTTGAAATCGAAGCCGGATATTCTACTTTAAATTCTCGCATTTCTACGTAAAATTTTTCATTTCATTTCGTTTTGTTTCGTTTTCTGTGTGGGAAGGGAAGGTATCCGTAAGTACTCGTATGTGCATTTCAAAAGTAGAACCGAATACGCGAGTAAAACAAATCAGAACCATCGCTCGTCGAACAATAATATACATATCCGCACTCATACACGTTCTCCTCTGCTTTTGTCGTCGTCCTCCTTCGGTTATCGTTCGATAGCAGAACGTTTGCCGTCTGTTGCGTCTGTTGCGTCTGTTGCTAGTCACTAATCGGAAGCGGCAGACTACGCAACTTACACAGAGTGAGAGAGAGTATCCGCTCAAAGTCCGGATGGAGTACACTTGGAGTACAACACACCGCAAGTCAACAAACGAACAATACAAATGAATTCCGGTTTAATTGTGTCAATTGTCAATACGGCAATAGTTACGAGCATGTATGCTGACAAACTGACAAACTGACAAACTGCTGCTACGTATTTCTGAACGTGATTACGAATTTTGGATTTCCTTCCGGACGAGGGGTCCGATCGGTTGGGCGGAAACGGAAGGCAGAATTGCTTTTCTATTTCGTAAACAAATTGTGGTCTTTCATCCGGGCGCCACATAAGCCTCTCGTTTAGGCTGCCATAGTTAGTTGTAGCCAATCATTTTGCGCACAGTGTTAAGTGATAGTGAGCTTCAAGGTTAAAACCCGCATTTTGGCACAGTTGGCCCTGTCCCTCTGACACCCCCACACTCTGTAAGCCTTCTACTTAATTCTAAGCGTTTTGCAATGACAAATCCGGAAGTACACCTGAAACTATGATGAATCGGTGGTTTCCTGTCCTCGCTCTTCTTTTGTGTTGTGTTGCCTTCGACGCTTTTGTCAATTGTTCGTTCATTTTTCTGTGGAATCTTTGGGGTTGGGATTTTGCTTTTTCCTTTTTCCTTTTTTTTTTTTTTTAATTGTACAGACGCGCGCTTTATGTGATTATAGGTCACAATTAGTCTAGAGTAAGCGAATAAAAATGTAAGCACTGATAATCCGGAAGTATTACAACGAAGCTGGGAACTTTAGAGATACGAGTAATCGTACGTTATGTACATACGAGTACACCACTAAGTGGTGGTGTGGTTTATTAAACCTGCAGTGTCAGGTGGAAGCGATAGTGAATCACGTGGCAGGCATGGGTTCAGATAATAATGTGTGCCCGGAATTTAGTGATTTCGGAGCACGACTCTGACAAATATAGTTGTGGAGAAAGGGTGTGACGAATTTATCAGAACTTGAGAAACCTTTATGAGGTAACATTTTTCAAAGTTGTTAAGCAGTTTACATACTTGTGTATGTGTTTTAAAAAGCCATAATTAGAGATACAGGCTTTGAGGTTTTGGAGATAAAATGCGAATAACTAAAGGAGCACGTTTAAGGTTTCTTTGGAATTTATCGTGGTTAAGAAATTATTACATCCGCAGTCGGTATGTATGTATATTGTAGTAAGACAGCGAGTCATTTCTTGAATAAGATAGTGCCCTAGTGTTGCTTTTCTGATATTGGGTAGTGGAAGATACATGCATGTGCAAGTGCAAAGGAAGTGCAATGTTGTTGACTTTCTTTATCTCTGCAGCTTTTGCATAATTTTTGGAAAAAGCAGTTGAATCTCCGAATAGGCCTATCGGTTTCGGGTTAATAGATTTGCTAGAGAAGGGAGGGATTTTGGTAATGACTACTATTAGGCCCATAGAAGCCCGTATAAGGGATGTTATTTCGCTAAATAATGAGAAAGAGACTTTGCAGGTAGCGTCCTTGCATCTGCTTGCATGGTAAGTCCTACTTTGAACGAATCCGCGATGCCATCTGGAAATTTCATTGGAGATTGCGAAACTAGTATGTTGTAGGCGATACTCCTGTGCCAAAAAAAAAAAATAGAAAATGGGCCGCGATTGATAGGGAAACTGCGGACTATCATGTAACCTGGATTGGGGCATAGTGCAGTAGTGATCCTCGGTAACAGCATGAGTAAATCGTTAGTAAATCCTTATTCACGTAGGCTAAAATAGAAAGTCCGTGCTCGACCAGTAGCATAATACTAGCCAAAACGGTGACCTTGACAAACGACTAAAAAAGATAGATTTTCACATCTGCACGTGAAATGTTCAGACTCGCGCAATTAGTGGAGATCTTCTACTGCTACAAAGCAAACCGGACAAAACGAGAAAACAAAACTATAAAAATTTTACAGACAACTAGAGCGAAAAAGGTCAGAATTCGCAGCGTTTATTTGGATGTGGATACGCCGTCAGGGAAGACTTCGATAACAAGTGTTGAGCTCTGGCATGTAAGCAAATGTTTGACGACGATTCGCATAAAGGCCTGATTCGTCAACTTATGTAAGTCTCATACTAGATGGAGTGACCGCCAGAATGCGCTGCTACTGCAAAAAAGGTTATGATGCCTTGAAGTCCGTTCATATTTAGGCAGACATGCCAAATTTCAGTGCGATACTGTCTTAAGTTTGGTTTTGACAGCTGATTGTTGTTGACGTGTTTGGCATTATGTTGAGTATGGACAAAAACGATTTTCTTTCTCTCAGAAAACATTATTTTTTGAGAGGCAAAACGGCGAAGGAAACAAAAGAAAAGTTGGATAAATATTATGGGCCTCAGATTACACCGTCAAATATTGGTTTCAAGAGTTTCGTGGTGGCCGCAACTCTACAGAGGACAATGTCAAAAAATACATGAAATTGTGTTGGCTTTTTTTTTTTTTTTTTTTTTTTATAATTTACGCGCGCCTAAGGGGTTATGAATACCCTTATACTGTTGCCAGGGCGCGCGTGGAAAGATAGAAGGAGGAGAAAAGAAAGTTTGTGATGTAGTGGTTTGAAACTTAGGTGTGTTTGGTTTCGATATTGACTCTCCAGGGGTGGGAGTCCGGAATAAGACGGAGAGATTTTTCTTCTCTCGGAATGTGAGGTTGTGAATTTTAACGGTTGTTTTGTGCTTGAAAAACCCTATAACAGCCAAATCTACATGTCAATGTTATGCCTTCACACGCAGATTTTTCTGACTGAGTTCCAATTACACAAATGAAAACTTGCTGTGGCTAGGATTCGAACCTTGACCTTCCGAGTCAGAAGCGATAACTAGTACCACTACACCACAGCTGATCGGAAAGTGAAGGTGCGCGAGCTTGCAGATACCACAAAGATTAGTACTGAGCGCACACGCGATATTTTAGGCAATATTCTGCATATGAAAAAGTTATCCTGCCGCTGGGTGCCGCAAATGCTCACTTTTGACCAAAAACACGAACGCGAGAGCACTTCGAAAGAGTGTTTGGACTTGCTGATGCGGAATCGGGACTTTTGGCGATTGGTAACTGGATTTGGATCCCTCGTACAGTTATCTCTTCCCAAACCTCAAAAGATGGCTCATGAATAAAAAATTCAGCTCACGCGAGGAAATCATCGTCGCCACGGAGGAGTATTTTGCAGACCTTCCGGAAAATTACTTTTCGGACGGGATCACGAAGTTGGAAAATCGCTAGAATAACTGTATCAAACTAAAAGGGGACTATATTGAATAGTATAAAAAAACATTTAAAAAAAAAGAATTTTTTAATTCCCAAGAAGCTCACTTTTCACTCCATCTAGTAAATGCCAATTCCTCGGCAGAGGAGAAGGACGGCCTTACTAAAGACGGCTTCTACCAGTATGAGCTCCTCAACAAAATCTGATGCGAAAATCGTCCTTGGCGATTGTCTTGCCAAGCTCGGCAGGGTGGGCATCTTTGGGCAGGAAGTTCAGCTCCTACGACGTCACCTAGGTAAAAGGAATCAGGTCAACTGATTTGCGAGGGGACGCAATGTAACTATTGCCAGCACACCACACCTTGATGACGCCTGATCAATAAACCGTCCACCAAATTGATCATATTGCGATCAACGCAAGACGCTCATCAGGTGTTTGAGATATTTGAACGCTCCGTGCAACTAACATCGCTCGAAGCCAACGACCAATTGTGAGAAAGTTTAATGTCGAAAAGAGACCGTGGGGCTTTTCCGATCCAGTGTCCCTTTACCGTTCGAGGGGCTCGATGCCGCCAGCATTGAATGTGGAAGACTTGTGGGATCACTGCCAAAGAGCAATTTCTCTGAATGTCCTGGTTTTCAACCCGCAACAGTAATGAAACCCCTGGTTCGAAGACGAGTTCTAATAGACAAATCTAGAAAAACAGCGGATATACGGAGCAGCTCTGAAGAAAAGACGAAGAGGAGCTAGCAAGAAGACGATAGGCTCCTCAAGGTAAAAAAGAAAGAGCAGGAGAAGCGCTCGATCGAGGCCGAAGTTTTAAAGCCCGAACAGAAATTTGCAAGGATGGAGAAGGAAACCTCATAGTAAAATCACTGTCAGTGCTGAGACTTTGAAAAACCACATATGCCTGCAGGTCGTTGAGCTGTGATGACAAAAACATCCCACCGTCAGGCAGAATGAATCACTCAACCTCTAGGACGATAAATATCTTTTTCGCCCACCCGACCAAGTAGTTTCCAAGCTTAAGTCTAATACTGGACATAATCACTCAACTCCAAACAGTGTCGATTGGATACGTAGTTACATCAACTTATATCGTCGACGAAAATATGCTGACCACAGGAACCATAGCATCGTTTGTCGAATCTTAAAGAAGACAGGTGCCGTAAACTACCACTGCTGCGGTACATCCTGAACGGCTTTTTTCAGTTGTAACGATATAGCTGTATTTTCTGTCGGATCACGTCTGACGACTGTTTGCCTTAAAGCGCAATTCACGATTAATGCACAAGAAATAGGCTTTCAGTCAATCTTCTCAAACCTAGTGCTAAAAGTTTCAGTTTCCCAACGAAGCTAAGTACATGCTTGTTATCCTGGATAACAAATTTCTAATATAACTTAACATGATGGATCGAAATCCTTCAAGGCGGTGCGCTCTTTAGATCCACACGACAATGACAAGAACAATTCTATCATAATATACGTACTCCCTTACCACAATGGATATGCTGTCTGATGCAGTGACACCAGTACTTTTATTACCGCGTGGGTGGTGTGATTAGGAATGGTTTCGACCAGAATCTGAGCGGCCAGAGGAAAGTTATTGGGACTTTACGGATGGATGCAAAACCGATTTAGCATGTGTCGGGAGGACGTGTACATGTACGGACATGGACGGATAGACGTGTGTCTATCTTCTAAGCGGTAATATACGAAATGCTGATAGCAATGATCTATATTGTGAGGCAGGAGTCTAGTATGGGTTCCAGGTCGCATTGGGATTACGGGTAATAAAACGATTTACCTGCTAGTAAAGCTTCAAAAGAGGATTTTCCCGGACCTTGGGATACTTATTGACAGTTGGAGTTCTTATCGCTGTTATATAGACTACTTATAAAGATGCTAAGCTGTCACATCTTTTTGAAATTCAAACCGGTGTACTGCAAGGCAGTATTATCTGCGTATCATTCTCTGAGAGGAGCAAGGAAATCTTAGGGGAACCGACATCTTACCTGAAACACCTAGGACTACGTTGATGACATCTGCCTGCTTTGGCATATTTTACCATCTCCAGATGATTGATACATCTAAAACCTTACACCTTCTCATACGAAGTCGGACAGATGTGTGAACAGACTCGGGAAAGTAAAAGATGCGTTCGGATAACTCCACACGATAATAGGTCAGGATTTGTCTTCGACTATGAAAATGACAGTCAGTCGCGAAAATAGCTGCGCAATTTAAAAGCAGTAGGTTTTATCCACTCAGATGGAAGAATAAGTTGTTTTGAGTAAACGTGCCGCAAATGAAATGAACAATAATTGAGGAAATTTGTGAAGCATTGGAGTAAGAAATTCGCTTCGCTCTCTGTGAGTTTGCTTCGAGTTTTAGGCGATTTAAAATAACCTTTTTCAATACCCAAGGCTAGTATTTAACGTGACATATTTTGAAGAAGAGGAATGAGAGGAATCTCGTCTACGGTTCATGACGGTTCTCGTCAGTTTGAACTATTTGGTGCATACCCCCTTTATAGTTTTATTGAGGACTTGGCACTCCAGGTTGGGAAATTGTGCACGGGGTAGTTTCCCCACCATGTAAAAAACAATCAGTTCATAGACAGCGAACAGTCTCGGAAACGGACGGATATAATGTTGACGACCCAAGGAAACATTTCAATGACAACGAATTTCGGCTTTACACATTGCATGTTAGCATCCATAATAGACCACGTGCTGCTGAACAGCTCGTTGAGGCCCTAGACTGCTACACACGAGTAGTCAATATTGACGCAACCGAAAAAGTGCCAAACTCGTCTGGTTGTGCAGGGTGACTACATATATTCAAATCTAGTTTTCAGACTAAGTAGTAGAGCCCTCTCTCGTAAATCCAAATTGATGCTTCTCTATGACGCGGAGGCTTGGACCTCATCGTAAGCGAATGAAAAAACACTTGGCTGTTTTCAGAGATATATGTATGTATATTACTTATTTGTATTCCCACGAAGTGTACGGGCTGCCTAGTCATCTGAGACATCTACGACATCATATTGCGTGAATAGACACCACAGCTCCAGGTCAAGTAGTCTTTGATTTTATCCCCGACAGACGGCGTAACAAGGGATGACCGCATCTAAGATGCAACACGCAATTGGAATGGGAGTGCAGTGCGTTACGGAAGGTAGCTGGCGAGAGATCTTACTAGCTGGAGAGGCTTGTTGATTGAGGTCCAGTTTCAATCCACCTAAATATGGAAGTAATGTTAATTTCTAAATTAAATGTCCAACGCCTTCAGTCGTTTACTTACTGTCCGATTAACAGCCGCCAATTTGAAAAGGATGATCTCTCCCCGCTACTTTCGTGTTCTGTAAAGGCATTTTGTTTTGGACCTAAATGACATAGGAAAAACCAAGAATGCTTCGTGTTCTCATTCGTTTAATTACTCAGGAAAATACGCGTATCAAAAGGACCTACTTCGTATCAATTGTTTGTACATATATTTACGTGAATGATTTTTATTTGCTATATAACTTACTCGTAAGAAAACTTCCGTCAAGGAAACCTTTGCACAAAATTTCATTATCCAGTTCAAAGAATTGTTTTAATTTTAATTTGTAACAAGCAATCGAATAATTTAAATCGGGAGCCTCCTGACATGCCACATAATAGGTATGTAGAACATGCGCATGCGTTTTCTAGCACCCTTTACTTTCTCAAATCTCTAGATCAGGCTATGGTAGTGACTGTTCAAATTTGTCCTTAGCAGTACTCAAAAAAGGTCCTCTAGCTGGCGTGCACTCATCCAGAAGTCAAACAAGCCCTTGGCAAGTTAAAATTTCTAAGTCACCAAAATCCATTCTTGTCTCGGCAACGGGTGAACGAATAATAATCCCCTCGGAAGATGTTCCACAAATAAACACCAATCCATTTGCAATGGAAGATCAACGAATTGAAAATTTCGACTCCACGTCGGAAGTGTCCCTTCAACAACTTTTACCGAAAGAGCAAAAGCATTCGACCGGAAGGAAACGACGGCGAGCTGGGGAAGTTAAGGAGCGACGTAGGCTATCAAAATTTGTTTTGAAACAAAGGAACAGTGCTAGGTCAAGAGCACATAACGTTCAAAGGTGCATTAAGACGCAGACTGATATATCGATGTACAATATCAAGGCTTCTCCAGAATGCATTGGAGATGGAGAAGTTCATTATGGCTACGATTTGGGAAATACGTTTGTAAACAAATCAAGTCGAGAGTTTGTCGTTCTGCCGGGTAAGATTTCTGATGAAAAAGACGAATTTAGTCTCAGGTGTAAGTTTGGTATGTTTTGGAGCAAAATTCATTTTAGGTCTAACAGGTCAAACCTTCCACGTGGATTCTGAAAATTGTTACAGCTGGAGGCATTTGCAGACTGTTTTTCTTTGGAATAATTTCCAACATTTCCGAATAATGGGAGTTCCGTCCATTGAGTGCTGGATTATTATAGTCGTAGGAATCTGACGATCTTATGGCTTCTATGGTGCCTAGCTTACTTACTTACAACATATCAACCAAAAAAATGGATGAGGTCCCCTTCGACCTGTGTGCGTCATATCCCCCGATAGGAATTCTCGGCTTTTCGGACTAGTTCTAACCATTGCATTCGATTGGTACAGCTCGCTGAATTCGCTATTACATGTACTCCTCCAAAGCTCGCCTACGCAAATGGGATCCGCCCTTACTCTTCTTATGAAGAGGCTCGTAAGTGTTTCTTGACATGACCTTATGGCTGCAAAGAAGCAACTCTCTTACGTTTACGAAATATGTAGAAATTGGCACGTGTAATTCTTCATTTGACATCTAAGCTCTTATTATCAGAGGTAAAGGCGAAGTCAAAGCAAACAAACTCCTTTACTGTTGTTACTATTTTGTTTGTTGACCAAAAGATATATGAAATTTGGCCTTATTTCGCTTTTGAAATGGAATCAAGGCCAAATGGACGTTATTTCAATTTCAAAAGCGAAATAAGGCCTAATTTGAAATGGATATAAGACCAAATGATCGAATCGAAAGGTCTTTAAGTTTTTTTAATGAAACAAAACTCACTAAACGAAATTAAGCCAAAAGTTTTCTATTTTAGACTTATTGCGCTGAGTTTTATTTCATGTCCCTTCCCGTTGACTTAGATTTGCTCTCATTCACAGCTAACCTCACTGGCAATAGCTCGCTGCATCCTCTGACTTCTGTCTAAGTTAAGGGCGTATGAAACTATGCAACTGCACGGACTTTTGGACACTTCAGCCTCTAAGTTGGCTTACGAGCTTCAAATTTTCT
This sequence comes from Volucella zonaria, assembly GCA_963966105.1. Taxonomy (NCBI): domain Eukaryota; kingdom Metazoa; phylum Arthropoda; class Insecta; order Diptera; family Syrphidae; genus Volucella; species Volucella zonaria. Next base: position 144,976,065 of record OZ014531.1, on the reverse strand, counting down.
GAAATTTGATGTCATCAAAGTTGCATGGCAGCACATCACATTATCTAAGCCCCTTTTTGATACCAAAACACTCAACGAGATTGCCTCAAACTTTCTTAGAGCAACGAGCTTTTTCTTCGTCGCTCTGCACAGCTTGGCGAGTTTGTCAGGTTCGCCAAAACTAGATAGAGCTCTGCATAGTTCATCTCTATAGATGTTGTCGTATGCGGCTTTGGCTTTTCCAAGTCAAGCCCAGCTGGTCAGGACCAATACCCAGTGCCTACCATTAAGTAAGGTCGTAGTTACAGCACTCAACCACCATGATTCCTGAATTATTTAAGCGACGAAATTGATGGTGGACAAAGTTGGCGCCTCTTATGGTCTATGATAGTCAAGGTTCGGTATTGTCTAGTCAACACTCCTCGCTGATAAGCTACAGAAGCATCGCATTTTCCGCTTTTTAAGGAAACCGGGGCATGATCCTGAAATATGTACTTCATGGACTAAAACTTCTTCTTTTTGGTTTCCTTTGCGGTCTTGTTGACTCTGACTAAATGTCCTTCCCTTCGGTTCAACGAGTGCTCATAAAAATCATCTGTTTTAGGTGGAAGAAAGGGCGCTCAGTACGACGTCATTTAAATCAACCGATTTCAAACTGCAAGTCATTTTCAGTCCTTTTAAAGAGCTGAAAGACACTCGCGCCAACTTCGATAAACAGTTTTCCCTTTCTCCCAGTTCTACCTGTAAATAGAGGCCTTATTCTCCTGTCTTCATATCTGCCTTTCGATCTATAATATGTGCCGCTTGCCGAATCTATGGTATGCGCCATTTCGGGTGGCGCCTGTATTGGTCACAATTTTGCGTCGAATTTGACGTTTCTTGCGTTCGCGGGTGTAGAGACAAACTTGATTCCGGCTGTTTGTCAGTTCCTTGTGGTTAATCTTCGATTTGGTTTTAGTAAGACTAATGGTGCATAACGATTGACAATGCTAGGAATATAGCAGGTTTCTTCGAACTTCCGCTTTCGTATCCAGTTCGGCTATATTCTTTGTGTGACGGTCTTCTGACGGAAGTAGTTTTTGGACTTCCACCCACTATTGACCATTTTGCCTTCGAGTTGATCTACATAATACCTATGTACATACCCTCCACTAAGACAAAGTAAGAAAGTGTCTCTATTCATCTCTATCAATTAATGGCAATATCTTTGACCTTCTAATTTATATAAGAGCCCCTAGTACCAACCTAATTCCTGGAAGGATACAAGAGCAAATCACAGAATAGATACCTATAAGTCCCTATGCTCTGCACTTAGGATGTTTAGCAAGCACCTAGGTTTCTGTTAAGATGTGAGTTAAAAGTCTGTAATCGATCTTAACGGAAGCTTGCAAAAACGAGCTCATATACCAATGAAAGCCCTACTCGATGAAGAAAATAGTCCTGTGTAGTCTTCACTTGAGCCGGAATTAGCCGTTTCTGACCTAGAGTGACAAGCAAGCCATAGTAAATCCTTCTAATTTGTTTATCTAGAATAATCTAGAATTAACACGTAAGATGTACAGTTTCCACATGAGCGCACAAAAGGTTTTCGTTCGTGGTGCTGTCTACCTCCAGAAAAGATTCGAAGACTTTTGAGAACGGAGCGTTGGTGGCATCGATTTGAAATTCCTGAGTCTTTTTTGTTAGATCAGTCATATGTTGGCTATCTGGCCAACAGCAGTCAAGAATTATTTTAGTAAAAACCTGTCATTCTGTCATAGAGCTTCAGGGGTTCCACATTACGTTAGACACAATCTTGAACTGGTTATTAAGAAGACGGACTGTTCTTGTGGATTGAGGAAATGATGCTGAGAGTTTTTTCATCGGGCATATTTTTCTCCAACAATGTTCTACAGATGAGCTGGTATATGCGCCTTACCAACTGTAATTCCAATGTTTTAAATAGCTGGACGATGAGCATGTCAGTTCGAGCAGGCTGCTTATAATATGATTACTCAAACCTCTTCAGGTGGTCAGAGTTGCTATCATTCGTCATCCACATTGAATGGTTCATTTTGTACGTTAAATACTTTGCGTCTTTGACAAGTTATCTCCGGTAAACATCTTTCAATTGCCCTCTTCACGGATTTTTTCCCTATCAGAGACGCCTTTCTTCCTCTCCCGAGCAGGTCGCGTTCAATGCTCCTTGTACCCTACCAGACAGGTTAGTGGAACTCAGTTCAGAAGTTATGGCGTGTTTGACAGCTAACTGCCAATATTACCTTGTAAGCTGCACTTCAATGGTGCTGCTGAGACCAACCTATTTAGAGTCCTCTTTGGCATTTTTGTGCCCGGAATATTCACCGTTGTAATTGAGCTACAGCAAGTCTGAAAATGTAATTCTTAAGTTGTGCCTAGTTCCCATGGCTATCAATTGATGGAAAGAGACAACCAGGCCTGTTTATAAATTTTGAATCCTTTCGTGGATGGCATGTCAATCCTAGCTCATTACTTGAATACTTAGTCGAGGAGCTCGTTTAGGCAACCCATTGGCAAGTGTCAGGCTTAGGCTTGTGAATTTGGCCTTCATTCGTTCCTTCAGATGTTTGCTTACATATCTGATGCTTCTGAATTTTTGTTTAAGTTCCTTCTGGCAATAAACCCATACTCTGGTCATGGTGAATGTTTATCTGCTTCTGGCTGAGTTTTCGTTTCCGCGTAATCTCTTCGGTTCTTCGGAAATCCTTGCTGCTTTTTTATCCACAAACATAATCTACTGCAAATACGTAAACATCGTATCTAACCTAACCTGGTACTGTATAGTCGTTTCAGAAATTATTGCCGTTGAGTTTACCTGGACATTGAGGGTAGGACTTCCTTTCCATTGAGGATTAAAGGTTCCTCATACATATGTTGGATATACGTCTAATACGTTGCCGACCACCTTTACACGTAGGACGCATCTCTTGCAGATATTCCACAGTAGATGAGCCGCAAAGCCAGACTATGCACCGCAACACCGGTAGTTGTTTTATTAGGGTCTTTATGTGGTATCGCAGATAGGCTCTCCATTTGTTACCTAACTTGTAACAAGGTTCACGGCATAAGAATTCTCTGCCAATTGGCTGTCCTGTGGTATCCATTACTTTCCGTAAGCCTGGCTAATTAATTTTTTGTTTTATTTATTTACAGAAACCCTAAAGATCCTGTTGTCCTATATTCTAATGATCGTTTTAATATTCCTGACAATTTCGGAATTTCTGAACATAAATCTGGTCACCGATATTCTCAATACCGCTATAAATTATGTCCGATCATTTAGACTGGGTTACTACGAAAGGAAACCGCCTACTATTTCGGAGCGCTTTCTGAAATACTTAACATATATTTTTGAATAAAATAGTAATTCTTTAATAAAGCAAATATTTTGTTAAAACTTTTTTTAATTTCAAGTTAACGAGGACTCAAAAAGAAAACCAGATAACCAACTGCAAAGAAGCATCTGCGGTATTTCCACTCCGTCTTCTCTATTGTGGCCATGATTTTGGTCTAGAACTAGGTACGAGTTATTTTTTAATTTTTTGTGCTGGTAGCAAACCCGGAAAGTTCAGAGAAGCCATAAAGATTCTCGAGTAAAATTTTGAAAAACACACTGAAAGAGTGAAGAACAAACAATCAAGAGTTAATGAGAGGTCAACACTACTTTAAAAAAGTTCGAGTAGTTGAAAATCATTTGGCTGGTCTTTGATAGTATTCTGAGGCCTATTTTGTTCCCAACTCGGCAGGAGAAACTGTTTTCTGAATCGATTGAAAACTAAAAATAACGAATCACCAGATTGCATTGCGAGGAAAAGAAAAATAAAGTCAGCCTAAGGGAAGATTAGCTAGGTTTTCGTGGTTTGATAAGGAACAAGAAAAAGAGATCCTGGCCTTTAATGGTGCCAGGAGTTCTCCACTTCTGGAAACCATGAATCACATGAATTCGGACGTATGAATGATACCCAAAAAAGTAATTAGGTATTGACAATCCATATCTCGAGAAGGAACTTAATCAAGATGGGTAAACTTTCTTCTGAATACTAAGACCTTAACACTATGCACGATAAAATGTCTAAAGTTCATAAAGTGCAGCTGAATTGAAAACGATTTGCAAAAATTACTTTTTTGCGTGGTTGGGCAGTTAAGCCCACGCACAACCCCAACCTTGGGGCTGGCCCTTTTTGAGAGCCCTATGACAAAAGGAGCCGGAACAAATTCCTGACCCAGTAGCCCGCTTCGGGGATGTGAGGGCTGTCGTTGGCACTAACTCTTTTCCAACACCCTGACTTAGGGTTGGAGATCCCTAAGGACTGAAACGAATAAAATCTGTAAATTTTAATACGGGCTATACTTCCAATGCGTAAAAATTGCAATCCTATTTTGTACCCACACTAGCCTGTATATTCTCTAGTTTCAGTTTGTTATTGATTTTAGTTCGAGGCGGTTTAAAATATTTATAAACATAGCACGCAGTACAGTGGATTCTATTATTAAACGATATTTGGAGAAGTTGACAGTTAAGCAAAAACAGAAAAGTGGAGCTAAAGGTGGAGCACATGATGCAAATTTGGACAGGCTACCATCGTAAAAAAACCGGACTATGTCATTCAGAGATGTTGCTCGGAAATGTAATACCAACCAAACAATGGTACAAAGATCTAAAAAACGTAACGGTCTAAAAACACGAAAAAAACAAAGAATACCAAAAGTTACTGAAAAGCAAAAAACAGTCATAAAAACACGAGTCCAAAAGCTATACGAGTTGATCGGCAACAAGAAAGCGTGCTTGGTGTTGGATGACGAAACTTATGTCAAAGCCGACTTTACTACTCTTCCAGGTGCGCAGTTTTACAACTCGTTTGAAGCTGAGATTCTTCCGCAATCAACAACATCGATTGGGATGGAAAAATTCGGGTCAAAATATCTCGTTTGGCAGGCCATTTGCCAACGTGGACACAGAAGCTCATCGTTTATTACAACGGGAACAATTAACGGAGAAGTGTACATTAACGAGTGCCTAAAAAAACGGTTGATTCCTTTCTTAAACAAACACGGGGGTTCAACATTATTTTGGCCAGATTTAGCTACAGCTCACTATGCTCATGCGGCGTTGAGCTTTCTTGTTGATAAAAATGTCGACTTTGTCCCAAAAGACATGAATCCACCCAATGTTCCACCCATTGAAAGGTATTGGGCTTTGGTCAAAGCTAAATTGAGGAAAAGTGAGCAGTGCGCAAAGGACATAAAAGATTTTAGTGCTAAATGGAAAAGAGCGTCCAAAAAGATCACGTATGTAACTGTCACCAACCTTATGAAGGACATTCGAAAGAAGTTGAGGAAAGAATGGGAACCCAAATAATTTTTTTTATTTTTTGTAATTGTAAATGTATTTAATAAAAACAGAGTTTTAAAGCAAATAAAAAAAATTTACATGAATTGTGAAAATATTTTTTTTTTTAACTTTGAAGTTTCCAAATTTTATTCGTTTCAGTTCTTATGTCCAATCCACTGCCATCTTCGTCTTAGGCTAGTTCCTCATGGAGCTGCGAGCTGCAAAGACGATTTGGTCAAAAAATTCTTAGAAGTTTACCGGAATAGTTACAGCTTGGTCTTTGAGTTCATAGCATTGGTTTTTCATATTGTAGGCAACTGATCTAGTTTATTCGGTTGGCTATATGGTTTTTAAGTCAGTCCGACCTAGCTCAGAAGATATTTCCAAGGCATTGGAAACGCTTTACCGGCTGGTTGTCTTGCAATGCTAATTTGTAAGGCAGAGGTGGGAACGTGGGTAGTTGTCATTTAGTGTAAATCAATAATCCTAGCGGATTATTAGTCATGCTGTTGCAATTTTAGGTCAGAGTCAGTCGAATTCTCTCATTTGATAGAGAGCGGCGAGCACATCTTCAATAGAAAAAAACATTGAGCAAAGGTCAGTTCGCGCATGGCATTGATATTCGCGGTAAGTTGTTTTTGATGTAGCTTTGATTTTATCTGTAATGACCATCTCTCGCAAAGCAAGCCAGATTAATTCTCTGTTGATGCTATCAAATACCTTTTCAAAATCGATAAAAAACAAATGCAATGGAGCTCGATATTCCACAAATGCCAGCGTGTTGATGTGGGTTGCTGGCATTTGTGTAATATCCCGCTTAATAGCCCCTCATCGGGTGTAGTCGCACGGGTGGTGCCTTATTCAGTTGACGATTACTTAAGCTTTTATTTTGGCAACTGGCAACAGCACCAGTTTATAGATCTTCCTTTTTTCGAAAGGTTGACGACAATCCCTCCTATTTCAGTCTTTGAAAGAAGAACCTGGTTTCTCAGGCTCACTCTGCCAGTGGGTTTAGGAGTGCTAAAAGTGCTGTAGGTGCTGCCTTTGAAACCTCCGCTGGAATGCCTTCATGTTCTATCACCCTGTTGTTCTTCAGTTTTTATAATCTCATTTTTGCCACCAAGCCGAGCTACGGGATACGGCAATAGTTACATCGAGCATCTCATACTAACTTGGTTGCATACCGCCGTTTTGGCTAAGCACCGAAGTAGAATGATTTCTCCATATCCTGAGTGGGTGGCCATGGCTTAAGTGGCAGTGGACTGGCTTCCAAATCGGAAGGTTCGATGTTCGAATCCCAGCCTCGCCCGAGTAAGTAAGACGAGTAGTTGACTAGAAATCAACATCAAGCCAACTTCCACTAGGAATTTAGTCTCCCCACTAAATGTTGGATGCCACCCATGGAGCGAAATAACCACTGAGTCCAAACATCTTTCTTTCTCTTTCTATCCCATTTTCCAAAAAACTTAACACATGCTGAGGCATTATAAGTGTATTCATACCCACTTGAGTGTTAAGTTCTTTAAAAAAATTCGAGATTAGCAAATAGCCATCCAAGACTTTCACTGCATGTTGAATAGAGCTGCCCACTACTCAGCTCCTTAGCGATTCCGTAGATAGTTTTTTTTTTTTTTTTAACTTTCTGACTCCCAAATTGCGAAGTAAGGCACTTTGATCTTTTGTACGAATTAGTCAGAACTACATATAGTTAGGCTAGTAGGTTTTCTACCTTCAGAATGAAGTTGATAAAACTACTAGCAGAGGAATTCATTAGTTCGTTGGAGCTGAACTGTACCCTGCAGAGAATCTTTCGTTTAATTCCGTTGAGGGCTGGACATTTACGTAATATGTGTTCAGCAGTTTCATCTTCTTCAACACTAGACTCATTTTATTTAGCTGATATCTTAAACCCTGATGTCCTGTGAGGTAACCTACTAAGTTTTTGATATAGACGGCTATTGGCATTTTTGTTGAAGGGCAGGATGGCTCGTTTGGCCTGGCTTAGACCTGAGCTATTCTCTCAATATGAGATGCATCTTGAATGCTCTCAGCTATTAATAGCCAAATTGACAGCTGATTTAGGAGTGCAGCAGACGGGTTCAGGTCCATTAAACTGAGTTTCCGAGCTCTTTCTGACCAGTTCGTCGGCCTTTTCATTCCCATCGATACCCTCATGACCAGGAACTTAGTTTTTGGAGGATTTTGAAGCAGTATCTGTCAATAGTGTGCGAGCTAAGGGCATTTATAGCTGCTTGACTGTCCGCGATTTTATGGATGTTTGCGCCTTTGATGTAAATATGGTTGGTACATACCTGAATGGCGTGGAATTCTGCCTGAAATAAACTGGGACTTTTGCTCATAGCTATGGTTATATTTAGGTTAGGTCTGTGTATTCCGGATCCCACTCCCGATTCCATGTTAGAACCATCCGTATACCACTTTATGCCATTATGGCTGTTTGGTTATTGCTAACCCTTGCTTCTTTGTTGAGAATCTCCGTGAAGAAACTTTTATTGAAGCATAATGTTTTTTGAAGGCGGTCTGTTACTCGTACCTTGCCGATCATATCAAGTTCCGGTATTGTGATTCGCTAGCACTTATCACTTTAATTTGTACCAGCCTTGCTGTGCTGCGTATTGCGACTTTGTTTTATATAAAAGTGTAGAGGCGTTAGTCCTATTATTGCCTCTATCGCAGTTGTGGGACAGGTTCGGAAGGCTCCGGAAATACCCAGCCATGCAAGACACCATACTCTATTGAGCTTAAGATAGCAGTCTTTTGTGTCACTTTAGTCCAATAAGTGCTATAGAAGCATATGTTATGATTGGGCCTGACCATCATGGTATAGATCCGCCATGTACTGGCATACATGCGACGTCAGGTCCACAAACCGTTGGTGGCTTTAGTTATTTTGTTGTTTAACTGAGAGTTCCAGTTGAGTCTTTTGCCTAGGATTACTCCCAGATATTTGATCCTGTTCGAGTACTCAACGATTGTATCGTTAAGTGAAACAATACATATCTTAGTGAGATCGTGACGTTCAAAAACGTCATGTCAGTGCAAAAAAAAAGTAATAATGGTAATACAGTTTGACTAATAATGCAGAAAATCTGCGTTATTGAACGCAACTAATGCAGTTCCTTGTTAGTATGACGTTTTTAAAAACACCGTACATCTCTCCTCGTTAACCGGCATTTTGACATAAATAAATTTCTACCGGCGGGGTTGGCGGTGTCATCAGAAACCACGTGCTCTGTCTTTTTTGCCGTTTTTAACATCGTCCACTCCGGGAGTAAAATCAATTTGTACAGTAGAAAAATGATCCTTAATTGCTGGCAACTGCTATTTGTTATTGTTACTCCTTGAGAAAGATGTTTCCATTGTTTTTGGTGTACGCACGGTACAAGATATTGTACGTGAAAATCCTCTTAATGTTACGGAGTTGTGGTTGAAGTTCCCATTCCGAGGTTGGCAACCATGAGATGATGCTCATGCGAAATTCTTATGTTTCCTCCGAGTCTGCTTAAGAGACAACTTCTAACACGACAGCTGGTATTCCGTAGACTTGCTACAGTGGGAGATATTCGTATGAGCGGACTATATTTATTTGAAATAGCTTTTAAACTAAAATTTTTCCATAATTTTTTAAAAATAGAAATGATGTATTTGTTTATTAACTATTGTTTTACTTCATTTAAGTTGAGAAAAAATTATAAATACTATACATGTATATTTTTTAACTAAATATAAAATTAGGATAGACATTCGTATCAACGCACCTTCGATTATCAAAGAAAACTAATACAAAAATTAAAATGTTTAGGGCTTAGTAACTTTTAATATTTTGTGTGGCCTCCCTTGTTCTGAATCACTGACCACTCGACACTTATGGCTGTTTTTAAGGCCTGTACGTTAGCAAATTGTCATCTATTTGCATAAACTTTCCCACCGAGAATCCTCCAAAATTTTTTTGTGATATTACAGTCAGGGCTGCAAGCTGGCCAGTCAAGTAATTGTATATTTTGGCTTAGAAACCAATCCCTCGATGACCTGGAAACGTGAATTGAGGCATTGATATCTTGTTCATCGTAGCTATCAAGGTGAGATATCAAAACGTCATCCAAAAGATCTACATCCTGAATGACTCGAACCGCAACCAACTTCAGACTGCTATAATTTCCAAACCGTTCATGACAGTGAGCTCAAATTTTGACACATGACAGATAATTTTATTATTTACAAGCCTTTTTAACGATTTGCGTCGCATTTGTGCTGAAAAATTTTTATTCGCGATGGAATTCAAACGTGATAGTGTGATTGCTTTATATTTGGCTGGAAAACCACAAGTAGCTATCGTTAGAGCCCTCCAGCACCTCAACGTGAATAAATCATTTGTGTCTCGAACCATAGCTCGTTACCGTGATACTGGCAGCGTTGCAAAACGCCACGGAGGTGGTCATAAAAAAACAGCAACATCGGCAGAAATGGTTCGGAAAGTGAAGGCTCAAATTCCGCGTCGAACTGGAAGAAAAATGGCTCGTGAGCTCAATATATCGTTGGAACGGATGCAACACATACTGAAAAATGAGCTTGGGCTCAAGCCATTGAAGTTCCAAAAAGCACACGATCGTACACCGCAACAGAAAAAAGTCGAAAGAGTGAAGGAGTTGCTACGCTTACACGAAAGTGGTGATTGCCGAATTTGTTTTTTTCCGATGAGTCGCCATTTGTTATCGAGCAATATGTCAACAAACAAAATGACCGAGTTTACTTGCCAGAGAGGTCCTTCGAAAATTTACACCTTCGGACGGCCACCAGAAATCAGGCAGCACCGATGGTGATGGTTTGGGCCGCCATAACCACCGATGGTCGCTCTCCACTTGTATTTTTGAACCGTGGCATCAAAATTAATGCGATCGTATACCGTGAAACTGTCTTAGAGGCAGTATTGAAGCCTTGGGCAAACAATCATTTCGGTCGGAGACCGTGGACATTTCAACAAGACCGTCTCACAAAGCGCGTGTCAACCAAGTTTGGTTAAAAAACAATGTTCCACACTTTATTTCTTCGACGCAATGGATTGCAAATTCTCCGGATGCAAATCCGTTGGATTTCTCTGTCTGGGGTATTTTGAAGGCGAAGGTTGGCACTAAAAAATGCCAAAGTTTGGGCCACCTCAAACAAGCACTTCGCCGGAAATGGGCTAAAATACCGCAGAGCCACTTGCGTGCAGTGTGCGATGCTTTCTTCGGCCGTCTCAAGGCCATTATTCGCGCCAAAGGTGGACATATTGAAAACTACTGATACAATTTGAAAATTGATGTATTTTCCAACATTTTTTGCTTTGGCACAATAAAATTTATCAAAAAATAAAAGAATTATAACATTTTAAAAAGTTACAGTTCGAGTAAGTCACCCTATATGTACAACTGAGAGTGCATTCACGTTGTTATAAAGCAAATAGGAAGCTTTACATTTTGTGAGAATGCACCCCATACCATAACGCTGCCGCCTCCAAAGTTAAGCTTTGATCTCACAACATTGTGCTTCCTTAAATCATGCCAATAGCAGCTGTAGCAGTCCGGACTATACAAATTAAATTTTTTTTCATCGGAAAATATTACTTTCTGCCACTCGGATGTCCATGACATATATTTTTTGGCGAAGACCAATCTCTTTTCTCTATGGACGGCAGTTAGGCATGATTTTCCTTTAAGTTTCGTCCATTTTGTGTTTGGAGAAGTGTACAAAACTCGTGCAATCTGACGAAGTGTAACAGGAAGGTTCAGTTTGTCTTTTATTTGTTTGAAAATTTCACCTTTCTGACGTAACGATAATTTTTTGTTGCCTTTTGTTGAAGCCTTTACACCATAATTTCTGACTTTTTTTTAGAAAATTTCGTACCACAGTCTCCGACCGACCGGATTGGAGTAGCGTTTGATAGCTGCTCCGCATCAGATAATCCCTTCCCAGAAGGCATGGCTGTAGAACAACACTTAGAGTGAAATTTTGAACTCAAATACTTTACACAAACCTTTATTAACAACACTTACTTTCTTTAAAATACACAAACGTTCTTTAAAAAACAAAAAACCATTCTATTTCGCGTTCTAAGCACAACTTTTAATCCATGCGCTCATATGAATGTCGCAGCCTGAAATGAGCTAACTCCACATATTGCGCTATTTCTTCAAATTCAGTACCGTTACTTAGTGAATACTTCCCTCATAACAAATACTCATACAAAAGAGTTACAAAAACAAAAACTTGGTTTTTTATTTTTGGAAATTCCTTCTTGAGGATTGAAATGCATAAAATTCTTAAAGTGCACGCATACGAATGTCTACCACTGTAGGCGACACCTCATTATTAACCCACGAAAAAGTTAATAGGAGTGTAATTTGTTTGCAATCGCAGAAATGCTATTTTTTTTTGAAAAAACGTATATAACAAAAAGACTTAATTTAAAAAATGTATTTACAAATATTTATTTCAATTCTTCGTACTTCTTCGAGAGAAAGTTTGTTAAATTTTTTCTTTTCCTTTTTTTTTATAAATAACAAAAATGTATTTTATTTAATTTTCTCTTTAAATAATAAACTTAAGAACTAATAGGAAAAAATATTTAAGCAAAACAATTACAAATAATATTTTATATAATCTATAAATTCTACTCACATTCATTTCCACATACATATATTAATATACAATACATTATAATTATTTCTTTTTTTTTATATATACTTAGATATACATATATATAATATATATATCTAGATAGTTCCTAATTTAAATTACATACAATATGATAAACTATAGATTATAGTTGCATTTTTTTTTTTATTTTTTTTTGTTTAACATTTTAAAATGCTATCAATATTTTAATTAACTAAAAATGAATTTTTTGTTTTTTTGTTTTGTTTTTATGACAGAACAGCCATCGCTCGTGCCAATCGTACTCGAAAGTCACGATATAACATTTTACCACCAACAGGAACTCGACTTAGATACATATCTAAACTCATTAAACATAAAGCTTTGCCATTCATGGGGAATTTCTGTGCTAATTCAGGAGTCACTTCAAGACCTTCCGATACAGCCATATTGATGAGCCATTTCCAAACATCCGCTCTGGACCAATCACGGGGATCAATTGGCAGGCCATCGGTACCGAATTGGATTTCTTGTCGACTGTTATGATGATGATGTTGATGATGATGACTATGTAGTGAAGAGATTTTCTTTCCACCAACATTACCGCTGGCATTGGTTTTATTCCAGAGGTGAAGATCGTTTTCATTGCGACAGCCATTGACATTGGACAGATCTAATGGTGGCACTCTGCCAGCGTATTTTGTAAAACTTGATTCGACTTGCATTTTCGTAAGGATCTGTAAAAAAGAAGAATAAAAGAATTGAATCAATTGAATTTAATTAATGATGAGTAATATATAAAGAATTCGCAAAAAAAAGGTCAGGTCCAAGAATGGAAACTTGTGGCTTATTAAAAGTACAAAAATGAGGAAATCTGAAATTCTATCTTTTGTGATACTACCTATTAGGGACATAAATACTGTTACACAAAAAAATCAGCGCCAAATGAAAACGAATTAATATTTAAGCAATTTTTTTGTTTGTTTTTATTGGGTTATTCAATAGCTACAAATCTTAGAACAACTTATTCGAAATGACTTCCATTTGCCTTCCAGCACGACTTAAGACGATGTGGCCACTCATCGATTGCGAGCCGCACTTCATGCATGGGGAAATTGTCCACTGCACGGACAAGGGCTCGCTCCAACCACTCAATATATGAGTGTCGAGTAGAGGAAGCCATGGCCCCTAATACGGACCAAAACTTGTAATCCAACTGGTTGAGATCTGGACTACCAGCTGGCCAATCATCCGTAGATATAAAGTCCGGAACGTTGTTTTTTGGCCACAGTTGAGTCGTTTTTGCTTTGTGAGCTGGAGCAGAGTTTTGCTGGAAAGTCGTTGGCTTGTTGTCTCTCAACTTTACAATGGGTTCCAAGACGGTCAATTGATATACTTTGGCCGATGTTTTCACTCCTTTCTCGCAAAAATGGAGCTTGGTAACGCCATCGTAGCACACTCCGGACTATACCATTACAGACGCGGGATGGTGGCCTCTTTGAACCCTCGGGATGAGTTGGGATGCTTCTCTGGATGACCGAGCATACACACGATTGTTCTGCTTATTGAACGATTCTTCTACGGTGAAGATTTTCTCGTCAGTAAACAGAATTCGTCTGTGAGCGTAACGCTTTCGATCTTCGCTTGCGTTTTTCCTTCAATGCTGCGGTGAGCAGGTGTCCAGTGTGTCGCTGGTACGCGCTGAGTCCTAAATCTTCTTTGATAATGCGAGACATGGATTTTTGCGAAATTTGCATTTCCCGCGACAAGATTTTCTGTTTTCGCAGCGGTTTTCAGTCGATTCGTTTCTTCACGGCTTTGATCGCTTTCGGAGTTCTCACAGTGCGCGGACGGCCGGATCTTTGACGGTCTCGTACTCCACCAGTGTCCTCAAACAACTTCACAGCACGATACACAAAATTGCGAGTGATTCCAAGCGGTCGCAACGACCTAAAGATATCGCCTTTTTCCATGTTGCATTTAAGTAGACCAACTACAGCAATACGATTTTCGATGTCGCCCCATGTCGCCCCAAATGTAAAAAACTTTTTACGTCACAATGAAGCTTAAATATCAACTGTCAAATCGCAATCAATACGAAATGGATGCACCCAGTGTTGCATTCGTAATGAATGAGTTCAGTTGTGTACCAGTATTTACTTATGACTTGACTAGGTATTGATACTGAAAACCGTCAATCATTAGATACACGTAGTAGCGTCTGACCCTTTTTACAACTAAGTAGCAATATATCCCAGAGCGTGGATTGTTTTCGGTAATAGGCAGTCACTTCGCGAAATATCTTAACAAACAATTGAAGTTTGTCATAAAATTAGAATGAAAATTCAAGATTTACGACATACCATGACCAGAGTGTTCCAAATGAATAAATTTTAGAGTTACGGACAGAGCGCTAATCCCTGAGGAAAACCACAACTGAATTTTATGATTTTCTTTGGCTAAGTGTAACAACACACCATGAATATTCATGAACGAGGGCTTAGTGCTTCGGATTCCTTAATACATAAAAAGATTCAAACAAAAAAAGAAATTAAACAGCGGATATGATTGCTCTTAAGAAAATTTCTCTAATTCTTACTCAGACACTGTGATTCTAAAAACTTTCCTGAAATTCACAGAAATTCAGATTTCCCCTCGAAGCACAGTCAGTGTAATAGCATTTGCCCAGGCGCAAGCATTTTTATTATCTACTTTAAAATGCAATAAGGAAATGCGCATTCATTTTTTAATTTCCCGACCTTACGAGTATGAATACTGCAAAAAAAAAAAAAAAAAAAAAAAAAAACTTCGCTTATCACTTTATTTTAATTAGAAGCGAAATTTATTTAATTTTTTATTTTTTTTTTTCACTAAATGAAACAAGAAAAACAAAATTTCATTTGTTTTCGCAATAAATCATCATCCATGAGGGGGGGGATTTAGTGTTTAGAGCGGGACCAAATTTACATAAGCTGCTCTCATATCTCTTCCCATTTTGACAAGGGAGACCGCGGTAAACAATCCAACTTAATACTCGTAAATCATATGTTTGTCTATTTTTAAGTACAGGAAATGGTGGATGCATTTTTTTTTTAAATTTTTCATTTTATAATCTGACTTCGAGTTCGAATTCGAAATACGAATATGCATGACCGAATGTGTCTTTGAACTTTATGGCTCTGCGGATTTGAAATGGAAATCAACGAAGACCAAGTAAAAGTGAAAAGGTTTCTGTTTTTTTTTTTTTTTTTGCTATTAATTTCGTCGATTGGTATTGTCAATGTCGACATGACTTGCATGTGAATTACCCACTAGATGACAATTGGGGTCAAGTGAAATTTTTCTTTATTAATTGCACTCTACTTAGATACACAAAGGCACTTGTAGTCGTTGCTGTACATTAAGAAGGAAAAATCTTCATTGCAAAATTTTGTGGTCATAATGCTGTTACATGCACATACAAATATAATACTTTTGCTTATTCAGGTCTTACAACATTCGACCTTTGTCAGTCAATGCAACCACACGTAAGTCAATTCATATCCGGCTTGACTATATGACGCCTAAATGTGAACAACGTTTGCTGTATTGAATCCGCTCATGTACGGGTACATCCATACGAATACATGGGCGAAACGAAGTGGACGGCGCCCCTGGTTTCAATATATTTTTTCTATTGAATTTTTCACTTTGTTGGGCAGCTGTCGATTTATAATTACACACACCGCAATTGTTATTAATTGATTTTGTTATTGCACATAACTCCAAGTCAATGTCGTGAAAGTAATTGAAATTGCTTCAAGGAATTGACTGGGGTTACAGCATCACTGATTATTATTATTATGCATCGCTCGATTTTATTGGTTTTACTTTGGAAAACCCTTTTGTTTAGGAACAATTTTGATTGCATAATAAAACTATAAATATATTCGTGTACCAGTATGTCGATTCCAGGCATTCGTTTGGATGTTATTTTGAAAGGGTGCTCTTGCCCAATATGGTGCATCTATGTGGTTCGATAAATCTAAAATGGGAATTATCTTAATTGGGGTGGATACTGAAAGATACAAAGTAGGAAAGAGAAAATCTGATCTGGATATGTCGGAACGGTTTTTCCAATTAAGAAGAAAAATGGAGCATGGTACTTTATCTGGTTTTAATTAACCCCTTGTGACCTATAAGATGTGCGTGAAAATTAGAGAACAACTTAGCTGGGAAACCGTGGGAGTTTTATTATCTTTCAATTTCTTTGTCCATAGAGTTTATTCTCATATCACCCCTTTCATTTGCTCTTGAGCGTAAGAGGATTTAGCTACATGGATTCCTAATTGATCAGCCTAAAAGGCACTTCTTTGTTGTGATAACAAAGCAAATTTCTGAAAAAAATACTCTTTAGTAACGCGGAATTGATCTTGCCAGTATACAACGCAAAGACATGTATGACTGATGCTGATCGATGATCACTCATTATGGGAATATTTAACCAAATATAGGGCAAGTCAGCATACTAGCTTCTGGAGTACAATATAGACCCTGATATTAACACTCCCAAAAGCAAAGCAATAAGGTTCAATAGTTCGTCTTGTTTTATCTTTGTACCTATCGTGTCATAGGAAGTCAACAATACTTTCAAAATATTTTCTTCGGTTTACGTATCAGCTTTCTCGAATTCATCCCATGTGACTTTCCTGAATATATTATGTACATAACTGCTAGTTCCAGTGCACAGCATAATTTATAATGAAGTTGTTTTCTTGCATTGAGATGTGACAGATCCATTGAAACTTCCGTCGCCACATAATGAACCTGCATGGGCTTCGTTTAAGCCAGAAGATTCTTGAAACAAAATGATAAGAACTAGCCTGCACCCTGGCAGTGAGTGTGGAGATTAATTTCCACGTATTTCGCAATGTTCGCGGTACTTAGGAAAACTGCCTACTTCACCAACTCCTGTCCACCAAAGACTACCTTCTTAAAGGAATTTGAAAGATTGAGTGATTTCGCAATTTCGGCAAGATGATATAAAGGGCGTAAGACAGACACATACTCGTACCTTTCCTCGGTGATCCACAAGTGAGGAAACACTCACGTGTCTACTAAAGGGTGACCAGATAAGGACGATAGGAAAAAAAATTAAATAAAACAACAACGATGTGAGATATAAAATGATATATGTTCATTATGTTACGAGTAGCACATCATTCAAATAGCCGCCCCGGCTTCGCTGGCACTGCTTCAAGCGGTCGTTATTCCGGCATTCCGGCGTTATTCCGGCAGCACCGTGTCGAATGTTGGCCTCAAGCTCGTCCAAAGTGGTTGGCTTGTTAGCGTAGACTAAGGACTTGACCTAGCGTCAGAGAAAATAATCTAGTGGTGTCAAATCGCATGATCGGAGCGGCCAATTGGTGATGCCATAAAACGGACCAAACAGTCAATTTTTGTGGATGCATTGATGTTTGACCGAACACTTGTGGATTATATTCTCTCCAATAACGGCAATTTTGCGTGTTGACATAGCCGCCGAGCCAAAAATGAGCCTCGTCCGAGAAGATGATTTTTTGGCCAAAATTCGGATCTCCGGCCAATATTTCCAGCGTTCAATTAGCGAACTCACAGCGTTGCCTATGGTCGTCCGGCTGCAAATCTTGCGTCAGCACAATTTTATACGGATGTAGGCGTAAATCCAATCGCAAAATAAGCCGGGTTGACTCTCTAGCGAAGGCCCATTCAGCTGATCGACGCCAAATCGACATTTCTGGGTTGTTTTCGTTAGTGGCGCCAATCTCTGTCTGGTTGGTGTACTCACGCTCAAACCTTTCCACGGTGCGAGGGATTGCCTGCCCACTAAAGCCATGATGACGACCAACCTCTCGATGAAATTCACGATGCGTATTTATAACTGAACCAGAATTACAATATTTTTTAATAATTTCCACACGTTCGGCAAGCATAAAACGATGCATGATGAAATGACAAACCTTACTGAATATTTTGGCAGCTGGCTGTCATTGGTAACTTTAACAGCTGCTGAAACATAACAATTGTAAAAAACTATCATTGCTATCTGGTCACCCTATTTAATGGGTGGTTCTATCATTGGTGCTGACGCAGTTTGGTTAAAACCTTTTGTATGCTATACGACTGGTGAGTATTCGGGGATTTTTTGCTTTGAAACTCGAATTGAAGTTCGATACCATAGTGCTGCTGTCGAAATGGTTTAATATCACCGCAAAGTGTTTCCTCCACCTACAGAGCTGATCGTTTAGATTTTCCATAAGTTGTTGCTTTGAGCTGTGTCTTTCAGTGAGCTCCTGAATGGTAACATAGGTGGTCCTACAATCACAATGGTCTGGCCCCGGAATGCAACTCTACAGCGGTAAAACTTTAATGCTTTTCGCACTTTATACTGTGACCTCTTTTTGCTTTGCTCTGGAATCCCGAAGTCTGTGGGTGTTGAACTATCAACAGATCCAATACGAAGGGGTACTTAAGCTACCACAGTATGGTGGTCTGGTTTCAATCCAATTTGGGATCCTCGATACAATCGGCTAATTGTAGTGTAGTCTATATGGTTCTATGTCCATTGTCAATCAGAATGGAAATATCATTCTGCTCACGAGAAGTATAGACGATATGGAGAGACTCACAGATCTAGAAGTAGAGGTGCTCCAATTGAATTAAGAATGCAACATAAGAGCGACTTTTGTATGGAATCTACGACCTAGATCCGATCCATAGGAATAATAATTCACTGCTTACTTAACCCACGGATTGGGTCGATTGTGCCCATTTAACTCCGGAACCATTTATGAATTTATGAATCTTAAAAGAGTCTTTAGGTCAAACTTCAAAACGGGTTCGATGATAATAGAGTTCGTAGAAATTCAGCTATGTGACATTGTCCGCAGAATAAAATTCGGTTTTCACTGGATGGGAAATTATAAGAAAATATGTATCTAGGGCTATATGTATCCCTAAAAGAAAAGAAAAATTCGGTTAGTTTCTATGGATAGATAACAAAATCATGTCACTTAAGGCCCCTGTTGTTTGAATTAAAAGTAACAAGATGGGAGAGCAGCACAGTAGGACTATTTTAATTCAATCTGTTGAATTTGGACTTGCAATCCCATGGTTATGCAGTTCTTTATTGGTAATGTTGATATACCATATGTGATCCCATTGTATCTACACCATAAATGGCACTTTCGTGGGATAGTTTCATTCCTTCGCTTGAATAAGGCAATTTCCTGTATTCCATCAGAGTGTGATCATAACTTTTGAATCATCTACATATGATATAATAAAATTTGTTTTCACTCATATGTCACCAAAACTGATTCAATAAACTTAAATATCTTCCCACCCAAAATATCCAAATTAAATACCATTCAGTTTAGTTGAGGCTGTTTTTGTTTCTTTCTTTTTCTTGTTTTTGTACATACTCGTACATCTGATATCGGTTTGATGTTTGAAATTTTGAAAATGTCTTTCCCACGCATCGCATACCACATATGTTTCTGTTTTTAATTACATATTGCGTTGTTTGGCTAGATGAGAAAATCATCATGATCTTCATCATTTCTCTCCCCATCACCATACAAGCTAAAAGTGGGTACTTAAAAAGTTGTTCTCCCTTCCTTTGCCCCCCTTCAATTTCGAACATTTTAAAGATGGTTCATTTTAGAGCTCCTCCATTGACAAGACTTTGGCGTGTAACCTGATTTCTTATTCCCTCTATTCACTTGTTTTCCTGGTAATATTTTAACCCTATACCACTCACTAAGCAAATGTAAAGATCATAAGTCTAAGAAGACCTTAAAAAGACACTTCTCATCCTATTGCAGGAAGATAGATTATAAGAGATTAAATGTATCTACTATAATGCAAGGGTCATGTCAATGACATAACCCGAACATCTTGTAAATGCTTTCCCTCCCTCTCAACGATCACCATATCTGAGACTTTAATTTGCATATTAATCGGATTAAGATCCACTCGATTTTTCATCGTGACAAAGAAAGATATCTCGAATAAAGGGTGATCCAACTTTTCAAGAGGATTCCGGTATTGTTGGAAGAATTTTAAAAATTTACCCATACAATTCGTTATCAGAGGAAATTAATGGAGACTAAAGTCATAAATTTCACAGCACCACAGTATGCCATACAAATAAGAAAAAAAAAAAAATGTAAGTAAAAAACACGATCAATCGGCCGACGTACCAATTGTATGGGAGTATCTATCCAATTCGTATAACGATAGGATTGTAGTTGCGTCAACCCATAAGTGACCGGATACCATAAGCTATCAATATAAAACACGAGGCATATTCATCTTCAGTTTTCTTCTTTTTTTTTTCAATTTTATTTGGTTTCGTTGGTTTCGTATCTATAATATGTACGAGTATCTGTAGCTTGTTTTCGTCTCGCCGTGGCCAATATATACAAAAATCTAGAGAGCCAAGCGCATTAGTGGAGATCTAGCAATACCGTCGTCGTCTTATAGGAAAAAGATTTAGCTCGGGTGGTCGTTGTGATCGCTTTTGTGAGTGATGGGTTGGTTGGATGCTGTGCTGTAGCTGTATCTTTATCTATAAACCCCATGAATTTTAAGTTTTTTTTTTTTTCTTCTTCTTCTTCTTCTTCTCTTGGGATGGCATTGTGGATCATACTAGAACACAACGGCGCATCGTATAGACAAGAAATGCAGACGAGTTGTATAGAAATTCCGCCAACAACAAAGTCGTGTTTTTCAAAACGACGAAAATTCCATTCTAGGGAGTGCGGTGTATTTATTATTTTTATTTTTTTTTATTTATTTTTTTTTTTTTCGTTTCCTTTGGTTGGTTATAAATTATTTAAAAGTATCTACAATATGTAAACCATATGGCTGTCAAATTTTATTGCCATCGGAATTAAATGAAATTAACACACGTCACGAAAAATGGAAACAAAAATATATTAACGTTTCTTAGCTTGATCTATGGGCTTAGAATTGAAGTCGAGCTCTATCTCGTTTTGGTATTTTTGTATCTTTAGGGGTACATACTCGTACATACATATATGTATAAGCAATACCACAGGGGTGCTTTTCTTCTTTTCAATTGAGTTTGATTTCTTTTAATGAAACAAAATTGATTGCCATAAATCAATCGTTTATTAAGCCTTTCTTCTGAATACGATTTTAATTGATCGGGGGCATATGGGTTACATACTTGAAGATGATGGGGCCTTGGTTTAGAATGAGAGAATAGTTCGAGCATTCGAATGTTTGGGTATCTAAGTGTGTGACATCATCATTTTTCATCACCCGCTGTTTGATGGAATTGCTCTTTGAAGTCATCTTTAATGATCGAGCCACAGCAAAGTATGAGTAGAAACGGCACGTAGAGGAAAAATAACAAAAAAAAAAAAAACACTCGTAAATTTTCTTAAGTGGCACTGACAAGAATGTGACGCACAAATAAATTTTCAAATTTAACAGAAATTGATGAAATAAATCAGAAATGGGTTTTGAAATTTCTTGAATTTAACAATTCAGGGCGGATTTTTGTTATTTTTGTCCGGAAGAAGGGAAATATTTTAAAATCTTGAAACTCTTTCGTTCAAAACTGCAACACCATTACCAGACAAAATAAATAAGCCGGCAAATTTGCGACATGTTGCTCCTAGACACCCACCTTCAGAAAAGTCCGAAAAAGGTCTTGGCCGAATGCATACGAGTACAAATTTAAAGAAAGCTTGCGTAAGGTCATTCTTCTGATATGAATAAGAAAGAACAGACAGACCTCTGTTGATAAAATGGAAACTAACAACAAAAATAAATGCTGGGTCAGCTCCATCAGATACCAGACGTTTAGAACGTTTCATTCTGTTATGGACCAGCAAAATAGAAGTATTGGGTCTACAAGTAAGTTTCCAGCGTTTGTCAGAGATGGCGCCACCAGTGGATCCCGTGCAGAAATGTTAGATCCCATGTGTTTTATTTGTAGGTTTTGTATCTGTCAGCAACTTTGCAGCGTTATATTTGAGCAGTTCTGTCGGTGTCGTACATTTTATCGAGCAAAATCATGGCAAGTTTCCAGCCAAATAAACGTCATTTGCGGGAAGCGCTGCTTTTATTCTTTAATATGAAGAAAAGTGCAGCTGAGGCCTATCGTTTGCTTTCGGAAACTTATGGGGCGGAATGTATTGGTGAATCGACGTGCCGCGAGTGGTTCAAATGGTTCAAAAGTGGCGATTTTGGAGTTGAAGACAAAGATCGCCCCGGAAAGCCGAAAAGTTTTGAAGACGAGAAATTGGACGCTTTACTGGATGAGGATCCGTGTCAGATTCAAGAAGAACTTGCTGCATCATTGGGCGTCACGCAACAAGCCGTTTCCCTGCGCCTAAAAGCACTGGGATTCATTCAAAAGGTTGGAAACTGGGTGCCGTACGAATTGAAGCCAAGAGACGTCGAACGGCGATTTTGCATGTCCAAAATGTTACTGCAGCGGTATAAAAATAAATCATTTTTGCATCGTATTGTCACTGGTGATGAGAAATGGATTTATTATGATAGTCCTAAACGCAGAAAATCGTATACAAAGCCCGGCGAGCCCGCCCAATCGACGCCGAAACGAAATATTCACGTGAATAAGGTCATGCTCTGCATATGGTAGGATCAAAAGGGTGTCGTATAAGGAAGTGAGTCGTAGATCAGTCAAACGGATATCTTTCTTGTTAGTGGATCTACAACGATAGCTCGAAATAAATTTAGTGATGAAATTAAATCTCAAATAATTGAAGAGTTTTTTTTAATGGAGAGACTCAAATTTCTATAGCCAAGAAATACTATAGAAACAGATCCATTGTTTCTCGGCGAATCAAAAAATATAAATCAAAGCGATATGTAGGAACAGTGCGTTTGGGAAGCCGACCGCGAAAAATTTTGGAGAAGATGGATAGAAGAATTTGCGCTTTATTTAAAAAAGACCTGTTTGTGACTTCCCAGAGAATTGTGACATTACTTAAATTACTCGTTCATGCAGCTACAGTTTGAAGACGCGCAATCGAAAACGACTTAAAAAAGTTACAGGCCTGCGAAAAAGCCTATGCTTAAAAAACTGCATTTGTAGAAAAGGTTCTTCTCAAAATATCTTGTTTTAAAAGCATAAGCATAAGCCAAACAAATCGTTATAAATCATTAGGTTAAATTTCGCCAGAATGCATCTGAATTAGTCCATAGACAAATGGCGAACTGTCCTTTTCAGTGACGAATTTAAGTTCAATCTGGTCAATTCAGATGGTATGTCAAAAGTTAGACGTCAGAAAGGAGAGAGACTCAACCCGCGGAACTAGAAAGTTACATCAAAGCATGAAGGTGGTAGTGCGATGGAGTGGACATGATCCTCAGCCAATGGTGTTGATCCCTTTCAGCGGATTGAAGGGATAATGGATCGTTTCAAATATAAAAGCATTATGGAGATGGAAATGATGCCCCATGGTGAATGGAATATGCTGCTTCGATTAGTGTTTCAGCACGGTAATGACCCGAAGTACACGTCGAAGGTTGTAAGGGATTGGTTAAACGCCAATAGGGTGCAAGTTCTTGAATAGCCAGCACAATCACCAGACTTGAATCCCATTGAAAATCTATTCGGGATACTAAAGTGACGGACTGCAGGAGAACGTTTTACGAATAAGCGAGAACTGTTTCAAGCATTAAAAACTGGATGGCAAAAAATATCGGAAACCACAATTTTAAATTTAATATCTTCGATGCTACTCAGATGTGTTGAAGTTGCTAAAAATAAGGGCTCTTATACAAAGTATTAGATTTGTTGCTTTAGTTTTGCACACTGCCATATATTACAAATACTGTTTTTTCTTGTTATTTTCTTATATACGAGTTGTCATCCTTTTGGAAAATACACTATTATACGAAGGTTGTCTGAAAAGTTTCCGACCGAAACGTGAAGATAGCGGCACTCATCACTAAAAGCTAGTGAATACTAGTTATGCATCTTTTGACAGTTACTTACAGTCATTTAGTTTTTAGTTTGCAGTTTTTAGTTGACAGTCGATGTGAGTGCTTTTGGTGAAAATGGAAAAAATTGATTATCGAGCTCTTATTAAATTCTTGTTTTTGAAAGGCAATACGCCTACGCAAATCAAAAATGAGTCTGTGTATGGGAACTCTGCAACAATCCTTTACCACAGTGAAATTTTGGGCAGCTGAATTTAAACGTGGCCGTAAGAGCTTGGGAGATGATGAACGTTGGGGACGTCCAAAAACTGCAACCACTGACGATAACATTGCTAAAGTTCACTAAATGGTGTTAGACGACCACCGAATTAAAGTGAGGGAGATAGTAGAGGAAATGAAATGATAGATGAAAATGTCCAAAGAACGTGTTTGTTACAAGTACTATTTGGACAGGTTAGAGAGATGGGAGCATCGCTGAGAGAAGTGTGTAAAGTTACAAGGAGACTATGTAGAAAAATAAAAAGGAATTTTGAGAAAAAATGTCTTGTATTATTGTTCGACCGGAAACTTTTCAGTCAACCCTCGTATTTCTTTTTCTTCATTACAAAAATCTAGAATTCATTATTTTTAGAAAGTTCATTAGGAAAAAAAAATATTTCCATTTATACGTTCCAACTAAATTTGTTGCTTTTGTTTTGCACAATACGATAAATCTTTGCAATGAATTTTTCGAAATGTCAAATATTTGACATATCCCGCCAACATTTTTTTTCAAAATAAATAAAATTTATTCACCAAGTGACAGATGAACTGTCATTAAACGTCATAGATATGTACATATATCTGTGCTATCAGGTTTCTATGATGAACTCTTAAGCGGAGTTGAATTGTTTTTCTTTTGTGACAATCGCTAACATGCTTACAAAACAAAAAACACTGTTAACATGAGTTAGCAACATCGAAGATCCTCTAACTGAATACAAAAAATTAGAAAAAAATATAAACGAGGATCGCAGCGATCACATATGTAAAAAGTCTCAAAGTTCTAATTTCAATGAAATAAAACCTAATAGTGATCACTTCCTGACAGTCTACTATCTGTCAACCCCTTTCTAAGTTCTGCCATTCCACTGTGCATCTTTCGAAACAATAACATAAGCTAGACGTAAATGCAACTGCCACGACGATCATTACGAGTATGATGACGATCACGACGACGGCGGAGTAGTGATTATGTGCCATCTACAATAACGAGTACTTTGCTAGGCCCTGCTGCCGTGTTCTCCACCTCTCCGGATGCACTGCAAACCTACAGATAAACTGCAGTGGTTTGTAGACGGGTTGTTCTTTATTTTTTTTTTTTAGTTATCATAGTCATGGCACAGTCGGACGCAGATCAGGTCGGTGACTCAGCAAAGAAAATTTCCAATCCGCTTTGTGGACTGTGATCTGACGTGGTTTCTGGTTGCTGCCGTCAGTCAATCTTTGCATCTCTTATGGTGTCGTATGCCATTACAATGATTAACACCATACAATGCACTGCACTAACAAAAAAACATTACAATTTCAGTATGTGTTGTCTGCGTTGAGCTGGGTTACGATCGTTTTCTCCTCTTATTCCACCAAGTCTGTCTGTATTCACATATTTGTCTGTCTGCCTGGTGGTTTGTTGAAGGCGAAAAAGATATAAACTCCGATTTGTATCTATGTGGAGATTTACTACACACATCAAACGTCAAATGTGCATATGCCCGTCTGTTGGCTGCTTAATGTGTCTTCTGATCTTCCTCCTGCCGCCCACTACCCCCCCACAACACACACGATCTGATCAATTTTTGTTGGTTTTAGTGTGAAATATATTTTTATTGTTGGCGCCAAGAAGTTGGGCGGTTTTCCCTCATTTTTTCTTCTTTTTTTTTGTATCAGAAGCCAACGCGCGGTCGCATAAAGTAAATTCGCTCTGATTGATGTTTATCCTTCATGTCGCCAGTCGGGGTAACGCTGGAGTAACGCCAGAGCTAGCTTTTTAATTAGCTTACACACGGCACTGGCCGACTATCATATAAACATTCCAATTGCCAGACTAGGAAGTTGAAAATCAAAAAATTGAAAGTAGGTATTGCGGGCTATGCCCCGCATATTCAGAGTAAGGTGACTTGAATGAGTTGACACTTGATTAATTTAAGGGTTTCCTGTGACAGATACATAGGTAGATACACTCAGAATTTTAGCAAAACGAAGCATAAGAAAAAAAAAAAACAAAAAAATAATCTCTCCACAGGATGTTGCTACAACGACAACCCACGGTATTACCACCGATCACCAGGGCATATGTCTCTCGGGATTAGTTCGAAAAGCAATTGGAAATTCCAAAATTAACACAGCGTCCGTCCTCTTTTGTGGGAGTGCAAAAAATGGCAAAAACAAAATTTCAACCAAAAAAAAAAAAGCAGAAACATCATTTTTTCTTTCGTCTTCTTCAAAAAGAATGTGAAAAAGATTGCAAAGAATTTTTGTGAAGCGTAGCATCCGGTGGATTAATTTTTTTTGTTTTTGCTTTATTATTTTTTTTTTTTTATTCCACCACTTAACATCTCTGTCTGTCTGCCGTTCGTTTCGTTACTTTCGTCTACTAGCTGCAGATACTTTCAGTTTTTACCTCTCCCCGACTTTTGCAATATTAGAGAAGAAAGGTCTATTTTCAGAATACGGAAAGGAATTTGGATCTCCCCAAAGCGCTCATTTATTGTTTGAGTTAAAGGAATTCTAAACAAAAATAAAATCCAGGGATGTCCGGAGGGGGAGCGAACGAAGAAAATTACAAAAAAAAAATAAAAAATTTGAGAAACTTTTACTTAAAATGCTAAAACGTTTGGGAAAATATGATAAACACTAAAAGCCGCCACCCACCACATCTGTTTATTGGTTTTGTCTTTGGAAAACAGAAGCCTTCACGAAGGTGATGTCGGAATTGTTCCTCAATTTTGAGGTTTTCGATATTTCTTCACTATACACACACTTTGTTGTGATATGTGGTTTTATAAATAGAAATAGGACAAAGCACATTTAAGTACATATAATACAAACAGTTTTTATTCATCTTGTGTACATAGTTCAAATAGTACGAATTGTAATAATAGAAAATTGGTACTTGTAGAGCGAGTGCCCAGAATGTCTTTAGACTATTAGACTATTTTCGTTGGATTTAGGAATCCGGGTTTCGTAATTCATAATTTTTCATTGAGATTAAAGATTGACAATAGTGGTTCTGTTTATTTTTAAACTAAACTTCAATGACATGAGTGTCAATATAGAAGTACATTCTTGATTGTAAGTTTTTTTTTTTTTTGTAAACGGAGTAGTTTTATGGACGTATTTAATTTTTTTTTTGGAAAAACGTTTGCTATATAAAAGACTCAACGTCCATGAAGTGCTCTATGATATGAGACGCCGAGAGAAATACTGATAGGGATTGACGTTCATACTTCGAAGAGGATAGGTATACGAAATATCTTAGAGTTCCTCCTGGCGATTTTGATGTTATCTACCCATGACTATAGTGAATGTGGATGGGCTTGGCAATTTAAGTCTAATGAACGCGAATACGACAGACTGTGTGTATTCAAGAAATATCTTTAATAGCTCCCTTCTGTAAAAAGGAACCTTTATCAGTTTGGGAAACACCAGCTAAAAAAAAAACTTGTTTACCAAGCAAGAAATTGGTCTATAGTGCTTCCTTTCGCCCAGCAAGTGCTCTATGATTTGAATTTCTCCCTATGGCAAAGATTCCCACTTTTTCGCTATTAGGAGTTGGTAAAAAATTATATCTTCCATCTACGTAATTTGAACCCTACTTCTGCAAAATACATCTACATATGAGTGTGTTTAGATTATTGAAAAAATTGGTTACGTAATCTTCTCTGCAACTTCTGGAAAATCTTCCTGTTAATGAATTGCAAACGCCATTACTTTTCCAATTCATGCTAAACCAAAGCAGTCTTAACGTAAACGGCTCTTAGCTGGCAATTCTTTAGGCCAAGTTTTAGAGTCGAATGGCAAAAGTAGAGTGTTTTCTTGTTCCGTTTCATTTATTTGGTAGCTGTAAAGAAAGCTACTAGAGACGCTTTGGATCTGACAGCAATCTCGTTCAAAAATTCGATTCGCAGTCAACAATTACCTGAAACGATTCTATTTGGAAACAGCGCTTCTATAACAGCTTTGGAAATGGATTCAAATCCACCCACACAGTCATAAATACAGGGAATTCGTTGTATTTTATCCATACATTGTCGCTGGTATCTTTATCAATTCATCATGCTAAGACCCCAATATCATCATGGATCTTATTCACACTATGGCTACGACAAACAAGGACATTTTTTTCAGAATGGGTGAAGGCAAACGATACTTTTTCTGCTAGTTCTTAGATGCTGCGGTTCCAACGGATTAAATCACAAATATTTCCTTAACTGTAAGTTTAGGTCTAACCAAATGAAGTTGGAGACATTTCTCTAATGCGATGACTGCAATATCAATGTATTTTGTAGCCCCCAATTTCTAGGGTTCTGAATATGATATGTCCTTCAAGTACCAGTGCCGATGTCCTCCTTGCGAACGCCCTTGAATACCAACCATATGAAGAAGCAAGATTGAGTCTAGCATGAATGATTCGGCACCCGAACATTTACTCTATTCAATGGCTTAGACCTTAAGATCGTTCGGGGCTCATCTTATAGCTCATCCTTTAAGAAAAATAAGGATATGCTGTTTTGATGCTTTTTTAGTTGTGTAGAAGGGGCTTCGACCGTCTTGAGTTTACTTCAATAAACGTGAATTTAGAAATTTACAAATTGGTGTCCTAATATCATGTCCGGCACTGGCCTATTTTTAATTTATTATCCAAGTTCGAGGCGTTAGAAAAGACAGAATATATAGTTCAACAATGTAGAGATCGCGAAAGGTCAAACGATTGGCTAGATAAACTTGAAAACTACGTCAAAAAGCCCGGAAGGCTTTAGTGTCTTGGACAATGACTTCCAACAGATGGAGACACCATTTAATTGTAATTTTTTTGGGACGTACGAGTATAAGGTGAATGATCGACACAGTAAATCTAATCCAGACGTCGTAAATATTTGTAAAAACTCCGTCGTTTGGTCATAAATTAGCATGCGCCACAGTTCGGCCCAAATACCAATGTTAATAAATTTGAGAAGCGTAGATGATAAGTAACTGTCGCCATAGTCCTTTGGCCCGTCAGAAATAACTGAACAAAGAAGAAACTGAAGAGAATAATCTGACAACACTGCACTGAAACGTTAAAGTGAAATGAACTTTGCCCAGAGCTAACCTCTTTTTCATGTCACAGGTTCCACTGTGTTTATCTTGCATCGTGACCATAACGTCGCCAGTAATTCCGTGATGATTGCTCTTTTGTTGTTCGGTTCAGTTTCCTGACTTCAATATGGTTTATGAAGAATGCGAAATAACTTCAACTTGCCATAGCTATAGCTGTAGTCATAGTTTTATGTAGCTGTTGCCGTTGTTGACTTGCAACATGATACGTGAACGCGATTTCTTTAAGTCGTTTGCGAAATCAGCACAAACAAGCGCAGCAGCAGCAGCAGTTACAAACCTCAATCACCACTCTCCGGGCACTCTCCACGAAAGAAAATAAAAAATAAGGAACTACATACAAGAAGACCACACTGGCTTGAGATTTTCTGTGCAATTGTAGAGTTATAAACTGAAATGCTTTTACCACAAAGGCAATGACTACAAGGAAAGGCACACACGAAAAACTGCAACTCCAACAACTAAAACAACTGCAACTGCAACAAAAAGAACTCGTTTCGGCGACATAAATATTGTTTCATCTCTCACGTATAGGAAAGCGCAGTGTGGTTCAGCTCTGTTCCAGCTTCAGCGCCATAAATTACGCGACCAAGACCAAGTCATTGTGTGCCATGTTGTTGCTGGTTAGTTGGTGCCGCTGTTGCTGCTTCTGACTCTTGCTGCAGCTCTGGTACAACACTTTGTGTTTCTTCATTATTCTTTGGAAACGACCAGGCCAACTACTCGTACACAATTACGAGTATGACTACGAGTTCGAGTACGAGTACTCAAGCCAAGTTTGGGTAAAAAAAAAAAAAAAAATCAAATAAAGGTACTTCAACGACGACGCGCAGCAGCACTACTTGGTCGGGTTCGGGTAATGACCTCCGAGCGAGCAACTTAAAAGTTGTTCAAGTTGTTGGCCCCTACGCCAGTGGCGGTGGTGGTGCGGACGACAAGCAACACTGTCCAAGACCAAATAACGAAGTTTACCTTTGCGGCAGAATAATACTTTTTTGGGAGCAGGCAAATATTTGCCTTTGTCTCTGCTGTTGTTGAAGTTCCAGAAGTGGCAGTATGGCCACAGAACAAAAGCTGAACACAACACCAAGTAACTTTAAACAAACATACCTACGCAAGCGGCATCTGACGGTTTAAAATGGTGAATGCGCTATTGCTATGTAGTTCAACTGAGTCAACAAGTTTTGCATTTTTACCTCGAACCGAACCGGCCAGGAATTTGTATTTCCAATTAACATTCCGTAGAAAATTGAAGGCGACGACTCTTTGGCATTTTAAAGTATCCGTATCTATTTACGAATTCAGTATACGACGAATATTTACTAGTATGTATCTATAATATACATATATGATCAAATGTAGTGGTGGGTATGTTCGTTTATGTGTCATATGCTGTTGTATTGAAACCGTATGCGAGGAGAGATGTTTGACGAGATTAGGAAAGAGGTGTGGGTAATAAAGTGGGTTATGTGTGAAATATCTCATCGTTTTGGTAGAAATCAACTTCATTGAATGTTAATTGCTTAAGGAGTTCTTTAAAGAAATCCAAACGCTAACGCTAACGCAAACGCAAACAAAATGAGTCATTTTGGATGATTGTTGTTGGTAATACGAGCAGCCGTAGCTGAGTGTAGTTGGATCGGCCGGACGTTCGGCTGTACGATTTCACTTTTTCATATTCCTGTAACTCTGTGTAGGTATGTAGCATAACAGTGTAAGGAATAACTGGAGGCTCCGTGTCTTATCCTTCAAACCCGTTGAATGTATGCTGCTGGTGAAATTTTTGAAGAATTAGGTACACGGAAAATGATCAAAAAAAGATTAAGAGTTTATCCAAGCTGCATAGCATTTTAGGTAGCCAATTGTTCATTACTGTTAACTAAACAGGCAACTGGGTGCTCTACCGGCAACACCGGCTCTACAGTCGGTACAGTTTCCCATTGTACCGTCTACGCCACAGTAGACAAGGTCAAAAATCGCAAGAAGTCTTTGGTTCAAAGCATCCAACAGAGCTCTCATCCGATATGGAAAATGTCGGTGCCTTCGCGCGGTATAATAGGACAGATAGAGGATTTTTTATGGCATCTTCTTCGTTGCTCGAGATAGGGCTTTGTACTCAATTACTTTCTTAGTTCGCCTGTCCATGGCTATATTATGCTTAAGACGTCAGTCTTGGTTGTCATCTTTTAATGACATTGTGTTTTGAAGATTATGCTTACTAAAGGGTGAGGAAAAAGATGGTGTGGATGTTGGCTGTCAATTACTATTCAATTCAATGTGTTTGATCTTTTTGACAGCTGTCATACGATCTTTGGCAATTTTAGTCATGTTTGTTTTGCATTTTTGTTATTTAATCTTATTACGAAAATGGGCGATCCATAAAAGTAACATTTCGTAAAATTCGTGAATTTTTCGATCAACATAATCGCCCAAGTGAGTCCGGAATTCGCGCAATGGTGGAGCGTTTTGAGGAAATTGGTTCTGTATCGGGTCGAACTCCATATCAGCATGCTCGGCTAGCGCATACATGTCAAAACATCACCACTGTGAGCGAAAGTGTTCAAAACCAACCAGGCACCTCTATTCGTCGCCGAAGTCAGCAATTGGGCCTCACTTATGGCACTTTACGGTGAATTGTAAAAGTTGATCTTCATTTGCACGCCTATAAAATTCAAACTACACGATAATTGAAGCGTTTGAACCATCTACGACATCGCCGATTTGTTACTTGGATATTGGATCGCCAGGAGAATTTGTCATCGAATTTGATCATTCCCGATGAAGCCCAAAATTATTGTTTCTGGGGAACGGAAAACCCATACCAATGCATCCCAAGAAAGTCACTGTATGGTGCGGATTATGTGTTGGCGGCATCATTGGCCCGTACTTTTTCGAAGATGAAGCTAGAGAGACTGTTACAGTGAATGGAGAACATTTTTTTTTTTCAAAATTTAATGACTTGGGTCTGGACGATCTCCGGTCTCCAAGGTCATGCGATTTGACATTTTTGACTTCTTCCTGTGGGGTTACTTGAAGAGTAAGGTCTATGCCAACAACCCACCGGCAATTCAGGATCTCTAACATCCAAACAGAAATTGCGGCCATTGACCCACTTATTCTTCAAAAAGTCATCGATAATTTTGACCTTCGGATAGTTGCATGCAGCAGAAGTTGTGGTAGTCCCATGAACGATGTTGTATTCCATTCATAATTTCCATAGATCGAATTTTATTAATCAATAAAATTTTATATTGATTTCATAATAAATATAATCTTCCACACTAGTTGTTGGCTCACCCTTTAGCTTTAGCTTTTCCGATATACCAAGAACGACAAATGGTTTAGTAGAGCCCGTCTCTGCTTCTAAATGCTATCATTTCCTTCATTGAATCTGAAGATTTTACAGATACGCTGAAACATGCTACTCACCAGAAAATTCTCCGGAGTTTTGAAAAGGCCTGCGATTTGTTTAGATTGGGGTCCGGTTTTGCTGTCCTTACACGTAATTTTTATCTTCTAATGCAAATTCTGAGACTCATTCCTACGAAAGCATGTTTCTATTCGTATGTTGCGCATCTTCCCTCTTTAGGAGTATGATTAATCTGGCATCGGCGTGTTCTGATCAGAGGACCAGGTACATGCTTCGTAAGTTGCGGCAAACGGATGTTAACTACTACTATGTTCAACCGAACCGCTCTTTTGCTGGCCGATGTCACCCAAGAAGAGGAAAAAGAATCGTAATAGGCATTTATGAAAAGCTCTACTCTATGTGTAAGCAGATGTCAGCAGCTTCGTGCAGATCTTTTAAGTAACACGTCCATGTAGCCTGGGAGTAATCTATTTTCTTTATCAGTGCAATGTGGATAAGGAGCTGTTATACCATATAATGCAGCAGCTTAGTGTTAGTCATGATCTTGTCGGAAGTTTCTCAAAATCGAGAAAATTGTTTAATCAGCGGCCTACATACGACAGCATTCATTAATTAATCGTAATTTGGTTAAACCGCGATTGCAATTTGTGTTTCTCATTCAAATTGGGGACCGTTTTCACCATCGTAAACTATCTCCCGAGATAATCCCCAATCGATATCGGCTACGAATTATCGGAGTATCGCCTTAGGCTACTCTAAATTTAGTTTCTTGTCCAATTCGGGTTTGATGATCTGAAGTCATTTCGCATTCTTTACGCAAATGGGTCGAATCAAAGACTGATCAACTTTCGATCTTCCCTCAAGAGAACGAAACTTGGTGGCCAAATCAGATACAAACTAAAATCAACTGATAACGATCAGTTTGGGGTTTTTTCTCACGTTGTGGTGGCACTAATATTCTACATCTCCTGTGGAATACGAATGCAGATCGCCCGACCAAACTACTATAACAAATGACTAAATTCACTTAAAGATACAATCTAAAAGACTTGATTGTTCTTTTCAAAAGAGGATTATTACCTTTTTAGAATGCAAAAAGCAGAAAAAACAAAAAAAACATTTCTCGAATATACATACGTCCGTCCACTGGTGGCCTCACGCAACAGTGGCGGTCATTTAAAATGCACTCGCGTCCATACAAACGACAATCATGAGTGTCAACTTTAAGAAAGTCATCAACTTGGCAAATGAATAATTTAAATTTCAATAATTCTTCGTTCCAAAAAAATTTATACAAAAACAAAAAAAAACGAATAAGGTCACACAAGAGACAGCGAGTCTACGACAAATTGAAATACCTATGTATGTAGGTACCTCAACACTCGAACGGGTATGCCTTGAAATACTCGGTCGAAAAGTATCTGCGCAACGAAAAGTTAATAATTATAATAAAACTCGTTACAGAACCTGTCGCTCTACACGAAATTCATTACCGGTTACTGTCGCTGTCTTGTCTTATCGTTGGGTTTCATGGTATTGGACTTTGTCTTTTTAAGCGTCTTCATCCAGAGAAGACTTGGCGAAGTTCAATTAAAATTCCGAACTTGCCTGTGGCCAGTGTGTTGTCCCGTTTGTCTGTAGGGTACATCTTTTGTTTATTATTCGTTTTTCTTTTGGTTTTTTTTTTTTTTTTATTTTATTTTCGCCACAATATAATTGAAAGAAACACCATTTAATGACATCAAGTGAAAACAGACGAGTCACATGTTTGCGCCTTCTGGTGGTATGCACCTCTCTACTTCGACTTATTCGTATACTCTCCCTGCCAGCCCGACCCTGGACAATTGTTGTAGATACATATTCGTATTCGGTGCGTTCCAAAAGCGATCTTCAGCGCAGACATGTTCAATAAAGAAAAAGCACACGGCCGGTTGTGGATATGTGGCTATGACTGCGCCCGGTGAGGAGAGAGCGCATAGTAAACCTAAAAGAAGGCGTACGAATAAGACATGAGGTCTACTGTGGCGGTGTTTGAGTTTGAGTGTGGTTACTTCGGTGCTTGGTTGCCTTGGGGCAACGTCAAGGTGAAATTCTTTAGAAATGTGAAACGTTGCATAAAATGAGCTCCACAATGATGATAGGTAAGCCTTTAACCACCGATACATGTAGCCACGTACATGGGACTGTCAATACTTATGTATGTACTCGTTACTCTGTATCCGTATCCCGTATCCATGCCCGTGCACTCGCACTCGACTCGTATCTTTGCCAGCAACCATTACCATGAATTTCTTTCTTTCTTCTTTCTTTTTTGCTGTTCGTTGTAAGCCATTTCGTATCTCCTTTCTGACACTTTACTTATGAATTTATTCATTACCAGACCGTACAAGTATCCACGATCAATGTGGTGGCCTCTATACGAATCGGCCTCGATGGTGGGGAAAGAGACAAGATACGGCTAAG
Organism: Volucella zonaria; assembly: GCA_963966105.1. NCBI lineage: Eukaryota > Metazoa > Arthropoda > Insecta > Diptera > Syrphidae > Volucella > Volucella zonaria. The sequence goes on along the minus strand of OZ014531.1, from coordinate 144,940,927 downwards.
ACCCGTGAACTGAAAGAATGCAGACATTGGCATTCCTGGCAATTAATTACCCAAGTGTGCAAACTAACAGTCCGCAGTCAACGATTTTCACTCTGGCCACAGATAGATACTCATATTCGCAGTCGCACTAGTATTGGAATGCCTCAGCGCCCGGCCCGGCCACATTAAAAAGGAACATGCAACCAAGATTAGTCGTACATGTACTCGTATACATATGTATGTATGTATTTATTTGTGTATCTTTTATCTCCAGTGACTACAACTTCGCGGAATGCGATCGTGATCAAAAGCAGTACATTCTACTCGGTTGGATGTTGGATTTTGCCGATCTCTGGAGGAACACAATGACGATCGGCTATGATGCACACATATGTATATCACAAATTATATGTTTTCCCAGTAATTATAACGGCCGCAGGAGATCCTTGATATCATTTGTGAACTTAACATGAAAATAAAAAAAAATGTATCTTCTTACGAATGGTGAAGCCTTAGAATGGATTCGTCATCTTGATCATGAGAAGCATCATGATCATAAAAAGAATTAAAAAAAAAAAAAAAATACCGCAGAGGAGTGAACTGGGCGCTGCAGATACATACATATGTACATATGCATGCATGTATAACCCATCTCTTAATTGGAAAATTTATTTAATGCCAAAGTTCAATTTAGATAATTAAAAGAAGAAAACTAATTGAACACGCCAAGAGGGTGCCGACATGTAGCCCGACTTTTAGCCGCCTTGATTGTCTAAAGCTCACTTCATTGCTGGGCTCCTCCACCAATTAATACTGATCATGGAGAAATTTCAATTACATTTATTCTTTTCTTTTAATTAGATCGACGCTTCAAAGTCTTTTGAAAAAGTAACTTTTAATTGACCCCAACCGTGTTGCGACGGTCTTTTTCTCTCCAGATGCTCCTGGAGCATTGATTTATTCATGTTACCACATGAAGCATTATTTACAACGTATTGTATTTGAATTCCAATCAAAATGAGAAGACACTTTAGAACCGTAGGCACAACTTTGCTCAAATTATTTACTGAGTATCTAACAAGGCGTCTTTCCAACTCAAGTGATCGTGGTCAGATCTGATCACTCTACACTGATCCTCGATTGTTTGGCTGTAGATAATAATCCTGAAAATATTACCGTGAAATAAAATATGAGGCAACCTTCTACTTGAATCAAGCAAAATCACCTAGCTGATTTTGTAGTGATTGCGTGCGTCCGAGATTGGACCATAGATAGAGCTCACAGATCGATCAGGTGATCGAGGTAAGACAGTAAATATGGCTTTTTGCTAAGTTTCACATGAATGACCAGAGGAAAATTAACCAGAGAAAAATGCCAAGAAGTCACCTAAGAGATACTCGTACATGTGCCATAGACTCAATGGCTCAATCAATACCTAAATGGTGTGATTTCTTCATACCTAGTAACTATGTATCTACTTCTGTAAATCCCACGAACACGAGCAGGATACCTGATTTCCTGTTTTCAAAACCCTTATGTCTTGACAGTAGGTTCGCCCACTTAACACAAAATCGTTAACATCTTTAACAAACATCCAAAAATCTCCAGCCACTTTCGTAAGTTAGCGTTAAATTGATTATCACTCACTTCTACTTAAAATACACTCCAAAGCAGAATTAAAGAAACAAACGAACAAAAAACTTCCAACAATTACGGTGTGGAGGTTAGGTACTATTATCTAATGGGATGGCAGGAAATGATAATTTAATTAGGAACGATCCGAACAGAATACCAGACCTAAAAGTGTTGAGATAAAAAAAAAAAAAAAAAAAAAAAACAGCATCCACAAGCAAGACGCACACAGGATATGACAGACCCTATCATTTGCTTTTTTTTATTTTTGGATGAATTATTAGCGCCTTGAATTTGTTTGCGGCCACTTTAATAACAACAACAATATCGTCGACGAGACGACCGACGACAACAACTACCAAACGAAGGCGAAATTATAAAGACAGACTGTAAATGACGATTAGATCAGCACAAAAAGAGACTCTCTTTATTTCTGGGGTTGTCTTCCTGTTACACCATTACGCGATCACCGACAACGATCTACGGATAACTGTAGGCAATTTTCAAATGTGCGGAATTTCTTTTTCTGTGTAGAGCCATCCGTTTATGTCCCGCATTCAATGAAGATCACCGAGAACGAATAAAAATTGTAAAAAAACAAAAAACGACGACCAAAAAGATTCGTATTTCCTTTCTACAGTGGAAGACGATCTTTTTGGTGCGACGATCAACGGAAACATCAAGCGAATGAATAAAAAAAAAATTGTTTTTTGCGGAAATGCGTGATGGTGATCGTGGATCTGTGTTTTTTACACGTACCCAATATAACTCGTATTCAAACGCGATCAAATCAAGGTGTACGATTGGAATCTCTGAATGGTGGGTGAAAAGCCAGTCTAATGATCGAAGACGAAGCTCATAAAGATCGGTCTTAAAGATGAAAGATATAAATAATATAAGTCCACTTTAAGATGGACAGCTTTTTATGAAATTGTTAATGCATTTCTACCCACATAAATAGTTCACAGCGATCGATTTCAAAGCTGAAAGATACAAAATCTATAAATCCTCTTCAAGATTCGCTGCTTCCTTGTTATAATGATTCTTTCAACATTAATCACAACAAAATACGACTTTATCAGCTCGATCGACATGGTTCTAGAACATAATGATGCTTCAAATGATAACCGTTTTAGATAAGAATCTTATCGATTTCCTGGTACATCTTTAGGTACTTGTAGATACATACATACGAGTATGTATGTGCGTTAATGACAGACTTGATTTGATATAGACACTTGCATTGTCAGGTGAGATAGTCAATGTCATCGAACGTTATTCGCCCTACGAACCCGTAAAAACACTGCCAGCCGAATGTTACGTACATTGAACTTGTACAGGGTCTTGCAATAGGGACTTCCGAACGAACTTTGACAGTTGATAGCGGCCATATTGTTGAAATTGGCTGTCATTTATTCAGTCTGTTTTGCTAAATCACCATAGCGTTCAACAATACGTGCAAATGATAAAATTGTTGTATTAAAATGGGTGTTCTGTTCAGGCAACGTTCTGTGCGCTTTGCCCATTTTACGGTTGCCATATCTAATCGTCCTACCGAGAGGACTATTCGCAGCATGGTGGATAAATTTAAGTCCACTGGTTCAGTAAACGATAAACCAACACCTGTACGTCGATGAAACGCTAGATCTGCCGAAAGCATCGCCGCTGTCCAAGAGTGTGCAGGAGAATCAGAGGCAGTCGATTTCGCGTCGCTCACAAGAACTCGGCCTTTCGCAGACCACAACTTGGCGAATTTTGTGTCCTGACTTGGCCCTGCACCCGTACAAAATTCTAGTGAGCCAGGATCTGAAGGTAAACGACTATAGACAACGACGTGTGTTCGCTGAATGGGCTCTGGAGCAGTTGGAAACTGACCCTAATTTTCATTGATAATCATCTTAAGCGATGAGGCCCATTTCTTGATGAATGGGTACGTCAACCAAAAAAATTTTCGAATTTCGGACGATACCAATCCACATGAGACCCAAGAGCATTCAATGCATCCTGAAAAAGTCACTGTTTGGTGTGGATTGTGGGCTGGCGGCGTCATCGGTCCATATTTTTTTGAGAACGACGTTGGCCAGGTAATCACCGTCAACGGCGAGCACTATAGGTCGATGATTACCAACTTCTTTTGGCCTGAATTGGATGATATGAACACCAATGACATGTGGTTTCAACAGGACGGCGCTAGATGCCACACAGCTCACGCCACATTGAAAATTCTGCTCGAGCAATTCGATGCATGGTCATCTCGCATGGAGGCGATGTGAACTGGCCACCGAGATCGTGTGATTTAACCCCGTTAGACTTTTTCTTGTGGGGTTTTCTGAAGTCACAGGTCTATGCGAATAAGCCACTATCCACAGCGGCCCTCAAATCCAACATAATCCATGCCATCGGTCAAATTCAGCCTAATTTATGCGCCAGAGTCATGAACAATTGGACATTTCGGATGCGCGACAGCCAGGGAAGCCGCGGTGGACATTTGAACTATGTTGTATTCCATACATAATGTCATCGATAGACCTTTAAAAGGGATAAAATGTTTTGATGATACCCCACACACACTTTGTTTTATTTAAATTTAAAGATAGGGAGCACTTAATGAAATACCCTTTAAATTTTGACAGCATTGTCATGTGTGACACTAAAAAGAATTAAAATTTTGAACCTAAAATGCGTTTCTTTCCTCAAACCTAGCTATCATTCGTGACAGTTGCTTGACATTCATGAGTCAAGTATTGTTTGACAAATTATTATGAATAAATTTACACCAGAAGAGTGCTACCGTTCACTCGGACCAACAGAGGTTGCTATTCGTAGTGTTTTGGACAAATTTCGTATGACGCACAGTCAAAAACATAACGTTCGGTATAACAGCCGCTGTGAGTGAAAATGTAGCAGAAGATTCAGAATTGTCAATATGCTCTTGATCACAATAGTTTGCTCTCTGTCCGTTTACCATGAGGAGAATCGGCCTGGTGCAAGAACTAAAACCACCTGACTTTGGCTTGCGGCAGGAGTTCCAGATTGGGGTCTTAAGTCTTATGTCTAAATGAACAAATAAATTTGCCACACTAAACAGCGTATTTTTGTGGGTATAATTGGGTCTCATGGGCCTCTACACAGCTGTCAAATATCGACTTCAATTGCAGTAAAATTTTTTTTTTTAAAATCATTTGAAGATCACGATCACTGATTTTTCTCAAAAATGTGTAGGCTTAATAAATTTTTTTATGAAATAAAATATTCATACCCAACAGCTGTTGCTTATTTCGAAAGTCAAATTATCGCCACCCACGTAACTGGAATCCACTTTTGGCGTAGCAACCAGATTACCCCATTTATTCGTATCTATTATAGACGTCATTAGAAGAACACCCAACAGTAATTCCCAATTTCCATTCGAAATGATAAATTTCTACAACGGAACCTAATGTCCCATATTTCCCGACAAGGCGACTTGTCTGATTAAGTTTTATTGTGATAACATTATTTATATCATCATTTGTTTATCCATTGTCTATGATAAAGCCGATCAATTCAATTGCATGTTATTATCGTTTCACATAATGTCTAGCTGTCATTCTCTACCTATGCGATATCGATCGATCAATGACGTTCAAACTGACATTTATTTGACGTTTATTATTATTATTATTATTATTATTATAATAACTCCAACAATGCACGGGATATTTACTCATATCTACTTTCCTCGTATTCGTATCTCATCGAGGAAGTCTTTAATTACACCACATGAGTGTTAACCGCCAATTAGTACTCAGAAACAAAATTCCATTGCATTTGCGAACACAAATGTCAAAAACCGTACTTAAACTGGTGGCCATGTTGTCTCTAATAATTACAACATTGTTTCGTCGATAAAAACGAAATCGAAACAAAAAAAAAAAAATTTACAAAAAAGAACAAATAATAGAAAAAGGAAATGACAACAAAGGAAATCGTTGCCACTATCACGACTGTCATTCAAATTGACAAATAAGTACCGAACCATCGCTGCATGCTGTCAACCGCCTTCACCGCACCGCTGGTCGTCTATAATTTTTGTAAACAGGAAAAATTGCTTCCTGTGCGATGAGCTAGCAACTACATACAGATCAGCGACGATGGCGGTGGTGGGTGTCATTGTTGACAGTAAATAGATGGCGTTACATCCTGGAAATGAGTAAAAAAAAAAAAAAAACAACAAAACTGAATCCTTGTGTGACCAAGATCACGATTGATTTTGAATTTAAATTTGTATGGGAGTGTGACTGCGACTTCGATGCGATGGTCGTTTTGTTGAATTGTGACACCTTCTGGTTTTGATGAAGTAATTAAAATTCCACTTTATTGTAAAACGTGCCAAGACTAATTAATGACGACTTAATTCAGGGCCATTAACAACTTTTACTTCAGTTACGAAGTTTGCATTCCACTTTTGATGTTTAGAGAAGTATGTACGAGTATCTGTAAACGTCATTAGACAGTTCTGAGAACTGTCAAAGTACACACTAATTTCGTATGATTTGATGACCATTACGTCTATTTGACATTTCTCATGTGTCATAGTCGTTTATGATTGTTATGACACTGGGTTTGCAAACGAAAATCTGGAAAATCCAAGTAGAAAAGGAAATGATGCGGCTAATTTCAAGTGTGGGTGCCATTATTACTCTGAACTTTCAATGGAAGGCACAAACAAACAGTCTTAACGGTGGGGCGGCCATTGTAAAAAGATTCGCGAAAGTAATTCTATTATATTGCGTTGATTAGTGCACGTTTAGAGTACAAAGGATGCATCTGTGACTTATTATAGAACAGCACCGATACCGGGACGGCAAATGATCGTAAATAATGAAATTCCCCACTGGTGGAAGTGCTAAATGACAACGAGAAAATTTTCAATTTTACTCCCACGACATGTTGACGTTGAATGTGAAGAGAGATAGAGAAAGAGAGAATATATGAATGTGGGTAACCGCAAATAAACACTAAGTGCATCCTTTTCCGCTGTTGTCGGCGGTCGTTTAAATCGTCGTCGAAAGAAAGGAAGTCGTGGGTAGATGCGTGCAAATGATTGCTTTTGTACTTTAGCAACAGGAATTGGATGGATAGCACGGTGTACGAGTATATCGATTGATTGGTTGATTGTTGGATTGATCTGACTTTGGATCGCCTTAGTTTAAAATTGCAACATCAATCTGTTGTGTCCGTCTATCACAATTGAGTCTTAGAAAATTGTTTATAATTGGCATACGCTCACAAGTCGTTTGAAAACACGCATACTCGTAGGCTGCAATCACCTGAACATACTCTATTACAGTGTTAGATGACATCGGTACCGCTAAACGTTGGTTTTGGATGTTTGATGGATATGTCTTTAGTGTTGCAGTCAGAGACGTGAAGGGTGAAGTTTTAGGTCGTCCGTTTGGTATTTCGAGCTCATATTTAGGCCAGACTGGCCCCTTGAAAATTTTGTTTGGTTGATTAGATTCCTGGTGTCTTGTGGCCTGATGACAAGAAAAATAAATACTCGTAAATAAAATATGTACCTAGACTGAGTAACCATTGCTCCAAAGCGGAGGAGTTCAGAGAACAGAGAACAGATTGACATCAAGGAGCTGGACTATCCTGATTTGAATTCGATCGACTTCCACATGTATTTCAGGGAATTGAGTTTAGAGGAGAATGACGACAAAATTAAAACGGCAGGTTTAGTTACATATCTCCCGCTGTGAATAATTGCTGAACTTTTCGTCAAGACTTCAAATTAGAACGCCCTCAAGAAGCAACCAGAATGAACCTTAATTTCTTACATACTCGTAAGTACCTACTCTTTTGTGATGCAGATTGTAGAGGTATAAATGTACCCAGTAAGATATATGACTTTGCTTCATAAAATGTACAAGCACAACGAATTTAAGACTCGTATGCTATTTTGGGCACACCTTAGGCAGCACCAAAACCGGTGGCCGACAATGAAAACTATTCTGTCAAGAGTACCAAGCCACAGCAAACAAAGTCAAATACCAATATAATCCGCTTCTGCTTCATAAAGCAAGGTGAAAACGAATAAAAAATAAAAATAAAATAAAACCAAAACCGGCTAAAAATTAATGTCTTCCACATTCCACGAAACATTTTCAATAAAAGCCATACGTACAAAAGGATGTGCTAAGACCGCGGCTCAGAACTGGGTACACAAAACTCCAGAGTTCAGGCCGTCGACTGGTGGATACCTATTTTTACCTGAATCTGGCGTGAATACCTACCAAACAAAAACACAAAACGAGGTAAATGCACGAAATGCTATTTGTGCGGATATACCTACCTATACCATAGCTGACTTTGTGTGTATCTTAAAGTTGATGATGAGGATGAAGTACGAACACATGTGTATGTAGGTGCAATAGCCATGGCGGATATAACTCCAGACTTGGTATCCCCTGTGTATTTATGTATGTGTATCATTTCGGCTTGGTTTTTTGAATATTCTGTTGAACTAAAAGATAATTTCATAGGCAAAAAGGCTTCGACATAAAGATATGCAATCATGCGATGAACTGAATAAGAACTTAAGTACCTATGAGATGGATATGCGGATTAAGATGGAGATAAAGTACGTTTGTATCTTCAGTTTTAACCAAAGCACGATTGGAGAATTTAATTTTGAAGTGCATGCGAGTATGCTCAAGAGGGCATCGGCATCATTATAACCTTTAACCAGGAAGTACAGCTACATGCACTTAGCCATGACTAGAAGGGATAAAAGGAATTCATATTCATTCCTGGAAGCCAGGTGATAACAACACAAAAATCCATGCTCCTGCATTTATTTAACTTTCGACCCCTATCTTGGTACGAGCGTACATTCTTGTTGTACAAGATGGTGGTAGTCCTTGCCTTGTCGTCGTCCTCATTCTTGTTCTGCTTCGGATTATGTTGTGGCTCTTCCAAATGATCGATGTGTATCCAAATTACACACACCGAACTCAGACTGATAGGACAGACAGACAGACAAAAAGATATGAAGAGGATAAACATCTGCTTCTGTGTTATGTTATCCGGGCGGTTCTGAGGAGTTACTTTTACCTTTGCCGACTGACAACGACCACCGCATAAAAGTGAGCGATTATCAGTGTTCCGATGCACTCGAAAGGATGTTCGTCCATTCAATGGAATTAGGATTTCTCTTGAAAACAGTAAAAAAAAAAAAAAGCAAGTCCTTTTGTTGAAAGTGAAGATGTGTTTTATATTATTTTTGTTTTTGTTCCCTTGTTGAACAAAAGATACTTTGAGTATCTTGAAAAATAACAAGCATTCTGAAAATTGTGGTCTTCCTGTTATGGGTAGCCAGTTGCAGATGACGCAACGTAAATATAACAACGACGCACACAATAATCGGACAGCAGATGACGGACAATTTACCTTAAGCACATTGGCACATGCGATACGGGTGGCAAAATAACTTTTTTTCCAATGATTATCTAACGAAATAGTAATTTGGGAAAAAAAAAAAATCCATGACAACAAGGCAAAGGATACGCAGTCATATCGTAAGTGAACTCATTATGTAAGATTTTATGCCTCGAGCGGGACCTACACATTTTTTTTGCTATTTTTTTACAGCTCGAAAATCTGGTCTGGTTTTGGATGGAGCGTGTTTACGTGATTTTGCATCAGATTACCTTGTTTTTTTTTTTTTTTTTTTTACACACCGAAGAGATTGATTAATGGTTGGATAGTTTTTGAAGGTTAATTAGGCTGAGGTAAAAAGGTTTTTCCACTAAAAAGGAAACCACACAAAAACAAACCAACACAACGCAAGGAGATGACGAACAATATGGGACAAACAAGGGAAAAAAAAATCAAAATACACAATAAAAGTGCGCCAAAACGATGTGGGAGGTTAGATGTTGTTGTTTTTATTTTGTTGCTGTAAGGTTTTTGAGACAGCTCTTCTATGAAATTCCTGGACTAACTTCATTCACTGTGCGTCAGAATGAATATAACGACACCTAAATCCTAATGATTACTACGATCATTCATTTAACTTGTTAGACTGGGAAGACAACAGTCGTAGCAATGTTTTAATGACATACTCGTATGAATGACAAATAAATGCCTCCATGTCCAGAGATTCTTCAAAAAGTGGCATAACTTTGAATAAATATCCAGAAAGCAAACATCTAGGTACAATGATTTATAACTTGTATTTGACCCTGTCATAAGCCTGACAGCCTATAATGATGGATGAGGCCACGAGGCCATACGTCGTTGGGTCCGTACCGATGTATGCCACAATGACATACACTTACTACGCTTCAAAAAGATATAGCCAAATTGCTGATGCGAACTCTAAAGAGAGACTGACTCCGGCAATGGTCTACATACATATACGAGTATATACGCCTGGTAAACGGTAAGAGTTGCTTTTATACAAAATAATTTAGGTATACAAAATTAGCTCGTCAAGATCCTCAGATTTATAAGTTGACCTTCCCTCTTGATAACGAGCATGGCTGAGATTCATGTGCACAAAACTGAGCGCCAAATATTATACATATACATACATTCTCGTATATATGTGCGTGCGTATTTGTTAGGTGCGCAACTATTTGATCAACATGCAACGTTATTGTGAAAAAATGGTAACGGATGAATCATTCAAAGTCTTGCCCATCGCTAGTGACAACTTTTTCCCATCTTTCTGGCAGAGCTCGAATACCGTTACAGTAAAGGTGTTCATCTTTTGAGGCTATTCACAAACCAAGCCATTTTTGGATGTCTTCATATGAGCGGAACTGCTGATCAGTCAGACCATGTGCCATCGAACGGAAATAGTAATAATCGGACGGCGCAATATCTGGGGAATTGGGGCGGGTGTGGTAGGACTTCCCATTTGAGCGTTTCCAGGTAGGTTTTAACGGGTTTGGTAACGCGAGACCGAGCTTTGTCATGCTGTAGAATCACTTTTTCGTGCCTCTGCTCATATTGTGCCCGTTTTTTGCGCAATGCTCGCATCAATCCCATCAATTGAAGTCGATACCGTTCCCCAGTGATGGTCTCGTTGGGTTTCTACAGTTCATAATAGATAACACCGACCTGGTACGAATCACTTTTTCGTGCCTCTGCTCATATTGTGCCCGTTTTTTGCGCAATGCTCGCATCAATTCCATCAATTGAAGTCGATACCGTTCCCCAGTGATGGTCTCGTTGGGTTTCTACAGTTCATAATAGATAACACCGACCTGGTACCACGACGTGACGTACAAGCATGACCGGGCAATCTCCATGACTTTCTTCTCTTTGAGTTTGTTTGAACTCTGAATGCTATAAAAGAAATGATAATCATATAAACTGTAATAACAATAAGTTTTTTCGGATTATTACAGTTTGTATAATTATCATTTCTTTTATAGCGTTCAGAGTTCAAACAGAGTTGCTGTAATGAATCCATTTTTCATCACCCATCACGATGCGATGAAGAAAACCCTTCCGTTTTTGCTGCTGGAGCAGTTGTTCACAGGAGAAAAAAATTACGCTCAACGTCCCTTGGCTTCAAACCATATGGAACGCAAGTTCCTTGTTTTTGAATCATTCCCAACGCATGCAATCGCTTGGAAATTCCTTGGCGGGTAACTCCTAATGCTGAAGCAAGCTCTTCAGCAATTCAGCGTCTTCGAAGGATTTTGAGCTTTCTTCACGCAGACGGTTGTCAACGTCGAAATTACCGTGTTTGAAGCAACGGAACTAATCACGGCACGTTGTTTCACTAAGAGCAGCATCCCCGTAAACTTTTTGGAGCCCTCGATGCGCTTCAGCCGCCGTTTTCTTCGAATTAAAGGAGAGGAATTATGGAGTGGCTTGAATGGACAGGGGTCATCCAGTCTCTATTGCTACGGTACGTCTTGGTAGACCCGCTGCTTGACGCTCTCAAAACATCCAATGCTTAAGTATGCTCTAAATTGCTGTCTAAAGGTCTTACTATGCATTTTCCCGACGAAGCTAAGTATCCACAGGTTGTAGTAAACTTTTTCAGACTTGCCAAAATGCTCTCATGTTAATAGTATAAAGGAGCATGAGTCGATATATATGTACAATAGATTCTGTTACTAGAAAAAGGTCCTTTGAATCTATTTAGATCATGTAAGCAGCAGTTCCCTAATCTGCATCTTTCAATATACGGGGGTTGTCTGAAAAGTTTCCGACCGCAACGTAAAGATAGCGGCACTCGTCAATAAAAGCTAGTGAATGCTAGTTGTGCATCTTTTGACAGTTACTTACCGAAATTTCAGTCATTTTGGATGCGCAGTTTTTAGTTGACACTCGTTTGAGCGAGTCGATGTGAGTGTTTTTTATGAAAATGAAAAAGCTGTTATTAAATTCTTGTTTTTGAAAGGCATTACGCCTACGCAAATCAAAAATGAGATGGACTCTGTGTATGGGGACTGTGCACAATCATTTACCACAGTGAAATTTTGGGCAGCTGAATTTAAACGTGGCCGCAAGAGCTTGGGAGATGATGAACGTTCGGGACGCCCAAAAACTGCAACCACTGACGATAACATTGCTAAAGTTAACCAAATGGTATTAGATGGTCGCCGAATCAAAGTGAGAGATATAGTAGAGGTTATAAAAATGTGTTTGTTACATATTAAATCAAGATTTAGGCATGAGAAAGCTGTCAGAGCGTTCGGTGCCACGTTTGCTTATGTCATACCAAACATGTGTTCGAATGCACATTTCCAACGCTCTGTTGGCGCAGTTTAGGAGAAATAAAACCGAGTTTTGGTGCCGATTAATTACTTGGATATACCATTATACGCTCGAAACAAAAATTCAGTCAAAACAGTGAACTGCAGAGGGCGAGGGGCGAGCCGGCTCCAAAAAAAGTAAAAACTGTTTTTTCGGCTGGGAAAGTGATGGCAACTGTTTTTTGTGATAGTAAAGGAGTTATCTTAATCGATTGTCTTCAAAAAGGAAAAACCATTACAGGAGCATCTACGCATCATTACTTGCCAAGCTGAAGGCAGTAATTGCGAAAAAACGGCAACATTTGCAGAAAAAGAAAATCCTGTTTCACCAAGCCAACGCGCCCTCTCACACCTCGGCGGTTGCCATGGCGAAAATCCATGAAGTTTGAACTGCTTGACCATCCGCTTTATTCACCAGATCTAGCCCCAAGCGACTTCTTTTTGTTCCCTCATCTAAAAACTGCGCTCGGAGGACAGAGATTTTCGTCAAATGAGGAGGAAATCACCTTCGTGAACAATTATTTTGCAGAAAAAAACGCCAATTACTATTTGGATGGGTTAGAGAGATGGGAGCATCGCTGGGAGAAGTGCGTAGATATACAAGGAGACTATGCAGAAAAATAAAGAAAAATTTTGAGAAAAAATGTCTTGTATCATTGTTCGGTCGGAAACTTTTCAGCCAACCCTCGTACATATTTTATTTGATATATTTATTATAACTCGCATTGGAGTTTTGATGAGCTTGCGCTGTGTAGTTTTTTGATACTGGTCTTATCAAAATGGCGAAATGCTGACGAAATTCGGAATATGAATTCGAATTTTCCCGTACTCAGGGCCAATTTTGGCCACAAATTAGGCCAGGAAAGGGCTATAGTTGAACGACTCTAAGTGACCATGTTCACTAAACCTATCGCGATGGTGTCTTATTGAGGAACAACAGCCTTAGACTTCACTTCTCATTAGGTAAAAAGGTATCTGTTTTCCATTCTAGGTGTATGGCAATGAACTATATTGTAAATAACAGGCGTAATTGGCAAAGCAACCACGGTCCTTCTCAGCCTTTTGACCACTTCCAATCGGAATATCTTTACTACAAGAATAGAGTAGCAGGACAGGGTGGCAAAGCCCTTAAATCACTGAAAACCTTTCGACCTGCTGTCACGAGCTTTTGCTTCGACCGCAACTCTACCTGAACTGAGTGGATAATGTAGGTTTATTAATTATTACCATATTTTCCAATGTTATCCTTCACCGGTGTCCTCATAGATCAACTGGACGGTTTCGAATCTTTTCGCCTTTAAGTGTCTTACAAAAGGAAGAAATAGCCAGTAGAGAAGCGTGAAAGCTCTTACAGTCAGGCTTCAATCGAAACTCTTAATGGAACGACAAAATGCTGTAATTTGGTAAACCATCACAACAAAGTAGCTTCCGGAGTCCTAGTCACCGTTACCGGGTTTCGTTAACATACTAACATAGAGAGGTTTAGCCCTTGATATTCGCCGTGGAAAATAAGTCAGGTCTCCGCTACGGTTCTTCATTTGCAAAATTTCTAGGAACTTTTATTCAAAATCTAATTCAGGATGATGCATTACTTTCAGACAAATATTTCCAGCATATAATAACATCCGAACATTCATCCTCATTAGCAGATCTCAATCTGTACAGTACAAAGCTATCCAATCTATACGCGACTATCACTTAAAGTGCGAAAATCATGAAAGGTAGAAAGTAGTAGAATTTTTCATTAGGAATTCCACAAAGAGCCATGTTTAGTCCTCTTCTGTAGAATCATGCGTGAATCATGATTATATTCTTCTATCACAGTCTTATATGTACGTGTACGTTATATCACCTTCAGAAGTTAATACTGCCTTCTGAGACAGAGTCAAAACCATTAAAATCGCTCATGCCTAGGAAAAAACCAATTATACCTGAGGCTACAAGACTTGCAGTCATGAGATATGGCCCGTTGACACTCATCTTGCGGAAGCTGCCGAATGTAAAGGCAAAACGAGATGGTGTTTCACTTTCTTTGCGAATGTCCGGATCTAGTCATAGCCAACAACAACACGCTTGGGAAACCAGTTTTCAAGGAATGACAATTCAAATGTAGTCATACTTCACTGGGATTTCTAAGCCTGACTTCAGCTTTTGCTACATGTACAATACATACATATATCCACAAGAAGAAGTGTTTAAGTTTCGATAGTAATAACTGCTTAGTCACGTAAACACAATGGATGTAATGTAGTCGTGACCTCTCAGTCATTTTTTAGTTTGTAAACAAATTAAAATGCCCATGAGTTGTTGATTACAGAAAAACCAACCATCAAGATTCATTGGTTTGTAGATTTGTGACGGAAATTCTTGAAACATTTTCACAACTGTCGACCAATCAATTTCAACGTGAACTACAAGCGCTCGTTACCTACGTTAAAATTAAAAAAAACGCTACATCAGCACTAAATTTTTACAGCAATGTCAATACTGCAACTTAAATTTCCTTGCATTGTCATCAGTTTGACATGACAATACAAAGCGATTTCCCGGCAATGACTAATCTTCTTCGCCCAGAATGGAAAAACGAAACAAAACCTCACGTATGTTAACCATTTAAGCCGTTGTTACCGGATACTGACAATCCGATTCGTATCGATTCACTTATGATTCATATTTTCGACAAAAAAAAAAAAAAAATCATGCAACCTAAGCGTCAAACAAAAATGTCGCTCTGTCAAGCACTCCAAAGGTGCGTCACATTAAGAATGGAATCAATGGAGTAACACCCCGTTTTTTTTTTTTTTTTTCACCGGAATGTCGATTTTATTACAAAATCAAATACCAGTAATCGATAAATTTTCGTATATGAGTGCTTGGCAGTATCTGCTATTACTATAGCTCGATAGATAGCAAGTCATTATCAGATAAAAGTTGTTACACTTGATAAGGCTGAGTGTAGGCATATATTCCTGCCTACCTACCAACCAACCGAGAGTTTTGAACTGGTTTTGGGGAGACAAAAATTGGGCCATGTTTGCACTGTGTTGAATGTAAGCAGGTCCCAGCATAACCGATAAGGCTCTTGTGTCATTTACCTTATCACCATGACACCCAGTCGTATGTTTATCTGGATTTTACTGTCATGCAGTTGCCAAAGTTGGAAAAAACAAATTCAAAATCTATCCACCATCTTGATTTTGTTTTATCTTATGAAACGTCAGAGTAATGATATTTAAAAAATACAAAACAATCTATGCATTTATCATGGTTCCCTCCTTTGAAGGCTAGCTTTGCGTGGCAGTGGTTTAGGGTTTTAAAAAAAAGAACCTCTACAAGTGACTTGAATAAAGACAAACTCCCATAAGTCATACATATTAAGGTCAATGGCTTTTAGTGGTGTAAATGTAAGACATTGATAAGTAGCGGTAAGTTAAGGCTCTTCATGTTGCGAAACTTTTCTTTACTTACATCCACGTTTACGTGCTCTCAAAGATAAAGAAATTCCTTTGTGGAATGCGTCATCCATTTCAAAGCCCGATAACACTGCAAATAAGAGCACGTGATCTGGTTGCAACGTATTTCAATTGAATACATATATTTGTTGACATTTGTAATTTGTCATTTTGACAGGCGTACATTGATGATTCTGTAAATGACATTTATTTAATTGGCTCCCAATGCCAATATTCAACGGAATATATAAATCTACTAAAAGAAAGAGAATATATCCGAGTAGTTATAGTCAGTGCTCCTCAGATTAAAGGATAATACTGATTCTTTCAGCATCCTAAAAGCAATTTTAAGTATAAAGAAGACTTTTTGTCAGAACACACGAGCAATGTGCTACAAATAGTTTTACCCGGCATATTATTTTCATCACACCGCATTCGCAAGTTGACTCAGGCTAATCAACAAGGCAATTCCCATAATACTCGTAGCTAGCAGGGATCTAGCAGTCCTCTGTTCAAAAAACCAGCGATTGACACAAGACAGAACCCTATTTTTCTCGATGTAAAAATGTTGAGAGAACTCTAGTTATACTCACAAGGTTGATTGTCCAAAATTCGATAGCAAAACCAGTGACGAAGTCTTATCAAGAAGTTCGACGTCGAATAGCTGAAATCGGATAGAGTTTCCCAAAATTCATTTGGGAATTCCTATTCGGTCAGCACCCAAAAGCAAAAGAGCTGTGACGACGTCAAAAGCAAGCAATCGAAGACATCCCATCTGGTGAACTGATTTTCACTTTATTACCATCACCTGATCATAATCTAGCATGATGGGCAGGATCGATAAACGAATGCAGGCGGTGCTGCACGAAAATAACAGCTGCTTTACGAGAACATCGGGCTCTCTAAAAGAAAGAGCCGCATAGGAACATAAATAAACTAAACTAAACTAAGCACTTGCAGAAAATTTTTCAACCTAGCAAAAAGCACAAGAAAAGTGACTGACTGGGACTCATACAAAGAATCCCTTAAAATACAATACATAAAAAAAAGAACTGAGGAAGGCAAAGCGACAATCCTGGAGGTCATTCAGTGACAAAATCACGGAAACATCTGAGGTATCACGGCTAAGAAAAATCCTCTCTACAAATCTTATGATGCCTAGCTGTTTGAAAAAAACCGATGGCTCTTGGACAACCTCAAATGATGAATCATTCAACCTGCTACTGGACACCCACTTCCAGGTAGCTCTCAATTCGCGGCCAGTAGCAACCCAAACAGGCCTACTGCCACTGTGGCCAAAATTTATGGTCTGATTACAAGAGATAAACTGCTCTGGGCGTTGCATAGCTTTAAACTATACAAGTCTGCTGGTCCGGACGGTATATCATCCTGCCTGCTAGAGAGGCATGAGGAGCTGGGTAGAACTGATTCACATTCCAATGTTATGTAGAGAAGTTAATGCAGTTTCCATTCCCAAAGCCGGAAATTGCTCTGATTTTATTCCAAAGGACCTCAGACCTGTAAATCTATCATCTCTCCTTCTAGAACGACTGATTGATATCCACATACGAGCTAAAATTGACCCAAAACTTGTTTAAACGGCTCATGCAGGCATTGCAAATGAAAGTAAACGGCCCTGCATGCACTGACTAGCCACTTCAAACAATCCCGACAATATAGAGAGTACACAATGGTCGCTTTCCTGAACATAGAGGGTGCCTTTAACAACGTCAACACATCCGCAATCACGACTGCGCTGTCAACTCTGCAGGTAGACGACCCACTTTGGGAGTTGATCAGTCTTATGATAAATAGCAGGATAATTAACTTCAAACTGGGTGGGGCTTTTGCTAAAAAATGTGTTAGCAGAGGTACGCCGTAAGGCGCTGTCCTCTCTTCCTTCTCTGGAACTTACTGGTTGATGAACTGCTGATATACCAGGAAGCGGGTCGTAGCAGGTGACTGGTAAGCATCTTAATACCATTAAAAAACTACTTCAGCTAAATCTTAACATGTTAACCCGTTGCACAGATCGCTGTGGATTGGGAGTAAACCCAAATAAAACTGATCTTGTCCTCTTTTCCAGGAAATACAAAATTCCGCTCCCTCAATAAACGATACCAGTTTGGTTTGAAAGGAAATTAAACTGGAAACCTAGCATTCAAGAAAGAGTCAAGAAAGCTACAGTAGATTTATTCTCTTGCAAAAATACCATTGGGAACAAATGAGGCCTTCAACTTCGCATAACCCACTGGCTATACATCTCGATACTCACCTACGGGGTTGTTGTCTGGTGGACGGCCTTAGAAAATGCAGTGAACTGCAGCAATCTAAGCAGAGTCCAAAGAACAGCATTTCTATGCATAAGCGGAGCACTACGTTCTACTCCCTCCAGTTTCACTTTACAACCTTCACTATCTTCAGCAGGAAAGTAGTTGCGGCTGTAGCTATTCGCTTTAAAGCGACTACGCAGTGAACAAATAATTTATTTGGCCACGCTAATATTCTCAATATCTTTGGAATCCTCACGCCATACCTGAACTTTGGTTTGACAAAGGCTTCCATGTAAGCTTCCCCTCTAGGTCCTTCTGGAAGGAAGATGCTTTCATGGAGGACAAGTCAACAAACTTCTACACAGATGGATGTAAAACCGATAGCGGGGTTGGTGGCGGTGTTTTCTCAGATAAGCTAAATCTAAGTCCCTCTTTCCGTCTTCCAAATCACTGTAGCGTGTTCCAGGCGAAAATTTTGGCGATTAAAGGAACTCTGTTCTGGCTGAAGAAAAACATGATATCTGCAAAGGATTTCCGCATCTTTTCGGATAGTCAAGACGGTATAAAGTCCCTGGATTCAATCTCATTAAATTGTAAAACCCCCCTTGAATGCCGTTCATCTCTTACGGAGATGGCAGAGCAGTTCAGCCTTCACCTCTGCTGGATGCCGGACCACAGAGACATTCCAGGGGAATGTAGGGCCGACGAACTCGCTGAAATTGGAACCACTCTACCTGTTCTATCGGAAAGGAGTAGCATAGGTATTTCAATCGTTATATGCAAATTAATATTAAAGCTGGATGCTAATAAAAGAATAGATGTTGGATCAACATGTCTAGCGACCAAACAGATTTGACCAAAGCTGGATATGAGTCGCTCTAAGAGTCGGATTCTTCTAAATAAGAAACATCTCAGCGCCATCATATGTGTCATCACTGGACACTGCCTTATAGGCAAGCATGCAAGAAGGCTTGGTGCTTTTACAAACGATTTCTGTAGAAGATGCATGGACGGAGGAAGAGGAGACAATCCTCCATCTACTCTGTACATGTCCAGCTCTCTCCCAGAGAAGAAAACTTCACCTAGGAGCTTTCTTCTACAATGACCTAAACGATCTAAGAAATATATGTAGCAGTCTCCTACGCTTCATCATAAGCTCAAACTGGTGTCATCAGTAAGAGAATCATAGATCCACGTGGCATCACAATTACAAATATGTAAGTCGGTTGGTCTTTCTATAACATTTATAAAGATGGTCTATGTAGTCACAAATAATGGAAATCATGGAATAAAAAGTAAGTACGGCCAGAAAAATGCCGTACTTTCCGTATAATCCGTATTTCTAAGTCTTTAATAAAAACGGATCTATACAGCTCCAAACCATACGTCATCTGGATCTTGAAAAATGCTATGTCTAGAAAAATATGTGTAGTCGTACTGACATCAATAATCAGTAAAATGCCTACACGAAAACTGTGATAAGTGTATGGTGTCCTTTTTTGACTGATAAATTTTATGATCCTTTGATAGATAGGGATAACTTCAAATCCGTGCTGTCATTCGTTTAACTATAAACATTATGAAAAGGCTTACACCAAAAGACCCTTCCCTTTCGCTCAAATGAGCATTTTGAAAATCGTTCTTCAAATCGGGAAACGTAAAGGAGATTACGTGATCTTTTTGGTCCTCATAATCGGGTTTACTATTCGTCATATGGTGGATACGACGCAAAGCCTACAATGCATCCACAGAAAGATGTTGTAAGATTGGAAATTGTGAATTCGGTAACAGTTTGGCTTATGTCATTTCACTATGTGGAAAAAAGATCTCGAGCTACATCCGTTTAGACCAAGCTAGTGCAGAAAGCAAGCAAGCAATAGTAGATTTGGCTCTTCAGCAGCTTGAATGCGATCCTAACTTTTGTCAAAAAATTGTGTTCAATGACTTTTTTGGTAAGTTTGGCTTAATGGGTTTATGAGTAAGAAAAATTGCTGTTTCTGAGGCAGAAGAAACTCATAAGCCTCAATTACACCAACAAAAGTGCGCTGCTACAGAGATGCCATCATGGTGGCTGTTATATTTTGCAAAATAAGGGTGGAGTTCGGGTTACAGCCAACGACGAACGTAACCGGACAGTTATTAGCGAGTATTTCTTCGAAAATATGGATGAGAAGTTGTTTCCAGGAGAATTCCGTTGGTGTTATGGTTTCACTGCGAAACCATTAGGACTCTTTCAACCTCAACATTACATCGTGAAGTTGACTCCGTTTGATTACTTCTTGTGGGTTTATGCCAAGTCTTTGGTGTAAATATGTGCTGATAAACTACAAACTATTCAGGACTTGGAAGTCAATATTCAGCGGTAGAAAGTAGAGAGGTAGAGAGTAATTATACGTGTTATATATACTCGTTGCAACGGTTAATAAGGAAGAATATCGATTTCTAAATTTTCATAAGAATGGCCCAATGAAGCCGTATAGTATTCAACACATAATGTCACGGAATTCTTCATATTTAATAAAGAGTTCCCATCTTCATTGTTTAGACAACAAAGTCCTCTTGATCTTGCTGATGTTTGGAGACACCTTTCGGATTTGTGGCATATAAAATTGGCCTTGGAAAACGATGGAGAATCACTGTTTTCGCGACTCAAAATTGACACGTATAGACTAGTCGTTATCTAGTGTTCTAAACGTTCAGTACGTCCTCGCAGCCGTTGACACCAACGGATGCTGTTCTTTCAGTCTCTGGATCCTTTTTGTTGTGGAAAGTTATCAGAGTAACAGATACTTAAGACAAATACTCCACTGACGTAAGTCAATGGCTATAGTTTGGCATTCTGTTAATTCGATATCGATTTTTTTAAAAATCGAAGAATGTAGGAATCAGACTTTCTGTTACCGTTAAGCCCCATAAATTATTCGGCGAATTTCTCCGATTTCTCATCGATTTCGCTAGAATTTCTAGTCAATATCTTCAGCAAAGGCCCATCAGTACTACAATTTGTTACGCCACATTACCAACTTTTCGAAGCCAAAGGTTGGCTTCTATTACTGTTCCAGAAAATCTCCTACCATGACAAATATTTTCTTTTCCGTTGAAAAGAAAAATACAATTAAAACGTGAAGTGAAGAAAAAAAAAAAAAAATATCCAAACTACAATACTTGAAGAAAGTTACGCTAAGTACTCGTGGAGTAGAGTAGAAAGAAAAAAAAAAATAATTTTCACCGACCCCAATTCCGCCCCCCAATCAGCGCATCATCCGTCGACCAAATTTTATTGCTCGCGCACACATTGTACGTTCGTTTCGTACATACTTCACTGTTCTGCTGCGTGTGCATGACTTTCTGACATGCGTTGTACAGTAGAAGTCTTACGAATTAAACTCTGTTTTTTTTTTTTTTTTTTTTTTTTTTATCTAACCTCGACCATTTACCTCTGTGTATCTGTGCTGTATTTAATGCTACTTCCTACTTGGCTCATTAAAATAATTGCGGTAATTAAAAATGAGCACAAAAACAAAAATTAAAAACAAAAAAAACAACAATAACAATATTTTTTTTGTAAAGTTTTCTTTCCCCAAAAAAAAAAAGTTGTAGTAAACAAAATAAACAATTTAAGGAGGTACCTACCGGTTGGGCAATTTTTCTAAGACCTGCTGCGCGCTATACTCCGCTCCGTTTCGAAATTGGAGAAAACCGAACAGAAATTATAACGCAAACGTAAAAGAACGTAGAACGTAGAACGTTGAAAAACGCAAAACTCAGGAAATCACCAAAATTACAAAAAACAACAACAAAAAAACAAAAAACGAAATTATTTTCGTATTTGTGAAGGACTTCCGGCGCGAACGTTTGTTGGTTGGGTCGGTTCGCGTTCCTCCTCGTTTGGTTGTCGCAGTCGCTGTCGCTGTCGCTGTTGCCGTTGCTATTGGTGTCGCCGTTGCGGCAGCCGCTGACGTTGCTGTTGCTGTTGCTGTTGGAGATGGATGCCGCGTTGCTATTTTGAATTTTTGCAGGCAGCAATTGAAACAGCAGCAGCAGACTTCCGGCGTTAACTGTAGGTACAGCGGAGAGTGAGGTTATCTGAGCACTGATTTTCGTTCCTTTTTATTCTGAATCTCTGTTGTTGCTGTTGTATCTGTGCACTGTGGTGTATCTTTCTGTAAGGTTGGATATCCCTTTAATAATCCACTTGGTGATTATTTTCGCTCTGTTACACTAAACCGCACATTCACTCACTATGCAAGATTTCTTGAAAATCTATTTTCTTTTCAACAAAAAATTTCTTTCTATTTGCGATTTTTTTTTTCTTTTTTTCTGAGAAAAACAATCTCAAGCGACAATTATTTGAGATTTTCTTCTTTTTTTTTTCTATCTTTTGTTCACAACCGAATGATTTGCTATGCACTGGAAGACAAAACAAGACAAGACAATGTGTATCTTTGTACTATTTATATATATATTTTTTTTTATTTTGCACTAGGTATTGAGATATCTAACGGATGCTGCAGATACGTAGTAATTCCATTTATTCAACACCGGGAGTTTTCGACAGATAAAACCTTGTGGGACGTCACCGAACAAAATGAATAAGAAAAAAACAAAAAAAAAAACTGTGTGTATCTAGAACGAAAGGTGAGGTGAGATAGTCGGATTTGTTCGTGTTGTCGACTCGACGTTCGTATCTGAAATGCGAAACGCTCCACGTGAACTTGTCCGAGGAACTGATGAAAAGCAGGCGGTTGCAATTGGTTTTGTTTTGAAATGAAAATTGAGATTAAGGCAACACGAACTTGGTTGTGTTCGAACGCTTGGTATGATGAGGATTGTGTTGTACAGTGGGTATCTCAATGCATTATGAAATGCATTGGATGGGTAAGGGTATTTTTGTGATCCCATAAATATACATAAAGACAAAAAAAAAAATGCGAAAAAATTAGGCCCAAAAGGCAAGCCCAGTGAATCCACTGACGCACTTTCCATAGAATTAAATGATTCCTTCAAATTTCGTTTTTGATTCCAATGACTGCTACAGTAGCTCCTCTATTTCCTGGTTGTCGCTGATATTCTACAAGAGTTTCTGACATATGTAGCTGCATCATGAATTGAGTGATGGTGCTGACTTCATCATAGAGCACCTTCGTCTTGTACTAGGTGGGGTGAAAAGTAACCTCCTTGGGAATTAAAACAAAAAATTAATATAGTCCCCTTTTAGTTTGATACACTTATTCCAACAATTTTCCAACTTCTTGATCCCGTCCGAAAAGTAATTTTCCGGAAGGTCTGGAAAATACTCCTCCGTGGCGTCGATGATTTCCTAGCGTGAGCTGAATTTTTTATTGATGAGCCATCTTTTGAGGTTTGGGAAGAGATAATAGTCCGAGGGATCCAAATCCAGTTACCAATCGACCCCAAATGTCCGCCCGATTCCGCATCAGCAAGTCCAAACACTCTTTCGAAGTGCTCTCGGGTCCGTGTTTTTGGTCAGGAGTGAGCATTCGCGGCACCCAGCTGCAGGATAACTATTCCATATGCAGAATATTGCCGAAAATATGGCGTGTGTCCTAAGTACTAATCTTTGTGGTATATGCTAGCTCGCGCACCTTCACTTTCCGGTCAGCCAACACTATTTCATGTATTTTTTGACATTATCCTCTGTAACCGCATCGGAGGGCCTGCCGCTGCGGACTTGATTGGTAGTGGAGTTGCGGCCACCACGAAACTCTCGAAACCAATATTTGACGGTGTAATCTGACGGACCATTAACCCCATAATATTTATCCAACTTCTCTTTTGTTTCCTTCGCCGTTTTGCCTCTCAAAAAATAATGTTTTCTGAGAGAACGAAAATCGTTTTTGTGCATACTCAACACGATGCTAAACACGTCAACAACAATCAGCTGTCAAAACAAAACTAAAGACAGACTTCAAGGCACCATAATTTTTTTGCAGTAGCAGCGCGTTCTGGCGGTCAAGGAGGTTGCTTTACCTAGTAGTATGTATTTTAATGTTGTTGAAATGTAATCAAGCCCGACGCAAGAGCGCAGGTTCTTCCTGTCGAATGAGAGGGGCTTATTAAGGATGAAGAGACCACGCATAAGTGATGGAGTCGTCAGAATATAACATGGTCCTACTTCCCGCTCCACTCGTTATCCGTTCTGCGATGAATTGGTTGAAAAATATTGGTTTCAACCATGATCCGTGTGTTACTTCAGCGTCGCTTTTCTTGGTCATAGAATGTGTTAACAAAAAAAACTGCCAATCATTCCCGATATTGAGGAAATTCAAACAGAAGTAGTGTACAGATTCATCCTTTGAGCCAAACACTCTTAAACGCTTTATTGGTACCAAGGAGGCATACTTCGAAAGCGAAGGTATCCATCTAAATAGTTTAAAGCTTATGATTTGATTATGACCTATACGAAAGCGGCTTTTTATTTTGGACGTAGTGGCCCTCACAATTTACGAAAAGATGTGGTTCATCACTCCAGCAGATTTCTACAACTAAAGAGAAAGAAAGAGAGAGAGGGAGAGAGAGGGAGAAAGAGAGTTAATGCGATAGAAGAAGGGCATCTGGTTACTGAGCGAAACTCAATGGTCTAATGGTGGTCAGGCCACTTTGCCAATTAGAAGAGACAACTAAATTATTATAGTTGAGGGATGCCTTCGGAAACGATCAGATAATCAGCAAATTTTATAAATGTTTCAGCTACTGGACGACAAAGTTTTGTTGGTAAGAAGCAGAATATGGCTATCAGCAGACATCTGGAGACGGATCGAGAAGTATATCTTACGCACAATTAAAATTGCAGCAGCATCAGCAATAAGGAGATGCCAACTTGAAATACAGTACTGTCTGAAAGGAAAGGAACTACAGTATAGTGTAAGGCTTGACATATGTAGGTTCTCTTAAAGCGATTCAGATCTAGCTGTGGTCCAACAGTCCACCTAAGGTCTGTTGTTTTGTTATCATCTAGCTTTAATATTAATTTGCACATAGCGATTGGTATATCGATGCTACCCTTTTCCGGTAGAATAGGTAAAGTGGTTCCAATTTCGCGAATTTGTCGGCCCTGCAAATCCCTGGAATGTTTCCGTGGCCCGGCTTCCAACAAAGGTGAGGGTTGAACTGCTCATTCAAGGGCAGTTTTAGGATTTAATGAGACTTAATCCAGGGACTTGATAGCGTCCTGACTATCCGAAAAGATGCGAAAATCCTTTGCAGATATCATGTTTTTCTTCAGCCAGGACAGAGTTTCTTTAATCGCCAAAATTTCTGCTACCATCTTCCAGGTATATCAGCAGTTCATTAACCACTACTCGTATGGTCCAGAGAAGGGATGAAAGGGCACTGCCTTGGGGCGTAGTTGAAGTCTATCTGCAGAATTGACCACGTAGTCGTGATTGCGGATCTGTTGACGTTGTAAAAGGCACCATCTACAATATGTTATATAATGAGGCCAGATCAGAGTATAAAGTAGACATTTCGCAGAATTTTTGACGACACCGAATATGTGGTCATTCCAACGTAAGTTGTCATTGATACACATACCGAGAATGGAAAGTTTATCGGTTTCGACGATGCAAGTGTCGTGGATAATAGCTGGGTGTATAAATTTCGCTTTAACAGCAGTAGACATCATTGTGTTTTGGAAGAATTAAATTCTGCTCTGCTAGTGGCTCTCCAACTAATTATGCTGTTAATATCAGAATTTAATGAGCTTAACATACGCTGCCGTTCCCGTTCTACAGCCGAAGAGCAAAGAACGAATATGAAAAGCAGATAGTACTGTCGTCAGCAAAGGAATATATTGGATTCGAAGTAGCAGAGAAGCGATCGTTGAAAAAAATTAAAAAGAGTGTCTGAGACAGAACGGAGCCCTGGGGCACACCAGAATTTATTTTATGAATATCAGACTTGAATCAATCCGAGACAACTTGAATTGAACGTTGCGAAAGATTGTTTCTAATCCATTGAAGAAGAGAGCCATCGATTCCATTTTCGACAAAAGAGCCTGATGCCAAACTCTGTCAAATGGCTTAGAAAGTGCAACTATCTTGCTTTTGCCAGATTGATGTACGCTTTGGTTCCACTTTTCGGTGAGACATGCCATCAAATCGCCAGTGGACCTGTTACTACGAAAACTGTACTGCCGATCATTAAGAAGTTTTCGCGTTACAAGATATTTCATTAGCTGACGATTTATCAGCATATCTAGGACCTTGGAGAGAAGGGACGTAAGTGCAATGGGCCTGTAGGAGGAGAGAGAGGAATATTCACCTTTTTTAGGGACGGGCTGGACAAATGCTCTTTTCCCTCTGCTCGGAAAGATTAGTAAAAAGTAGGATTGATGAAAAAGCTTACGCAGTGGTTTTGCCAGCGAGGAAGAACACCTCTTCAGAAGAAGGGGAGATAAACCATCTGGACCAGCGTAATTTATGGATATCAAGATCTTTAAGTACTATTGCTACTACATGAGTGCGAAGATGGATTCCTACCAATAAATAAAGATTCGACGCAGTCAAGTGTAGATGGAGACAAAGTACAATCAGGAAATATTGAATGCGCCGCAAAGTGTCCAGCAAGCAGATTGGCCTTGTCCAAAGAGCTGACAGCTGGAATGTCATTGTAAATGAGCGTTGGGATGGAGGATGAGGCAGAATTTCTAATGTTTTTGACGAATGACCAACAATTTTTACTGCCTTTGGGACATTGCAGTATTTTGTGCCTCAGTTTTTGGTCGTATAGAAATTTCACACGCTTGAGAAAGACGTTGGAGTCATTTCTGGCTCGTTTGAACTTTTTTCGGTTTTCCTCCGTCGGGTTGGTCTTGTAGGACCGAAAAAACAGTTCTCTAACCCTGACAGCCTCTTTACAGCTCGAGTCGTACCATGCCTTTTCTTTTGGTTTGATACCCTTCATCCGATAAGGGATAAAGGAGAATATTGTCAGTGATCATATCAGCAGCGGTATCCACGTCGTTATCGAGGAAACATAGCGACCAGTTAAAGTTCCTAAAGAAGGTGTTAAGTCCGCTCCAATTGGCTTTCTCGTATTGCCGTAGAAGACCCGTAGGAATTTTTTCTCTAACTGTGTGGTAAGTATACGAGAAATTAGCTGATATGACACAATGGTCTGACGAGCCTAGAGGGGAGAGCACACCGACGATGTACTTATCAGGGTGAGAAGTTAAAAACAAGTGCAGGGTGTTGGCAGTATGACTGTCAGCGTCTGATATTCGCGTGGGCTTATTTACAAGCTGCGTGAAGATGTTTTCCGCAGCGAAGATCTCGATACACCGTCCTTCAGGTGTAGTCTGTCCAGAATGGCGAAGCCACTCAGAATTGTGTATATTGGAATCGCCCGTATTAAGGTGTTCAGGATGAGGATACAGGGATACAAATATGTGATATTCATAGATCGTACTACAGCCAACTCAACTCTACACACAATATTAACGCTATCTTCAAAATGAGAGGAGAACTGTAGAACCTAGGAATTACCAAATCCATGTGACATATGTAGTCTCAGAGCATAGTATTACTCCTAAAACGTAGTCGTAAGCAATATAAAAATAAGACTTGACATTTTCTGGCGCATGAAAAGTGGCTGCAATTATATCCGACTAAGTACAATACATGGTGAATGCATATCCAATTATTATGAATACCAGGTGGAGAAATTTCCTTTTAAGTACGTGAGTACCACCCACCGAAAGGCAGCACTCCCATCATATCTACGAGTGCGACAATAGGAATATTTGCGTAACATAGAAAGCCAACACTGAGTGGTACCGTCAAACTGTTACATTCACATTACTTTTGTATGTAAAGTTATACATTATACCACACAAGTGCTTAGGCACCAGTATACCCATGTCAGTTTGAGACATTCACTTCAATATATCGCCAGAGAATGCAATGTCAAGTACGAGTTCGAGTTTGAGTACTTGAATATACGGGCGTTGTATCTGTACTGACTACAAACTATCAGATACGAATACTGTGGGTGTGTTATTCAAATTTCTTTATCTCTTCAGTAATCCATGGTTTTAGCGTTCAATTAAAGTCACCAATATACGTGTATTTGCAAATGGAACAACAACAGTCTATCAGTGGCCAAACGCAATCCGAACAGATAGTAAGCAATCGTACGAATACATCATTACCATACGGATACATAGTCGTACACGATCATCAACATATTTACGAAGGCATTTCGTGTGCTGCATTGCAACTTGAACTGTTTGACTGATGCAGTCATCTGACGGATATTACGAATACGAACTCGATCTATCGATGAGTAATGAATCAATATTCCATATCCATTAAGAGAGACCGTCGGATTTTATTGGACTGAGCCGGTCTAAGCTCCTTTCCAAATCCCGCTGAGTCTTAATCGCGTTATAATGAAGACATCTATCTCATCTATTGATCGACCGTCTGTAGCCGTAAAGATCTTATTTTCCCGGATTATCGAACATTATAGGGTAGGTCTTCTTCATCTTTTTTTACTTCTCTGTTTTATGTCAGAAATTGAAATGTATTTATTAGTCCATCGGAGAAGAGTTATATTGTATGTAGCCCTTTGAGGTGGTCTTAGCGTAGTAGTACGAGTATAGATACTTCTAGTAAAACCGTATGCTCATGGCATTTGTATACGAGGCACTAGTATCCATCTATTCGTAATGCGATTAACAGTGCCTGGGTATTGTAAATTTTGAAATGTGTATTCCGGACAGAAGAAGTACGAGTTCGCCATTATTTCACAAACAAAAATAGAGTTGCCCGGAAATTTGAGATAATAGATGTCTTAGCCGTTTAATGAGACATACTCGTAGATAGCGAGAGAGTACGCAATTTCCGCTTAAACATGCAACATGTGATCGCATGCGTAAGGCACGTTTGTATTGTAAATTGTGAAATTTGAAAATTGTGGAATTACAGGCCCACGTTTTAATTGGATTTTGTTTTATATGAGCAGCCATCTACGTCAGCTGCTCATGTGAACATATGAATGTTTTGTAGCAACAATTCTATTGTTTATTCCATTTTTTTTTTTTTTTTAAAGTGGAGTGATTTAAAATTTTGTGGAAAAAAACTGTTGGGTGATGGATGAATAGTGTGCCACATTCTATTCAGTTGCGAAGGCAAAATTACGAAATTCGTACTTTTCACAAGTGTCAGCTAATTGCCAACTTTGTTGTGCTTCAGACATCCGCAAACGTCGTGTTGCGAATCACAATTTATCATTTAATCGGGTTAAAGAGAATGTAGATTTCAAAATTAAAGAAAAATTGTCCACAATGGGTTAATCAATAGATCGATGCAATGGATTTTACTTGGACCGACTATCTGGAACATCCCAGGGAACTAACCTTCTAACAATTTCCTAGCTATCCTGGTTCTTTCTCAACTGATTTTCTTTGTATTCTTCTTGGCCTGACATGTACGAGGGTTGTCTGAAAAGTTTCCGACCGAACAATGATACATGACATTTTTACTCAAAATTTATTTTTATTTTTCTACATAGTCTCCTTGTAACTCTACATACTTCTCCCAGCGATGCTCCCATCTCTCTAAGCCGTCCAAATAGTACTTGGCGTTTTTCTCTGCAAAATGATTGTTCACGAAGGTGGTTGCCTCCTCATTTGACGAAAATCTCTGTCCTCTGAGCGACAACACGAAGTCGCTTGTGGCTAGATCTGGCGAATAAGGCGGATGGTCAAGCACTTCAAACCGTAATTCATGGATCTTCGTCATGGCAACCGCTGAGGTGTGAGACGGCGTGTTGTCTTGGTGAAACAGCATTTTCTTTTTCTGAAAATGTGGCCGTTCTTCCGCAAGTAATGATGCGTAGTATGCTCCTGTAATGGTTTTTCCTTTTGAATATAATCGATTAAGATAACTCCTTTACTATCCCAAAAAACAGTCGCCATCACTTTCCCAGCCGAAAAAACAGCTTTTGCTTTTTTTGGAGCCGGCTCGCCCTTTGCAGTCCACTGTTTTGACTGAATTTTTGTTTCGGGCGTATAATGGTGTATCCAAGTTTCATCTACAGTAATTAATCGGCTCCAAAACGCGGATTTATTGCGCCTAAACTGCGCCAAGAGAGCGTTGGAAATGTTCATTCGAACAGGTTTTTGGTCTTACGTAAGCAAACGCGGCACCCAACGCGCGGACAGCTTCCTCATGCCTAAATCTTGATTTAATATGTAACTAATACGTTCTTTGGACATTTTCATAACCTCTACTATCTCTCTCACTTTAATTCGGCGGTCGTCTAACACCATTTGGTGAACTTTAGCAATGTTATCGTCAGTGGTTGCAGTTTTTGGACGTCCCGAACGTTCATCATCTCCGAAGCTCTTACGGCCACGTTGAAATTCAGCTGCCCAAAATTTCGCTGTGGTAAATGATGGTGCAGAGTTCCCATACACAGAGTCCAACTCATTTTTGATTTGCGTAGGCGTATTGCCTTTCAAAAACAAGAATTTAATATGTAACAGCTCGATACTCAATTTTTTCCATTTTCACAAAAACCACTCACATCGACTCACTCAAACGACTGTTAACTAAAAACTACGCTTCCAAAATGACTGAAACTTCGGTACGTAACTGTCAAAAGATGCACAACTAGCATTCACTAGCTTTTATTGACGAGTGCCGTTATCTTACGTTCCTGCGTTAACTGATTCCAATGCACAATATGGTTCGCTACGGAGTTATCACGTTCTCGGGAAGTAGTGTTAGTATTAGTCTGTAGTATATTTCTTAAAAATTCATTATAATTGTGTTTGCTTTACATATAAATAGATAATAAATAAAATATACATATCTGTAGACATTTTGTATTTTGTGCACTTCAAGTATAAAAATAGTGTTAAATGCCACTTCAATGGCTTAATTATGAATAAAATTAACAGTGTGTGGGGTGAACTTAAAAAAGCAAACTACCATGGCAAAAAAAAACTTACTGCGCCTATATAATTCAAATTGAATAAATATGAGACAATTATTAAAAGGAAATGTAAGATAAAAAAAACAGTGATAAGAAAAAAGGAGAAGATCCTCTTTTACACCAGGATGTCGGAGAATATTCATTCCAAAGCATTGAAATCAATACTCAGAAGCCAATGCTTTACAGATTTTTTAAACCCTCCAAAAGATGTAATTGTTCTGATTGATTTTGGACGTACGACACCGAATAAAAATTGCAGAAAGCGGTGGTTCGACCAAAGGATACAGATACAACATTTAAATAATTTTTACGTAAACTATGATTAGAAATAAGTCTGCCATTTAAATTTCCTGACCTGAAAAAGAAAGTTTTTAAAACTTTAAATCAATACAAATGACGGACTGCAAGAATTTCCATATCCTGAAACAATGACAACTGTGATATTTAGAGTGTTTATGACAAATTTTCCTCATAACATTTTTCTGCAGAAATATTGAAGTATTGAGTTAAATATGAAATAGTATATATTTTTCAATAATTTCTTAGAAAAAATATTTTTCAGGTAGAAAAATTTTTTAAGAGTGCAACGAAAATATCTGTTTAAGGATTCTGTTGCGAAGTAAATTCATAAATTCTTTGAATCTAATTAACCAATGTTTTTTTATAATAATTAAAAACCCTGTATCACATTATAATGAAAAAAAATAATTTTAAATTATGGCCGAGTTTTGGACGCCCCTGCGAAATTCTTATTAATTTCGTTGTGCTACGTGCATTGAGTAATTACGTGAAATGGCGGGAGACGAACTAGAAAAAGACACGAAACACAACACTGAATCATCAACATCACAGATGGGATCAAAGAAAATCAACGTGGAAAAAAATTGGACAAGATCTTCGCGACTCTGAAAACTCGTCGTACAGTGTGCGAGCAGCAAATGCTACTCATAAAGGAGTATCTAAAACACCCTGTAGACGCTAAAACATGGTACTAGTAAACATGGTACCACTAAAACCCGCAGACCCTGAGACCAATTCACTTCAACATAATTGAACACATTTCTCCATTTGTCAAAGGCTGTCAAGTTATTCTGTTACTCAGTATCAAATTGATAAATTGTATTACTTATAATAATACCGGAAAAAGAGAGATTTTTAAATATCTTAATTATAAGTGAATATTTAGAGGATGAAGAAGAGCTATTTTCGAAGTGCAAAAGAAAAAGAATTTGGGCAAAGTAATGGTTAAAGCGTAGTCCTGAATTTACTCATATAAAATTAATGAAAGAACTGAAGTATTTGTCTCCTGATGATTTCAAAAATTTACTGCGTATGGATAGTGAAACTTTTGATTATTTATTCAACATTGTGACACCTGATATAATCAAGCAAAATACTTTGATGGGTGACGCTCAACCACATGAAAGACTATCTGCAACTTTACGATTCCTTGCTTCAGGAAGAAATTATGAGGACCTCAAATTTTTAACAAGAATTTCGGTCAGAAGCTTGAGTGATATAATTATTGAAACGTGCTATATGATTATCAAAGCATTAAAAAATTACATAAAGGTACTGTGTTTCCTTATACGAATTTAGTTAACTTAAATTTACCCTTTAACTTTGTTTCAGGTGCCACAAACTGAAGAAGATTGGATTACGATTACCGAGCAATTTAGAAAACGCTGGAATTTTCCCAACTGCATCGGGGCGATGGACGGGAAACATATAAACATCCGTAAACCAGGAAATACTGGATCGTATTATTTCAATTATAAAAAAAGTTTCAGTATAGTGTTATTTGCTATAGTAGATGCAGATTACCAGTTCATCGTGGCAGAAGCCGGAGCAAACGGACGATGGTGGGATCTTTGCAAATTAAAATTTTTTTGAAAAAATGAAGGACTTACAAATCCCCAAGCAAACAAGTTACCCGGTACAAACATCGAGCTGCCGTAAATTTTAGTTGGAGACGACGCCTTTCCTTTGCTAGAAAACATAATGAAACCATTCAGTAGACATAATTTGTCTGAATAAGAGACAATTTTCAACTACAGACTATCGCGAGCCCATAGAATAGTGGAAAATGTATTTGGGATTTTGTCGTCTCGTTTTCGGGTACTCTTGACAACAATCAGTTTACACCCTGATAAAGCAAAAGTAATTGTTTTAACATTGTTTCAGAATCGACGATTTCAGCAGCAGCTAGAATAAATGTGAATTGCCAAGAAAAAAAAAATCAAACCAAGAAAACGCTGCGAATCAAAC
This sequence comes from Volucella zonaria, assembly GCA_963966105.1. NCBI lineage: Eukaryota > Metazoa > Arthropoda > Insecta > Diptera > Syrphidae > Volucella > Volucella zonaria. The sequence continues at coordinate 144,907,594 of OZ014531.1, read as the reverse complement.
CAAACTTATTTATTAGAATTAGACAATGTTACCAAAATGCTGCTCCGGCTGTGAGATGAATCCAAGTGAAAGAGACTATGGACCATCATCTCGCATCAACACCGACAATGCATAGTCAATCGTCGTAAGTTTTCGTGACCAACGTTAGTTACACTAACAACGCAATGGGTTTACTCTACTTTATACAAAGCGCGTTGAGAGCGATGTGACTTGACTGTGCATTGTTGTTGTGATGCAACTAGACAAGAGGTTTTTTTTACAAATCGAATGTACATTGTGTCACAAGATAATGATACAAAATTAAAATATTATTACAAACATAGGTAAAGTAAGTGAATAATGAATAAGTTAAGTATAGCAACAAATAATCTTAAACAAGCATGTTGCTATCTACACACTGTTTTAAGGCAACGTAACTCGACATACTATGTTATTTGCAATCGGGAAGTATTGACGCAGAAGACGTCGAAACTGCAATAATTCAGTCAGGATCCTGGCGTTCAAATAATTCGCAGATGACATCTTTGCATTCCACTCAAACAAGAAACCCATCGACGAAGGCAAAAAATATATGTACTTCAAGACTTCTGCCAATATTTCAATAGTGTCGAAGCAGTACCATGGCAAAAATTGCATTTAAAAAAACAGTAATATATTTATGAAAATATTCATGAAATGTAAATAATATTATATTATAAATACCGATCATCTGAAAATAAATTTTGAAAGCAATCATAACTACTAGCATTTTGTTCTGTATTAACAGTGAAGATGATCGAAAATCCGAAAATTTGTATCGTATGCCTTGCTGCTGTTGATACTGTATTCAAGGTTAATTGATTTAATTGACCAAGAACGAAAATATCTTCTACTGCTTTCTTGTCATAAATTTGTTGAATATTGGAAAATTTTCGAAAAGATGCTGCCCAACTCTTCCAATAGATTTCTGCCTCGCCTAGCGGAGCGTTATCTTTAGCTAACTGCTTCATATTGTCAATAGCAGCTCGGAGAAGCTCATTTCTTTCTAGAATGTGCTGCATAAGACCTTTCCTTTTTTTACGATGAAGTCCTTATGGATTCTGTTGCTTTCTAGAATACTGAAAATAATTCCACAATTCGTCATAGTAATATGTGGTTTAATTAAAGTTACTTATGATTGCTTCTTCGACAATTTCACAGTCCATAGTCGATAAGCCTGGTATTTACTTTTCGTGGTCTCTTAGAAAATCCAAACAGTCAAAATAGCATACACTTGGTACATGTACTTCATCGGAACCACAACCAGATTTTTCACAATTTTCAATTTTTTTCAACTTACGTCTGTAACAGGATTTTATATTAATTAATTTTTTTTTTAAATCTTCCAATGTTGCGTGAGGATCTATCATTTTATAATTTTCGAAAAGTTTTTCCCAAGATTTTTTCTTTTCTTCTCTGTCTTTAAATATGTCGTCTTTTATTTTCCACAAATGTGGTAGATTGTGAAAACACTTGAAAAATTCTTTCCAAACATCAGTATTTGGAATGTTCGCCATTTTTTGTCGATTATTTTGTGTGTTCACAGGACGAAATTCACTGATAGAGCGACTTGCTTGAGTAAATGTTGACAGATACTCAAACATAGTATCAGCAACACAAAACTCCGCCCACAAACATCGACAAAAATCAAACCACTTTTGATTTTAGTAAGACCAAATTTTGATGTTGGTGAGACCAAAAAATTGGTACGCGTACCAGCCCGCAGACGATCAAAATCAGCTAAAACTTGGTTTGTTTTAAATGTTTTCTAGTAGTTTTAGCGTTTACAGGGCGCTTAATACGTGTTCAATCAGATCAAGCCACTACAATCACTGCTGAAATGAATATTCGTGCCGAAACCCTGAGTTCAGCATTCAACAATTTCGTGAGTATTCAAGGAAAAATCGGAAAAGGGACTTTGATGAGATCTACGCACTAAACCAATCCACCTATGAGGAATTATACTATCTAGTAGCTTCAGCCCTAAAGGTTTTTATAGCAAAACATGACGGCCAAGAAAATGCATTAAATTACACAAACACAACTTCAACTGATTAATAAGACAGGTATGATTCTATAATATTGCCCAAAAGTGATCTTCAAGAATTTTCAGGTGATGTAACAACGTAGATAAGTTGGTAGGATGAATTCATTTCATTGGTTCATAACAATGCGAACTTAACCAACATAACCATGTTACATTATCTGAATTCCAAATTAAGTTTTGAAAATAAGAAATTCATTGGGAAGGAACATATAAAATAAATTTTATAACATTCGAAAATTCTTAAGGTAAATGCAGCAGTTTTACGCAATTTAATGGACTTGGAAATATCAATCGACTTGTCGACGGCTGGGATGACCTTATTGTACACATCATTACTACGAAACTTGATCCAGATGAACCATTTAAATATAATGAGGAATCTTCCGTTCTTCCTTCTTCAAGAAAAGGTGCCAAGTTTTCGAAGGTAATGTCATGATTTCACATTCAACAACAAAATATAATAGTAAGCAGGCAGTAATTTAATTAAGATCCATAAGCCTCCAAGAACTTTTTAGATAGATAGATAGATAGATATAGATATAATTTATTTCTTATTAATATATATTGTTTAAGTACATGTTTAAAATATTAAAAGGACGTTAAATAAATGGAATAAGAAACATTAAATGACATTCAGTATTTTGGATACAAGATGTATAGAAAATAGTTTTGAATGCCACATCAAGAGGCTGTTAGAATTACAGAATAAAGTAATATTTTGGGTGGGGTGACCCATTAAAAACAATTAACAAAATTCAAAAAATTAGACACACCAAAAAAAATGGACAAAAATGAATAGAATCCGAATATTGAACAAATAGAAGTTAAGACTTAAGAAATAACATAAGGAAAAATAAATAAATTAAAAAAAACAGGATTGAATAAATTATACAAAAAATTAAGATACAAAAAGCAAATAATTTAGAAACAATTTCAATTATACCAGAATGTCAGAGATAATAGATTCCAAATAATAGTAGTTGCACTGAAAAAGCCAATTTTTTACAAGTTTTAAAAAAAAATATGCCTGATGGGATGAGGAAGTTTGTTAAACAAGCGATATGACGAAACAGAATAAAAGTTACGAAGAGCAGTAGTACGAAATATGGGTACAGATAGCATATAAGACGAGTTTCCAAGTAAGTTGTAATTTGAGATCAAGCGAAAATTTCGATTACCAGATTTCATGAAGAAGGTCTTCAAAACCTTAAAACAATAAAGGTGACGAACCGGAAGAATTTTTAGGTCACAGAACAGTGGAAAACTGGAATGTCTTCTGGGTTTACGGCAAACCTTTCTTATGATGTATTTTTGCAAAATTAACAGAGGGCTAATTTTGTTCTGATACACACCACCCCAACAAGCAATTCCGTATTGAAGCTTAGATAGAACAATTCCACAATAAATAGTTTTTAAAAGCGTCGTTGAGCAGATATTGCGCAAATAGAAAAAAATGCCTAAGAGTGAGACGCAAATAATTCATAAATATTTCAGCGTGCACCGAAAAACTCATTTTAGAGTCTATTGTGAGCCCCAAGTACTTAAAATCGTCTACTTTCGCAATTAAAAAAACATTTTTCACTACTATACAGGTGAAACTACTACAAAAGGTGGGAGAGCCGGACGTACAGTTGCAAACAGAGAGTTTGTATCTATTACATTCAGGTGCATGGAAGTACACATTAGCTTCAAGGTTGTGTGAAGAAGAAAAATTAAAAAAACATAATTTTGGTTTTGGAGCTTATAACCAAATTATGTTTGGCAAACCAATGTCTTAATAGGTCGAGATCCCAATTAATGTCGGAGACCAAATAAAAAGGACTATTCAAGCCATACGCCAAACCTATATCACCAGCGAAAGCAGTAGGTCTACCTTTAAAATTAAGAGCAAATAGCGAATTAATATAAATAAAAAACAAAATAGGACCCAGAACAGAGCCTTGTGGTACGCCCAAATTTACGAACTTAATATCGCTCCTAATCTCGTCAATTTTTACTCTCTGGGACCTATTTTCCAGATACGACCTAAACCAATTAAGCATAAAACCACGAAAATCTGCTTTTTCCAGTTTCTTCAACAAAAAATTGTGGTTGACCATATCGAAAGCTTTCGTGATGTCAATAAATAAACCCGCTGTACATCTTTTCGCATCAAGGTCAGACATTACATGAGCACAAAACTGTAATAGTGCATCTTCAGTCGATTTACCTTTTTGAAATCCAAATTGCACTGGGTTAAAGAACTCAGTTTTATTTAAAAAAACTCACTACCCTATTTTTTATAAGTTTTTCAAAGATTTTACTGAAGACTGGAAGAAGTGAGATAGGCCTGTAGTTACATAACTCTGCAGCAAATCTTTTTTTAAACAGAGGAACCACATCTGCACATTTCAAGACTTCTGGAAATATCCCAGCAAAAACACAACGATTAAATACATCTGCTAATACGTTTACTAAGAAACATGCAATTTTTTTAAGGACCAGGTTCGAAATGCCCTCAGCACCACATGAAATCGAATTTTTTAAAGTGCCAATAACTTTTAACACCTCAAGAGGAGTTATGGCTTTATATAAAAAGCTGTTTCTTTGAAGTGGTTCAGAACTACTATTACAGGACGAACATAAAGAACAAATAGGTTTTACTGAACTAGGTTGTAAGCTGAAGGCTATGTTAGTGAAATAGTTGTTAAGTGTATTAGCAATGACAAGTTTATCGAAAACCTCGCGGCCATCGACACGTATAACAATAGGTTTTTTTGAAGACGAAGAATTATTTAGAATACTGTTCACTATTTGCCATTCATTTTCCAGATTTCCTTTAGCTGCATTCAAACGATTACGAAAAGATGTATCCCGGCAATTTCAGCGCACAATTTTTTATATTTACGTCTTAAGCCCATATTACTGGGGTGCCTGTAGCATTTGATCCTAAGCTTGTTTTTGTATTCCACTTTGTTCACTAAGAAGCTTGAGATCTAAGGTTTAAGCTTTTTTTGCTTTCTTTTTGGCAGGCACGAAAGAGGAACAACTAAAAATCTACATATTTAGGATATTAATGAGGACAGTAAAAGAGGTTGAAACATCACTGCATAAATAAAGATCATCCCACGCCTCACACAAAAGACTCGTTTTAAGGTTACTGAAGTTAATTTTCTTAACCTTGTTAAGGGACTTAGGATTTTTGCAAATATTGCTTCTAGAGTAATTTACTATGAGTTCTGTCATAGAGTGGTCAGTTAACATAAGATCAAGCACACATTTCTCACAGTTAAACGAAGAGACATTACTGAAACGTCCATAGATATAATCTAAACATGTACCAGATGCAGACCTAGTTGGCTCATTTATGAAACAAACTAGGCCATGTGATGCCAATAGAGCTAAATAACTCGAAACAGTTTCACAACTATTCAAGATGTCAACGTTAAAGTCCTCAATTATAATTAAATTTTTAGATTTTTCCTTTTCCATTAGATCAGAGAACTCTTTTATGAACATAACAACATTAAACATATGTAGTCTGTATACACATACAAAAACAAACACTTCGTGGTTAATTTTAAGCGAAACTTTTAACATATCTGCAGATAGAAACTCGATACATTGAACAGCAAGAATAACATATTTATCTTTTACAAAGCACCCAACACCACCTGCTGCGTAACTTTCATTCGTATTGAAATAAAAAGTGAATCCAGGAATAACATAATCGTTTGTTTCAAACTTGTACTCGTATATCCAAATCTCAGAAACAACGACAATATCTGGAATGCAACTAAAAGAATCAAGATGAGTAACAAGTTCAGCGAAGTTTTCTCTCAAACTTCTGACATTCTGGTGCACAATAAAAATGTTGTTATTACAATACGAACTATTAGTAAAAACATTATCACAGTTGGAAGTAATAGGATAAGGGAATGAAAAGTTATCTCTTGAGCATGATAGATGAACATCATACAATATTAAGAGATTAAAGAAAGAAATAGAAGCACTAAATAATTGCAAGGTTATTAAATGATTTAATTGAAATAACTTTAAATATTTCAATAAAATGTAAATAAAGTCGAAAGACATAGACATAAGAATTTAGAGTAGCTTAGAGTGCCTGTGTGGGGCCAATAAGTTAATATAAGATTGTTAAGTAATTTTAAGCTAGCATTTAAGCATTTTTTGTTAGTATGTAAGGGTTAATGATTAAGATAATAAAATGCATTTAAAACTAAAACTAACTGTATTGCCTTCTTGAATTTGCCGGTTTCTTTGTCCAAATTGCCTCAAAAACAATAATCATAACATAAACGATTGTCCCTCTATAGACATTGCTTTAAAAAGATTCTTCGCACTTGTAAGAAAGTTTAATAGAAATAAAGAGCTACACGGACCATACATACAATTCATGAATGAATTTCGACGATATACAGGTATTATCAGGTGCCAATACACTCGACGAAGCAATTCAATTGCAAGAACAATTAATAAATCTGTTGTTGAAAGGTGGATTCACCTTAAGAAAGTGGTGCGCAAACAATATTAATTTATTTAAAAACATATCTGAGGAAGATAGGGAAACATTATATGAAATTAAAATATCTGATGCTATCAGGACATTAGGAATATTATGGAATCCCTTGCCAGATAGATTTTTATTTAAAATAGATATTAAGTTTCACAACATTCCAACCAAGTGAACAGTCTTATCGGAAATTGCACAATTCTTCGACCCTCTTGGAATCATAAGTCCAGTGATTGTGTTAGCGAAGGTCTTTATGCAGCAGCTATGGCATCTAAAGCTAGATTGGGATGATCCCCTGCCAATGAATATGGGCATCTGTGGATACAATTTAAAGGTCAACTACAAATGTTGAATGACTTAGAGTATGTTAGATCGATTGGCATTCTTGCCAAATTCCTATTTTGAAATACTACCTTGATCAAAAAGTTCCCGCATCGCACCACCGTGTGGCGCTCTCATTATTCCGATTTGAGTTCTGTTTTTCTTGTTAAGTTGGTAAATCTGTTGTTGACATTCCTTTTAAATCTTAGCGTCATAGCTTGTTATTTGCAAAAGTTACGTAGCCAAGAGTACATCTAGCTCTGTGTGTGTTGGCGATTTTTTACAATTTTAGAATTTGCAACAACAATTAAATTTTGCGTAAAAAACGGATTTAATGGTGCGCGAATGTTGGAAATGTTGGAAAAGTGTTTCGGCAACGATTCTCTAAAGAAAACGGTCGTTTACCAGTGGCACGAGTGGTTCAAAAGTGGTCGTGAGTCAATCGAAGATGATGAACACAGTAGCAGACCATCGACATCGAAAACCGACGAAAATGATGAAGTAAAAGAAATGTTGGTCAATAACCGCAAATTAAACAACAGAGGAATAGCGAAGGACTTAAACATTGCCTATGGATCCGTCCAAGACATTTTGGTTAATGATTTGGGTTCGCCTCGTGTAGCAGCAAACTTGGTGCCAAAATTTCATGCAAAAAAGAGACCGTGTTGACGTCGTAAAAGAGATGATTTGCGAGGCTGAATCCGATCCCACATTCATCAAAAGGACGAGACATGGGTTTATGAGTACGACACGCAATCCAGACATGAGGCAAGTGAATGGCGTTCACCAAATGAGCCGAGACCAAAAAAAACACGTCATTTTCAGTCAAAAAAGAAGCAATGCTCACGGTTTTCATGGACTACAACGGTGTAGTGCATCATGAATTTTTGCCAGAAGGCCAGACAGTAAACAAAGAGTACGAGTATTATTTGGGCGTTATGAGACGTTTGCGTGAAGCAATTCGCCGAAAGAGACCAGAATTGTGAGCAGAAAACTCGTGGATTTTGCACCATTAACGCACCGTCGCACAGTGCCATCATTATTCGTAATTTTTTGACGAAATGCAACAAATACCATCCAACAGCAACCGAATTCACCTGATTTGGCTTCCTGTGAGTTCTTTCTGTTCAATCGAGTTAAAAAACCACTACGAGGAACGCGTTTCAGCAGTCAAGAGGAAGAAATGGAAAAATCGCAGGAAGCACTGATACGGACAACCGAATATAAAAAATGTTTCGAGGATTCGATCAAGCGCTGGCATAAGTGTCTTGCAGTCGATGGGGATTACTTTGAAAGGGGCAATATAGATTTAGATGAATAAACTTGTATTTTTAATTTTCTGAATAAATTCCGGAAAATTTTTGATCAAGGTGGTATATGCATTTTCAGATAGTTCTGAAAACGAGGGCGGTTTTAAAATTTAATGGGACCGAGTCCAGAGACTTGATAGCGGCCTTATTATCCGAAAATATGCGGATATCATTTGCAGATATCACGTTTTTCTTCAGCCAGGACAAAGCTTCTTTAACCGCCAAAATTTCCGCCTAGAACACGCTATAGTGATTTGGAAGACGGAAAGAAAGGCCTAAATTTAGCTTATCTGAGAAAACACCGCCTCCAACCCCTCTATCGGTTATAGATCCATCTGTGTAGAAGTGGGTTGACTTGCCCTCCATGAAAGCATCTTCTTCCCAGAAGGATCTAGAGGGGAAGATTACATGGAAGTAATCAAAGAACCAAAGTTCAGGTATGGTGTAATCGATGTTCTCTGTGAGGATTCGTAATGTATTAAGAATGTTAGCGTGGGCAAACGAATTATTTGTCCACTGTTTAGTTGTTGCTTTAAGGCGAATAGCTGCAGTCGCAGCTAGTCCGTGAGGTTCCGCATATGCATAGACATGCTGTTCTTTAGACTCTGCTTAGTTTACAGCATTTGACTGCATTGTCCAAGGGCGTCCACCTGACGACAACCCCGTAAGTGAGTATCGGTTTCATGACCTGATTATGCCAGGTTGAAGGCCCCATTTGTTCCCAATGGCTTTTTTGCAAGACAATACGGCTACTGTAGATTTCTTGCTATAGCAACGTCATCCGCATAGGCAATAACCTGCTACCAACCGATTCCAGGTATATCAGCAGTTCATTAACCACTAAGTTCCAGAGAAAGGCAGAGAGGACACCGCCTTACGGCGTACCTCTGCTGACACATCTTTTAGCAGAAGCTCCACCCAACTTGGGTAGAACTGACAGCGCAGTCGTGATTGCGAATGTGTTGACGTTGTTAAAGGCACCTTCTATGTCCAGGAAAGCAACCATTGTGTACTCTTTATATTGCAGGGATCGTCTGATGTGGCTAGTCGGTGAATGCAGAACCGTTTCCATCGATTTTCCTTTATAGTAGGCATGTTGAGCCGTTGACAAAAGTATTGGATCAATTTTTGCTCATATATGGATATCCATCAGTCGTTATAGAGTTTTCAGAATTAAAGATGATAGACTTCTAGGTCTGAGCTCCTTTGGAATAACATGAGAGCATTTTCTGGCTTTGTAAATGAAAACTACATTGACTTCTCTCCATGACAGTGGAATGTGGATAAGTTCTACACAGCTCCTCATAATATTCTCTAGAACAGGCAGAATAATATCTGAAGAACTCTGTAGCTCGGCAGGTATTGTACTTTCCAGACCAGCAGACTTGTATGGTTTGAAGCAGTGCAGTGCCCAAAGCAGTTTGTCTCTTGTGATCAGACCATGAATTTCGGTCCCGGTTGCAGTAGGTCTGTTTGGGTTGCTACTGGCCGCGAATTGGGAGCTACCTGGAAAGTGGGTGTCCAGTAGCAGGTTGAGTGATCCATCAATTGAGGTTGTCTAAGAGCCATCGGTTTTTTTCAAACAGATAGACATCATAGGATTTGTAGAGAGGATTTTTGTTAGCCGCGATGCCTCAGAGGTTTCCGTGATTTTGTCGCTGAAGGACCTCCAGGATTGTCGCTTTGCCTTCTTCAGTTCTCTTTTGTATAATTTGTGGGATTCTTTGTATGAGTCCCAGTCAGTCAATTTTCTTGTGCTTTTTGTTACGTTGAAAAGTTTTCTGCAAGTGTTTCTGAGCAGTCCCAGTGCCGATGTCCACCAAGGTTGAATAAGAGGGCAGGATGTGGCCCTAGCCTGATTGAGAACCAGAGAGAATTTCTTTACTTTCATGTCAAGCTCATTGGTGACACGCGGGGGCTTGATAGTTCAGAGAATAGCTTTTCTGATAGTATTCCTCTGTATTTTGGCTAATCAGTTTTCCGGTAGTTCCGGAATGATGGTTGATTGGGAGGAGCATCATTCCGGCTGAATTGGATGTATCTGTGGTCTGAAAATGAGTGTTCAGAGGATACCATCCAGTTCATTAGCGTTTGAGTGATACTGTCGGAGACAAGAGTGATATCTAGCACTTGCTGTCGATTTCTAGTTATAAAAGTGGGCTCATTGCAAATGTTGCAAATAAAGAGTTTAGTATTTAAAATATAGTCAAAAAGTGACTCATCTCTATCGTTTATGTCGGTATTGCCCCACACCGCGTGATGAGCATTAGCATTGCATCCGATGATGAGGTCAGTCTTTTGCCTTCCAGCCTTCAGTACCACTCTTTCTGGGTTAGCACCAGGGGGAGGGTCCATATGATAGTGGCCAAGGTAAGCCGATGCGAGCCAGTAGGAGCTTTTGGCAGTCCCTATTCTAGCAACGGTTAAGTCGGGGTCGTTGAGATTAGGAAATAAAAATACATTAAGGCTACGTTTCACTAATACACAAGTTGTGATCTTACCTTTGTCGCTTATATAGAGCGGGGCGTATACGGGTGTACTGATTCCACGAACCACACCTTCTACAATCCATGGTTCCTGGATTAGGATAATGTCTGCGTTTTTTGAACGACGCAGAATGAGTGCGGCCGAAGCCTTTTTTGAGTGATGGAGATTCAGTAGCTTTTAGATTAATCTGGAGAAACCGTATCATTGCTACAGTTTTCCAGAGTAGCCTCCTACATGGTGCTGTTGAAGTGCCTCTACATAAAATTTATTATGTGCATAATCAAAGGTAGCTCCTGTAAAAAAAATGTTGTCTCTGGCAACGTGGGAATGAAAGTAATATCCGCCAAAAGGAATAATAAAACGCTTCATACGTGTAAATAGTATTTTATCTCTAAAGGAAACACAATTATTTTTAAGCGAATGAATGATTATTTTTACTCTTACCGCAGTTTGTACTTCCCATGTTTGCTTCTGGGACACGATTAAACGTTTGGAAAAATGCGCGCAATCTACCTGTCAAATGTGTAAGAAGTACATACTGAAGTGAGTGTGACAAATATATTTTGATTTTTGACTGATAACATGAAAGATCTGTTTGTTGAGAAATGCTGTTGTTCGTTTAAAGGCGTCTTTTCACATCCCCGCCCCAGTGAATCACTCCGATTCACTATATATTCTGAGAACAGTTAATTTTGATACTGGGCTGCGAAGCATTCCTGTGCCTTGATAAACACGTTCCACTCTTCCTCGGCACCACTGGTTTCTAGGCATGTTTGCGTCGCAATTAGCCTATTTCCTTCAGTGGCTCTGTTTTCTGACACCACTTGGCTCTGCGTGTCAAAGTTGGCAGGTATTCCAAGTTCCAGCGTTTCCAAAACCTGTCTCTGATTTGGCTGGCAATTCGCCATTGCTTCAGAAGATTACATAATTTTACGAGTGGTTCACTTCCACTTGGCGTCTGAACTGCGTTTGCTGTTCCCAGTAGGAAGTGGTTCGGAGTAAGCGGCTCCTCCTGGTCCAAATGAGTCAGAAGTCGTGAATTAACCACTTCGATAATCAGGCATTGTAACGTGTACTCCCGAGGTGAAACTTCCTTAAGTGTGAGTCGAAGTACCTTCTTTTCGCACTGGATCATGCGCTGCCAGATATCCCCTTCCGATGGGTAGTTAGGATAGTTGAAAACCCATTCAACACCTTTGGCTGACAGGTCATCCTGAATACGGCCACAATCGAACACCTCGTTGAAACGTTTCGCTTGCTGTTCTGCTCCTTTAAAGTGAATGGCTCGGACAACAAGGAAAGTAAAAAATGCCACCCACCTCTTCTCAACACGGCGGCCAATGGTAACTGTAAGGGGGTCGAAATAGTCCAGATCGGCCTAGTCCATTCGGGCCTAGCGAATGGCGTCAGACGATATTTTGGCAGGGGCCCCATCAATGGTGCAACGGGCGTAGTTAGTTGTAATTTACATCCAATACAAGCAGCGAATTTCGCAGATAGTGGCTTCAACGTTCTGATTTTTCATCATGGAATGATAGTGCACCACGACTAACTTAGTGAATCCATGATCAGGCGGCAATATGATTGGCCTTCTTGTGTCGTGTGGAAGCCAGCTGGCTGCATCAATTTGGACATTGACACGTAAGACTCCTTTCTCATCAACATACGAGGAAAAATTGTACAGATGACTTCCCTTATTCAGGCATTCACCATCTTTGAGACGGTTGATGTCGGCGGCATACACTTCAGATTGTGCTTGATGGCATAACATAAGTTCGGCTGCATGTAGCTCTTCCGTAGTCAGTCCTTTGGGTGGTGTTATGTGACGTAGTAGGCGGACGTAACGTATTACGTATGCCATTATTCTTTTCAGCTTTAAGAGAGAAGAGAATTGGGAAAATTTTATGAAGAAGTTACTTACAGCAGGAAGAGCGAACTTTGAGGGGAGCTCCTCGTCTTCATTGTAAGTATTCACACTGATTGACTTCAAAATCAGCGAAGCACAAGTCCTCTTTCGTTTTTAAGAAATCTGGTCCAGTCATCCATCTCGACGAAGAGCTAAAACCGATCTGGGCAATCGATCGAGTAGCTGCATCAGCGATATTGTGCTGAGAAGGTATCCACTTCCAATTGGACACTCCGGAAGAGGCAAGCATTTCAGCTACCCTATGAGCTACAAAGGGCTTGTAGCGGCGGTTCCGTGAATTGATACACCTGATGGCCGTCTTGGAATCGGTCCACAGGACACACTGGGGTTGACGTGTAAGGTAATACCATTTGTTCTTCGATGATTGTTTGCATTAATCGTATTCCGAGAACGGCAGTTTGGAGCTCGAGGCGTGGAACGGTCGTCGGTTTCAATGGCGCGCATTTGGTCTTGGTGCACACAAATGCGGTAGATATTCCTTCATCCAGGCTCTCGGACCTCCAGTGCGCAACGGCTGCGAATGCTTCTTCGCTTGCGCCGACAAAAATGTGGAGTTGAAGCTGCTTTGGGGAAGCGTTGGAGAAATAGTGGCATGGGACCCGAACTTCCACCACTTGGCTCAAATTCTCACTCCACTTGGTTTAGGCTGTGTTGATGTTACTAGGTAATAGGTCATCCCAAAGTAGATCATACCTCTACACCTCGCACATCAATAGTTTCGCATCGACCGAGGCGTTTACCAGGAAGCCGAGTGGATCAAAAACCGACATGATGACGCTCAGCAGCTCTCTCTTCGAAAGACATCTTTTTCCAGCAATAATCCCGGGATCAACTTTGTAGAACTTTAACTGATATCTAAAAGTATCACTCGTGGGCTGCCAAAACATACCGAGCACATTCTCTGTAGCCAAACTTTCATCAATCTGCGGGTCCTTTGCAACTGCGATCTTAAAGATTCTGCTCCGTCTTTTAAAGCTGTTAAGACTTCTTGCGAATTTGAACTAAAACTTCACAGCTCGAATCCGGCACTCTTATGTATTCTGAAACTTGCTTGGTGATGGTGATAGCTTCAACTGTTGATTCGAAGCTATCCACGAAATCATCAACGTAATGGTGCAGCAGTATAGACCTCACGGCCCTCACACAAGTGTCTTGATACTTCAAGGCATCGGTGGATTTGACGTGTTGGGCTGCGCAAAGTGAACAAGCAGCGCCGAAAGTCATGACTAGCATCTCGTAAACATTAGGTGGTAGATATTCGTTGCCGTCGCGCCAGATAAACCTTTGTGCACTCCTATCCTCTGGTTGAATGAGTACTTGATGGTACATTTGACGAATATCTCCACATACTGCAATGGCTCCCATTCTAAAATTAAACAGCACTGAAGGCGTTTGCTGGTACTCTTGTGGTCCTTTCAATAAACAAGAATTAAGTGATATCCTTCAATCCGGAGGGTCAGCATAGGGCTCGCCCTTGGGCGAGGGATCGGTTAGACCGAAGTCAGTAATCTGTTCGGGGATGTGAGCACTCCCGTTGATCTATTGAGGGCCCATCCGCCACTATCTCTTTTCCAAAAATCTGATTCAGTCTCGTAAATCCTTACCGACTTGAGCTCCAAATATGTCGGAGTAGCCCTGGTAAGGTCTTATTTGTTTTTATTTCGGGACTTTACTTAACCGTTGATTCCATCTGGGGAATCCATCCGCTGTCCCGGCTATAGTGCTGCTATTTTTGTTTGCTGGTCAGCACTCGACAAGTCGAGTCCGGATGGTAAACCGATGGTTACCACTTAGATGTACAATAAGCACAATTGATGTGTAGAAATCGTTACAAGACTGGGTATCGCCAGGTTGACACCTCTCACTGTCTACATCATTATCTAAATTATTGGTTCACTTTTTTGATCAATGTCACTTTCCGGTTGCGGCTCGATCAGCTGCAGATCAACTGCCATATATTCAACAATTTTAACTAAAGAAGTTTTCTCGATATTTGGTCCACATCCATTGAAGAATGCTACTTCTGAGAGATCTAAAACCATTCCTTTTCCAACAATGAGTAGTCGTAATGCAAAAAATCTACGTTCTCGTAGAATCTGTTGAAAATCCATGTGATTATTGTTTTTTTCGGCGATTTTCAGAGTACCCGAATAGATCTTATATTCTAACAAATGTAGATACATATGTATGTACATATATAAACACCTCAGCAGGAAAAAATATCTATAATACAAACCTTAGCTGATTAACAAAACGTGTCGAACGTGCATTTGTTCTGATTTCCAATTACCCAACCGTTCGAAATGTATCTAACGATAAACAAATGGACCAAAATGAAAGAAAAATGCAATCAATTCAGGTAATTTGTTAAAATGAAAAATAAACTGAGTTTCCTTTCAATTCACATATAAAATAAACACCACATGACTACTCCTACTCCTATGCACTCCTACTACTACCTGATTACCATCAAACAGGAAGAAACAAATTCTATTGTTGCCATCACGATCGTATGCAAAATGTAGATTTAAAAAAAAAAAAAAAAAAAACAAAATAATAATAATAACAACAAAAAATGTCAATCATTTTCTAGATGTGAATACGAAACCAAACCAAATCCTAAGTAAACATCCTCTGTACAAGGATTGATCGACCTCCAGCACTTACCGGACGAATTTTGCATCTCAAAAACGTTCAAACGTTCCTCGCCTATTCAAAGAATACCTACTCGTAAACACAAAAATCACTCTGTTTATTGTTTGTGCATCCATACTGCTGTAAACGAATCGAAAGTGAATCCTTTTAAGGAGCTTAAGGATTCCTATTATCATATGACCGACCGGTGTGTTAGGAAAACAGGAAATCAACGATTCGTGACTGACGAGAAGACTACAGGCTGCAGCTGCAATATGCAGCAATTTAGGAACGGATTATAAACGAATGAATTTGAATTTCAATGGAACATGGAATTGGAAACTCAATTACAGTTTCAACTTTCAATTTCAGCTGCCTGACTACTCCAAGCAAGGTGTATCAGGACATGTTCCACTGTAATTCAGGCTCGTCTTATCAATGGAAATTATAATAGTTCCTAAATTAAATTACGATATTTTGAAAATGTAATTCATCGTCAAGTGTGTAGTCATTGTCGCAACCTATAATTAAGGACCTCTTATCAGGAGCCAACAAAGGCCAATCCAGACAGACTGAGAGAGAGAGTACTTTAATTGTATCTGTATCTGTAGAAGAGAAAATGTACACCAAGCAGCTGCATGCATGTGGTGCATCCTGATTGATATTGATTTTCATTTTCTCTGCACTCATTATCGAATTGGTTACAGTTGGTTTTATGGCAGCAGACTCCTCTTATCCTGTGCATAGTGTCCATTTTCTGTTGAACCTCTGAACTGAAATGAAAGGTTAACCGAGGATTCATTGGAGAAATGTGATACGATACCAACAAGATGCAGATACCCGGGTAGTTCAGCAATTTTTCAATGACACACTCATCCTTGTTTGGTTTACTATCTCGATGATCTTCGAGCCTGAGTTTGATTCTCAATTAAGATAAGACTGATCTTTGTCGTCTTGGGTCCACATGCCAATCACTTAGTTCCCGAGAAATTCGTTCCAAGTGGAGACAAACTACTCTCTGTAATTATAGGTCATCAAATGCTTTACTTTGAAGTACGCGAGCTTGTAATCCGTAGGTATCCCTTGAAAAGGATGTGCGTCATGAAATGAGTTTTTGGCTATTTTGGATTTCACTAATTACGATCATTAATTTTTTGTACTACAAATACATACATTTGTGGATGGTGATATAATGCTCTTTCATTTATTGTAGACAAATGTCAGTTATTGTTCGTCGGTATGGATCTGTTTAAGTTGAAATAGATTGTTTCCGTTTCCGGATTAGAGATAATTGAGGTTTTTGTTTTTACGAGTATACAGAATTGCTAATGATAAGATTGTGTATATTTGTAATAGAAATTATTGCTAGAGCGACAATGGAACAACAATAAGTAAGTCATTACTGAGGGTTTGTCTGCAGAATCCTTTGTCGATTGTCCATTTATGTATGTCATACACAACTTAAGTAATAAAGCCGCTAATCGTCCATTAAACTTGGTCTGAGGTCTGTAGATGGTTGCGAATTTCAAAAAGTGTTTGGTTATACCTGCTTGCTAATTTTTGCTAGATTTATTGACATCTATCGAAATCTGTATTTTTAAATACATTGCATCCAGCGATTTGCTGACGGGTCTACGGAAATTTTTTTAGGTGTTTCGAAATGCGGAGATGTATACGAGTAACTATCACCAAATTGCGAACTGCTTCAACAATTTACATCAATAAGATTGCTAGGTACAACATCGCTTCTGGGCGCCTAAGATTAAGGAAACTTCTTTTGCAAGGAGTAAAAACAATCAGCCAAAAGGAGTTGTTCATACAAAAAAATTACTTTTCTTCCGGAGCGAAAGATGTTGTGAGAAGCTGGAAAGGAAAACAGAGCACGTGGCTTTCTTAGGATATCTGGGAATTTTTTTTGTTTTGTTTATTTCTTATTCCCTTAAAATATTGGGTATAAAACTTAATTCGTGCGGTTTTTTTTTTCAAAATTTTAACGTTTATTTCAGAAAAACATTTAGAATAGTATTATTCAAAGTATTGCCCATCTGAAGCTATGACTTTTTCCCATCTTTCTGGCAAGGCAATTTGTGAATCCCATCCCAAAAGAACTGCGCCGGCTTGGCAGCCAAGAATGAATCAAGCCAATTTTTGATATTCTGCTCTGATGTGAACCGTATTTCAGTGAGGGCGTTCCGCATCGACCGGAACAAATGGTAGTCATAAGGCGCAAGGTCTGGGCTATAAGGCGGGTGGGGTAAGACTTCCCATCCACTGTTTTCCAAATAGTTCTTAACCGGAATAGCAACGTGGGGCCGAGCGTTGTCATGATGGAAATACAGAGCATTACCTTCGCGCCATGGATATTCCGCTTTGCCGTTGATTTGGCTGGTTGGCCGGGTTTCACGTATGATTTTTTGCGCTTGGGGTTGTCGTAATGGATCCATTTTTCATCACCAATAACAATCCGATACAAAAATGACTTCCTTTTGTGGCGTTCCAGCAGCATTTCGGACATGCAAAACCGCCTTTCGACGTCTCTCGGCTTGAGTTCATGTGGAACCCAATTTCCTTGCTTTTGAATATATCCAGCTGCTTTTAAACGTTTTGAAATGGCTATTTGAGTGAAAAAAAATTATTGTTGTTTACGCTTAAAATGAATGACATATACTGAAATGACGTACAATGACAGTAGCTTTCCAACGCATGTTCCAATGGAATAATACAAGTTACGCCATCTCTTAGCAAACCGAATTAAGTTATAGAGCCAATATAATAATACATATAAAACAATCGAAATTTCAGTAGGTGTATACTTATACCACATTGATCCCGGAATCTATTCAGAAAATTAAAAATACAAGTTTATTCATCTACGAGTAAATCTATATCGTCCCCTTAAAAGTAATCCCCATCGACTGCAACACACTTATGCCAGCGTTGGATCCAATCCTCGAAACATTTTTTATATTCGGTTTTCGGTACGTCCATCAGTGCTTCCTGCGATTTTTCCATTACTTCCTCTCGGCTGCTGAAACGCGTTCCTCGTTGTGATTTTTTAACTCAATTGAACAGAAAGAAGTCACAGGGAGCCAAATCAGGTGAATTCGGTGGCTGTTGGATGGTATTTGTTGCATTTTTCGTTAAAAAATGGCACTGTGCGACGGTGCGTTATCATGGTGCAAAATCCACTAGCTTTCTGCCCACAATTCTGGTCTCTTTCGGTGAATTGCTTCACGCAAACGTCTCATAATGCCCAAATAATACTCGTACTCTTTGTTTACTGTCTGGCCTTGTGGCAAAAATTCCATATGCTTTACACCGTTGTAATCCATGAAAACCGTGAGCATTGCCTTCTTTATTGATTGCAATCGACGTAGGTTTTTCTGGTTTCGGCCCATTTGGTGAACGCCATTCACTTGCCTGATGTCTGGATTGCGTGTCTCGTCTCCAGTAATGATCCTTTCGATGAATGTGGGATCGGATTCAGCCTCGCAAGCCATCTCTTTTGCGACGCCAACACGGTCTCTTTTTTACATGAAATTGAGGTCTTTTGGCACCAACTTTGCTGCTACATGGCGGAAACCCAAATCAATAACCAAAATGTTTTGTACGGATCCATAGGCAATGTTCAGGTCCTCCGCTATCTCTCTGATGGTTAATTTGCGGTTATTGCGGTTATTTCTTTTACTGCCCCTACGTTCATCATCTTCGATTGACTGACGACCACTTTTGAACCGCTCGTGCCACTGCTAAACGACCGTTTTCTTTACAGAATCGTTGCCGAAATACTTTTCCAACATTTCCAACCTTCGCGCACCATTAAATCCATTTTTTACGCTAAATGTTTGCAAGTATAGTGACTAGGAAACAAAGAGCTCGGCAGAGCATTCCGTAAGCGAGTTGTACGGCTTAGGAAAGAATCACGATATTTTAGAGCGAGACGGGTGTTACGGTTAAAAGTTTGAATGGGCGGAATGCTACTGGCGATTTCAATGGAGGACTGGTGGTGGAAATAGCGATAAAGCGAAGTGACACAGGAGACATTACGTCGGTGTTCGAGGGTGTCAATTGATTGACTGATATTACAAAGTATCACCAATGAGTTTTATCGCACGGTTTTGAATCGTATCTAGCAGTTGCAGAGATGTTTTAGGAGCACCTGATAAGATGTGGGCATTGTACTCCAATGTGGCCATTGTGGCCAGATCAAAGCGGGTAAAATATTTCTAACATCGCTTGAGGAAACCTAGAGATTTCGCAGCATTTTTGGCGACATCGAATATGTGGTCATTCCAACGTAAGTTGTCATTGACACGCATAGCGAAAATGCAACGTTTTTCGGTTTCGACGATGCAAGTGGCATTCAGAGATAATGGCTGGGTTTAAGGACAGCAGACCACTTTGTTGGTGGTTCATTTTTAAGTGGAATTTAATAAGCTTACTATACACTACCGTTCAGGTTCTAGAGCTGAAGAGTAGGGACGTGAGTCCAGGAACGAATATGAAAAGCATATACTGAAATATATTGGATTAGAAGTAGTAGACAAGAGATATTTGATAAAATTAATAAAACGAATAAGGAGAACGGAGCCCTGGGGCACACTAGCACTTATTTTGTGAATATCCGACTTGAAGCCCTCCGAGACAACTTGAATTGAACGTTCTGAAAGGTAATTTCAAATCCATTGAGGAAGAGAGTCGTCGATCCCAAAAGCACGCATTTTCGACAAAATGGCCTGATGCCAAACTCTGTCAAATGCTTTAGAAATATCAAGTGCAACTATCTTGTTTTCGCCATGCAATCAGATCACCAATGGACCTGTTGCTACGAAAACCATATTGCCGGTCATTGAGAAGTTTTCGTGTTTCGAGATATTTTATTAGCTGACGGTTTATCAGCGTTTCCATGACCTGTTTTCCATCTGCTCGGAAAGATTCATAAAAAGTAGGATTGATGGTTTTGCCAGCGAGGAAGAACCCCTCTTCAGAAGAAGGGGAGATATGCCATCTGCACCTGGGGATTTATGTATGTTGAGATCTTTAAGTACTCTTGCTACTACATGAGTGCAAAAGTGGATTCGCCCCATTGAAGATTGGGCGCACTCAAGTGTAGGCGGAGACAAAGCACAATCTGGGAGTGCTGAGCTGGCCGCAAAGTGTGCAGCAAGAGTTGTACCATGCCCTATCTTTTGGTCTGATACTCTTCATCCGATGAGGCATAAAGGATCTTATCCCAAAGAGAATAGTGTCAGTGATCATATAGCAGCGGCATCCATGTCATTGTCGAGGGAACATAACGACCAGTTACGCAAATGAAAATGATAGCAAATCCCAATAGAAATTTTAATAATAACCCGTTACAGGTGATCGATCTACATTTGGAAAATACTTATACTGATTTGGTAGCCCATAGAACGAAAAACTTGGAGATTAAATCTGAATTTGATTTATTCAGTTGCTTGTATTCGTATGTACATATTGGTTGCCCTGCAGGGCCACTTTTATTTTATCAGCAACTCATAACGTGATGCAACTCAAGTTTCTATATATTCGTAGTTAGTACGTAGAAATGTTTTTCTTTATTGAATTAAGTAATAAAAATAAATTTTGCAACCAGCCGCCGCATATGACTGAGTAGTATCAATTCTGGAAACCTGAACAGCTCACGGGTTACAAAGCGCGGTATTTAGTTTCACAAAAGGAAAATATTTATTCTGTGATTTAATGATAAACGATGATCTAAGTACATCTGTGATGTGCATGAACAATTATCTAAAAACCTAACAGTGGTTTTTTACGTGTTTGAAAATAAACGCTGCACCATCCTAAGGGCGAATGAGTTGAATACGGGTGTCAAATTGCAACAATTAATTAACGGATTTTCAACAAGGGAGTGTTAATACAAATTCTAAGTTTCAAGACTCGGATATGGGCAAGTAATATTTGATATTCTGAGACCTTCTCAATAGAGGCCTGCCTCTTTGCCCAAGTTTAGTGAAGGATCTGAAGTTCAAGAATCTTTCCAAAAGCATCTACAAATGTCATTTTCATTCAAAAAAGATAGAGTACATAAATCACCATTATCAATAAGGCAATACATTTTTGAAAGGCTTTTACGTACATTAGCCATAAGGATAAGGAGAATACTACTAAGGAGAGCTTCTATGAGCTCCTCGACGATAGGTTAAATTAGCAATATTCTCAAGCTATAGACTTTAGGACGCTGATCTATAAACTTACTCAGACAGAAGGATTGACTTCACGGAGGTTTCCTCATCTCAATATCTGCAGGATGACAGAGCGATATATGAGTCCTTCAATACTAATGCACTAAATAAATTAAAATTTAATTTGTGCCTTATTACTTTACAACCCTTCAGTGTGATTTTTAATCACTGATTACTAATATCGTGGGAGGTTTCATATGCCAGTCAGATGACCTGCCGAATGCGCTTCAGCAGAAAGCTCTTTTAGAGCAGAAAAACGCAGCCCAAACACCTAACGCATTGGCTTCTTCATCTTTGGAACAAAATTCGTAGTCGAGTCGGCTTACGTCTTTTGTTTTTTTTTGTTTTTTATAGTTTACCTAAATGGTAACCCGTATTACCAGCATGAACGATTCACGGGATATTCTTCTCCTTTTTCCTCACCTCTACGTCCTAAACCACACCCTGCACACTTTTACCACTCTCTTCGCGAAACTGCCGCTAGGTATTACCTCGCGGGGCTGGCAAGCAATTCATGCTACTCCGGTGTTTCAATTTGTTCGGCTGGTTCTGCCGCTATTCTTTCGGCTTTAATTCTCCGTAGATCGGTCTGTACTGTTTTTACAAATCCGCAGAAATTTAGCCAGTATTCTTCCGACTCCACCATTCTCTTAATTACCTCTGGGGGTATGATAGATTTTCTCTCCATTCCGCGAAGCGTCCGCAAAGGAAAATTGCGTGCTTCACGTCCTTCTCCTGATTTGGACACTCGAGACAAAAGGGGGAGTTGTCATGGCCAAATCTGTGTAGATACTTTCGGTATCCGCCATGACCAGAGATGAACCGCGTATGGTGATAGTTGCAGTTTCCTAGGGCTCTGTTCATCCATACATCGATTTTTGAAATCAAGGTATGCGTCCATCTGCCCTTTGTGGCATTGCCCCATCGAGATTGCCATAGGGCTATAGAACGTACCCTTTCTTCCTCTTGCATTCTCCTTATTGCCTTGGCATCAGTTGGCATTGAGGTTTTCCTGCAGTACATTCTCCTCATCTCGTCCGGGAGGATATCGATGGGAATCATTCCAGCGATGACAAATGCGGCTTCGTCCGAGATCGTCCTACAGCCGCTTGTTGTTCTTAGTGCAACGAGTCGGTATACCGCTGACAGTTCCCGGCCTGTTTCTTTCCTTCTCAGCCTATCTGACAGAATAACCGAGCTGACAACTTTAGCTAGGAGGATCCTTTTTGTTTGCGTATCCAGGTCCGCCAACATTCGGCAGTATTCTGGAGAGTGCCGCTTGCAGTGCTGACGCTTTTTTCCTCACGTAGTCCACATGTTGTTTGAACCGTAGTCGGTTGTCTAACATCACTCCTAGGTACGAATACTTTACCGCTTCCTTCGATCGGAATATTCGATTTGAATATTGATATATTCCACGGTTTTCCTGCTGATAATAAGAACGGCTTCTGTTGTTTGTTCCGCCAGTTCGAGACCCGCAGATTCGAGCCACTGCTTTATTTGAACAATGGCTGCGTTTGTGGTTGACTCGACTTCATGGGTGTGTTTTGCGACGACGAAGATAGCTATATCGTCTGCGAATCCGATGATACTGACTCCTTCGAGCAGCCTTAGACGAAACACTCCGTCGATCATTAGGTTCCACAGGAGTGGACCTAACACTGATCCTTGCGGTACCCCAGCGAAGATGGTGTAGTATTTAACCCCTTCGTCCGTGTCATACCGTAACTTCCTGTTCGTGAAATAGTTGGCGATTATCTTTAGCAGGTAATAGGGTGTTTCCATCCTTGCAAGTGATCGCCTTATTTGGGACCAGTCGGCAGTTTTGAATGCGTTTTTGACGTTTAGTATCACCACCGTACAGTACTTTTTTGAGCCCCACTTCCAAGAATGCCCTTCTATGGCTGCAGATGCAATGTCGACTGTTTAGATAGCATCAACCGTAGAGCGTGACTTTCGAAATCTAAGGCTCCCCTCTCCTCTACTACAATCAGCAGTCTGTTGTATATTATACGCTTAAGGATCTTTCCCATTGTGTCTAGAAGACATATTGGGCGATAATAACGATGGTTCTCCTTGTGCTTTATTTCCTTTGGGTAGTAGCACTAAGTGTTGCAACTTCCACGGTTTTGGGAACACTCCTTCCTCGAGACACTTTTGCAAAGTTGCGATGAAAATATCTGGTTTTATTCCGGCAGCAGCCTTTAATGCTGTGTTCGGAATACCATCGGGTCCAGGCGCCTTTTTGTCTCCTATTCCACTAAGAGCTGTCTGCAGTTCTTCCAGTGTAACGGCTGGGATATGTCCCACTTCTGTTTCCCGGACGATTGTGACCATGTTGTGCAAACTTTTGGGGATCAAATGCTCCACTATGGTTATCAGCATTTTTGGGCACGTTATTTGTGGAGACCTGCAGGATTTCAATTTGATCATAACCATTCTGTAGGCCGTGCCCCATGGGTTGATATCCGCTTCGTCGCACATACGTTTGAAGCATCATGATTTGCTCTCTTTTATCGCCTTTGTAAACTCTCGTCTTGCCTGTTTAAAGCTTTCTAGGTATTGTTGGAAGTTATCTCTCCCTCTAGACCTTTGGACTTTACGTCTGGCTTTCAAACTCTTTGCCCTGAGTGTTTTTATTTCATCGTTCCACCAGTAGAATGGGGGGCCTCTTCGATTTGCTGTTTTCCTGGGCATTGCCGCATCACAAGCCGTTACGATATTTTCTGTCAGTTGATGCTACAAGCTTTTGACTGATCCGCTTGTATCTGTGGTAGAGCTATTCTGCATCTCCTCGAATGTATCCTTGTCGAAAAGGCTGTCCTTTGCAAAGGTTAGGTCGATGATTGATCCCGTTCCTACTTTGCGAAATGTGTTGCTCTTTCCTCTATTCGCTAAACCTATGTTTAGAGATGCAAATGCTTCAAGGAGTGTACGCCTCCTTTCGTTGGTGAGCCTACTGCCCCATTCCGTAGCCCAAGCACTGAAGCCTCCTCCAATGATCACATCAGTTTTGTGTTGTGCATTGTTCATCAACCTGTCCAGCATTGCTTGGTATTGGTTGAGTGTCCAACTGTCGCCCATAGCTGTAGAAGTTGATGCTATTTACTTTTGCACGTACAAACCCTTCCGCATCACCATCGATGTCTTGAAAGGCGTGGTTCCCGGATACCCATATTGCTGCATGCTTTGTTTTGTCGCATATCCAGATACTGCTGTCGAGAGTTTTATATGGTTCGCTTATCAGGGGCACATCCGCTTTCTCATCTCTTGCTGTTTGTTTCAGGATATCCTGCGCTATCTCACAGAGATTAAGATTTATTTGTATGACCTTCATCATTGTATGCTAGTCATGGCTTTATTGAAGACTGGGCACTTTCCACTGCCCGCTACGTGTTTTGCGTTCTTCGGATCATTTTCCCTGCAGAACATGCATGATGGCTCCTCGCTGCAATTTTTCGCTATGTGGCCTTCTGTGTCGCATCTCCTGCATAGTTTGGAGCGGTCTTCTAGGCATTCACATCTGCTTGATACGTGTCCAAATTCTAGGCATTTCAAACACTTCTTTAGCATCTTTTTTTGGCATACCCGGCAGTTTACCCAGCCTACTCTGTGTGTGTCCATACGTCTGTCGTAGCGATCTGATGTCGGCTATCGTTATCTGTTCGAATCCGAAGTGCTTTCTGATTGCTTCAGAGATGTCCTCCTTTGAGGTAACTTCATCCATGTCTTTGCATTCAACAGTAATGCGTTGTGTAAGGGCTCGGACCTCTGCCTTTTGTCCTAGAGCTTCGCTTATTGCGGCCTTTACGTCCTCGGCCTTGCTGACGGTATTCCTGAGCTGTATTAGCAGTTCTCCCTTGTGTGTCCTTCTGATTTACCAACTTGTTCGAGTTTGGGATCTGCTTTTATGTTACGGAGTATTTCCGGGTATGTGGTTTTTCCCTTGGACTCAATTACAATTGCGTCAGGTTTGGCTTTCTCGACGACTATTTTCTTCTTGGTGGTATTTTCGGTTGCTTTAGTCCAGGCTGGTTCCTCGATGATGGCTGCTTCATTTGCGTGAGCCTGCTCCGCACGTTTCTTTGCGCCTTCTCCTTTTTTTGTTTTGTCCGTTTCCGGTCGCGTATCTTTTGAAAATTCTTTCTTGTTCGTTTTTTCGGTTTTCCGTTGCTTACGCGACGGCTTCATTGTTTTTTTTTGCAGGAGTCGACTTTCGTTTTGGCTCAGTTGGTCGAAGACATGGGGATGTTTGTGAGGCGATGCTCTTTCTAATAACCTTTTTCGCCTTCTCATCCTGCATCTGTATAGCTGAGAGCTCATAGAGAGCGCGTATGCTTTCAATTGCGTCCTTCATCGGTTGGTGTATAGAACGCCTTATGTCGTCATCCAGCATTCCCCAGGTTGGCCTGGGGTTTCTTCCATTGTTGCTCGGTTCGTCTCCGGTGGACCGACACTTACTGGAGTATGGAATGTTGTCGGTGCGGATGGAGATCTTCGCATTATCGCGCTTCTTTGGAACGGATTTACTATACATAGTTGTCCCCGTTTCCTGTTTGGTGTTATTGTTGTTGTTGTTTTCGTTGTGGTTCATTTCTTTAGGGTCCCAACTCAAAGCCGTTATCAGCGATCCCATGGTTATCTATGCAAGCAGTGAGGCCATGCGAGGGTTGTCAGAGGCCCTTACGGGGTCCTGTGCCAGAGCCAGATCGGTGCTAAACAGGAATATTACATCTGTACTTATACCGCCAACTTAATGGTGACGTAACATTGAGCGTTCTTTGAGTCCTGCCAAGGTTTTAACGGGACGGGGGCGTGTGTAGCATTAGCCTGAAAGCCGTTTGAACCGGATTTCACTCCAGCCTACTAGGGTAACAGGATACTACAAACGTCAGCCCTCATAGCTTCCAAAATCCAAATCATTGTTTTTAGTATGCCATAATTAAGACCTTACTGGACTAGGTCTTAATGCCTAGGGCATTGGTACCTAGGGCAAGTACAAATATTTGAGCCGCTGGTCTTCCGGGCTACGGCTTCTATATCCGAACTTGGTTAATCCGGACAGGTTGGGGGTTATACCGCTCCTACTCGGCTACCAGAGCCTCGTTAGTCTGGAGCAGGGTCGTGCAGGTGAGGATAGTATTTTGTAGGTTGAATAACGCTTTGTACCCCGAGTGGACTCACGTCTGTGCAGAGCAACGCGATAATACGTTGCTATTTCATTTGTTTCACATGGGACTCGGTCTCCCTGGTGATGGTATTTGCTTTGACTGAGATTTGGTCTCTGGTTCGCAGTCTTAACCCTTGTGTTGCCACCCAAAAAAAAACTCACAGTATCTACCACCCGGGTACCTCTCCTACGAAATTCTTGGTAAAAGTCAATTGTAACTGAAAATGATTAATGCATTCGATCAATATTTAATTATTCATATTCTAGGAAGGTATTCCTACCTGAATATAACAATTAAGTTATGGGAGTCCTAAAGCAGGTATACTATAAAACAGGAGGGCCGATATTTTTGTTCTTTTATAATTGAAGAATATTCAAAAACACTTCTGAAACACGTAGTTAGAAACATGCCTATATTTTGGAGCAGTAAAGCCGTATAGCTCAGTTTTAATCCTTCGCTCGAAGAAGCAAGACGTGTAGTCACTGCTGGGAGAGTTTGAATAGTTTGGTAAATGTGTGCGTGTTATATCCGCTGTTTTTATTTTCTGACTTACTCCAATATTATTTAGTAAAGTGTGCGTAGAACTTGTGCATTATAGAGTGTTTTCCAATAGGGTCTTCCGAATTTTGACTGTTGATAGCGGCCATAATGTTGAAGCTACATCTGTCACATTAGCTGTCATTAATTCAGTCTGTTTTGGCAAATCACCATGGACGGACATAGCGTTCAACAATACGTGCAAATGATAAAATTGTTTTATCAAAATGGGTGTTCTGTTCGGGCAATGTTTCGCGCGCTTCGCTCATTTTACGGTCGCCATAATCGTCCTACCGAGAGGACTATTCGCAGTGTGGTGAATAATTTGCCAGTCGATTTCGCGTCGCTACAAGAACTCGGCCTTTCGCAAATTTTGCGCCGTGACGTGGGCCTACATAAATTGCAGGAAAATGACCATTGACAACGACGTGTGTTCGCTGAATGGGCTCAGGAGCAGTTGGAAACTGACCCTAATTTTCATCGAAAAATCATTTTCAGCGATGAGGCCCATTTCTTGATGAATGGGTACGTCAACCAAAAAAATTTTCAAATTTCGGACGATAAGATCCAAGAACATCCAATGCAACCCGAAAAGTCACTGTTTGGTGTGGATTTTGGGCTGGCGGCGCCATCGGTTCATATTTATTTGAGAACGATGTAGGCCAGGCCATTACCGTCAACGGCGAGCGCTATAGGTCGATGATTACCAACTTCTTTTGGCCTGAATTGGATGATATGGACACCAACGACATGTGGTTTCAACAGGATGGCACTACATGCCACACAGCTCACGCCACATTGAAAATTCTGCACGAGTGATTCGAGGTCATGGTCATCTCATGTGGAGATGATGTGAACTGGCCACCGAGATCGTGCGATTTGCTCAAGAAGAAGATGGTGACGGCGAAAGAGACGCTGAGGAGGAGAGTGACAACGAAGTAGCTGCAGATGTTTCAGCCAGCGCTAGTACAACTTTTGTGGTAAAAGACAAATCAATTTAAAATAAAACTCCGCCTCAAAATCAAAAATTCCGGCTAGAAATATTGTTAGGCAGAGAGCTGGACCGCATTATAGTACAGAAATTCTATCGATCCCTGGCATTCTAAAAATTCCTGACGTTGAAAATAGTTGACATTATCGTTCGGTGCACAGATAAAAAAGCGGAAGTCGAATATCAAGATTACAATAGCAGGCGTCCACAGAACGAGACGCGTATTTGGAAGAAAGTTACGGTAGCTGAAATGTATTCTCTTTTTGGAATCTTGATAGGTGCTGGTGCAAATAACTCAAACACAGACTACATAGGTGAAATGTGGAAGAAAAACTCGTATCCACTATATCGTGCAACGTTGGGACGAAGGCGATTTTAGTCGCTTTTACGTTTTATACGCTTTGATGATTACACTACACGCCAGGAACGAGCAGCCACTGTTAAAGCTGCACCTATTTCTGATATTCGGAACAAACTGAATGCAAACCTAGCGGCGGTGTATATAGACCAACGGAGTACTTGACTATCGACGTACGGCTCATACCTTATCGGGAGAGAACGAATTTTACCCAGTGCTTGCCAGCAAAGTCTGCTAAATATGATCTAAAAGTATTTTGGTTGTGCGACGCAAGTAATGCTTATCCACTCCAAGAGATCTTCTATACGGGTAAACAAGATAACACTCGAGAAGTCAATCAAGGAGAACGAGTTGTGAAAGATTTTTCACGACCTTACCATTGGCAGAGAGTCTTCATATATTCATACCTCAAGAAATGAAACCGTCGAACTCTAGCCCGTTGTTGTCAACTCTTTTTGGATTTCACAAGAAGGTTACCATCTGTTCGTATGTTCCGAAGAAAAAGCTGTGATTGTTTTCAGTACGATTTGCAATGATGCTAAGGTCTCTCACCAGAGCCAGACATAATTCTGTTTTACAACAAAACCAAAGCTCGCGTTACTATGGATCAAATGTGCATGAGATATTCCACCCAACGGCGAACCTGCAGTAAGTTACGTACTATGAAAATAATGTACACGGTGTGTAATTACATTATTAAGAATCTGCTGACCATCCAAGTCTACACATGGTTTCGAGGGACAATAGAGGCTAGCAGCCCTGCAGGGACAGCCACAGTATCGGACAGGTGTCCATTGATACATATTCACGATTTCACCTTTTTCTCTTCTTCTCTTCGCTTAATCTTCAATGTACATACCACGAAATCCCCGTAGAGCTATGCGACGTACCAATGACCGCCATTAGCCTTCCATTTGGACTTTTTAAATTTTGCAAAACAACATTTGATCTGCGCAGCGACGGGCAGACATTGCACTGGACGACAACATGCTCCAAGCAGAACATATCGACCATCGCCGTAAGGTTTTTGAACGTTTTCAGCAAAATGGTGTAGTCATCAATGTAGATATATATGTGCCAGTTCGGAAAACCTGAAGTACGTTTTCTCGGTCATCCAATTAGCGAAAGCTAAATAAGGCCCCTTGACATCATCCAAAGCTTTAAACGAGGAGAGCAAGTGTTCGAACTCCGTCGTTTTTTTGCCACCATCAATTTTTATCGCAGACTCATGCTTATGGCTGTTGAGGTACAAAACCCCCTTCTAAGCCCTATGAAAGGAAATAAAAAAAAACGATAGGCCTTAAAATTGAATGGACGGAGAACACCATCAGTGCATTTGGGAAGTGCAAGCAAGCGGTGACAGAAGCTGGGCTAATTGGCTTAAATGGTAGATGCCGTGGGTCCTGCCCTCCAGCAGCTGGTTCAGAAGTCCTGGCATCCCTTAGGATTTTTTTCCAAGAGATTGTTGGCAAGTCAGGCCAGGTATAACACTTACGACCGGGAACTCCTCAGGCCGTACGATGGGGTGAAGCACATAACAACGCCGTAATTTTGTTATATTTACAGACGACAAACCATTCACATTTGCATTCGATCAGTCAAGTCATGCGAAATCAACCAACGAAAATTGCAATCGAAAGTTACCGTGAAAGGCCAGTAAATGATAACAACGATCAATGAGACGCTAGTGGTGGAAAAGTTGTAGCTACATTTGCAACGAGCAACCAGGCTTGCGATTACTGTAGTCACAAAATGGTTATTATTGATTTCTAATATGCTACATATACGAGTATCTGTGTCAAAGATTGAAGTTTAATTAGTTTTTTGTAATTTTTCATATATGTAGTATTTGTATATTACTTACAAAAAACGAAAACTCCATGAATTTTGTCCAACAACCACATTGCAAAATGTTATATTTATTATTATTATATCCAGTTCGTTCAATAAATAAACAATTTGAAATAAATATATGTACATATATTGTTATTATTTATATATCAATCCATATTTATTTATCATATTCTTACAACAAACTTTTTTTTTATGACATACTCATACGAAACTATTGCTTTTTCTACCGGGATACCCGGGTGGCTCATACGTGTTTTTATTTTTAAATGAAAAATTTTTTAAGATAAAATTTTTAGAAAATTATGTCGAATGCAAATTTTGATAGAGAATCACTCAAATCATGGGAATTCGAGAAAGTTTTGGGCTATATTTTTTGGAAAAAAAAATTATTCAACTCACGTTTTATCAATAGTGAATACTCGGACAAGGAATGCATTACATTCAACGATGTCCAGATGTTTTTTCTTTTGTTCAGTAGTCACTGACTTAATGGACCGACCTTTTTTTTTTCTGCAGAGCAGTTTTTGCGGTCAACGATTTTCATTAAGGAAATCCGGGACAAGCCTAACGTGGCGCTTTTCAGTTGATATTTCTGACAGTCTTGAGCGTTGGTCATCTCTTATGTTTTTACGGACTTCAAAGAAGGGGATTTTGTTACGTATACATAGTTTTAATTTTTGATCTTCAATTGTCACGATACCCGATACTACTGCAGATGCTATTTCTATCTATCACCCAAAAAAAAAACTGCGCAGCGGTAGATCCTAACCTGATTGTCATAGGCTTAAAAGACAGCCGGTGTCAAGGGAATGGTTTACGGATGATGTACATATAAAAATCGAAATAAGGACGAACTTTGGATCTGTAGATACGTGGAATATTATATTCCTGTCCAGGATTAATATGTTAATGTGATTGCTATCGGCAACAACAGCGCGTGTGTGGGTGCAAATTACAATAGTTATACTTAGACCAAAAGTCTAGAGTTTTTGAAGTGTAAAGCAGCGGTTCATCATAATTCGTATTAAGGTTACATTTTTGAACATCAGTCTAAGAGGCGGCATGCTTTCGACTGTGACCTTCTGTCCTATTCGTCGATGTTGTGTATCCCTTCTTGTTGTTAGGATATATTTGGGCTTGCCTTCATTTCCCGCTAAACCCATTTTGGCAGCTTCTTCTGGTGACAGCCAGCTGTGTTCTTTCAGTTATGTTGATATCGTCGACGTACACTAGTAGTTACATTGTGATTGTGACAACGGTGTTCACTTGTGAGTTCAGCATAATTTACTGATATATTGGGTATAAAACTTAATTCGTGCGGGTTTTTTTCAAAATTTAAACGTTTATTTAAGAAAAACATGTACAATAGCATTATTCAAAGTATTGCCCATCTGAAGCTATGACTTTTTCCCATCTTTCTGGCAATTTGTGGATCCCATCCCAAAAGAACTGCGCCGGCTTGGCAGCCAAGAATGAATCGAGCCAATTTTTGATATTCTGCTCTGATGTGAACCGTATTTCAGTGAGGGCGTTCTGCATCGACCGGAACAAATGGTAGTCAGAAGGGGCAAGGTTTGGGCTGTAAGGCGGGTGGGGTAAGACTTCCCATCCACTGTTTTCCAAATAGTTCTTAACCGGAACACCAACGTGGGGCTGAGCGTTGTCATGATGGAAAATTATTGCCTCGTGTCTGGTCGCATATTCCGGGCGTTTTTCGGCCACTGCTCTTTTCAAACGGATTAATTGTGTTCGGTAGCGTTGTCCATTGATGGTTTCACCCAGTTTTAGCAGCTCATAATACAGCACACCCATCTGATCCCACCAAATACAGAGCATTACTTCCGCGCCATAGATATTCGGCTTTGCTCTTGATTTGGCTGGTTGGCCGGGTTTCATATATGATTTTTTGCCCTTGGGGTTGTCGTAATGGATCCATTTTTCATCACCAGTAACAATCCGATACAAAAATGGCTTGCTTTTGTGGCGTTCCAGCAGCATTTCGGACATGCAAAGCCGCCTTTCGACGTCTCTCGGCTTGAGTTCATGTGGAACCCAATTTCCTTACTTTTGAATATATCCAGCTGCTTTTAAACGTTTTGAAATGGCTGCTTGAGTGACACCCAAAGATTTTGCGAGCTCTTCTTGTGTTTGGGAACAATCTTCATAGAGTAATGCTTCCAGTTCTTCATCTTCAAACTTTTTTGGCTGTCCAGGACGTTCATCGTCTTCCAAGCCAAAATCACCACTTTTAAATCGTGCAAACCACTTTTGGCACGTTCGCTCAGCTAGCGCACGTTCACCATAAACTTCCACCAAAATACGATGACTTTCGGCAGCAGTTTTCTTCATATTAAAGTAATGAAGAAGAACTCCCCGCAAAAACACTTTTTCAGGCAAAAAGTTCGACATATTTGAGTGAAAAAAAATTATTGTTGTTTACGCTTCAAATGAATGACATATTCAGTGTAATGACGTACAATGACGTTCCAACGCATGTTCCAATGGAATAATAACAATGGAATAGTACAAGTTACGCCATCTCTTAGCAAACCGCACGAATTAAGTTATTAATTAATACTTAGCTCATCAGCTTGTCTGAAAGTTTTTTTTGACATTTTGACTGACTTTCACGGAACAGCCAGCGTTCTTAATCGTCATTCAACACAGACGGACGAGCTTCGCAGGGATGAGAAAACTAGACATGGCTTTATATAGCTCGTCTCTATAAATAGTGTCATGTCGGGCCTTAAAATCGATAAAAAGACGGTGGTTATTGATTTGGACTTCTTGAGTTTTTTCCTTGATCTGCCGAAGTGTGAAGATTTGGTCGATTTTTTACTTTCCTGATCTAAAACTGCACTGATAGGGACCAGTCAGGTTGTTGACGAAGGGTTTGAGACGTTCACACAATATTGAAGATAAAATCGTATGCGATATTGAGGAGACTTATGGCTCAACAGTTGGCGCAGTTGAGGAGCTCTCCCTATTTGCGGGATCAAGCAAACAGTCTTCTAACCAGATCTGAGAAATGAGTTTTTTTTTTTGTTTTTAAAGAACTTAACACTCAAGTGGGTATGATTACACTTATAATGCCTCAGCATGTGTTAAGTTTTTTCGAAAATGGGATAGAGAGAGAAAGAAAGATGCTTGGGCTCAGTGGTTATTTGGCTCCATGGAAGTTGGCTTGTTGTTGATTTCTAGTCAACTACTCATCTTATTTGATTTTTGTTTACTGAAAAATATGAATGACTTTCGGGCGAGGTTGAGATTCGAACCGATTGGAAACCGGTCCATTACAACTTAAGCCGCGGCCACCCGTGATGAATACTCTCCTGCAAAATAATTTCCAGCAGCTTTGAATACCTCGGTCTGTAAGCCGTCAGATTCAGCTGCTTTCTTGGATTTCAGTTTAGATATTGTTATTTTTTAATATTGTATATGTGTATATATGTTTTAAGCTCTCCTGTATAGAGTTGTGAGCCCGTTGTAGGCCAGTATAATGCTACTATCCGGCCATGCCATTGCCAGTTTAGCCTGCATGAGTAAGTGTTTAGTAAGGGTTGGCTCATGCAGTTACCATGGACCACCGCTGGGAGGTAGGGCAAGCACTTTGTTGCGAATTGGATTGTTGTGCTGCTGGGCCAATCCAAGTTATAGGACACTCAGCAATTTCCCGATCAATCTGAACGCAGGCCCCGCAACATCAAATATAGCGTCTGCGAGTTTCTGGACAAAATAAACGAGTAGTGCTCTAAATTATCCAGAAGAAAGGACAGCTTTGTTGGTACTGTTGGTAAGTACAGGTTCTGTCAATAAAAGGTTACATTTTGAATATTCTGTTACTTTGCCAAAATGTCATTAAATAAAATGAATGACATAAACTTCAACAATGCATTGGTTTTGTAGGGGAAGTATGAAATAGAAATTTAATACCAATAAACCCAGTCAAATGGAGCACTTAAAGCCAACATGCGTATTCTTATAGATTTACGACCCCCGCCTATTGATGCCTAGGTCTAATAATAAACGGGGTTAGAGGAAACATTGGTCTTATCGTAAACATGCTCAGATTGATGCCACTGAGCGTTGGTACGATTTGACCAGTTATAGGTTTCCGGTCATAGGTCCTGCTGAGTTGCAGGACATCTTTAAACATGGTACCGTGGGAGTCAGGACCCCCTAAATTCGGTCCAGGCCTGACTTGTGACAGGTAGGCCCTCAATTGGTAGCGCCCTGTGGTTTAAACCTAAAACGCAGGAAGGATCTTCCACTTGGTTTTGATTCGATGAAGAGTTTCAACAAGTACTGCGTGCCGTGACCCTGATGATTTAGGTTGGCCTCGACTCATATCAAGCGTGAAGCTCGTGTTTTCAACACAAGTTCCCCTTTGGTATTACACTATTAATGAGGGTAAGTAATGGTCAGGCGTATCCTGGTTCCAGTGGATGTATGGGCATCCCATGAACTTGAGTTTTTATATTGACAAGTGTTCACAGGTAGCGTTCTATTCTCGACTTAATAGAATCTCAAATGTGCAAAAATATGGTGAACAATTCTATCTAGAGGGCCTGGAGGGCTTATCATCCCGGTAGTGCTCTATGATGCAGAAGCATGAATTGATGAAGTCGTGGTGATTGGGGTGTTTTTTTCTATTGGTCACCGGTGAGGAGGCACATTTCTCAACGTTGTTGACTACTACGAAACATCTGGGTTAAAACCACGACTATCACTGAAATGCAGTAAACGTGATTTATTTTCTGATGTAACCACTACTTCGGTTGGCGAAAAACCTCCGAAAGAAAAACCTTCTGCCTATGAAAACACTTCTCTTTTCCGCCATTTAAAGTCGGGGAATAATCGTACGTACCCTCTTACTTTGCATAAAAATAGTAAGATGAACAACGCAGGCGGTGGGAGAGACTTAGGCAAGGTCCAGCGCAGACTGTATGGTCACATAAAATAAAGTGAGGAAGCCAGTTCATGAGAATTGTTTTAAAAATAAATTGTGACATCTGCCACGTGACGATGATTCGTGCTCAGTTTTGGCTTAGCTTTTTCACCGAAAACTACTTGTTTTTGTTTATCCATTCTATGAGGACCTAGACTTTGTTTCCTACAAATACACAGCTTTTTTAACAGGATAACAGGATAACCATCAGACTAGAAAATATTTAAGATTTTTATTTGCGATGCATTCATCCAAAGTCTTACTCACCATTTAGTGGCGATCTATAGTTATGTATGAAAGAAGATAAACGTCATCAGCATAGTCAAGGTGCTACTTAACCCCCACATATTCCCATATGCTAACCAAAGCGGAACATGACGTCTACCACACTCAAAAACAGCTTTGATTATAGTAATAATTTTCTTGGAGATATGTACTCGTGCATATCCTCCGTATTCACCTAAATAGCATCTCGGATTAAAAAGCCCCATGCTTTCTCAAAGACAATAAAACAGTTAATGTAGGCATGTATACAACGTACCGTTCTATCATGACTCATAACCTTGTGATATGGATTATGCAAAGTGGGGCAAAAGTGATGTCATAATGTGAATGTGCCATAATTTTTGTAAATGACGTCAAGTGTCATTGTGCTTTGACACTTATGTTGCAGACAGATAGAAAATTAGTTAACAATAACCAATAGAGCGATACACACCTGAAGAACGCGGAATTATTGTTAATGCTTATTTGACCAATTTCTGGTCTGTTGTTTTGATGCAGCGTGAATTTCGTCATCGTTTTCCTAGTCGTCCTGTACCATGTGCGCAAACAATTAAGCCTTTAGCTGATCGTCTCATGTAAACTGGATCCAATACAGATGTGGCAAGAAGTGGCCTGCTTCGTATTGCTTATTCGACCGAGAATATCACTGCTGTGGCCGATGACGTCCGAGAGAGTCCACAAACATCGACAAGACAACGATGCACACAATTTGGCATCAGCAGACGTTCGTTGAGTCGAATTTTGGTGAAAGACCTAAAAATTATCCTTTATAAAGTACAAACCGTTCACTAATTGCTGTCTGCTAACGGTTAAGTGAGTTTAACTTACTGCCATGCTCTGTTAAACCTGGTGTAAGAAGAAGATGGTTTCGTATCCAAAATTATAAGGAGCGAGGAAGCCCATTTCCACTTAAGTGGTTATGTCGATAAACAAAATTTGCGTTTCTGGGGCACGGAGAATCTACATGAAGCGAAAGAGGAGCTATTCTATCCCCACATTTTCAGTGAAAAAAAGATGGGCTTTTATTTTTTTGAAAACGCCGACAGCACCACCATAGCCGTAACTGGTGAGCGCTACAGACAGATCTTAAACGAGTTTTTTTTTTGCCGCAACTTGCTGAATTGTGTCTCGAGCATTGTTGGTTTCAGCAGCTCGGGCAACGATGAAGATTTAGGGTCATCAATTTCCAGGTCGTTTGATATGCCGTTTTGAACTGGCCGGCCATATCGCCCGATCTGACGGCGCCAGATATCTTCCTTTGGGGATTTTTAAAATCTCGCGCTTATCACAACAAATCACGAACCTTACAAGTCTTAAACGCCAACATTAAAGAAGGAATTGCCAATTTGTAGTCAGATGTTTTGCGAGCAACAATTCAAAATGCCGTAAAACGAGTGCAAAGGTGTATCAGCTCAGGAGGTGGTTATCTGATCGATATTATTTTTTCAACTTAATGCTATCGATGCTACACCTTTCGATAAAATTTTTGCGAAAAAAGAGCGCAAGTTGTTTTCATTTCTAACAAAATGGCAGCCAATTCACATTATGATATTATTTTTGCCCAACCTTGTACCAGAAGGTTTGTGCTGTAGCCTTCTCTAATTCGCACTTGAGCTATATTTGATATCAATATTTTTACGGATCGCCACCATTAATTTGGATACCACTGCTAATTTGCTAACGTTTGGCGATGTTTTTGTTCTTGCTTGAAAAGATTCGTCAAGGCTTTTTTCCGTTTCTGTTGCTGTGTTTTTCTTAAAGGATCTGAAAGGAACGGCTATCCTTTGCTCAGCACTGATTCG
This sequence comes from Volucella zonaria, assembly GCA_963966105.1. Classification (NCBI taxonomy): domain Eukaryota; kingdom Metazoa; phylum Arthropoda; class Insecta; order Diptera; family Syrphidae; genus Volucella; species Volucella zonaria. Next base: position 144,870,164 of record OZ014531.1, on the reverse strand, counting down.
GAATCTACAATTAATCTGCTGAGTTTGATGCCCAACTCACGAAAGTAGCCTACCATTGAGAATCATTTCACTGTAGTATAGCCCAATTACACAGGCTACGTCCTTTCAATGGCACAGTCTGATAATAAACGGGGCTAAAACAAAACTGGTCTTATGTAAAAAGACATCAGATTGGAGTGACTGATGTACTGGATTGGCCAATAAGTAAATTACAACTATACGCAAGATTGTTTACTACCACATTCTGCCACCTTTCGGGCTATTTCATAATGTTTCTTTCGTAGAACGTTTGATTTTTCTGCGCGAAGAATTGCTCCAAGTGGATTTTGTTGACAGGAATCAATGGTTTGGTTATGCAGAATAAGCTCATAATACACAAACCCCTTATCTTACCAAATACAGAGCATAACCTCCTTAGGGTGAAGATCAGCTTTTGGAATGGTTAAAGGTGGCTCAGCTCTTTTGTTGTATGATCTTTTCCGTTCCACATTGTTGTAAAGAATACATAGATAGCATCTAATCAGGTACATTTTTTGAACACCATTAGGGGATAGTTGATAGCCTGAGAAGAGGCTTAATTCTCACACCATGGGAGTCAGGAGCCCCTGGGACTTCAGTTCCAGCCTGACTCATAGAGGTAGGCTCCCATTGTGGGGGCATCGTGATGGCTGACGTTCTAAAATGCGGTAAAAACTACAGGGCGCCATGACCCTAACATTGGCGGAGGTCTTAGGTAGGCCTCACCCTCGACCAAAGGGGAAGTCTACCCTACTTGAAGACTTCGAATTGGTACTGATTTGAATGGGGTTTCCCGAAGACGATCTAAAGATTAAGAATGGGGATTGTGACTCTTTGACGTTACTGATTGACGTACTTTTATCCCGAGTGTGAATACACACCCTGGGCTTAAGGCAACCCTAGCAAGTACCCACGTAAAGAACGCCACAGTATTGTAGTAGAGGGAATTACGAATTCTACAGCCACCAAATCCATATATAGTGCTTGATGCTTCTTCTGATTTTTAAAACAGTGCCTTTGAGTATAGCGATATTGAATTTCTATCTCGTATTTCTTTTCTACTAAATCGACTGGATTTTGAGCCTTAAGCTCAAGGATCACTTGGCTGCAGACTGACCCACACCGAATTTTTTCTAGTGTATGAAGCTTAGTATCCGCCTTCTTTCTTAACCGAATTTTGACAAAGTACGATAAACTACCAGCTTTTATCGAGAGATATTGCATCTTAGATGCCTTGATTACCTGTCTGCTGTTGATTATTTAAATCTTTGTTTCGTACAAAGAGCCCTCACTGTTCTTATAAATGACACTTCCTAAATTCCCCTTCAAATATAACAGTCACGTGTTCTTTACCAAGTCTAAGAAGGTTTTTATCTATTTGCTGGGATCACTCCTCATCTGATCTGCTCTTATTTTCATGTCCTGTGAACCACAGAGTTGTATATAGAGCCAATTACGCCCATACGCCATTTGAGTTCTGGAAGACGTTTAAGCTCTCTTCAACTCATCCTAAAGGACCTGCGGTATGTTTCCGTTTCTGTTGCCTGGTTGCGCGAATGTATTCTATTGCATGGCAGTGTAACTATCTTCGCGCCGTAAGTAACAGCCGATCCACTCTAATTCGTAAGGCTTTGATGGTGACGACAATCTTCATGCTAGGTACTGGGAGCTCCAGTGTGTATCCGCGAATCTATTGCTGCGGGTAACTTATTTGAGTTTGGAACCACTGCACTTGTTTAAACAGTGTTGCGAAATGTCCAGCTGAACTTTTCTTTAGACATTGTTTACTGCAATGACCCATAGATTATGCTGCTATCACTTCTAGTATCCGTTTGTGCAGCAACGCATCTGCATGGTTACTGCTGAGGCTGCTGCAATTTGCACTTTAATTGCAATACGTTCTTTCTGGTCTTAGGTGTCCGCCAATAACTATGTGCTGTTGGTCTTCGATCTTTTATCGACATATCTCTGCAAAAAGATTTCTTACAGCCTTGCAATGTGCCACAGATCAAAAAACTTGTTGCCAACAGTGCGATAAGACTCACTAATCTGGGTTACTTCAAGAGTAGTAGTTTCGGACATGGCACGGTCCTAACGGAGCTACTGCCAGGAAATCCAATTAGTTATAGTTTAGTTTATTTTTATTTTGCAATCACATTAAGACATAATTATCTTATAAACTAGTGAAGCTTTGATATGTTCAATACAAATTCAGATTTAGATTCAAGCTAATAAAAAGATTAAGGTAATATTATTACTGATAAATAATGGTTATTTATATATTCATTATTATAATCTCTACGTACATGTGTGTATATCTCCAATTAAAATTGTGCAATTTTCTAGGCATAAGCATACAAACAAAGGAAAAAAAAATAATCAAAGGGTTAGGTGCTATTGTTCATGTAGAAGGACTTAAGTTCATTCCTAAACCTGCTGGTGCCACAAGACCTTCGGACAAGCCGTGGCACCAGCAGGTTCAACAGGCGAATAGACGTTATGAAAAATTGTCGCTCAGATGTTAGGCATGAGTAACGAGGGTGAATGATTTGTCGAGATCTTTCAGACGTGGTAAATCTTATTTTATTGAATAGGTAACAAGGCTGATTGGTTTGAATCACATTGGAAAGCAATATAAGGGATCGATAGCGTATTAGATGGTCAAGTGACATGTTAAAGAGCAATTTCGAGTAATGAGATATTATATCGTAGCGACGAAGATTGAAAACGTAACGCACGATATTGTTAAAAGCGACATTAAGTTTTCTTTCACTGTTAGCTTCACAGTAACATATTCGATTTTTGAGCCATTTAGCATAATGTCTGGGAAGAAGGAGAGATCAAGCAGTTTTTTATAGATGACGATACATTTACTTTTGAGTGGGTTTAGAAAAAGTCCGCTTTTTTCTGGCCAGCTTGATATGCGCTCCAGGTCAGTGTTTAAAGCATTTGCGCAGTCGTCTATCATACCAACAGGCCAACTTCGATAGAGTTGAACGTCATCAGCATACATTTGAATAGATGAGGTCACGAGAGTAGGAATCCCATTTACGTAGAGCGAGAATAGAATAGGTCCCAGGATGGAGCCCTGTGGAACTCCTCTAGTATTGTAAACCGGATGATTTTTGGCCAACTGAGATAGCTTGCTTTCTTAATTTTAGGTAAGATGATATGGTATTTGTAGCTGAGCTCGAAAAACTAAACAATGTCAGTAGTTTGTTACAGATGTTAGTGTGGTTAACTGTGTCGAATGCTTTCGAGAAATCTAACAATACTAGAAAAGATACTTTGTCTTCATTCAACACTTCCCTGATATCGTCTACAACTTTAATTATGGCCGTTGTACAGCTATAGCCTTTCCTAAATCCAGATTGCATTGGAGAGAGCAAGTTGTTGGAATGGATATAAGAGTTTATTTGCCTTTGAAGTACCCTCTCAAATATCTTAGAGAAGAAAGGCAGTATGGATATCGGCCGATATTCCTTACTATTGGAACTCTTAATGTATAGGAATTATTTTGGCACATTTCCATTGAGAAGGGTAAAGGCCGGTTGTTATTATTAGGTTGAAGACATGGACCAGAGATCGAAGAATAACTGGAAGGATTATTTTCACAAATTTGGGATGGATTTCATCAAAACCTACAGAATTTGATTTGACTGACAACAAACAAGCAACCATTTCAGTATCATCAATACAGGAAAATTCAAAACCACTATCAGACAAGTTAAAATCGAGCGGATTTATAGGAACAGCATTAATGTCAAGAAAAGGGAGGGTAACAAAACTTGTATTCAGGAAATTTAGATCCAAGTCGAAATCAATATATTTAATGTTTCTACGTATTCCAAATTTCTGGATATTATTCCACAGTTGGCGACCTCTTGTTGATTGGTGAATTTTGTTCCTGAAAAAATTTTTTTTGCCAATTTTAATTTTACCGACAGCCTGATTGCGCATAGACCGATATAGTTGCAGGTGTATATCTAACTTATAACGTTTCCAACTCGCGTAGAAACGATTGCGCTAATGTGTCAGTAGTCGAATTTCGGGTGTAAACCAAGGACATTGGCCAAAACGGATACGTTTGGTTTTTAGAGGAACATGATTGTTAAAAAGGGTACATATATTTTCATTTAAGAACCCAACTTGGTCATCAGGGGAAGACATAAAATACACAAGATCTCAATCAATATACCGAGAATCTATCTCCAGTTGGTGGTAATCAATGTTGCTAGAATCTCTAAATTCGAAGGTTGTAACTGCATGTTCAAATGTAAATTCGAAGATCAGAAATAGCAAGTCATGTCTAGAAAAAGCAGGTACGGACAACTGGTCATACAAGAAAGCATCGTTGAGATTATTCACAAAGGATTCTAACGAATGAAATTTCAAGGGATTTTGTTTACCCTTAAAATGTCTGCACATAGCGCGGGCGAGGGGATGTTAGGGAGAGAAAAAAGAGAGATACTCGGTGTGCGATGGTCTTAAATGTTTACAAGCTATAATGAATAGGGAATAAAGAGCTAGGCATTAGCGAGTTGTACGGCTTAGGAATGAATCACGATACTTCAGAGTACTTCCGAATGTGGGCTTGAGGGTATACTGATGAGCATTCATAGCGAGGCGGATTTTAGGGTTAAAAGTTAGAAGGGGTGGCAATTTCGGGGGAGCACTGGTGGTGAAAATAGCGACACAACAAGGTGAGACAAGAGACATTACGTCTGTGTTCTAGGGTGCTGAATGACTGTGTGATATTGTCATCACCTATGAGTTTTACCGCACGGTTTTGGATCCTATCTAGCAAGTGCAATGAGGTCTTAGGAGCACCTGATCAGATGTGAGCATTGTACTCCGATTTTGGGTGGATGAATGCCTTATATATTGAGGCCAGATCAGAGGGGGTGAAATATTTCTTACATCGCTTGAGGAAACCTGGACATTTCGCAGTATTTTTGGCGACATCGAATATGTGGTCATTCCAACGTAAGTTGTCATTGACACACATACCGAGAATGGAAAGTTTTTCGGTTTCAACGATGTAAGTGCCATTCATGGATACTGGCTGGGTATTTAAATTTCGCTTTGACGACAGCAGACAGCACTGTGTTTTGGAAGCATTAAATTCTACTCTGTTAGTGGTTCCCCCATTAGTTATGCTGTTGATATCGGAATTTAATGAGTTTAACATACGCCGCCGTTCCCGTTCTACAGCCGTAGAACAGGGACGTGAGTTCGGAAACGAATATGAAAAGCAGAGAATATTGTCGTCAGCAAGGAAATGTTTTGGATTAGAAGTAGCAGACAAGAGATCATTGATGAAAATTAAAAAGAGTGTCGGAGACAGAACGGAGCCCCGGGACACACCAGCATTTATTTTGTGAATATCAAACTTGAAACAATCCAAGACAACTTGAATTGAACGTTGCGAAAGAGAGCCATCGATTCCAAAAGCACGCATTTTCGACAAAGAGCCTGATGCCAAACTCTGTCAAATGCCTTAGAAATATCAAGTGCAACTATCTTGCTTTCGCCAGATTGATGTACGCTTTGGTTCCACTTTTCGGTGAGACATGCCATCAAATCACCAGTGGACCTGTTGCTACGAAAACCCTACTGCTGGTCATTAAGAAGTTTTCGTGTTTCGAGATATTTCATGAGCTGACGGTTTACCAGCGTTTCCATGATCATGGAAGAAGGGACGTAAGCGCAATGGGCCTGTAGGAGGAGAGAGAGGAAGATTCACCTTTTTTAGGGACGGGCTGGACAAATGTTGTTTTCCATCTGCTCGGAAAGATTCCTAAGTAGGAGATGAAAAACGTACGCAGTGGTTTTGCCAGCGTGGCAGAACACCTCTTCAGAAGAAGGGGGGATATACGATCTGGACCAGCGTAATTTATGTATATCAAAATCTTTAAGCACTCTTACTAATACATGAGTGCGAAAGTGGGTTCGTACCATTAAATAAAGATTTGACGCAGTCAAGTGTAGATGGAGCCAAAGCACAATCAGGAAATGTTGAATGCGCCGCTGAGTGTGCAGCAAGCAGATTGGCCTTGTCCAAAAAGCTGACAGCTGGAATGTCATTGTAAATGAGCATTGGGATGGAGAATGAGGCAGAATTTCTTTGACTCAGTTTTTGGTTGCATTGAAATTTCACGTGCTTGAAAGACGTTGCAGTCATTCCTGGCTCGTTTGAACTTTATTCGGTTTTCCTCTGTCGGGTTGGTCTTATGGGACCGAGAAAACATTTCTCTAACCCTGACAGCCTCTTTACAGCTCGTCTCATATCATGCCTTTTCTTTTGGTCTGATACTCTTAATCCGATAAGGGATAAAGGATCTCATTCCATGGAGAATAGTGTCAGTGATCATATCAGCAGCGGTATACACATCGTTATTGAGGAAACATAACGACCAGTTAAAGTTCCTAAAGAAGGTGTTAAGTCCGCTCCAATTGGCTTTTTCGTATTGCCATACGGTTCTTTTAGGAATTTTTCCTCTAACTGTGTGGTCAGTATACGAGAAATTAGCTGATATGACACAATGGTCCGACGAGCCTAGAGGGGAGAGCGCGTCGACGGTATACTTATCAGAGTGAGAAGTTAAAAACAAGTCCAGGGTATGACTATCAATGTCTGCGCCTGGGCTCATTTACCAGCTGTGTTAAGTTGTTCTCCGCAGAGAAGATCTCAATACACCGTCCTTCGGGTGTTGTCTGTCCAGAATGTCGAAGCCAACGACAATTGTGTATATTGAAATCGCCCGTAATCACGATTTCAGTATGAGGATACAGGGATACAATTCTTTGAATGGAATCAGATAACGCATCAAACTCGTGAAAGTTCGAGCTGCTGTCCAGTTTGGGGCTTCTGTAAATAAAGCAGTAGTGGATAATTTGCTTACGGAGATGGAATTTTAACCACATGAAATTGAATTCCGGATTGGAACAGGGACTACATTGTGGTGGAATTTGGTAAGCTACATCACTACGCATATAAATGGCGAGACCGCGATGAGGAAAGAATAATGGCACTAGTTCGTAGTCATGTAGCTTCAGATCAGAGTGATCTGAGAGGTGTGGGCGGGAATCTACCTGCGTTTCACTAAGTGCCAAAACAGCTGGTTTGAATTTACAGACGTGGACAAACGCGGAAAAATGATTACTTTATAGCCCGCGTATATTTGCTATGTCCACTCTACATTCCCGAGTCATTACTCGTACAACCTTACAAACACAAAAGACACAAACACCGACGATGCTAACTCTTACATTTGTTTACTGAATCAAATGAGATGAGATCGGTGTCAGAAAGAGATATGGTATCTACATCGATGGCCAAGCCGCATTCACGGCAATGGAATCAACCAACGTCAACTCAGATACAGTCAGGGGCTGTCGCACAGTGCTTAAGGCACTATGCAGTCAAAACCGGTTAAGACTGTGCTGGATGCCAGGACACTGCGGTATTAAAGGAAATGAACAAGCGAACGAGCGTGCAAGAAAACGAGGGCAACTCGACAATAGCGAGGTTGCCAACATCAAACCAACATACTGTGTGAATGGGAGGCAATATCGCGTAGTCGAAGAAAAGTTTTAGGCAAATACTTTTTCGAAAACCTAGAGTAAATAGACGTCACAAACTTCAAAGGCCGTCTTGGCTTTTACAAGAAAATTGGGTATTTCACCATAGCGATTGTTTAAGTTTGTGCCAGGTCTTAGCGATCCAGAATCCAAACCTAGCATTGTCCTTCATCAAGAGCCAAATGTCATACAACAGATTAGTATCTGTGGAAGTGCTTTTATTTTTTTACGGTTGGATATCGTTGGCCTACAAACTTGTTGTGTTTTGTGGCCCATTAGACCAAATTATCCTCACAGATACATCATAGGGAGCATGACTTACTAGCAGAGCTATTAGATGTTCAGCTTCAGAGGCATTCTACATACTCGTATTTCGCTTATTAGTAAGACCAAGATTTATCGGAAGCCGGTGCTTCTATGAGACCTGAAACTTGTCATTGTGTTATAGAAGTCACCCGACGATTGGTGTTCTTTCGTAGGTCCGTAGCCGTGATTTTTTTTATCAAATTCTCAGCGAACTCTTCTACCGCTTACTAGAAAAGTCACCCCATTTACTGAAGAACGGATACAAAGATCAGAAATCAATCAGCGGACCCTTTTTAAATTTCCCGAAATTGTCCACATTAATGAATGTATAGGTACATTTGTAAAAGCGTGACAAAAGTGAATATCATTTATGGTATCGAATTTCAGAGGACATCACTGCCCAACGGGCATTCATACTCATACGCGATTGTTTGCACTTCATCCCTTAGCCCGGGTTTCAAAATTTCAATATCCATAACGAAAATAGAATTTCAAGAAAATTTTTATGGTGCCAGGCGACGCTCGGCACACGGCACACGGCAAACGTTAAGGGTAGTATTTAGTCGGCGGATCCTTATTTGCCTATTCGAAACGGCAAGTCTGTGCTGTGCTGTATAATACTGCATTGACGAACGTCTTCGAAAGTGAAACCATGACAAACATGGGCGTGTGCCGGATGTTATTTCTATCGAATTCTACGCGACCTACATGTCGACTCTTATCCTGTTAATCGCGTATAGGGGTGGCTGATGTGAAGGGAAACATTTGTACACACGCTTTTAAGATATGCGTACGAGTATTACCATTCCATTATGGGCTGTGTCCTCTGAACTTCCCTTTCCTGGTTCCCTTTTCTCTTTTTTGTTTGTTTCTTCTGAGTTCAATGACTCATATGTCAACGATGGATGAAGACTGGGAGTCTTTTTGTAAGTGTTTGGTGGTGTTGTCGTCATCGGAGTCGGTCGTTGTCGTCTGGAATGCACTTCGATATATCTAACATAATTTTGAATTTACGAATATTTTTATTTTATAGATTTTTGTATGCTTCAGAGTGAGGGTGTATCTGTTTTGGGACTGCTTGCATTTTATTTTTATTAACACGTTAGTGATAAATACTTTAACAGACGTACAAGCAGATACAAATGTTTCTACGGCCAGATTATTAAGTAAAATACAGAGGAGGGGAAAAACTGTCAATAAATCGATTTTCGAGGGGGAAAGCTTTAAACCTATTTACATTAGGGTGTTGTCACTCATATCATACGATGTATGAAGTTTACTTTTACAGCTGTGAAATGTGCTACACAACCCAAAGGAGAAAGACAAACATAACAGCTTACAAAATTTTCCAGAAGTGGTAAAAAAAATACGTGGGCGAAGGATTAAAGGAGCAGCTGCAGAAACGGAAACTATTTTTTTACTTTATTATTTCATTAGGAAAAAATCTATCTTCTAGATAGGTAGCTAGGTAGGTACAAAGGGTCACTGATCATTTGTGCCCATATGAAGGCAGTATTGCTCTAATGAACTTATGAAGAAAGAACCTCAGATCGAATCTACCCCGATAATGCTATGAATTCCAGGAAGTTCCTTAGTTCAATACTGCGTAAGGCCTGTAGTTCCGTAAAGAAGTATTTCTCGGAATTCTTATTTCGGAGAGTAACATATGAACAGTGCAACGGACTTCACCCGTGCATTCAGTGTCATTCAATGATACCAGAAGCGGCTAGTTCGTCCTAACGATTGTGCTTTACCGGAGATTTGCTACATGAATACATCCATATATACATACATATGTATGTGCTGATGCAAGGGTCCTAACTATCCCGCACGTGCCAAGTTGAAACTTGGTGGCATTTGTCCGTCCGATATATTCATAATCAATGCTTTTATTGACCATGCTTATTGAAACGTTGACAGGATAATGGTTAAAAGATAAGAACTGTAAGCAACTTTCTTCTTGCTTAAAATATCCACGTGCCCTAGTACCTCACGTATTAATTCCCATTAAGGAGATTTTTGACGGTTCCTGCAATCCTTGATCTCATTGTCATATGCAGTAGTAACTTGTTTCGGCTTTAGGAAGAGGAATCTATGACTTGAAAACCACTGAGTGGATCCTTTACTTTAAAAAGCGGTTCCTCCATAGCCTTGGATTCATGTGATCATTCACAATTTTTCTGCAGTCTCGCAAAGTGAAAGTATGAAGGCATGGCTGTAGATTGCGGATGACCAAAATGACACACCCGTAGCCTAGAAGCCCCTTGGAGAGCTGAACTGAATTCCAAAATTCAGATTCAACCTGTCCTTTGACTCTTGGTGAGACTTGAAAGCTGATATAGTGCTCTTAGGTCTTTCAGAATTACGAGCCGTATATTAGGATCGGTCCCACAACGGCCATATAAAGCCAATGTACCATAGCTGGTTTGAAACTCCAAATAGCACTACGTTTTACAAGAGTTAAAAGCTACTCTTGCTTTTTTAATATCTTGTACATTCTCCGACGTTCTCTTTCCGGTTTAGTCAGGAATCTAAAACCATGCCTAGGAATAAAGTTGACCTAGATAGTTTAAACGAGGTTCTCTCAATCTCTGGAGGTTGGTAGGGGACCAGTCAGCTGCCGGCGATCTTGTTATATCCAACATTTTCCTTAATCGCTTCCCTGGATGATAAATGGACCTGCAGTTGCCCCAGGAGTTCCTCTTGGTGAATCCTTTCTTTTTTCTCGGCATCATTCGTAAGGTGGATCATTCTACAGTCCCTTCTTTGTAGGTCTCAACGCTGCTTTTGGTTTGTGAAAAAACCTTCTGGAAAGGGTGATTGATCTGTATTGAGCCCCATATCATCCAAACAGTGTTGGCTAAAAAACCGCCCTATAACTGGATCTAGCAGTTATTTTCAAGACTTGGGCCTCGGCGAGACGGATCCTCAGCATGGCTGAAATGAAATTCTTATTCCACTCTATCGCGTGATAGTAGATATACAGTAAAATATGATGGGGGTTATTGCTCAGTTTTCGGTTCAAGAGGCTCGTGGTTTTCATCCTATTTAAGACTCTCCACTATAAAGTGGGCAAACGTCGTAGACCTACCCGAGATTGATCGATTTCAGCTGGAGTGACTTCCGTTGATCTATTTCTATTCACAACTGTCACAGACGAACAGTCAGAGAGCAGGTTTCAACTTTTTCATCATCGACTTCACCTGCACCTTGTCTTAAAAGAGAGTTTTTGGCGACATATTCGGGTAAGTGGTTCTTTAAAAAATAAAAGCTATTGACGAGCAGATTAGCTACTTATGTAGAGCCTAGGTAGCGCTAGACGAAGCATGGCTGATGGATAATGGATTACCCTGCATTGGTTTTCAACACTTACTGTTGTGTCGTCTGAGTATTCGTAAATGCTTCTTTGGCTAGTTCCTAGTTGCAGTCGCAGTACGATCAATTTAGTTTACTAAAAACTGTGTTTTGGCTACAACGATATACACCCGGTAAGGCAATTAGCCTAAGTCCATTCTATTGCCAAAGATGTCAGATATTGCTGTTGATTCTGCGTTTGCCCAGGTGCATAAGCCAATGATATACAGTACCGTGAAAAACCTAAGCAACCATCTGGAGTCAGCACTTCATACCCCACCAAATAAAAATAAATGGATATGTAATGATGTGTAATAGAGTGTATTTTGAAATTCACAACTTTTTATAAAAGTAATAATACTTCAGATTTAAAAAAAAACCTCAAAAACCAACAAAGTAGCCACATTGAGCTGTGCAAAATCTAAGCAACTTTTTTAATATTTTCTGTAATATCCTTTATTTCAAATAACAGAGGCGCAACGACGAGGCATAGAAGTAATTAACTTTGAAAGTGTATTCTTGTATATTTTCCAACTCAACTTTCAAAGCATTGAATAGGTGAAACCTGCTGGAAAAGTGTTGTCCAGCGACACGGCTTTTAAGGATACCAAACAGGTTTTCGATGGGATTCAAGTTGATTGGGCCGGCCAATCAAGGACTTGAATCCCACTATCCGCTAATCATTCCTTCATCAACTTCGATGTGTGTATCGGATCGTTATCCTGTTGAAAAACCCAACGAAGTGGCAATTCCCACTCCGCATGTGGTAGTGGTATCGATTCTAGAATGGATTTATATTTGACCCGGTCCATAATTCCGACTATTTCGTAGAATGGACCTACGCCTCCTGCCGAAAAACAGGTCCACACCATCACATTACCCCAGCCATGCTTTACAGTGGGAGTGCAGAACCTAGGATTGTGTCGCTGTCCTTTACGACGTCTCACATAACAAATGCCATCAGAATTAATTATATTATTGGGTATATAATTAATTCGTGCGGTTTTTTTTTTTCAAAATTTGAACGTTTATTTAAAGAAAAACATGCACAACAGTATTATTCAAAGTATTGCCCATCTGAAGCTATGACTTTTTCCCATCTTTCTGGCATTTTGTGGATTCCATCCCAAAAAAACTGCGCCGGCTTGACAGCCAAGAATGAATCAAGCCAATTTTTGATATTCTGCTCTGATGTGAACCGTATTTCAGTGAGGGCGTCCTGCATCGACCGGAACAAATGGTAGTCAGAAGCGGCAAGGTTTGGGCTGTAAGGCGGGTGGGGTAAGACTTCCCATCCACTGTTTTCCAAATAGTTCTTAACCGGAACAGCAACGTGGGGCCGAGCGTTGTCATGATGGAAAATTATTGCCTCGTGTCTGGTCGCATATTCCGGGCGTTTTTCGGCCACTGCTCTCTTCAAACCGATTAATTGTGTTCGGTAGCGTTGTCCATTGATGGTTTCACCCGGAGCATTACTTCCGCGCCATGGATATTCGGCTTTGCCCGTTGATTTGGCTGGTTGGCCGGGTTTCGCATATGATTTTTTGCGCTTGGGGCTGTCGTAATGGATCCATTTTTCATCACCAGTAACAATCCGATGCAAAAATGACTTCCTTTTGTGGCGTTCCAGCAGCATTTCGGACATGCAAAACCGCCTTTCGACGTTTCTCGGCTTGAGTTCACGTGGAACCCAATTTCCTTGCTTTTGAATATATCCAGCTGCTTTTAAACGTTTTGAAATGGCTGCTTGAGTGACACCCAAAGATTCTGCGAGCTCTTCTTGTATTTGACATATTTGAGTGAAAAAAAATTATTGTTGTTTACGCTTCAAATGAATGACATATTCTGAAATGACGTACAATGACAGAAGCTTTCCAACGCATGTTCCAATGGAATAATACAGGTTACGCCATCTCTTAGCAAGTTATAGACCCAATCAATTTTGACTCGTCGCTGAAAAGAATTGTTTTCAATTTCTCAGGACACCAGTGTTGGTATTTTCTTGCAAAATTTAGCCTAATATGAAAAAAGATTTTGGCACCGATGCGGCGATGCCCCAAACCAAACGGTAATACTTTCTGTTTCTGGGATCTAACTATCCCCGCGGTGGGTTCCCACCAGGTAGCGCTTGGATGGCAGCTAAACCTGGGTAGAGGCCGCCACCTGATTTTTCGCCGGAAACGCGAAACCTTTTCCAAAAACCCGAAGGAAAATCTTCCCCGAAGACAAAAAAAAAAAGAAGCGACAGAACAAAAAAGGAAGAAAATAAAAAAAAACTTTCTTTTTTTTCCTCAACGTTATAAAGCCCCGTTGGGGCGCGACGATTTTTTTTGTAGCGGTACACTCGTCGATAGAGTGACCCGCTATTTTCACAGTCCCGAAGCAAAGAAGAAAGAAAAAAACCTTAAATTACGGGTCGCGTATCCCGTGTGTTCTCGGGAATTCTCGTACGCGCGGCCTACCGGAATCTCGATTTTCCGAACCAAAAAAAACGGATTTTTTTTTCTTTCGCGAATCCCTAACTACTCCGGTGGATCGGCGTTCAGATTTGGTGGGGAGGGGGGGACTGAGCAATAGCGTGTCACTCCTTACAATTATTTATTTATTTTTTTTTTTGAAGTCGGGCCCTCTGCCAGTTTGTAGTTTTTTTCTTGTACCATCGTTTTTTGTTGTGTGTTTGCTGGTTGTTGTTCTTTGTTGTTGGTTGTTGTTGTATGCTTGTGTATCGTATGTATGTTTGTCTGTTCCCTCGGTGGAGGCGGTCTTATTACTTGGCCGTCCGCCTTCACGCCTCTGCTGCTCCTTCGGTGCTCCATCGGTAGGGTGCTGGCTTAAAAGGGTTTGTCATCCCTTCACCCATCGATCCTAACTTTTACAGCTGGTGCGTCGTTGGAGTGTTCTCGATTGTCTTGGCCGTCCGCCTGCAGACCATTGTTGCTCCTTTGTTGCTCCCTCGTTGGGGTGTTGCTATAAAAGAGATCGTCGTCTCTTCACCCCTCGATCAATTGTCTCGGTGCATCCACATCCATTATTGTGATGTGATGCTGGTGCTTGTCCGCCCCATCGGTAGCGGAATGGGGTGTTCCCTTAGCCTCTTATTGTTTGGCTATCGTTGGGGTGTAGGTTCCAGGGATCGCCTTCCCCCACCCGTCATCATCGTGTTGGGGTGTCTGGATTGCAAGGACCATCCGTCCCCACCCGTCGACGACTATCTATGGGCTCCGACAACGGTGTTCCCGGTGGACCTCCTGTCGCAGCCTGGGGTTCCTGGTTCGCCGTGAGTCTCCCTACTGTCCTTAGGGCTTCACCGACCGAACCTCCTCGTTCTCCTCTGCGGGGAAACCCGCCCGTGAACCTATGTGGGTTGTTTTCCGAGGTCTGGGGTTGGTGGGCCACTGGCTGATGGGACCATGGCTGCCCTCCATCTCCGCCAGAGATCAGTGTTCCCACTCAACGAAAAGAGGGACTGAAGGGACTTGCAAGGAAAAAGAGGGTCAAACGTGTTGCGGGAAAAGTTTCCGCATAATTGCGCTACCTGTTCCTTAAATGTATTTTTGTGAGCATCGGTTTTTTGCGCGGCCTGTAACTTCGAAGATTATTTTCAATTGCAAGTCTTCGCACCGTATCAATGTTTAAATCAAGTAATTTTACGACTTCATTCGAACTTATGAACTGTTGTTTTTTAATTACATCACAAATGTTTCTATCCGTTCGACAAGTTGTCTTACGCGGCCTACTACTGACATTTTGACTTTCAACGACTCCTGTTGCATTATATTTTTTTATTAAGCATGAAATAATCGAATAATCGATTATAACGTTTAGCTAATGTTGCCTGAGTATCTCCAGACTAAAGCTCATCAATAATCTTTAGCTTAAGAGAAGAAGAGTAACTTTGTCGCGACATTATTAAAAAATATCAATTATGCGACTAACTTAAAAGAAAACTGATCAAAAACAATCACTCAAGATCAAATACAAAGAGCTCACAAAATTTCATGTTTAACCTTACTGGAAAAGTACTGTTAGCTGTTTTTTTTAACAGTGGGTTACAAAGTTGCTTAGGTTTTGCACAGCTCAATTTGGCTACTTTATTGGTTTTTGCGGTTTTTTTTTTTAAATCTGAAGTATTATTACTTTTATAAAAAGTTGTGAATTTCAAAATACACTCTATTACACATCATTACATATCCATTTATTTTTATTTGGTGGGGTCGAAACTTGAAAAGACTTACTATGAAGTGCTGACTCCAGATGGTTGCTTAGGTTTTGCACAGTACTGTATGTTCAATTTTGTGCAATAACCTTTTGCCATCTTTCTGGGAACTTCATAATTCCACGTTCGTAGAACTTCTAATCTTTATCGGCAAAGAACGGAACCTAGTGCGATTTCACAGAGTTTTACAAAGATCGAAATAAATGGTAATCTGATGGAGCAAGGTGGATTTAACACCAATTCCCAGCCAAGCTCCAATAACTTTTGGCTGGTGACCAAAGGTGCATGTGGCCTAGCGTTGGCCGCTTTTCGTTGATCGCAGTATTTGGATCGTTTGATTTATTGGAAGCAGCTCAAAATACACCACCAAATCGAAAACAAAATCTTCTTTTGGTGGATATTAGCTTTCGAAGTGGATTGTGTTGGCTCATCAAGCCTGGACCATAATGGTTTTCGATTGATATTATTGTAAACAATCCATTTTTCATCGCCAGTGATGATCCATTTCCGAAAAGAGTCGGATTCATTCCATCTAAGATGCAAATCGCAAGCGTTGATGCGCTTTGTTAAATGAATTTCTTTCACATCATGTGGAATCCAAATATCAAGCTTTTAAACGAGTTTCATGCGTTTTAAATGTTTCTCAATCATTGTGACAAATTTAACTTTTTTGCCATCTCTCGTACAGTTGCATGACTTGATTTTGGCTTTAATTGGATCATCATTAAGCTTTTATGAGAATGTTTCGTACTCGAAGAAAGAATTAAACAACAAACTGTATATACAGGGTGAGTTTTTAACTGGAGACATCCAAATTACTCGAAAAATACGCGATATCGCGAAAAATGTTTCAGACAAATGGCACAAGGTTCTGAAGGGGACATAAGATGGTGACCGCGAGTTTGACCTTGAGACCCATTTTCAAACGAAGGTTACTTTTGATTTTTCAAATGATAATTCCTGATTTTCATTGCTCAGTCGTATTCCTCAATGGGGCACACGACTTTGTCTCAAAGGTCTTATTCATTCAGTGCTAGATACCACTGCACTGGCACGCCTAAATCATTAATCGGTTTCCAACGTTGTTAGGGTGTTAGAAGGTCGAGATTTGTTTTGAGGAAGTCATTATTGCCTCGAGTGAAGTTAAAACTCAAAGAAATTTCAGATAGAGACAAATTGTCCGAAACTTATCTGAGAGTATATGTTGTGCACTCTGCCCTTTTTTTCTACTTGAATGGAACTGTACTTCATTTAGAACGTTTTCCAGATTAATAATGCAGTCTATTTTAATTCAAGAGAAAATTGAAATGATATTGATTTATGGAGAAGGTGGAAGGAACATCGATGGTGCTGTTGCTCTTTACGCCCAACGTTTCCCAGACCAGATACGATCGCGCGCTTCCTTTTA
The DNA here is from genome assembly GCA_963966105.1 of Volucella zonaria. Classification (NCBI taxonomy): domain Eukaryota; kingdom Metazoa; phylum Arthropoda; class Insecta; order Diptera; family Syrphidae; genus Volucella; species Volucella zonaria. The sequence continues at coordinate 144,853,278 of OZ014531.1, read as the reverse complement.
TCGGGTCATCCAAAAATTCACTGGTGAAGGAAGTGTGCAACCAAAGAAAAGGAATTGGTCAGATAGGGTGGCTGTTGAGGACAATGAAATAGCAGTGTTAGCTGCCGTTGCACACGATCCTCACATTAACACTCGCCAAATAAGTCGTGAATCAGGAATTTCTCAAACGACTGTCATGTTTCAATGCATCAAGAACTTTCTAGTGAGGATTTTCGCAACCGGGTTTCCTTTTGTCAATGGGCACTTCAGCAAATTGAACGAGACCCCCTTTTCTTCGCCAAGGTGTTATTCTCTGATGAGTCGACTTTCACCAATCACGGTACGGTCAATCGACATAATATGCATTACTGGGCTACCGAAAACCCTTTTTGGTTGCGACAAGATGAACGCCAGCACCCTTGGAATGTTAATGTTTGGGCGGGAATTATTGGGGATAAACTAATAGGTCCATATTTTATTGAAGGCAACTTGAACTTCCAGTATTACTAGAAGAACTGCTATTGGAGTTGCGACAAACAATGTGGTTTCAACATGATGGTTGTCCAGCCCATTGTTCCCAAGTACCCCGGGGCGTGTTAAACGACGATGGATCGGACGAGGGAGTCCGAGGCAATGGCCTGCTAGATCACCTGATCTTAGGTCACTTGGTTTACAGAAAAAAACCAACAACACATGAAATCATGAAGAGACGAATACCTGAAGCTTGCCGGAAGATTACGCCAGAAATACTTCTCAGTTCTGTTGGTTCATTTAGAGCGCGGATAGACAAGTGTATTGAAGTGATTGGTCACATTTTCGAGCATTTGTTGAAATAGTCTCGGGAAATAAACGTCGAAATGGGAGGAATTCAATGATTCAACAGTGGGAGGCAAGAGGACCCATTCTAATTAATCACCCTGAAGGAAACAAAATACTGCTACGTCCACGTCGTTGTTTCTGGGTTATGCTAAGCGCAGTATGTAAAAACAAATGACAAGCCTACGAGCAATACGACTGAGCAATGAAAATCAGGAATTCTCATTTGAAAAATCAAAAGTGACCTTCGTTTGACCTTGAAAATGGGTCTCAAGGTCAAACTCGTGGTCACCATCTTATGTCCCCTTCAGAACCTTGTGACTTTTGTCTGAAACATTTTTCGCGATATCGCGTATTTTTCGAGTAATTTGGATGTCTCAAGTTAAAAAACTCACCCTGTATAGGTACTAAAAATATAACTAGCGTACAAAAACAAAAAAAAACTAAAAGTGATCCGAACTCATCGACGGTTGAAAAGCAAGTATTTAGTCTAGAGCAAGTCCCAGTTCAAACTAGAGAAAATGTCAAAATTGTTGGCGGTACTGCTTTGACATTGGACTATATTCAGGGACACAGGCCTCATGACTGCGTTCAGAGTTATCCAATTGAATCACAAACAAAACTCATCTGATCGATCGAGATAGTTGCTCATCTTTCAGTAAAAAATCTCCGGAACTAAATTTGTCAAACCAATTCCGGAACTGTCATATACATGTTTAGCAGCTTCTTTCCTTTCCGGAAATAAAAATGTAAAATATGACGGAAATGCTCGTTTTTGCACTCCATATTAAAACTGACGCCAAACTAATACCTTTTCACAAAAATTCGCACAATTTGCTTCTAAAGCAAACTAAAACTGACAGCGAACAATAATGTCAAGAGGAAACAAATATGTCATTGACAGAAGCCATCAAAAAATATGGCCCAAATGCATCTATGTATGTTGTGAAATCGGCAATTGCTTAATTGCCAACCCAATAATTCCTATAAAACCAAGAAGATCGTTGTCTTCGAAAATCCAAACGATGCCCGTATCTAACAATAAATTCTCAGCATGCCCAAATCAAATACTAAGAACAATAATTTTCAAGTGCTTGCCACCCAGAAAGTCCGTCGCCACCCATAATTGAAGTGGGCTCCTAATTTCCGCCCTATATGACGCCATACTCTCGAGCTGTCAACTTTTTATTACAGATTAATCTGAATTGCTATTACTTAAGAAAACGAGGGGGAAAAAAAAAACACTAATTAAATCTACTTTCACTTAACCCGACCCTTTTGAAAAATTGTATTGTTGAAATTCTAGTACTTGTAGTACTCATTCTTGCTCCACCACATGTGTTTACCATCCGTTGATCATTAATCAATTTCCGCCACCCTTGGAGTTAATAAATTTTAATCGAGCTAATGTTGGCCGATCCTACAGTCCCGGTTCCAGCTATCATTGCTCAACACATTATAAACTCTCATACATCATCGTCATTCATAAAACAATCAACACTCTCTAAATTTGGAAAACGAAATTGAAATACGGATCGAATTCACATGTGCTGGATTGGATTGGGATAGGGTGATCATGGACATCTGTTGGATAACAAAGACTGATAGATGTCACAAATGTTTGATGCAAGAGAAGATACAATTTAATGATGTTTGTATCTAAAAATGTTTTGTCTGATGAACGATATTTAAGAGATCTGATCGCATTGATGGAACCTACTCGTATGTTGGTGAACAGATTTGAAGAAGTGAAACGATCTTAGAAGAAGTGAGTTGTGACGGAGGGGCGTATTTAGTAAATCCATTTTAAATGTTAATCAAAATACTCGTACATATACAGTATTGTGCAAAACCTAAGCGACCATTTGAAATTGATATTTCACAGTAAATTTTTTAAACTTTCTGTTACACTAAATAAAAAGAAATGAGTGTGGAATGATGTACTATATATGAGAGTATATTTTGAAATTTATAACTTTTTGAGAAAATAATAGTACTTCAAAATTAAAAAAAAAACACGAAAATAAAAAAATAGCCAAATTTAGCTGTGTAAAAATTAAGCAACTTTGTAATCCAATGTAAAAAGGAAAGAGTTAACAGTACTTTTCCAGCCAGGTTACATATAAAATGTTATAAGCTCTTTGTCTTTGATCTTGTCGCATTGTCTTTGATTTGTTTTCTATTAATTTGGATGCGTAATTGATGAGATTTAATAATGTCGCGACAAATATACTCCACCTGTTTTAAACTAAAGATTATTGAAGAATTTAAGTCTGGAGACACTCAGGCAATATTAGCTAAAAGATATAAAAGGAGTAAATGCATTATTTCACGTCTAATAAAAACATATCATGCAACGGGAGTCGTTGAAAATTTAAATTTCGGTGGTAGGCCGCGTAAGACAACAAGTCGAACAGATAGAAACATTTGTGGTGTAATTAAGAAACAACCGTTTATAAGTTCATTAGTCTCTGGTTTTTAACGTAAGCCACCTGTCATGTAGACTTTTGTTTACGGGATGCCCATACATCCATGGGATGTACAAGGATACGCCTTGCTATCGCTCTCCGCCAATACTTTGATACCAATTCGGAACTGTGTTGGAAGCACAAGTTCCACCCTTGGTATGAGTCGAGGCCGATCTAAAACCTCTTACTGCTCTTAGGGTCACAGCACCCAGTACTTATTTGCTACTCTACAGGGTGAATGACTCGAACTCCAACTTTTTAAAATGCTATAATTTTTTTATTTTTTGATAAATTTTATTGTGCCAAAGCAAAAAATGTTGAAAAATACATAAATTTTCAAATTGTATCAGTAGTTTTCAATATGTCCATCTTTGCCGCGAATAATGGCCTTGAGACGGCCGAAGAAAGCATCGCACGCTGCACGCACTTGGCTCTGTGGTATTTTGACCCATTCCCGGCGAAGTGTTTGGTTGAGGTGGTCCAAACTTTGGTATTTTTTAGTGCCAACCTTCGCCTTCAAGATACCCCAGACAGAGAAATCCAACGGATTTGCATCCGGAGAATTTGCAATCCATTTTGTCGAAGAAATTAAGTGTGGAACATTGTTTTTGAACCAATCTTGGTTGACGCGCGCTTTGTGAGACGGTGCCGAGTCTTGTTGAAATGTCCACGATCTCCGATCGAAATGACTGTTTGCCCAAGGCTTCAATACTGCCACTAAGACAGTTTCACGGTATACGATCGCATTAATTTTGACGCCACGGTCCAAAAATACGAACGGAGAGCGACCATCGGAGGTTATGGCGGCCCAAACCATCTCCATCGGTGCTGCCTGCTTTCTGGTGGCCGTCCGAAGGTGTAAATTTTCGAAGGACCTCTCTGGCAAGTAAACTCGGTCAGTTTGTTTGTTGACATATTGCTTGAAGATGTTTACGATAAGACCAGTAATATGCTCTGCCCCCGCTTTTTATTAGACAACGTCATTGATGGGCGAAGCCTTGGCAATTGGGCGGGGGCCAATTCACAAGTTCAAATGACATTGAAAATTACTAAATTTTAATATTGATGCTAGCACGGTGCGTAGACGTGCTATTGAGAATAATCTTCAAAGCTATAGGCCGCGCAGGAAACCGATGCTCACAAAAAGGCATTTAAAGAACAGGTTGTGCAATTAAATCATTTAAACATAATTCAAACTTAACTCTTTTCATATTAGGCTAAATTTTGCAAGAAAACATCAACACTGGGCCCTGAAAAATGGAAAACAGTTCTTTTCAGCGATAATTCTAAGTTTAACCTACATACCTACTGTTAAGCATGGTGGTGGTAGTTTGATGGTATGGACGTGTTTTTCAGCAGGAGGTGTATGTCCACGTCCACGAAACCGAAGGAATTATGGACCGATTCAAAGACAAATCGGTTCTACATAGAATCAGTAATTCTACCACATGCACAGTGGGAAATGCCAGTTCGTTGGATGTTTCAACTGGATAACGATCCGAAACACACATCGAAGTTGAAAAAGGCGTGGACAAAGGATAGTGAAATTTAAGCCCTTGAGTGGTTGGCCCAATCACCCGACTTCAATACCATCGAAAACCTGTTTGACATTCTTAAAAGCCAAGATAGAGCTGCACAATGCTTTGAAAAGTGATTGGGAAAATATATCCCAGGCTACAATTTCAAAGCTAATTGCTTCTATGAATCATCGTAGCGCCGAAGTTATTCAAAATAAGGGATATTACACCAAATATTAAAAAAGTTGCTTAGTTTTTGCACAGCAGAATTTGACTATAGTTTTGATTTTCGATTTTTTTCTCATAAAGTTGTGAATTTCAAAATATACTCTTAAATACATCATTCGATATTCATTTGTTTTTATTTGGTGTGGTAGAAGATTTAAAAAATTTACTGTGAAATGTCGATTTCAGATGGTTGCCTAGGTTTTGCACAACACTATATATACTGTGACTGTTTGGAGCTAAATAACTTCATTATTAAATGAATTGAGTCTGAATCAAATATCTTTATTCTTGTACCAAGTTAAAGGAAATCTAAGAGGTGAATGGCGAGCAGTAAATAGCATTCTTAATAAATCTTCTTGCTCCAAAGAGCCGACTACCGATACGTGTTGATGGTTTTTTATTTTCCGATAAAGTTGCCATTGCTGAAAAGTTCAACCACTATTTTGCTACAATACTATAGCGAAAACTTTAAAGCCATTTCCACTCGCTTCTTTGCGTGCATGTTGTGACTGCTTTTGCTCTCAAATATTGTAGATGAATCTACTCAAAGGCAAACTTTCCTCTTTGAGCCTGTAACTGGCCTTGAACTCATAAAAATCTGTGGTACCCTTAAAAATTCGAATTCTTGTGGAATTGATACCATTTCAACCCGGGTTCTAAAAACCGTTGCGTGCTTTGTATGTGATGTTCTTGCTCACATCTTCAATCAAAGTATTTTCTCTGGGATTTGTCCTGAAGCTCTGAAATGTGCGAACGTCGTCCCCCTTTTTAAAAAGCTGCTGCTGATAACATAAGTAACTATAGGCCAATCAGCAAAATCTTCGAAAAAGCGGCAAAAAAAACGGAGTTATTTGCTTTTTAAATAAAAATAGCTTTTTTAGCCCAGCTCAGTTTGGTTTTCAGAAAAGGAAATCCGCGGAAAATGTTCTTTTCGAATTTTGCTCTCGGGTCTTTAGTAACGTAGATAGTAAAAAGCTTTCAGCTGGTATCTTTATAGATATAACGAAAGCTTTCGATATGGTAAACCAACATCCTGTTGAAGAAGGTAGAAAAAGCTGGATTTCGGTGCTTTATGTTGGTATGGTTCAGGTCTTATTTGAACAACGGAGCGCAAAGGGTCAAAATTGACGACGTTAGAAGCGGTATCCAATTCATTGACATGGGCATACCTCAAGGCTCTGTTCTGGGTTCCATACTTTTTCTTATTTAGATTAACTCCCTCTTTTTCTTAGACATTAAAGGTGATTTAACTGCGTATGCAGATGATGTAGGCTTTACGAGGGTTGACTGACACATTCCGCAACGTAGAGATAGCGGCACTTGTCAATAAAAGCTAGTGAATGCTAGTTGTGCATCTTTTGACAGTTACGTACCGAAGTTGCAGTCATTTTGGAAGCGTTGTTTTTAGTTAACAGTCGTTTGAGTGAGTCGATGTGAGTGGTTTTTGTGAAAATGGAAAAAATTGAGTATCGAGCTGTTATTAAATTCTTGTTTTTGAAAGGCAATACGCCTACGCAAATCAAAAATGAGTTGGACTCTGTGTATGGGAACTCTACACCATCATTTACCACAGTGAAATTTTGGGCAGCTGAACTTAAACGTGGCCGTAAGAGCTTGGGGGATGATGAACCTTCGGGACGTCCAAAAACTGCAACCACTGATGCTAACATAGCTAAAGTTCACCAAATGGTGTTAGTCGACCGCCGAATTAAAGTGAGAGAGATAGTAGAGGTTATGAAAATGTCCAAAGAACGTATTAGTTACATATTAAATCAAGATTTAGGCATGAGGAAGCTGTCCGCGCATTGGGTGCCGCGTTTGCTTACGTAAGACCAAAAACGTGTTCGAGTGAACATTTCTAACGCTCTCTTGGCGCAGTTTAGGCGCAATAAATACGCGTTTTGGAGCCGATTAATTACTGTAGATGAAACTTGTATACACCATTATACGTCCGAAACAAAAATTCAGTCAAAACAGTGGACTTCAAGGGGCGAGCCGGCTCCAAAAAAAGCAAAAACTGTTTTTTCGGCTGGGAAAGTGATGGCGACTGTTTTTTGGGATAGTAAAGGAGTTATCTTAATCGATTATCTTTAAAAAGGAAAAATCATAACAGAAGCATACTACGCATCATTACTTGCCAAGCTGAAGGCAGAAATTGCGGAAGAACGGCCACATTTTCAGAAAAAGAAAATCCTGTTTCACCAAGACAACGAGCCGTCTCACACCTCAGCGGTTACCATGACGAAGATCCATGAATTACGGTTTGAACTGCTTGACCATCCGCCTTATTCACCAGATCTAGCCCCAAGCGACTTCTTTTGTTCCCTCATCTAAAAACTGCGCTCGGAGGACAGAGATTTTCGTTAAATGAGGTGGCAATCACCTTCGGGATTTTTAAAAAGAACTTAACACTCAAGTGGGTATGATGAATACACTTATAATGCCTCAGCATGTGTTAAGTTTTTTGGAAAATGGGATAGAGAGAGAAAGAAAGATGGTTGGGCTCAGTGGTTATTTCGCTGCATGGGTGGCATCCAACATTTACTATTCGACAGACGCCGAACCTTCCGGTTTGGAAGCCAGTCCACTACCACTTGAGCCACCAGAGAAAAACGTCAAGTACTATTTGGACGGGTTAGAAAGATAGGAGCATCGCTGGGAGAAGTGTGTAGAGTTACAAGGAGACTATGTAGAAAAATAAAGAAAAATTTTGAGAAAAAATGTCTTGTATCATTGTTCGGAAACTTTTCAGACAACCCTCGTACTTACGGCTCTGAAAGTCCTTTAAACCCGATATCTGAGATAAATTGGTATCTAAATTTACTGAGAATCTGGTTTGCTGAACATGATTTGATTATAAGTTTCAAAGTTATGTTCTTTAATTGCTCATTACAAAATACGACCGAAGTGTTCTATCATGCACCCGAATGCCAAAAGTTAAAGTTCTCTATCTATTCTATGTGCCCAAGTACTGCAAAGTCTTCCTGTAGCAGCAGTACATGTAGTGATAACTTCTTCCAAATTGAGAAAGTCGATAAGTTTAGATATTTAGGACTTATTTTTGACTTCAAGTTAAGCTTTGCTAGCCATACAGATAGCTTAAAACAATATTTTCGATCAACTCTTAGAAACTTTTACTATTTACCTATTATATTTTACCTATTGGGGCGGTGTTTATTTTAATAAAACTGAAGCCCTTCTCATTTTACAAAAATTAATCTAAAGAAAAATATGCAGGAAACCTAGTTTTTACCATAGCCTTTCAATGTTTCGTGTTTAGAAAATTCTTCCAGTACGACACTTGTACTGTTTTAAAGTTTTGAAAACATTTCTTATTAGATCAGGAAATCTTAATTGTAGAATTCTTGACAACTTTAATCTGCGCTGTAATCAAATGCAAATGCATCGTCAATGTGCCTGCTTTTCGAACTACTGCCTACTGCATTTAAGGAGTACTGTTCAGAGGAAAAGATAGAGCATATATTAATAACAACCGGCGTTCCGAGAGGGAACGGACAGGCCGAGCGTACGAACCGAGTTGTTATACTTAGAAGTATATTACAATAAACGGTACAAATTTGTCCGAGTACAAATTGTCTTAAACAGCACACTACGCCTTTCGAAGTTTTATTTGGTCTTCCTATGAAAAAGAAGGACGAATTGGAAATTTTTGAGCAAGTGAAACAGGAACTTGTAAATCAATATAATGATGAGAGGGAAAATATCCGTTTTGATGTTCGTCAACAAATAAGGAAAATTCAATTAGAAAGCGCAAACAATTTTAATAGCAAGCGAAAAGTTGCATATGAGATTGGCGACTTAGTTGCTATAAAAAGGACATAATTCGCTGCAAGTAATAAACTTTTTTCAAACGAATCCATATGAAATCGTTTCAAAAACTAAATGTGGTCGCTACACCGTGAAAAAAGCATCACCATATGAGGGACCAAACAATTCGACTACTAGTTGTGAACCAAAATGTTCTCGGAATTTATTCAGAAAATTAAAAATACAAGTTTATTCATCTAAATCTATATTGTCCCCTTCAAAGTAATCCCCATCGAATGCAACACACTTATGCCAGCGCTTGACCCAATCCTCGAAACATTTTTTATATTCGGTTTTCGGTATGTCCATTAGTGCTTCCTGCGATTTTTTGATTACTTCCTCTCGGCTGCTGAAACGCGTTCCCCGTAGTGGTTTTTTAACTCGATTGAACAGAAAGAAGTCACAGGGAGTCAAATCAGGTGAATTCGGTGGCTGTTGGATGGTATTTGTTGCATTTTTCGTTAAAAAATTACGAATAATGATGGCACTGTGCGACGATGCGTTATCCTGATGCAAAATCTACTAGCTTTCTGCCCACAATTCTGGTCTCTTTCGACGAATTGCTCCACGCAAACGTCTCATAACATCCGAATAATACTCGTACTCTTTGTTTACTGTCTGGCCTTCTCGCAAAAATTCATGATGCACTACACCATTGTAATCCATGAAAACCGTGAGCATTGCCTTCTTTTTTGACTGAAAACGACTTGGTTTTTTTGGTCTCGGCTCATTTGGTGAACGCCATTCACTTGCCTCATGTCTGGATTGCGTGTCGTACTCATAAACCCACGTCTCGTCTCCAGTAATGAAGCTTTTGATGAATGTGGAATCGGATTCAGCCTCGCAAATCATCTCTTTTGCGACGTCCACACGGTGTCTTTTTTGCATGAAATTGAGGTCTTTTGGCACCAGCTTTGCTGCTACACGACGGAAACACAAATCAATGTTCAAGTCCTCCGCTATCTCTCTGATCGTCGGTTTTCGATGTCGATAGTCTGCCATTGCGTTCATCGTCTTCGATTGACTCACGACAACTTTTGAACCGCTCGTACCACTGGTAAACGACCGTTGTTTTTAGAGAATTGTTGCCGAAACACTTTTACAACATTTCCAACGTTCGCACACCATTAAATCCGTTTTTTACGCAAAATTTACGAGTAATACAAGTTCGTTGTTGCAAATTGAAATCTATTTCTAAAATTGTAAAAAATCGCCAACACACACAGGGATAGATGTACTCTTGGCTATGTAACTTTTGCAAATGTCAAGCTATGATGCAAAGATTTAGACGGAATGTCAACAACAGATTTACCAACTTAGCAAAATAAACAGAACTCAAATCGGATTAATGGAAGAGCCATACGGTGGTTATTCCGGTCAAGGTGGTATATGAAACCTTGGCAGAATCAGAATCAAAGCGAAGATGAAATCAACACTGTCATGGATCCATCATCCGAGACGGATGAAATTCAGAATGGCCGGATGTAGGATGTATACAGTAGTTTTTTTAATCTTTTTGATTTTGGTGGGGGCTGAGGCTCCGATTTATTGGCTTAATACAAGCTTAATCTACGAGTAACTTAAAAAAGGACTAAAAACTAACAGAACGGCTTAAGAGCTAGGGACCAAGGAAGTGATGGAGGAGATCTTGTTTGAGACGAGGAGTGCTCAGGTGGAAATCAAAAAGGGAAAGGTTTGAGTTGACCTTTCGGAGCATTCGGGAGATTGGTTCGTTGGAGCCATAAGAGGTGCGGTGGACCGGTAGATAGAAAAGTCGTGGACAACGTAGATTGCGGGGGTTGGTATTGAAGGAAATGGAGTTCAAAATGGATGCACAGTCGATGGAACCTGAGAGAAGTCGATGAATGAAAAGAATGTCAGCAGTATTCCTACGTTCTTCTGACGAATTCATATTTAGAATTTTAAGGCGGTCCTGATAGGGAGGTAAGATTAAAGGGTCGTTCTACGGCAGACCACGGAGAGCAAATCGGAGGAATCGACGTTGAATATCCTCGATTTGGGAAACATGAACCCGGTGAAAGGGGGACCAAGCTTGACTGGCATACTCAAGCAGGGGGCGAACAAAGGTAACATAGAGAGATCTGGTTACATACGGGTTGGAAAATTCCTTGGACCACCGTTTAATAAAGCCAAGTGTTGAGTAGGCTTTGAGGATCATCTTATCAATATGCGAAAGGAAATTAAGCTCACTGTCGAATAATATGCCAAGGTCTTGAAAAGGCTGAACCAGGGGAAGTGGTTGGCCATGGAGAAAATAAAGTAGGGGAGGAGACGGGTTGAATTTACGTGAGAAGGTTATAGATTGACATTTGGCTATATTAAGTTCTAGGCAGTTTTTGAGGCGCCAGATTGAAAACCGATCAAGGTCTTCTTGAAGAAGGGCAGATTCGTGGGGAGAGGTAATAGTTTTAAAATTTTTTGTGTCGTCAGCGTAAAGGGAGAGGGAGGAGTGTTTAATGACCCTCTCAACATCGTTAATAGTAAGAATGAAGAGAAGAGGGCCAAGATGACTGCCTTGTGGAACTCCAGATGAGGCCAGGAATGGAACAGAAAGGGCGGATCTAAACCGAACGCTATAATATCGGTTTACCAGGTAAGAAGAAATTCATTGTAATCAGAGAGGCTCAGAACCGAGAGCAGACAATTTGAAGAGGATCAGTTGATGAGATATCTTATCAAACGCTTTAGTAAAATCTGTTACGTTAACATCGATTTCTTTGCCATTTTCTAAGGCTGAGAGAGCAAAAGACACGAATTCAACTAGATTTGTGGTAGTTGACCTCCCTTTTAGAAAACCATGTTGTCGGGGTGAAATAAAAGGCTTGCATTTGAAGCTTAAGGCTTCGTATAAAATGCTTTCAAAGAGTTTGGGTATATGAGAGAGTTTAGCAATGGGACGGTAATTGGTAACTTCATTCTTAGATCCCTTTTTATGAATCCGGATTATAAAAGAGGTCTTCCAAATCTGGGAAAATTCTCCCTGTGTAAGGGATAGACGAAAAAGGTAGGAAAGGGGTAGAGACAGGTTGGAAGAGCATTTTTTAAGAAATACGGCGGGGAGTCCGTCTGGGCCAGGTACAAATTCATTTTTAAGATTTTGTAACTTTTCTTCAATAACTGCAGGATCGAAATTTTGAGTGAGAAACGGACCAATGGAGAAATTTGGTAGATCATTGAAGTAAGAGGGATCTGGTACGAAGGAGTTGTTGGCATATGATTGTTTGAAAAATGTTGCAAAAAAGTTGGCGATGGTAGGAGGATCACTTGAAGATTTGGTTTCGAAAGCGAGGGAGGAAGGATAACCATCAGTCTTACTTTTGCTATTGACAAATTGAAAAAAGGACTTGGGGTCATTTATGAGATTAGTACAATGTTAAACAGTGTAGAACAGTTGTGGTCACACCGTCTTCATATTCGTCCTTATGATGGGAACACATTCAGCTGACCAGCGAAGCAGACAAGCCGTGTTAAAAGCTGATTCTTAATTTCGTTCAACATTTAAATTGTTTGTATATTTTTCATTGAAAATAAACTGTTAATCTTTATACATATGGTATTACGTCCCCATTCTTTTTAAATATAATCCCTACATTTGTACCAGCTTTACAAATATTAAATTATTTAACCTGTTTAAAAATCAATCTATCGTAGAAGAGTGTGCATGGTTATTCATTCATATACTCGTAGATAAACATTTCAATAAATTGTCAGTGAAATTGAGAATGCTTAAATTTCCATATTTTAATGTTAGTTTCAAATTTACTGGCTGTGATAAATTTCGGTTTCGTTGTACAATACATTAGAAATGAAATATAGCAAAAATTATACTCGTTCATCTGCTTAATGTATCTGAGCAAGCAAGCAAGCAAGCAAGCAAGGCGTATCCGAGATGTACATACATAGGTATAGTATGTTGCATATAAAATCGAATCGCGAACCTCTTATAGGAAACCAGTTTACAAATTATATTTTTATAAATCAGCATAGGTTATAAATTATTGCGTTGGACTTCAGGGTATGGTTGCGAAACGTGTTTTGCAAATGATATGCAAACACATGTCATTTGTCACGATGCATCGCCTCAGGACAGAAACATTCCGTTGAGATCGTTATCTGGGCAAAAAAAAAATAAAAATATACAAAATAAATATTCATGAGATGAAGTGTTGGTATACAAATTTTTTAACGCGGATCCTTAATATCTTGAGCTGTGGGGATGAAATGTATTATAAAACAGAATCCGGGTTTTCATTTCAGTTGAATTCAATGTGTGGGACAACAAATTTGTTCCTTACTTCTTTCAAAGGTTTTTTTTTCTTGTTTTATTTTCCAAGCACTATTCTAAAGTTTTTTTGTAGGCCCGAAAAATATTCTTAAGCTTGCAAAATATCATAACAAAGGCCGATTAAAAATGGGAGGGTATCTTAGCCAGAAAATGTATACCTTTTGGTTAAGGGTACTAAAAGTTAACCTTTAACCAATATGATTGCACTTCATACTGGGCCCCCGCCCAATTATCAAGGCTTCGCCCATCAATGACGTTGTCTAAAAAAAGCGGGGGCAGAGCATATTACTGGTTTTATCGTAAACATCTTCAGATTGAGCACGGTGGTGCGTATCCCCGGATAGCTAAAAAGTTAATAGATATATTCGGGGAGTTTGAAAATATTTTCTGCCAACTAGTCACAGAGAAGGAAAGGGTTGCGGGATCTCTTGAAGCTCTTCAAATGGTCCTAAATAAGCCGTTGGGAGCTAGAGGCCCGATAGCCAATGTACCCTCAGGCCAGTTAAGCCTGTTGCTTCCACCTGGTCGGTGGTTGTTAAGAGTAAAATGGCGGCCGTTTCCTCTGAGGACGTTGTAGCGAAAATTATGAAGGGGATTGCGCCAACCCTGGGAGTTAGGGTAAATGCGGTCAGACCGCTTAAAAATGGTGGAGTAGTAATACTCACTCCCTCGGCTGCCGAAAGGGAGCAGATTATAGGCAGCAATAAATTCAAGCACATGGACCTTGACGTGACAGTGCCCGAGACACCGGGTAATAGGGTTGGAAGAATTCATGACTGAGCTACATCGTCTGAACTTCCCAGAGACTGCCGAACAAAGTAGGCCAAAGGTAGTGTCCAAACCATGGAAGGTTGCTGAAGGGGCTGCCAGAAACGTGGTATTGGAAGGCCCAGCTGCGTCCATAAACGCCTTACGTAGCACGGGCAGATGCTACATTAAATGGTTTTCGTTCCCGGTAAGGGAATATAAGGTCAGAGTGGGATGTTTCCGCTGCTTTGCCCTGGGGCATGGTGTTACCGACTGTCCTTTTAAGGAGGACATTTGCCGTCGCTGCGGACAAGAAGGCCATAGACCGTCAGCTGCAGGGGGGCTATGCAGTGCAGAAACTGTGCTGAGAGAAGACGACCGGCTAAACACCTTATGGGGTCAACCGACTGCCCCACGCATGTAGCTGCGTTGGCAAGGTTGACAGCAAGGAATTAGGACGATGAAGATCGTCCAATAAAATTGTCAGGGCGCTTTTTCGGTAGGGGTCGACTTAGGAGTTCAAATGGTTAGGCAGGGATGCAGCATTGCCCTGGTTCAGGAGTCCTACACATCTAATGGATGCGTTAGGCGTTTGCCTGCAGGAATGCGAGTCTTCCCTGATACCAGAGGAAATGCTGCAATTATTATCAGGGATGTAAATTTGGTTTGTGTGCCTGTTTCCTTCAGCGAACGAGGTGTTTGCATAAGCGTAGAAGGCGCTTTTGGCAGGATTTTTCTTGCCAGCGTCTACTGCAAATACAGTGAGGTAATCGACCCATATATTGAGTATATGGATGGTTTGTTTTCGCTTGCCGGCGGTGAACCCCTCATTATCGGTGTTGACGCCAATGCAACCTCCTCTCTTTGGTTCAGTAAGGAATCCGGACTCCCAACCGGTAACCGGAGCCAGAACCGGAGGAATGTTCTTGGTGAGTGGGTCGTTGCGCTCAATGCCCATGTTATCAACGAGCGGAGTGAGGTGTATACCTTTAATGCGGTTAACGTTGGCAAAAGTGACAATGAGGTAGCTCTTAGGGCGTTTAGCTTTAGGTGGCGGGTTGGTGTAGGGGTGAGTGATATTAACTGGATTCACTTTGAGATCGCTCACGCAATAGAAGAGGTTAACACAGTTTCTGAAAGGAGATGGTGTGTGCGAGGCGCTGATTGTGACGTTTATGGTGCGCGTATACTTGCGGAGGTTTCCTCCCTGACACCGCAAGTGGTGGCTTAAACATCGACCGGCAAATCGCGCATATCAATGAGTGCGTATGGCGGGCTAACGTCGAACTCTTTGTGAGGAGCCGTAGGGCGAATCAAAAAAGGGTAAGTTGGTATAACCGCTGTCTGACAGAGTAGCGAAGGGTTGTTAGAAACCTAAGGAAGCGATTCCAAAGGGCTAGGGTGGCTAATGCTGAGAACCTAGCTCAGCTGGGCATTGCCTTTCGGCTGAGTATAAGCGTCTCATTGTCAGCACAAAGGAGTCTCACTGGAGAAACTTTGCCTCTAACAATAGACATGATCCCTGGGGCAAACTCTATAAGATTTGCCGTAGTACTAAGAAGACTGCTGACATTGAAGGCATTCGTGTGGATAATACGGTTTTATCCACATGGAAAGATTGCCTTACGGCATTGTTTGGTCAGTTCTTCCCGAGAGAGGAGCGCTTTGAGGACTTTTCATATAAAGAGCCTCCGGTGCCTCCGGTCCCGACTGAAGAAATCGAATATGGTGTTTCACTTCTTCGCTCCAGGAGATCTCCTGGAGCTGATGGAATGACTGGAGAGATGGTGAAAGCCATCTGGAAGGCCGTCCCAGAATACCTGCTTTGTCTTTATAGCAAATGCATTGCCTGCAGCTACTTCCCCAAGGATTGGAGGGAAGAAAGGGTGGTTGTGCTCCTGAAGTCCACCAATAAGAATAGGTCTGACCCTAAATCTTATCGGGGCATCGGCCTGCTTCCGGTACTAGGAAAAGTGCTGGAAAGGGTTTTGGAGAGCATGACGGAACCAATGCATGGTCTTTCCTAAAAGACAGGGTCCTGAGAAGCAGCGCCAAAGTGGTTATAGGCATCTTTATTGATTTCAAAGGTTCCTTTGATAACCTGAACTGGCAGAAAATAGTAACCAGGTTGCAGGAATTGGGCTGTCGGGGAATTGGGCTTTGGGGAAGCTATTTCCCTGACAGAAAAGCGAGTGTGGTAAACACGCACGACAGCGTCCCTATTAGTGTTGAGAGAGGTTGCCCCCAGGGGTCCATCTGTGGTTCTTTTATTTGGAACCTGATGATGGACCCACTCTTGTGGCGACTAAACGAGCTCTGTGGGTCCTGCGCCTACTCAGATGACCTGCTCATCATCCTTGGAGGCCAGTCCAGTTCCTAAATCGAGGTATTGGGAGAAAGAGCTCTAGCAGTCGTTGCTGAATGGGGAGAAAGCGTTGGGGTAAGTGTGTCGCAGGATAAGACTGTTTCAATGAAGCTCAAAGGCAAATTGAATACAAGAAGTCAGGCTCCTGCGATACATTTGAATGGCGTTAGCATTATATGTGTGACTGAGGTCACATATCTGGGCATAACGTTGGGCGAGTGTATTAACTTCATGCCTCACCTGGTTCGAATCAGACAACGCATGCTAAGTGCTGTAGGCCAAGTAAGGCGCATTTTGCGATCCGACTGGGGACTCAACAGGCGCTCTGTCCGTGTCATATACGATGGCCTTTTTGTTGCTTGTGCAACATATGGAGCATCGGTATGGTACGACAGGGTTATGACTCTGAATGGTCATAAGCGGATCTTGTCTTGTCAAAGAGTCGCCTTACTTGGGTGTTTACCTGTGTGCCACACTGTCTCCACAGAGGCAATGCAGGTGTTGCTAGGAGTGCCACCTCTGGATCTGGAAGTGATACGTCGTGGTATTGCTTTCAGTGTTTCCCCGGAAGAAGTGGATGGCCTATCCCTGAAGCAGCGTAAAACCTTTCTACACGCATGTATTCTATCTAGATGGCAATCTAGATGGGATGCAAGCGAAAATTGCAGGGTTACTTACGTCTTCCTAAGGGATCTGCTTTCTAACCATGAGAGCATTTCCTGAACGGAATTATACCCTCAGCCTGGGCTTTTTGTTGACCGGGCATGGCTCTCTTAATGCATTCTTTCATAAGAGAGGGCTTAGCGGGGCTGCGAGCTGCTCATGTGGAGCCACCTATGAGGACTGGCTTCATGTCCTATGTGAGTGCCCCAATTACACTGATATTAGGGACTTGCAGGCTATGTGCCACTAGATTAGGCGCCAATCCAATCTGTCCTAGCCATCAGACATACATATATCTCCCGTACCAATGTCAATGCAAAGGCGATTCTAATGGACCCAGGTATATCTATTGGTACCTCTTCAGTGTACTAAAGTTATTTCATGATTTCAAAATAAAAATCCGTAATAGCAAGACGTAGCTCATAAGTTCGGGGTTCAAACAAAATAATAATAATTTATGGCGCATCAGTACAGAGTGGACCAAGGCTTATAGTCCTCCGGGTCACTGTTTTGTTAATTTTGTTCCTCTTAGTGGGTACAGAGAGAGGGACTTTCAGCTTTTTGCCAATTTCAAACGTGTCGAGGGAATGAGGTACTCTTTCGGAGATTTGTCATTGTCTGGCGAAAGGGTGGTGATGTGAGAAATTATTCATTATTCAGACAAACCAACATCTGCTTCCCGTCCGGTGTCAATGTGGTTTTAGAACCGACGATTTCGTGTTTTCATACTTGAAGACTGGGTAAACAATAATTTTATTCCATTTACTAAGCAAAATTTCTTCCGACGGAATCCACAGAAAAGTCGATGTTTGCCCTTTTTGCCCTACTGAACTTTGCCGATAAGTTCATCCCTAATCTCATTTCACGTGATCCCACTACGAACTGGGACCCAAACAACTTTCAGTGAATTGGGGCATTCAGAGAAGCTTATTTAGCAAGGTCTTGATTTCACCTCGGCTGTCGCTACCAATGCAAATACTTCGCCACCTACATGAATTCTTTACAAAATAGTTCGTAGCTATCTCTGCTTGCAAGGCAAAAAAATTTTCCTAACGAAAATCGAAAGTTAGCGCTATCGTCCTTGAAAAAGACACCAGCGCGGTATCCTCGATCGGTTTTAAAGTCACCTATGAAGATTCGATTACATTCTTTTCCTGGCTAAAATTTTGGCCGAAAAGAGGGTTTGGGGAAGAAGATTTCATGCTTTCGCAGCAACAGGAGTTCTGATGGCGTCTTCATAAGAACCGAGTCAAAAGACAATCAGCGCGTAATGTCATCAAAACTTTGGTCCATCTTGCACCAAAGACTACCTCTTTTTAAACCAAAGCTAGCTTTGAGTGCATCCTAATATATGAATATACAGGGGAGGGAAATTTTCCAGCGCGTCTATTGTAGCAGCACACACGCTGTAGCCGAGGCCAACCATTTTTTTTAAATCTGATATAGGATATAATTGGTCTTATCAGAGTAATGTGAATCCAAAGGATCATCTCCGCTTACAAGCCATATGTTCTTCCGAAAGCTCTTTTAAACTACCAAAAGGTCGACAGCGCCTTAGAGGTTTTCTAAGCCACATGTCCAATGAAGTTTGTTACCTAGGATGACACCCAAATACCGAATTTGATTCGAAAAATGGATGGTGATGCCTTTTAGCACTAGATGAGTCAGCTTCCTCCTTCTCTTGAAGAGAACAACCTTAGTTTTGAGACGGAGGGCTAAAAGTCGATATGCATTGGAGTAATCCGCAAACCAGGCTTAGAACGGCGCACTCTTTAGAGCAAACGCCCGCAAGGCGTCATCCGACAGAAAGTACGTCTACAATACATCATCTGCATATGCTAGAGTGTAGACGTAAGAACTCTTGAGAGCTGGTAAGCAGTAAGTCGACCAGCATGTACCCTAGTAGGATGGCATCCTGCTCAGCGGAAAGCCATTATTGTTACCCGCCATCACATATTGGCCGCAGCCAGCATCTACGTTCGCCATGTCGTCTGGTCGAATTATACATGATGTCACTAATAACATTGTCAAAACACACTCAATGTCAACACTCATAAGATTTTGAAGGCATGCTGCATCTTAAACACAGAATACTCGTACCTTCGCAAATCAGTTTTGCTTGACCCTACTTTTTAACATGAGGGAATTGAGACTGACTGCTCTGACACTCTTGGCGATCTTTCCGACTTCGGTATAAATGATACTCTGACTGCTAGTGCCAGGGGAGCATAGTCTCTGATTTTTAACGTAATCCACCGGTCGTGTAGACTAATGTTTACGAGATGCCCATACATCCATGGGAGCAAGAATGCGCCTTGCCATCGCTCTCCGCCAATACTTTGATACCAATTCGGAACTGTGTTGGAGGCACAAGTTCCACCCTTGGTATGAGTCGAGGCCGATCTAAAACCTCTTACTGCTCTTAGGGTCACAGCACCCAGTACTTATTTGCAACTCTACAATGGGTCAAACCAAGGAAGACCCTTCCCGCGATTTGGGTTTAAACCACAGCCACCATGACGCTCCCACAAGGGGCCTACCTCAACAAGTCAGGCCCGGACCGAAATCAGGGGGGGCTCCTGACTCAAATGGTACCGTGATTTAAGTCCTGGTATGGACTACCGGTGGTCCAGCCGCCAACAAGACCTATGACCGACAACTTGTAACTGGTCAAATCGTAGCAACCTTCAGAGGCGTTATCTGAAGATATTTACGATAAGACCAGTAATATGCTCTGCCCACGCTTTTTATTAGACAACGTCATTGATAGGTGAAGCCTTGATAATTGGGCGGGGGCCCAACCAGGGGAGCAGTAAAAGTTTTGTTAAGAATTGCAGAAGCTAGGCTATGACTTTACGTAGCAGAACTGGATGTATGCCATCGATGTCGCCACAACGGCCGGAAACTGCATAGGTTCGTATGCGCATCGGCGTACTTTGCTGTAGACACTGAGGCAGTGCCTCCCATACCAGTATAGGAGCTTGTCCCGTACTGCAAGTACACATTATCATCAGTTGCGATGCCAACGCACACAATACGGTTTGGAGCAGACATGATACAAACAAAAGAGGTGAGTCACTATTAGAATTTCTATATAGCAAAAACCTAGGTATACTAAATAAGGGTAACAAACCCACATTTAAAAATTCTATAAGAGAGGAAGTCCTAGACCTCCTTCTCTCGTCTCCATTTCTACAAAATATGGTGGAAAACTGGCACGGGTCCGAGGAGGCATCTTTATCAGGTCATATGCACATTGTATCCGGTCAGATATGACAACAAACTTAAGAACTGGAGGACATATGGTTAAGTGGGCTATCAACTCATTTAAACCATACAAGGCACCAGCTCTGCTACAAAAAGTCTCTACTTCCTTGTACTTACCCTAATAGACTTTTTTAGGTTCAGCTTCAACTTGGGCTACATACCACGCACTTGCGGGGAGGTTAACGTGGTGGGCAAAAAGCCCAGGAAACTATTTAAATCATATCGTCCCATAAGCTTGACATCATTTTATCTGAAAACAGTGACAAGGATTATTGACGTCCATATCGGAGAAAGCTTAGAAAATAGATTGCCTCTGCACTCATGTCAGTACGGCAATCAGAAAGGCAAATCGACGGAGGGTGCTCTGATGAAGCTGACAACTGAAAGTAAAAGCTCCTTCCGCTGTAAAGAAATTTTGATTTGAACGTTCCTTGTCATAAAGGAAACTTAGAAACATCGATCAACTTACCATCAACTGGGTTAAAGCAATGCTTGAAAGCCGGATGATTAAAACTTCACATGTATCGCAGCCGTAAGGGGATGCTCTCAGGGAGGAGCATAATCGCTCCCCCTGTGGTCTTTGGTCATAGAAGATTTGCTTAACAATTTAAGTATCTTAGGGTACAACACAATTGGTTATGCCGATGACATAGTCATCATCACTAGATATAGAGAGACTAGAAAAGTCACTGCACGTATGCAAAACGCCCTTAAAACAATCCTAGACTGGTGCACCAGAGAAAATCTCTCCATAAACCCAAATAAGGCTGTCATAGTTCCTTTCACAAAAAGAAGAAACATACTCGTGAACTTAGGTATACTTTCACTTAACGACACAATTGTTAAGTACTCCAACGAGGTCAAATATCTAGGAACAATCCTAGACAAAATACTCGACTAGACTCTCACTTCAACAACAAAATAACTAAAGCCACCAACGCTTTGTGCGTCTACCGACGCATGTGTACCAGCACATGGGGATCTCTCCAAAGATCACTCACTGGATCTATACAATGATGGTCATGGTTGCGGACTAAAGTCACGCAAAAGGCGCCATTTTAAACCTCAATAGAGTACAGCATGTTGTGTGCCTGGGCATTTCCGGAGCCATCCGGACCTGCCCTACAGCTGTGATAGAAGCAGTAATAAAACTAACGCCCCTACACTTATATATAAACAAAGCAGCATTACGCAGCACAGCAAGTCTGGTACAAATTAAAGAGTTAAATCTTAGCGAATACCCGAACCAAGAGACCCTACTCTCCGAAATACCGGAACTTGATAGGATCTGCGCGGTAACAGACCGCCTTCAAAAAACATTTACTTCAATAAATGCTTATTCACGGAGATTCCCAGTAAAAAAGCGAGGGTTAGCAATAACCAAACGGTCATAATGGCATAAAGTGCTATAAATTGGAATCGGTAGTGGGAGTTGGAATACACCAACCTAACCTAAATCTAACTATAGCTATGGGCCAAAGTTCCATCCAGAGCAGGATGTGTGTTCAAAAAGTAAGGTGGCTTCATATTTTTATAAAAAAAAAAATTTATTTGATCATCAATATTACTATTGTCCCCTTCAAAGTAATCGCCCTCATATAATAGACTTGTTCCAATACTTTTCCCAATCCTCGAAGCACTTCTCATAAGCACTTTTTGGTATATCCTTGAGCTCCTCCACCGATGCTGCTTCCATTTCCTCAATCGTTGCAAATCTCAGTCCTTTTTTTTTTTTTTTTTTTTATATAATTAGCGCGCGCTCAAGGGTTTTTGTACCCTTAAAATGTTCGTACACAGCGCGGGCGAAGGAAATTTAGGGAGGAAGAAAAGACAGGTACCGATGTACATTGTTTTTAAATATTTGTAAGTTATAACGACCAGGAAACACAGAGATCGGCTGGGCATTCCATAAGCGAGTTGTACGGCTTAGGAAAGAATCACGATATTTTAGAGTACGAGTACGCTACTGGCGATTTCAATGGAGGACTGGTGGTGGAAATAGCGATAAAGCGAAGTGACACAGGAGACATTACGTCGGTGTTCGAGGGTGTCAATTGATTGACTTATATTACAAAGTATCACCAATGAGTTTTATCGCACGGTTTTGAATCCTATCTAGCAGGTGCAGAGATGTTTTAGGAGCACCTGACCAGATGTGGGCATTGTACTCCAGTTTTGGGCGGATAAATGCCTTATACTCGTATATTGAGGCCAGATCAGAAGGGGTAAAATATTTCTTACATCGCTTGAGGAAACCTAGACATTTCGCAGCATTTTTGGCGACATCGAATATGTGGTCATTCCAACGTAAGTTGTTACTGATACACATACCGAGAATGAAAAGTTTATCGGTTTCGACGATGCAAGTGGCATTCATGGATAATGGCTGGGTATTTGAATTTTGCTTTAATGACAGCAGACACATTGAGTTTTGGAAGCATTAAATTCTACTCGGTTGATAGTTCCCCAGTTGGTTATGCTGTTAATATCAGAATTTAATGAGCTTAGCATACGCTGCCGTTCCCGTTCTACAGCCGAAGAGCAGGGGCGTGAGTCCGGGAACGAATATGAGAAGCAGAGAGTGCTGTCATCAGCAAAGGAATAAATTGGATTAGAAGTAGCAGACAAGAGATCATTGATGAAAATTAAAAAGAGTGTCGGAGACAGAACGGAGCCCTGGGGCACACCAGCATTTATTTTGTGAATATCAGACTTGAAACCATCCAACACAACTTGAATTGAACGTTCTGAAAGATAATTTCTACTCCATTGAAGAAGAGAGTCATCGATCCCAAGAGCACGCATTTTCGACAAAAGAGCCTGATGCCAAACTCTGTCAAATGCCTTAGAAATATAAAGTGCAACTATCTTGCTTTCGCCAGATTGATGTACGTTTTGGTTCCACTTTTCGGTGAGACATGCCATCAAATCACCAGTGGACCTGTTGCTACGAAAACCATATTGCCGGTCATTGAGAAGTTTTCGTGTTTCGAGATATTTCATGAGCTGACGGTTTATCAGCGTTTCCATGACCTTGGAAAGAAGGGACGTAAGTGCAATGGGTCTGTAGGAGGATAGAGAAGAAGATTCGTCTTTTTTAGGGACGGGCTGGACAAATGTTGTTTTCCATCTGCTCGGAAAGATTCCTAAGTAGGAGATGAAAAACGTACGCAGTGGTTTTGCCAGCGAGGAAGAACACCTCTTCAGAAGAAGGGGCGATATACCCTCTGGACCAGCGGATTTATGTACGAGTATGTTGAGATCTTTAAGTACTCTTGCTACTACACGATCGCGAAACCGGATTCGTTCCATTGTAGATTCGACGCACTCAAGTGTAGGCGGGGACAAAGCACAATCTGGGAGTGTTGAGCTAGCCGCAAAGTGTGCAGCAAGCAGATTGGCCTTGTCCAAAGAGCTGACAGCTGGAATGTCATTGTAAATGAGCGTTGGGATGGAGGATGAGGCAGAATTTCTAATGTTTTTGACGAATGACCAAAAATTTTTACTTCCTTTGGGACATTGCAGTATTTTGTGCCTCAGTTTTTGGTCGTATTGGAATTTCACAGGCTTGAGAAAGACGTTGGAGTCATTTCTGGATCGTTTGAACTTTTTTCGGTTTTCCTCCGTCGGGTTGGTCTTGTAGGACCGAAAAAACAGTTCTCTAACCCTGACAGCCTCTTTACAGCTCGAGTCGTACCATGCCTTTTCTTTTGGTTTGATACTCTTCATCCGATGAGGGATAAAGCATCTCATTCCAAAGAGAATAGTTTCTGTGATCATGTCAGCAGCGGCATCCACGTCGTTATCGAGGAAACATAACGACCAGTTGAAATTCCTAAAGAAGCTGTTAAGGCCGCTCCAGTTGGCTTTCTCGTATTGCCATACGGTTCTTTTAGGGATCTTTTCTCTAACTGTGTGGTGGGTGTACGAGAATTTAGCTGATATGACACAATGATCCGACGAGCCTAGAGGGGAGAGCACGTCAACGCCGTACTTGTCAGGGTGAGAAGTTAAAAACAAGTCCAGGGTATTGGCGGTGTGACTATCAACGTCTGGTGTTCGTGTGGGCTCATTTACAAGCTGGATTAAGTTATTTTCCGCAGCGAAGATCTCAACACACCGTCCTTCGGGTGTTGTCTGTCCAGAATGTCGAAGCCAACCAGAATTGTGTATATTAAAATCGCCCGTAATCACGATTTCAGTATGAGGATACAGGGATACAATTCTTTGAATGGAGTCAGACAGCGCATCAAACTCGTGAAAGGTCAAATTGCTGTCCAGTTTGGGGCTTCTGTAAATAAAGCAGTAGTGGATAATTTGCTCACGGAGATGGAATTTTAACTACGTGAAATTGAATTCCGGATTGGAACAGGGACTACATTGTGGTGGAGTTTGGTAAGCTACATCACTACGCACGTAAATGGCGAGACCGCGGTGAGAGAAGAATAATGGCACTAGTTCGTAGCCAGGTAGCTTCAGATCAGAGTGATCTGAGAGATGTGGACGGGGATCTACCTGTGTTTCACTAAGTGCCAAAACAGCTGGTCTGTATTTGTAGACGTGGACGTACGCAGAAAAGTGATTACTTTTTAGCCCGCTTATATTGGCAATGTCTACTCTGAATTCCCCAGTCATTACAACCTAACAAACACAATAAGCACAAACATCGACGATACTAAGCAAGGCTGCGAAGTGAGAATTCTGACGTTGGTTTACCGAATTAAATTGCTGTAGGTGTTATGCCCTTACAACAAAATTTTCACTCACAACCCGCTATCCATCAGTTGTTACATACACTCAGTCACTGCCCGTACCGTACGATAAATACAGTAACGGCAGTGGCCGAGTGCAAGCAACAGTACAAACGACCAGGAGCGGGAGAGGTGGGATACCCGCACTGTGTGATATTTTTGCTTTGCACTGCAATATAGTGGGGTTGTTTTTTTTTTTTTTTGTGTGTGCAGCACATAAGAGATTACGAGTGCAGAAAGACGTCTGCACTCGTCGATGGTCGACACGGTACTTTTATAGGTCTCTTCAGTTTTGGGAACAGGAAAAAGTCGCATGGGGCCAAATCCGGTGAATACGGTGGCTGAGGCATGATTGTCGTGTTGTTTTTGGCCAAAAAATTTCTCACAAGCAACGATGAATGAGCAGGTGCATTATCGTGATGCAAAAGCCATGAATTGTTTTTCCACAATTCCGGACGTTTTCTTCGTATTGTTTTTCGTAAACGGCGCCAACATGCTCAGCAACTTCTCTTATGGTAATTCGACGATTTTCCAAAACTATTTTCTTCACAGCTTCGACGTAATCATCTTTTGTTGATATGCTGGGGCGTCCAGAGCGAGGTTCGCCATTGACATCTTCTCCGTACATTTTGGAAGAGCTTGTAAAAATTTTTTTCACTTAGAGCAGATTCACCGTATGCCACTGTTATTTCAATTTTGCACAGAAAATTAATTAAAGACAAAATCAATTTCTCAATATGGCCATCTTTTACCCGGATAAAGGCATTGAATCGACCCATGAACGACGAGGCTTCTGGTATTTTCAGCCACTCCGAGAAAAGAGCTGCTTTCAGAGCGTCCACATTTTCATATTTTTTTGTGCTGACCTTGGCCTCCAGCACACTCCGAACACATCACGCCATCGGATTTACGTCTAGTTAATTCAGCAGCCATTATTTGAATGAAGCGTAGAACGTTCTTGTCAACCCGAATTCTTTACGTGCCCAAGGCTTTGATTGACCTTCCAGCACTCTTTCGCGATACTCAGTTGCACTAATCATAACTCCAGGGGTCAAAAATAGTAGCGGGGTGCAACTTAGTGCCAGCTGCTTAGTCAAAGTAACGAATTACAGGCGGTCCACTCCACAGTCTACAATAAAATTGTTAATTCAGCATATCCATTGTATGTACTCGTATAAGCAGACAGCCCCTGCATATTTGTTTTATGTCGAACAAATATTGTACCTCTGGACGCGAATTTATTTTTACATTTTTAATTCCACATTTGCATCTGTGAAAAGCAAACAATTCGACATCGACGGATAGCATTTGTTCATCTCTAATTGCAAATCGAGCGTGTGCTAAGGCCACAACATCGACTCCAGAATCGTGAATCGACATATGTTAGCTGATCAAACAAAACCCATTTCCGTTTGCCACCACCATAAAACGGGTTGGGTGCAAAACTTAAATACCCTTGTGTGTATTTTCTTCCCTCTTGTTCCACAAAATGATAATTTACACTCAGCAAGAGGAAGTCAGTCAACTTGCACAATGAAGTCAATGGTAGGCAATTCTATACAGTCTTCATACAAAAAAAAAGAAAGGAAAATCATTTACACACATCCGTAGCGTTCTATAGAGTAGAGCCTCCTTAGCATCCAGAATAGAACAAATATTTGAGTCCACCCCATGTTACATTGTTCGTCCTTGCATTTCAGATTTTTTCTTGTTTTCCTATTTCCTTTCTGTACAACGGGATGCTGTGCAGATCAATCGATATATGGATGTGGTATCCGTATTCAGCATACTGCTGCACACACCACATGACACTAATTCCATCCCTGATAAAAGAATGTATAGAGTCCCTGAAAATGGAAAAGGGAAGTTTACACTGTCCAACGAGCAATAGCGCACACAGCAAGTGAGAAAAATCGATGACAAGGAATCCTCATACAAATTTACAGATTCGTACGTGATCCCTTCATTGAAAATTGGGAACGGGAACTCAAAACGGATTTCCTTTTCGTATTATTATCACTATTCTTCTGTTTTTTTTTTGCCTAATGTTCCGCTATTAATCCTGATAATAAGAACAAGGAAACTTAACTTAAACATTCACAGCACGATAGCAATTAAATTCGAATTGAAGAAGGATCACAGATCTCTGGACTCACGGTGAGTGACTTTAAAGTTCGCTTTGTTGCAGCCGACACGACATGAATAGACATCCGGGATTGGAAAGAAAATCTGGTTAGGAGTGCGAATTTAAGTTTCAAAAATGTAGAGAGGATGTGGTGTACGAGTATTAATGTTTATGGACATTGAGGTTTGTTCAGTAGCCTTCAATGGAATGGATCACAATGATTGGAGATGGAAGGAGATGGAAATAACATAACTCCGGGTTACATCTACTTGTGCATACTCGTACATACATACAAATGAATACACGATCGGTAGTAGGGTCGATCCGACGGATGCTAAGAGATCATAAAAGTGCTCCGTTGTCCTGCTTTTACGTCCAATATTCGGGATTACTTGTACACACAATATAAGCACAATTGACAGAAATAACGATCTCTGTAGTTTAACATCATCATAGGAGGCAGTCTACCGCCTTAATTTTTGTTATGAAGGACTTCGATGCCTGCCTTATGCTATAACTTAAGAAAAATCGAAGAGGGCAGATGCGCTCCCAGAGGTTCGATCAGTTTCCTATCTACACATGTTAGTTCATGCATGCTTTAGACAATTATATGATAGGGCAGTGGATAGCTGTCAACCGTTTTATGTACTATGCAGGAACTCTGGTAATTTAAGGGGATGATCTAGATTCCAGGAACTGAAAAAAATAAATTCAGGCTTAGAACATATCGTCGAATGGAAAAGAGGTTTCAAAAGTCGCGGATTCTTAAATTTTGTTGCATCCATTGCTTAGTTTCCTCAAATAGCAGCGGGACAGAATAAATTCTCGATGACAGTAAAAAACATCATCGACCATTTCCAAAAACAACGAAGTGAACAAGCGACTCGAATAGATGTTATGTATTGGACCCTATTTAACAAGTCTCATTGGCGTGCGAATGAGCTAAATTTGAAGATCACTTCTTGAATGTTAGCTTACCGATCAGGATCGAAAGAAGAACCTATCTCTCTAACCTGCTGCTAAGTTAATCGTCAGATGTGTTTTTGGTAAGCGAAACTGAGGTAAACCAGAAACACAAAATTGGTTGTAGTGGCTACAATGTATATACATAGAAGAGACTGGACTCACTCCACGAGGATGGAATACCTTATCATTGAAAAACCCGCTTCATAGTTTCATATACTGAAGGGCGTAGGTTCCAGGTGTTGAAGGAATTCCTCTCCACAGTGAGAAACGAGTATTTGTGCTGTCGCTCTATGCCCGAAAGCACTTCTTCGCACTAAATTTATAACTTAACTTGTAATGCTTTTCTGTTGTCTTCAGCTTCTTATCAGAATAATTATTGGCCGGAGATCTTAATTCTTGACATGCGGCATGAAAAAATAATACACCGAATAATAGGGACAACCAGCAAGACAAATCTAGTGCGATGTTGTATGCGACATACATGTATCCTGCTCTTTGAATTAATCGATTCTTTTCTGGACTTAGCGCTGTTAGAGACAAAACCATAACTGACGAACATACGAGTAGATTCAACTACACATGGAACTATTTGCGAGCGTTTGAGCATGAAATTGCTCACCACAGACCTCACATACGCTGGTCACGTCTCTCCAGAATTTTAAAGCGTAGCTTACGATTAAATGGAATTGATCCTCCAAATAACAGAAAAGTGCTAAGAGCACGTGTAATGTTGTCTTCTAAGGCTGCGATTGAAGTTGGTTTATCGGCGCAGACGTGTGATTTGAGGTATCCCCAGCCTAAAGGCGTCAAATCGCA
The DNA here is from genome assembly GCA_963966105.1 of Volucella zonaria. Classification (NCBI taxonomy): domain Eukaryota; kingdom Metazoa; phylum Arthropoda; class Insecta; order Diptera; family Syrphidae; genus Volucella; species Volucella zonaria. The sequence goes on along the minus strand of OZ014531.1, from coordinate 144,824,436 downwards.
CGATATAGCCGGCCAATTCACCTGTCCAAAGCGAGAGATAAATTGCTCATCGAACTCATTTATCAATTGGTCCACCGATTCGCGTGCCGTGTGGCATGTAGCGCCATCTTGGTGGAACCACATATCGATCAGGTTTAGCTCATGCGTTTTGGGCAAAAAAGCTCGAAATCATTGAACGATAGCGAGTGCCATTGACGGTAACGTTGTTCTCACGGGCCAATGATTCTGCCAGACCATAAACCGCACCAAACAGTGCATTTTTTCGGGTGCATTGGTAGCTTTTGTATTGCCTGAGGTTACTCATCGGGCCAAATACGGCAGTTTTGCTTATTAACATACCCATTCAACCAAGAAATGAGCTTCGTCGCTGAAAACAATTTTTCGGCAAAAAAGCGGATCTCCTTCAGCTTTTCTAAGGTCCACTTCCCGAAAACCACTCGCCGAAAAATTGACGCTCGGGCAGGTTATATTGTTTTTTGTAAGATTTTAGGCCAAGATTCTTGGGTAAAATCTTCCATGTAGTCGAGTGACATAATCCCAATTGCTGCGAACGGCAACGATCTTCATTAACATTGGCGCATATTGCTGCAATATATTCCTCTGTACGCACTTTATGCATATGGTTTCGTGGCTTGATGTCCAATATCGTGAAATTAGTGCAAAATTTGGTCACTATGGCTTAAATTGCTTGTTAAGTAGGTCGATTATGATGACCGTAAAAAGGTCGAATTTTGATAATAAAATGCAATAATTTGTAAGCATTGTTCGGGTGTAAGTATTTCCATGATGAAGTGGTAATGCTAACTGAGCATGACATATGCCACGAATCACGCATGAGCTGTCAAAAAAATCATCCTTTATATGCAGCGTCAGTTCGCTGTGACAACGACATTGAAAAGAGAATTTATGCAAATCAGCTCTATCTGAGCGGTAATCTGTAAAATCACTGTGGTTCAATAAAGATGTTAGCGAAATTAGTTGACTTTTAGAGAGCTACGGCTTTTTTTACATGGGCTACGCTATTAACACTGATTATGACAGCTTATCGGAAATCAAACGAAGAGCGAATCTTGCCAATCGCTGTTTATGTCAGAAATCAAACCGATCTTGTCAAGGAACACCAAGAAAACTCTATACATACATGTGGACTTGTATGACCTTCTGTTGTTGAGAAATTTAGTACTTTCTCGGCGATGGGTTGAGCACGGATTCCAATTCGAACATTGCTAGCTAGGAGAAGTTATTGCAACGAACTCACTCAACAAAATACAGTGTGTTGTCAATTATCGCAACTAATTAAAACGAGGGTAGTTGCAATGACCGAGTAAATTTTGTAAAAAATTTTACATTTTTGTTTAGATTTTTTGGTTTGTCAGATTTTTTCTCGCAGTTTTTGAAGACTTAAAATTTGTTCTATGGGGCTGAATTTGATTCAGCCCATCGAATTGCTGTGTTGAAAGCTTGTATTGCAGTCTCAGCCTTTATTTTGGGACGAGGAATCTCAACCTCGAGCCCACTTTCACTGGATCTTTCAACTGATTCATTTTCTTCATGGTTTCGCGTACCCAAACATATATGTTTTCATTCGAAATGGATTCACTGCCGAAAATATCATTAAAGAGAGTTGATATGGATTCTACGACCGCATTTTCACTGTGCTCAAAGGTAGATCATCTTCATCTTCCCAATCACTCTGAGAAGCCATCAACACATTTCAGCATTTTTTGACTGAATCTATCTGCAATCCATCCCATGCGTTAGATTGAATGCTTTAATTTTTATTTCAAGGTCTGATCCCTCACATCCAATTAAAAACACTATTAGACTTTTTTATAGTGCAACTTTGTTAAATTTATAACGCTCTGGTCCATTGGCTGAAGGATAGCAGTGCAATTTGAATGGCAAGGAGCGTTATCCAAAAGTAATAGCGCCTTTGTTGGAAGTCCTTTCGAGCTTAGAAAGAGTCTTACCTAAAAGAAACAAAAAATTTTTGAAAAAAAGGCCCCCTGTAGCCGGTAAAATTTTGTTAGCTCAGGCACAAATGTCGAGTGGAACCATTCTTCAAAGAATCCTAACGTCATCCAAGCATTTTTATTTGCCTTGTATACAACGGGCATGTGATCAAAATTTTTAAAAAATCGTGGGTTTACAGATTTGCCGATGACGAATAGCGTAACTCTGTGCAAACCCGAAGCGTTAGTGCAAGCGAGAAACGTGATTCTTTCTTGGCTTGTCTTTCGGCCAGGAGCTGACGATTCCTTAAAACCTACAAGGGTTTTGTTGGGCATAAGTCAGTAGAATAACCCGGACTCATCGGCATTTTAAAATTTTATGGGGAGTCAAATCGAGCTCTCCGACTTTTTCCTTAAATTTCTTTTCTTAAATTTTGTCATCCAACCATTGCTCGCATTACAAATCCTGGCTTTTCCATAATTTTTTCATGTAATAAGCACGCATTTGTTTTTAGGACCTCGTTGGAAATTGGCACATTTGGCTTTCTTTGATTTAGGGACCACTTGTACAAAGCTTTTTCCATCTTAGGATGTTCGCACCCCTTTAATGTAATCCTCTTTCCTGATCCACATTTACGAGTAGCATTGGAAACAGACTTTCTTATTGCATCCTCTTTTCGTTTTATTAGGCTTACTGTAGATTTATGAACATTATACTCACGGGATATTGATTGAACTGAAGCTCCTTTATTAATTTTTACTAAAATTTCACTTTTATTTCTAATTGATAGTTTCACAATTTTTCGAAACACTAAGCCACTGATCACTAAACAAAATTCATTAAACAAACAACAAAATCTTGCATTCAATAGATACAGTCATACAACTTCATCGTACCATCATTTAAAGGCCTCAAAAGTAGCGCTAAAATAACTGCCCAATCAAAAGGAAAACTCAAACGCCAAACATAGCCAAGAACCAGAGTAAATAAAAGTTGCAGTTATCGAGTCTAAATTATTTGAAAAGTTGCGATTACTGTCAACAATAATGCAAATTCAGCTGTTGCGGAAGTCGAGGAGTTGTGTGAATCAAGAGTTGCGTTAATCGAGAACGTACTGTACATACAAATACACACTTTGTGTAACTTTGTGTCTGAAAAAAATTGAATGAGCCCTTTCTTTTGGTAAAATTCACTCGTAGCCGCCAGTCACATCCTTCCCTCAAATTAGGTAGGTATTTAATAAATTTATTAAATTGGAATCGGAGCTCAGCCATCGCCTGAAAGCTGCTAAAATATAGTGAGTAACTTCTGTCAAATATTATACATAAATTGTGAAGCGATTTTTAGTAGAGAATAAACTTGTCACAACATTGTTGTGAGCATTTTGTCCTGGAGCTGTTCCGTGGACTCAGAGGAAATAAACCATACCCTCATCATCTCTGCCTTATTAAGTAGTTGAGGCTCAGGCTTACCATGGACTGTAGGCTGTAGAAAGATCCAAGGATTCGACCAGGTTGGGGGCCCAGTATAAAAATAGCTCAATCTCTAACGGAGCATCCGGATACTTGGCGACCTCCGGATCAGCCAGCCTTATCTGTCTAATGCGGATCTCTGGACAGACGGACTACCCTTTCTCAGCTACTCGTGGGAAGTAAAATGAGTTCAAATAATCTTCAAAATAATACAAGTATAAACCTGGACCCCTTTAAAAAATGCTCAAGGGTCCCGAAATCTCCAGCACGCGGATCGCTAGGAAAATCATGCGAAAGCAAAGACCAAGCGCAGTCGGTAGCTCAGGGCAATAGCATTACACCGAATAAGCTACAAAATCTCGAACGCGAAAATTCTGATCTCCGCGCCAGACTCCAAAATATGGAATTGCTCTGTGCCGAACTAAAAAAGCAACTAGATGCCTTTAAGCCGCAATTTAAATCTGAGTCTGAGTCTGTTTCGCTCCGAAAACTCGAGTTTTCACACGGACGAAGAAGAGCTAGTCCACGAAACGGACTGGATACTTAAAAAAAAGCCAGGTAAGAAGCGCAAAGCTACTTCCCCGCCTGATATCGAACAAACAAAGAAGCAAGCCAGCTTTAACCCGGCTGAGGTCGATAAGGCAACAAAGCAACCCAAACAAAGACCGACGCCGCCAATAAACGTTTTTGGAATCTCAGACTACAACAAGTTGCACATAATCCTGAAATCACTGTGCTCAACCGATTATAAAGTAAGATCTCGTAATAATGATACATGGACTATTAATGTCCTTAACCCAGACAACTACCGTTCGCTTTCGCAAAAGTTAAATGCCGAGAAGATTCAGTGGCATACGTACGAAAATAAAACAGAAAGACCCATACGCGATGTAGCTAGAGGATTGCATCCCTCTTGCCTTAAATAAAACATCGTAAATTACCTTAAAAATAAAGACTTTAAGATAATCGACGCAGTTAATATACTTGCGCAAAAACAGCGCAATGTTGAAAGCGAGAGGACGACCCAAGACGCGGTCTTCCCCTCTTTAGGCTAACTTTCGACAAGACCGAAAGCCTAGAAAGAATTTATGCCATAAATTCAATTTTGGGACTTGTTGTCAAAATTGAACCTCCGCGGAAAAATTCTAGGCTGATTCCCCAATGTACACGTTGCCAGGGATTCAGCCATACTCAGGCCTACTGCCAGAAGGAACCTCGCTGTGTAAAATGCGCTAGCAAACATCTGACTCGAGAGTGCAATGCCGCGAAAGAGTCCCCAGCGATATGCATTAACTGCAAGGGAAAACATCCAGCTAATTATCGAGGCTGCGAAGTCGCGAAGGAGTTGCTAAAGCCTTTAAAGAAGGTAATGGTGACAAGCGCTAAAATAACCAATAACAACAACGTCAAAAGTAACAATGCGCAAGTGGAAAGTGGCGCGAGTGAATATAACTAATTGTACATCACCGGATCCTGCCTCAAATGTTTTCTCAGTAATTCTCAAGAGACTAGAAGGACAGATTAAAATAAATAAGATAACAGTCGAACGGTTTCTTAAGTTCGAAGCCAATTTCTGCAACTAATTATGGCAAAGAAGCTCAATATACTTGCGTGGAATGCCAACGGCCTATAGAAAAGGCTTGATGAACTAAATATTTTCATGCAGGAAAAAGTAATTGACAAATGTTTAATTTCTGAAACTCACCTGGCGACAGAATTGCGCGTGGAACTAAAAGGTTACCGCGACTACCACGCTCATCATCCATCGGGAAACGCAATAGGCGGGTCATCCCTATTCATAAAAGACTGCATTGAACATACTCTGGAAGCAATAATTGAACTTGACAAATTTCAAATGACCGTGGTGCGCGCTAAAAATAAAAATTACTCTTTTAATATATCCTCAAACTATTGCCAATCGCGCTGCAAAATACCTATAAAAACACGAATGTATTGACCTATTCAACTCTCTTGGACCAATCTTCATTATTGGTGGCGACTTTAACGCAAAGCACACCTTTTGGGGCTCAAGATGTATCTCTCAAAAAGGCAAAACTCTTTACAGGGCTGGTATGGAATGTGGTTGCTATTTTTACTCAACAGGCAAGCCGACATACTGGTCCTCGGATGTCGCCAAAACACCCGATCTAATAGACTTCTTTATCGGAAAAGGAGTAAACGCCAGTTATGTCAAAGTTGAAGAGGGCTTCGATCTTTCCTCCGATCATTCTCTAGTTATCCTCTCACTGTGCGAATCCTTGGTTAAGAAACAAAGACCCCACAGATTAACTAACAGCAAAACTCACTGTTAAGATTTCCGAATAGACTTATAGATAATACTGAGTTGAAAGTAGCACTTAGAACGCCGTATCAACTTGAAAAAGAAGTTGAACGTTTTCTTGAAGTCATACAGCAAGCGGCCTGGAAGAACACTACCCGCGAATCGAACAAAGTTCCCAAAGTCGGCATAAGATACCCACCGGAAATCAGAGAAACGATAAGGAAGAAACGAAGAGCGCGGAAAAGGTGGCATGACTTCAATAATCAAGGTATTAATAACTACCTTGAAAGACTCACAGTGACAAAGGATACCAACTACTCCATATGGAGAGCCCTTAAAAGTGTTCGAAAGCCCCAAATACACGTGGCGCCAATAAGAAGAAACCAGAATGACTGGGCGAAAGAAGATAAGGAAAAAGCTAATGTTTTCGCCGACCATCTTGCAGAAACGTTTAAACCATTCGACGGGAAAGTGCTTCTAGAGAATGTCAATACGCTAGACGTGACGACAAACTTTCCAGTAGAAAAGGCTACACTTAGGGAACTTAGACAAGTTATAGACACGCTTAAGCCCAATAAAGCACCGGGATATGATTTAATAACGGGAGAGATACTTAAAGCGTTGCCGAAAAAAGGTTTGCTAAAGCTGCTCTATCTTATAAATGCCAGCATTAGACTAGAGTATGTACCGCACCAGTGGAAAGTAGCCGAAGTTATTATGGTTCCGAAACCCGATAAACCGCTGACTGAAGTCAAGTCATATAGACCAATATCGCTTCTCCCGATTACATCGAAGGTCTTCGAGCGAATCCTTCTTAAAGGACTTAAACCAATTACCGACACAAATTCCCTCTTGCCTGATCATCAATTTGGCTTTAGAAGTCAACACTCTACAGTTGACCAAGTGCATCGAATAACGGATGTAATTGAACGAGCAATCGAGTGTAAGTTAGTCTGTTCAAGCGCATTTCTTGACGTTTCGCAAGCCTTTGATAAATTATGGCACGAAGGCCTAAAATATAAACTTCGACAAGCCCTACTCCAGCAATTGTTTTGTATTTTAGGTTCATACCTGGAAGACCGACTCTTCCGTGTGAGACACGGAAACGAATATTCCACTTTTAAGACAATAAAGTCGGGGGTGCCGCAAGGAAGTGTACTTGGTCCTCTGTTATATTTGCTTTTTACCCGCGATATACCGCAAACGGACGACACTGTCCTATCCACATTTGCTGATGACACTGCCATTTTGGCAACGGCTAAAAAAAACAGTCGAAGAAGCAATTGCCAAGTTGCAACGTGCCCTTACACGGACTAACAATTGGACAAAGACTTGGCGAATCGCGCTTAATGAAAACAAGTCTGTCCACGTGAACTTCACTCTCAAGAAAATTGAGAATCCACCGGTGTTTATCAACGCGGAATGTTACAAAGCGATTGCTTTTACAGAGGACATTGCGCCATAGTGGAGGAAAGCCACTACTCACATCTCACATGACCTTTAGCTATTTTAGCGTTTTGGTCATAAGACCAACACTTATACATATATGTACGCAGTAGTCGACTGGTCGATTTCCCTGGATAAAGCTGTGAATAACATTATGTCTGAGTTTAATTAGGTCATATGATCAGATAGTGCAACTGCTAGTTCTGTGCGCCTTAAAATAATCACACTGTGGACCAGTAACGCAACTGACCAACGCTACTATCCTGGAGCTTCCAGAGGAACTACTCGCATACTCTACTTATCGTCAAGTCACAATATCTTCATAAAATAATTTATTTTAACACCAATCTAAATAGACTAAATTTTAGCCTCCACTCCCGGCTTTCTGATAGCTGCGCCATTTTTAAGGCCAAAAATAAGTCCTGGCATCTTTTTGCGCAGAAAAATTGTAATCAAATTCTTGAAATCGAATCTTGAGTTCTTCTAAAGTAGCTCTAAACTGTTGTTCATCTCTAAGGGAATTGGTGGTTCACTTCAACATACACATTGGTTTGGTGCCGGGGCATAGGGATATTCTAACGAACACGCCGAACTACTTACCTTAGGTAGGCATAAAGATCGTTCCTAGGTGGACGTGTGATTCATTATGTCTATTGACAATGTAGACCTGAGTAAAGATGGACCTGAAACGTTTTTAAAATTTAATCGAACTCAACAAACGGTATATTGTCATTGCAGCGCTTTCTCATAGGCAATCAAAAAGGCTTTTTATAGAAGCTGCTTCGGAGATAAAATTGCTCCTAGATTCACGTCTAAGTATAGCTCCTTCGTGTCAACAGGATCCCTGATACACTAAATTCCGAGGATCAGTTGTTTTCATAGCTAATTGAAGCAAATATTAGAATTCTACCTAATTAGGAAACTAATCCTTAATCGTTGATTCTACAATCATTTCAGACCTGAACTGCCTGAGACCTCTGATCTATAATTTTTTTTAATGATATCGTTTACGAAAAGTCTGAAAAGTTTCCGACCAAACAATGATACAAGACATTTTTTCTCCAATTTTTTTTTTTTATTTTTCTACATAGTCTCCTTGTAACTCTACACGCTTGTCCCAGCGATGCTGCCATCTCTCTAACCCGTCCAAATAGTGCTTGGCGTTTTTCTCTGCAAAATAATTGTTCACGAAGGTGATTGCCTCCTCATTTGACGAAAATCTCTGTCCTCCGAGAGCAGTTTTTAGATGAGGGAACAAAAAACAGTCGCTTGGGGCTAGATCTGGTGAATACGGCGGATGGTCAAGCAGTTCAAACGGTAATTCATGGATTTTCACCATGGCAAACGCTGAGGTGTGAGACGGCGCGTTATCTTGGTGAAACAGGATTTTCTTTTTCTGCAAATGTTGCCGTTTTTCCGCAATTTCTGCCTTCAGCTTGGCAGGTAATGATGCGTAGTATGCTCCTGTAATGGTTTTCGCTTTTTGAAGATAATCGATTAAGATAACTCCTTTACTCCTATACAGTCGCCATCACTTTCCCAGCCGAACAAACAGTTTTGCTTTTTTTGGAGCCGCCTCGCCCTTTGCAGTCCACTGTTTTGGCTGAATTTTTGTTTCGGGCGTATAGTGGTGTATCCAAGCTTCATCTACAGTAATTATTCGGCGCCAAACCTCGGATTTATTGCGCCTAACCTGCCCCAACAGAGCGTTGGAAATGGTCATTCGAACACGTTTTTGGTCTATCGTAAGCAAACGCGGCACCCAACACGCGGACATCCTTCTCATGACTAAATCTTGATTTAATATGTAACAAACACGTTCGTTGGACATTTTCATAACCTCTACTGTCTCCCTCACTTTAATTCGGCTGTCGTCTAACACCATTTGGTGAACTTTAGCAATGTTATCGTCAGTGGTTGCAGTTTTTGGACGTCCCGAACGTTCATCATCTCCCAAGCTCTTACGGCCACGTTTAAATTCAGCTGCCCAAAATTTCACTGTGGTTAATGATGGTGCAGAGTCCCCATACACAGAGTCCAACTCATTTTTGATTTGCGTAGGTGTAGGTGTATTCAAAAACTAGAATTTAATAACAGCTCGATATTCAATTTTTTCCATTTTCACAAAGAACACTCACATCGACTCACTCAAAGGAGTGTCAACTAAAAACTGCGCGTCCAAAATGACTGAAATTTCGGTAAGTAACTATCATTCACTAGCTTTTATTGACGAGTGCCACTGTCTTTACGTTACCTTTCAGACAACCCTCGTATGTACATACCATGTGACCTAATAAACAACAGTAGGCAAGTCATCATTATGTACATACTTACAAATTTATGTATTTATGTCCACCACAGCATAGCTCTTTTGTGCGTGTTAATCATCTAGAGAAACCTAAGAAAGGACTAATCGTCTAATCTGAAAAACTTTGCCAATCCTCTTCAACTTTAATCGCCTCTAATTTATTTCCTTTCATTTACTACTCGTATTCCGTACTCCAATTTCCAGTCCAAACGAATACGAGTATTTTCCCAGAGCACAGCTATATGTAGTTCCTATGTGTACAATTTCGAAATCGTCGTATATTCGGCGTTGATCCTTCTTAAAGGATAATTGTGCGGAAATCCCTTTCTCGAATTCTGTTTCATTATCTTTCGCCAGAATACCATATATGCCTACCCACATACATGTAGGTATGTGAATATCAGCCACATCTATTGCCTATTCTTTATTGCCTACCGCCAAATTCAACGCATCTTAACTGTTGTACCCACACCGAAGGAGAAAACGGAAACACAACCAACAATCAGCATATAACTAACAACCAACATAAAACCGATTAAACGGAATAATTTCCTTTTCTTTGTTCCTAAATCACAGGACATGTCATGACTTCACAAAACAAAACAATGAAACAAAAAAATCACACACAAACCTCAGAAGGAAATCGAACGAAATGTCCGCATCCGTGTAGTGCGTATTCTGTCCGTTTCAAGCAATTCCTTCCCATTCAAAGGAAGGCATGTCTCGTCACTCCTCGACAACAGGTAGACAAAAACTTTATGAAGGATGTGAGCCTGCAAGCCTACCTCTATTCCGACACCAATCTACTCTTCATAAAGAAGACGAAAATAATCATAAAAATAAAACACATGTAGCGCACGGATGCGCTGCACATTACAAATCAGCGCGATCGTTTCATCTTGTGCATTCTTGTTGATACAAGCCACCTGCTGCTTTACCATGAAATACTGAGGAAGCAACGCGCCAACTTGGATTCTAAGCAATCCCAGAAATAAACCGGGGATTCCCTCCAAAGGATATTCCCAGCTCACACATGCGAACGAGGGCTAGTATCGTACAATCGATCATATGGTATACCCGTAAGAATGACCTCGGAATGAATCTCTATGAAAATTCGTGACCTTCTATTTCGGTCCCAATAAGTCAGTCCTATGGATCATTTCTAAGCGATTTTACAACCCAGCCATCTGTCATAATAATTGTTGTAAACCGATTTTTACACCTTCATAAAACGCCTGACATAAATTATTTCGATCATGGATTACTGGTGTGGCGGTGATCGTGATCATGATCGTGGTGATTCTGTTCGCGCCAACCCCAAAACTCCAATGGGAACACATACTCGTACATAAAATAATTGTTGAGAGTAGTAATAATACGCTTCCGTATTAAAGTAATCGCATTCGGTACCGGTACACGGAAACAAGGGAAACAACTTCCGATCGTTCGACGTATCATTGAACGTAGGGTCACAGTTCCGACAACAATAACAACAAACAAATGGTTCCATGGAAGCAACATCTAAACTACCGGAAATTAAATTAGAGAGAAGCTGCGCTGGGATAAATCAAAATGTCTTAATTTTTTTTAGTGCAACAAGAAAGTGGAGTAGATTGATGCATGATCTGCAAAAATTACGATTGGGACTAAGTGACTTTTGATTAGAAGAGCTGATTGAGAGCTTACAACGTTAATCAAGTGTTGGGCAATTTGTCGGATTACTCACTTCTGTTAATTTTTGTTTTTTTCTGGAAAAAGAAAGGGAAATCAAGAATACAATAATATTGTAGGCATAATACATACATAGATTGTGTGAGTTACGGTGCCTGAGGTGGAAACCGAAATCTTCCTTAAAAGTACTGTCATCGGGAGTAGCCACGGGCAAAGTTGCAACTGCGAAGCAGACTTTCCCTCTTGTTCCTTTTGTGGGGGATTGGCAAAGTAAAATATGTTACAGCACGTCGGCTCTGTATTGACTTCTTCTTTTCTTTAAACTAACCTACATTTATGTATATGTGCACAGTCAATGACTCGCACTGCAACAAAATTCAGACTGCTATAATTTCCAAACCGTTCATGACATTGATTGGCATTGACAAATTTTGACACATGACAGATAATTTTATTATTTACAAGTCTTTCAAATGATTTGCGTCTCAGTTGTGTTGAAAAATTTTTATCCGCGATGGAATTCAAACGTGATAGTGTGATCGCTTTATATTTGGCTGCAAAACCACAAGTAGCTATAGTTAGAGCCCTCCAGCACCCCAACGTGAATAAATCATTTGTGTCTCGAACCATAGCTCGTTACCGTGATACTGGCACCGTTGCAAAACGCCATGGAGGTGGTCATAAAAAAACAGCAACATTGGCAGAAATGGTTCGGAAAGTGAAGGCTCGAATTGAGCGAAATCCGCGTCGAAATGGAAGAAAAATGGCTCGTGAGCTCAACATATCATTGGAACGGATGTAACACATACTGAAAAATGAGCTTGGGCTCAAGCCATTGAAGTTCCAAAAAGCACACGATCTTACACCGCAACAGAAAAAAGTTAGATTCGAAAGAGCGAAGGAGTTGCTACGCTTGCACGAAAGGGGTGAGTTGCCGAATTTGGTTTTTTCCGATGAGTCGCCATTTGTTATAGAGCAATATGTCAACAAACAAAATGACCGAGTTTACTTGCCAGAGAGGTCCTTCGAAAATTTACACCTTCGGACGGCCACCAGAAAGCAGGCAGCACCGATGGTGATGGTTTGGGCCGCCATAACCACCGATGGTCGCTCTCCACTCGTATTTTTGGACCGTGGCGTCAAAATTAATGCGATCGTATATCGTGAAACTGTCTTAGAGGCAGCCTTGGGTAAACAATCATTTTAGTCGGAGGCCGTGAACATTTCAACAAGACTCGACACCGTCTCACAAAGCGCGCGTCAAACAAGATTGGTTCAAAAACAATGTTCCACACTTAATTTCTTCGACAAAATGGATTGCAAATTCTCCGGATGCAAATCCGTTGAATTTCTCTGCTGGGATATTTTGAAGGCGAAGACTGGCACTAAAAAATACCAAAGTTTGGACCACCTCAAACAAGCAGTTCGCCGGGAATGGGCCAAAATACCGCAGAGCCACTTGCGTGCAGCGTGCGATGCTTTCTTCGGCCGTCTCAAGGCCATTATTCGCGGCAAAGATGGACATATTGAAAACTACTGATACAATTTGAAAATTGATGTATTTTCCAACATTTTTTGCTTTGGCACAATAAAATTTATCAAAAAATAAAAAAATTATAGCACTTTAAAAAGTTGGAGTTCGAGTAATTCACCCTATATACTCGTAGTACATTAAAGATGGGGATAAACTTCAATGAGAGTGAACACTTTCGAGAAGATCAGCCGATACAATATAACGTAAGTTATACAGGGTTTCCTCTAATTGGTTGACGATAATTTGCGAAATGATTCCTTGTCATATTCTAAGAAAAAAATCGTTCTACAGTAAGGGTCTATCTCCATTGTTGACATCATTTATCGAGGATTTGAGAAAAGGCTTACTTTGCTGTACCCTGACCCATATTAACGGAAGTTGCTCTGTTAGTACAATACTAATGGCGGGACTTAATTTTTAGAAGAAATACCAGCCTTTATAATGGTGTTTAAATAAAGTTGATATCTTGTTTGAGTCTTTAGATATCCAATTTCTAAGCCTGTTCCGTATTCATTGCCCATGCTAATTTTTGACTTTGAGGTCACTTTTCTCCAGAATATGCTTATTCACATAACGTTTTACAATTTTTTTTTTTCTTATGAAAGTAACAATAATACAATAAAAGTTCATCATCAAGTTTATACACAAAACCGCAGATTTTATGATACTTGGAAAAACCTGCAACAGGTAAAAAAAAAAGGAATTTATGATTTTTTACAGACGTTTCTAACAACAGTTGGCAATACGTACTCGTAAGAGTAGTTTTCCACGAATTACTAATTTTCCAATTTTTTTTTTAAATTGCATAGCTATTAAAGAGTTTTAAGGTGTGCTCTTTTATTTGACTACCGGTCAACAAAACCCTCATTTCCTTACCCTGTTCCTTAAAAGTTCTCAGACGAGTTAGGTTTAGGGTATGAAGGCCTATTTGGAAAATATACCTTACAGAAATGGTATAAAAGATTAGAAAAAAAAATTAATTCATCAGTTTAATTTTTTACGCTAAGGTTACAGTTGCTTAGAAAGGCTGTTTGAAAGCGTTCAGCATTTACAAATCAAAAATACGCAGACATTATTTGCATTTATGGGCTGTACAATAGAAGTTCAAAGATACCATGAACTTTATGCTAACCGACGACTTCCTAGTAAGAGAGTATTTGGAAATACGTATCGAAGGCTTCGAAAAACGGGATCAGTTTCAAATACACAACCGAATGGGGAGCTCCACAAATAAGAAGGGTTTTGGCTGATGAAAGAATACTGGAAGCTGTTACAACTAATCCATCAATCAGCATCAGACGCTTAACTTTGCAATTCAATGTTTCCAAACATAAAATTTCTAATGTACTGCATGGAGAAAATCTTTATCCATACCACCATACACCTGTAATACGACTGCTTCCCAATGATTTAGAAAAGAGACTTGTGTTTGACAACCAGTTTATTAGCAGAAGTCTTTGGACGGACGAATCTCAATTTACCAGACATGGGATCACAAATTTTCAAAATCTTCATACGTGGGCTGCGGACAATCCGCACACAATGAGACATAAATCATTTCAACATAAATTCAGCTTCAATATGTGGGCAGGTGTACTTGGAAACAAGTTAATCGGCCCCTTCAAACTACCACCTAGGCGGAATTCTAAAAACTCTCTGGAGTTTTTGCGAAATGATTTACCAGAACTATTGGAGGACATTCCACTGATTCAACTAGCTTCATCATATTTTCAACAGGATGGTGCTCCAGCCCACTATGGTCGTGAGGTTAAGTACGGTAATCGTTGGATAGGAAGAAATGGGCCAGTTCACTGGCCTGCAAGATCCCCCGACCTTACAGTATGTTTTTTTTTTTTTTGTATGGAGAAGAATGAAAGAACTTGTTTATGCAACCCAAAGAGCAACTTTAATCGCATTAGAAGATCATATTCTCGAATCGTCATCAAAAGTGAGGCAGGAGTTTGCATCAATAAACATTCGCAGTGCAATCCAAAAACGGGCTCTTGCATGCATACAAAACCAAGGAGGACACTTTGAGCACCTGTTATAACTGTTTTAGTATACACCTAAAATAAAAACTACCTAAGACCACACAAAATCATTTTTTATTCATAGCCTTTGGAGCTTAAAACAAAAAACCCTTTTTAATAAATTTTAACTGCTGCAGGTTTTTCCAAGTATCATAAAATCTGTGGGTTTTTAGGCAAACTCATTTATGATTTTTTTTTTATTATTACTTTTATAAGAAAAAAATATTAATTAAGCAAATTAGCATGGGCTATGAATACGGAACAGGCTTAGAAATTGGATATCTAAAGACTCAAACAAGATATGAACTTTATTTAAACGCCATTATAAAGGCTGGTATTTCTTCTAAAAACTAAGTCCTGCCATTAGTACTAACAGAGCAACAGAGCAAAGTAAGCATTTTCTTAAATCCTCGATAAATGATGTCAACATTGGAGATAGACCCTTTCTGTAGAACGATATTTTTCTTAGAATATGCCCAGGAAGCATTTCCCAAATTATCGTCAGCGAATTAGGAGACACCCTGTATATTATATATTATTATATTATATTATTATATTATATTATATATATACAGGGTGTCCCAAAAATCAACGTCAAGCCGGTAACGGGTGATAGGTCCAGTGGTGTCGGTTATCAAAAAATTATAAAAAAAAATTTAAGTTATGTACTTTTAAAATTATTGCCACTCAAAAAAAAAATCGAGAAATCTGACACCCTGTTACGATCTTTCAAGTACTGTGACCGCAAATCTTTACTTTTCTTCGATTTTTTTATTGTCACGTAACCCCGAGTAACTGTTCTGTAAATTACGGTCCAAAATTGAAACATAATTATATCGGTTTTAACTAAAATATTGCTTTTTTTGTCCATCCATATACGAGTATCTGAAAATCACTAATCACCAACTTGAACTGACTGTACTGACAAAAAAATGTACTGTGCCATTTTGGCAAGTAACTTTTAAAGATGACCTATTTAAACTGGATTCCAAAATGGTATGACACTTGCTTAATTGTTAAAGAAACCCGATTCATAGTTAATTCTTTTTAATAAGTTAAAATGAGTACCAAGTGTGAGCGAGACAGACAGTGAAACCGTGATTGAGATGGATAAACATGCCATTTCGACTAGTGTGAGTGAAACAGATAGAGAAGCCACCCTTGTCATTTCATTTCATTTTTTTTTCCGGCACAGAGCACACAACAAAACATTACGTTCCCTGGGTGTATACTCTCAGGATCGCTTTACACAACTACATATTGTTTGTTGCGCGACTAAACGCCATCTACCGATCTTGTATCTTACAACGAATGGTCAAATTGTTTGCCTTGAGCGGCAATGCAAACTCTCCATCTTCTTACAAATGATCTGGTAATAAGACGGGCATATCTTCTGGAGTTGATGGAGGTAGCTTCTGCAGAGGATGTCCCAGCTGCCTTGGCTACCTCTTCAACCGAGGTCCTGCCCTGTGCATCACCGGTGTGAGTACCAGCTTGCTCATTGGTGAAATCGCTCTCGTTAGTGAGTGTTCTTTCAAACACTTCACTATAGCTAGCCAGAAGCTTCGCTTCTTCCGTTGCCCCTACCAGGAGGGAGATGGATTAAGTCGAGATGTCACCTTCACCTTCGCTTACCTCTATCTCTTCCTGGACAGGAATTGTCTGTCTTGTATTTTTTTATTTTGTTTGTTTTTTGTTTTTCCATTTAAAATTTAATTTGGTTCCGACGAATAGGGCCGGAAATAAAAGATCAGCCCAGGTAGCGCCGCCATACCTGGGTAAGGCTAAGTAAAACAGGCCCGCGCCAAGGCGTCTGAGAGAGCTCGTTCACGGTTGGTTTGACCCCTAACCTTGGGTTTGGCATATGCTCGCACCACCATTAGAACCAGGTGTGGCCATTCTTAGTTTGCCACTCCTCAGCCGACTGTAGTCGGTTGAGTCTTTGCGACTTAGGCCTCTATGGCCATGCAGTTACCTCGACGGTACAACCCCACACCTAGAGGGCCAGTTCCATTATAGGACGATGGGTCGGTCAGTTAGGCCGAAAACAGTAACCCGTTCTGGGATGTAGGCGCTGCCATTGGTCCCTTAAAGTCTCATCAGACCCTGACTTAATCTCGGATATCCTTACCGGCCTGAGCTCCAAATATGTCGGGGTAGACCGGATATGGTCTTATTTCCCTTGTGACAGCTATGACAAAAAAAGGTATAGACCAGCTGCTGGCATTTTTGAGCAGAATCTTTACTCCTTACATAAGAAGAGTCTTTATATCGAAAATTGGAAAATTGAAAGAGCTCGCTAAGAGCTTCAGACCAACTAGCCTGACCCTCAGCACGCCGGAGATCATAGGGAAAATAGCTGCGCAAAACTCTTTTACGAAGCATTACTTGTTAAGGATTCGAAACGCCTACCAAAGAGTCCAGCGAAACCGCTTTTCAAAATTTGGTAAATAGGACAAAGCGCGCTCACAAAAAGAAGGGAAACGCGCTGGTCATTTATATCGGAACAGGTGGTGTTTTTACAACTTTTTACTGTGAGCCCGTCAGATGAATTATACAATGGTTGCCCCACAGAACGGTGTTCTATCTCCACTAGAAAAAGGTTCGACATTAATATTGGCATACCATATGTCACTGCTGCTTTTATCAGTCTTCAAAGACCGGTCTGTCTCGGCTGCATGGAGCATTTCCCTACCACACTTGATACCTAGAGGCACCGGTGAATCTCCCTATCCTTAACATGCATATAGTAGGCAGCACCCTCAAAGTCATCTTCCGTTTTGAAAAAAGAAGTCTTTGGTACAACACGCACGGTAGTTTTGAACTTCCTTAGGCGGTGCGTGTTGAGCAAGGCCTTTTTTTTTGCCTGAAGACCTTGCTCAACATCTGATGTTCTTTTAGTCGACCTTAGCTTAGCTTGATGAACATCTTGCAAAGTGGTTCAGCTACCTCCGCTCGAAAGTCTGCGGGGCTAAAATTGTCAGATCTCCCAGTTTGTTTGTTAGTACGGCGATAGAGTAGCCACGCATTTGCCATAATCATGTCAAGAAGATGGTAAAACAAACGCATATACCAAAATCTACTACTTAGTAAAATTTTGTGTCTAGCAATGCTATCCATCAAGTCCACGCCTCCCATGTGACGGTTGTATTCGGCTATCACAAATGGTCGTTCAAACGATACATGGACCTTGTTTTTTTTTTACCATATCATTCAACATTGGTTTTAGGGTTCTTACCTGCAAAATTTGACACTAGGAAAACAATTCTGTTGTCTTTCCAAGCAGTTCTTAAAACCGGAATCCTAGTGTGATCGCCAACAAACTTAACTGAAGTACCCCTTGGCTGTTTCTTGAAAAAGGATTCATCAGGAAGCTTACAATTTGGAACTCTATTTCTTCTCACTGTTCCAAGAGTATGAATGCCTCTCCTAGTCAAAAATTCGATAAGTGGCAAGTAGGTATAATAGTTGTCGAAGTAAAGCCTGTTATTGAAATAGTTTGGTATTTGCCTCACTAAACGCACAACTACATTTGAGGCAGCACCCAATTGTGGCTCACCTTCGCGTGTAATATTTTCTTGACCACTATAAATGTCGAACATGTAGCCAAAACCACTAACCCCGCACAAAATAAACAGTTTGAAGCCCTATTTGTGAGGTTTAGCCGACATGTATTAATTTAGAATAGTTCAAGTCTTGATTGAGCACATCTGCTCATCTATAGCCAAGTACTTTTCCAAGGCCACTTTTGAAGAGCGTTCATTGAGCCTTTCCATTAGTGGTCTTACCTTATAAAGCCTATCACTTCCGGGCTGGGTGTAATGCAACATTTTGCAATTGTCATTGAAATGCAAATTTTGTCGCAAACGCTCAAATTTTTTTAGTGGCATAGTGGCCTTAATCATCGATATTCCCACTTTATCGGACCAGTAACTTCTAACATTCAAAATCCCTATAATAGATGTGTACAAAACTGTTTCAACAAATTGACGAATATCGATACTTTCAGCATTTATCGGCTTGCTTGAGTCTTTTTGTACGTTGGTTCAAAAAATAAGAAAAAAAATTGGCGTTTCCAATTACAGGAGTTCATTTGGAAGAGCCTCGTTCCCAAAAAAATTAAGCTGATCTGGATTGAGCTCAAGCTTTTTTTTCTTCCATATAACATTAGCTTTTGCTGGCTTCGTCTCTGCAGCTCTTGAAATTTCTCGAGAAGTAGACGGCTGAGGTGGAACAGATGAAACAGTAGGCTGAGGCAAAGTTTCTGGTGGTGGTGGATTGTCCGATTCGTTCCCCGATGAGCTTTTTTCCTGGGGGACAAATTTAAAAATCAAGTTCGTCTTCACTTTCACACCATGAACTGATTATTTCCTGAAGTTTCTGGTCACTTAGAACACTTTTCGATGTGGGTGCATTGTTATAGATGTGCAGCAGAATATAAACTAACACTGAAAACGAAACAACTTTTATTGAAAAAAACTTGTTTTATAATAATTACCCAAAAATGAAGAAATGAGCTTAAACACAAACGTGGACTTTATGCAAAATTTCAACTTTGACTGATGATAACGAAGAGCAAATGCAAATAGAGAACTAGAGACTGCAGATCTGCAACTCAGTGCAACGAAGAGTCACACTATACCTTCTTTTAAAATTTTAAAATTTTTCAAATAATATACATACATAAATGCAATCATTTTTCTATTAATGTTGTTTTTGAGAAATACACGTGTAGCAGTGACTATCATGAATTACACGTGTTTTAAGACGTGCCCGTGTACCCGTGCCTATGGCGCCGTGTAGCACGGTAACACGTGTCACGTACACGTGAAATTAAATACACGCCAAAAATCTGGAGCTCTAGTTTTGATGACATTGCGCGCCTACTGCTTTTTGACTCTGGATCTTATGGACATGTACGAGTAGTTTGATGCAATTAAACTCTAGTTGCTGCCACAGTATCGACTTTCCAGTGCTCAGGTCATGCTAATGACAACGTTAGATTTCACTTCTCGGTACAAAACCATTCGTCTGTTTACCAAGCTGAGATATACGTAATTCTGATGAATCTGTGTAGAAAGCAGAGTTAAACTGCCCCTAGGACCTCACTGAACTTATTTAGCGCCTTAAACTAACTCGAGAATGCAATGCTTTTCTAAATAAATTCGGAATGCTGAATCTTGTTGTTGCTTAGCTCCCAAAAAAAATTAGTCCACTGATAAACTTGCTAGACAAGACTTAGGCTAATTCGGTTAGCGCTTTCATCTACAATTGGGTTTCATGTAAGCATAACTTCAGATGGCACGGCTCTGTAGAATATCGGCAGAACAAGCGGATGCTTCCCTGCGCTTCTAAAATGTCAACCACTATCTATTGGTATTTTAAGTGGCTCAGCGTTTTTGCATAAGTGACATAACATCCTGTAGAAGTAAGGACGACACAGCGAGTATCTGAACTATGCACGTATCAAATTGCAGGCACTGATATGGTGGGTGCTGGTACTGTAGACCTGTGAAGTTTCTATAAAAAGGACATGCAATGTATACAATAGACTAATTCTTTGCGTGAGTGCTCTTTCCCAACAGAAAAAAAGAAAATATTTCAAAAACTTGTACCTCGGTGAGATACTCTTTATCAACTGGTATCGATTGGACCGGCTTTAAATATGCTAACCCCTTGAGTTGCCATGCCGTCTTTTCTGCTAACTCTACAAGGCAGTCGGTACACTGATTAAGTTGGCTAAAACATGTAAATTCAGCGAATGTGCCACAAAGATGGTGTCTGAAGAACATTCATGCTTCCACCGTTAAGAGCCACGAGTCACAGGAGTCTCACATCCGAAATAGCCCTCGGTTACGGAGGCGATGCAGATAGAAGGCCTGTTTATGAAGGCAACCCACCAAGTATAATCTGCATGGGTGAGGTAAAAATTATGTTTCATTTGAATCCAAGTTCCTATTGGATTTCAGGAAAAATTCTCATTTCTCCCGTCAAAAAATATCACAGCTAAGGAATCTTGCACTGTCATAGGATGACGCCCGACTCTTGTAAACTGTATAGGGGGAACGTACTCACATACACGTTGAAATAACCTCATGGAAAAGTTGACATCACATTAAACTTCATTCTTCATTCTTCATGAATCCCAATCACAACATCTTTGGTATCGGAAAATTAGCTCTGAATGAAATCTTCCACCAGAAGTACGAGTAGTCTCCCCAGTTCAATTTTACCCAACCACCCGATTCTTGGATTAAAGTTTTCACAGAGTCCATACAATTCCCGGAAACGCGCAATACATAAAAATATTCTTATACTTCATCCAACCCGTGATAGTACTCGTACTTCCTGCTACGTCATTGGAACACTCAAGGAGGGGTTTTCCAACGAAAATGACGCACTCGTTCCCTGAATCATAAGGAAAACCACTAAAGAGCTCATGACTGTTGACGGGGTGAGATTTCGCTCAGCCTTGTGTCCCTCCTTTGGCACTTGTCCTGGTTTTTCCAGTTTTTCATGAATGAACATGGATCACTACTTTTCCGAAGGACATGCGCATTTCAATTTTTACTATGTAGATACATTTTACCTACTGGTAAAGCGGTAATATGGAGTCCTTAACTTGGCAAGCACATATGTATATATGGCATTTTTGGCCGGTGTTTTTAGGAGGCTGCTGAAAAGGAACAAAAAAAAAAGGTAGAGAATATAAAGTTCAAGCAATCAATACGAGTATCATACGACCGCATCCATGTGACTCCATTCATGAGTTTTCCTCTCAAAGAATTGCCATTTTTCTTCGGTTTTGCCATTGATAAAAATTTGTGGATTTAACTAAATTTAGAAATTGACAAAGGTTCAGTTTGATGCTCTGTTTGTTTACGGTCTTTTTCAATCAATTAGTGATAATTGCTACCAAAGGACTCGTATATTTTGAAATCATAATGACTTAAGAGTTTTCGGAATTTTTATTTTTATTTTCAAATCTTGGTATTGGACATTTGAAGATATGGTATATAGTATGTACCTTAAGTATCAATGAAATTCTTATATGGAAAACTCTTCGTCAGCCCCTTCTTGATATGCCAAAGAACTACGTTCATTTTACGAAAAGAAAAATAAACTATGACACGAATACATTGAATCCGGTTCTGAATTTGATTATCGAAATTATCGATAAGCTCACTACGACTTCTCCCAATTACATGTGAATTTCGGTCTAACAGATACCACTCCCTAATGCAATCTGCCCTCATCTCTGACCCCCTAAAAGATACTTTTGCTTTATTAATGTGAAAAAAAAAAATCTCAAATTCTTCAGGATACTCGTACATATGCCGTCGTCTGACCCAACAGCCATCATCAACTCTCTCGTTAATTTCCTTAGTGGATCGTTTTCAGTCCCAACAAAAGACCTGTATCCTGAATACTTCTGTTACCTGAGTAACTGCGTGTAGGCATCTCTAATGTCTATTAAAATACACTTAGTACCAGATTTTCTCCTCTCAATAATCTTTTTCAATCCATCGCAATTACCTTCAGTGCTTCCGATCTTCCAGGGGCTTTTTCCAGTGAACACAAACAACATAAAACCCTCTTCCTTTTAATGTTTTTGAGGATGATGATCGCACACCGCCCTTGATTGAATCTCCTTGTCGAGGTGTCTTCCTGGCAATTCACAACAGCTTTGACTCCTCTCTCGTTGCAACTTCATCTTCTCCTCAGCTCGGCTTGTGTCAGTTAGATGCTTGTATGTTATGTATTGTTACATTCTTCCGGCGCAACCTCGAATCCTACAAACTTGCTATTACAGCAATTGACAATTTGATCGACTTATCAGACTCCCTTGATGATATCATTATCTTCGGCGATTTTAATCTGCCTCAGCTGAAGTGGACTCCATCTGAAGACCTATCTTTTTTCATCGCTTCCAATTCCATTTCTACTAAGGAATGCCTCTTCTTAGATCGGTTAACAAACTCTAGTCTATGCCAAGTCAGTGGCGTTTCCAACTATATGGAAAGGCAATTAGACCTTATCTTCACAACTGATCCCATCAACTCCTCAGTATCGTGTTGTCCCCTATCTCTTTCAGCTATTGATAACTTTCATCCTCCAGTTCTTCTTTCATTTTTCCACAACTCTCCCCTTCAGTCGCCTCCCCCCGCAGTTCTATTTTCTTACAATTTTCACAAAGCTAATTTCCGTAAAATTAATACCTACCTAAGCAGTGCTTCTTTTGAGTTTACCAATCTATCTCTGGTCGCTGGCCTCTTCATTTTTTACAGGAAAATATTCAAATCCATCTCCCTTTATGTGCCATATTCCCGCCATAAAACTTCTTCTACATTACCTCCTTGGTATAATCGTAGACTCCGCTCTCTATGAAACACAAGAAACAAGTTATGGGCGGTATTCCTTCGCACCCACTCTTCTTCCAACTATTCAAATTACTATATCTAGGTGCATGTCTTCATTTCATTGAACTCTATAACGCTCTCTATCAACGCTATCTGAATAGTGCGCAAACCAATCTCATAAATGACCCCAAGTCCTGTTTTTAATTTGTCAATTACAAAAGTAAGACTGATGGTTATCCTTCCTCCCTCGCTTTCGAAACCAAATCTTCAAGTGATTCTCCTACCATCGCCAACTTTTGTGCAACATTTTTCAAACAATCATTTGCCAACAACTCCTGCGTACCAGATCCCTCTTACTTTAATGATCTACATAATTTCTCCATTGGTCCCTTTCTCACTCAAAATATCGATCCTGTAGTTATTGAAGAAAAGTTACTAAATCTTAAGATGAATTTGTACCTGGCCCAGATGGACTCCCCGCCGTGTTTCTTAAAAAATGCTCTTCCAACCTGCCTTTTTCGTCTATCCCATACACAGGGAGGATTCCCCAGATTTGGAAGACCTCTTTTATAATCCCGATATACAAAGGGATCTAAGGACCAACTATCGTCCCATTGCTAAACTCTCTCATATACCCAAACTCTTTGAACGCATTTTATACGAAGCCTTAAGCTTCTAATGCAAGCCTTTTATTTCGCCCCGATAACATGGTTTTCTAAAAGATAGATCAACTACCACAAGCCTAGTTCAATTCGTGTCTTTTGCTCTCACAACCTTAGAAAATGGCAAAGAAATCGTTGTTATCGCAACAGATTTTACTAAAGCCTTTGATAAGATATCTCATCAATTGATCCTCTTCAAATTGTCTGCTCTCGGCTCTGAGCCTCTTTTAGTAAAATTGATGTCTTCTTACCTGATAAGCCGTTTCGGCTTAGATCCGCCCTTTCTGTTTCAACCTGGCCTCATTTATAGTTCCACAAGGCAGTCATCTTGGCCCTCTTCTCTTCATTCTTACTATTAACGATGTTGAGAGGGTCATTAAACACTGCTCCCTCTCCCTTTACGTTGACGACACAAAAATTTTTAAAACTATTATCTCTCCCCACGAATCTGCCCATCTTCAAGAAGACCTTGATCGGTTTTCAATCTGGTGCTTCAAAAACTGCCTAGAACTTAATATAGCCAAATGTCAATCTATAACCTTCACACGTAAATTCAACCCGTCTCCTCCCCGACTTTATTTTCTCTATGGCCAACCAATTCCCCTGGTTCAGTCTTTTCAGGACCTTGGCATATTATTCGACTGTGAGCTTAATTTCCGTTCGCATATTGATAAGATGATCCTCAAAGCCAACTCAACATTTGGCTTTATTAAACGGTGGTCCAAGGAATCTTCCAACTCATATCTAACCAGATCCCTCTATGTTACCTTTGTTCGCCCCCTGCTTGAGTATACCAGTCAAGCTTGGTCCCCCTTTTACCGGGTTCATGTTTCCCGAATCGAGGGTATTCAACGCCGATTCCTTCGATTTACTCTCCGTGCTCTGCCCTGGAATGACCCTTTAATCTTACCTCCCTATCAGGGCCGCCTCAAACTTTTAAATATGAATTCGTTAGAAGAACGTAGGAATACTGCTGACATCCTTTTCATTCATCCTTTCATCATCGGATTCTGGACGCCCCGAAGCGCTAACCGAGGAGCTGGTGGAACCCCTGATTTCGATGACTTCTGCGGCTCTTTCTACGACACGTTTGGTAAGCTGAGCTGGAACGATGGAGAAAGTAGCGGAGAGGCCTTGACTGTTACAGTTAAATCTCATCAGATAGACCAGTGGTTGGTCTGCGTACTGTTTCTGATGGCTTGTGTCTGGAAGCCGAAAAGGTGGAACGGGCTCCAGAAGAGACATACTCTGAAGGACTACTGTCTTAGGGGCAGCTGAAGACGTGACGGAGAAGAGAAACAGACCGATGGAAGTGACACTCACTGAAACCGACCAACCTCTCGGATCTAAAACTGCGCCCTCACCTTCTGTCCCAAACAGGGTCAAGAGGAAGAAAGTTTCAGGCAATCCTGTCGATAAAGCTCTCTGCACACGATGCTCGGATGAAACCGGTCCTGCAACCAACAAAGGCTCCAGCTTCGGTGGACGGAAATCGCATGAAGCGGTCAGACCCGTTGGTAAAAACAAAACCGCTGCTTCCCACACGCATGACGTTTGGACGTAGCCAGTGCTACGACCAGCAAAGCTCGTAACTCTGATTCACGGTCAAAGCGGTGAGATCCCCGCTGAAAAACAATTCCAGTGGTGGCTTTCCCAGCGCACAAGATACGGCTGAAACCGAAACGGTGCTGCAACCAACATAAGTTGAAGCTCAGGTGGACAGAACTTGGATTTGGCTGGAAAAGTAACCTCTAAAAATGTCCCGAAACGCCAAATTGGACCGGAATACCTATAAAGATGCTGCTATCTCTTGCTTCGAATTGCGAAGGCTGGCAATAACAGCAGTCTGAACGATGCTGAGTGCAAACACTTTTTCGATCAACTGTGGGAGCTAGCCAAAGCAGAGAATGTTACCTGCGATATAGAGAATGGAACTCTTAGAGTGAAGTCCTCCAGGTAGCAAACTTTTGAATGGCTAAACAAATCTGTTCCGAAATCCCACCCCTGGAAACCAAGACTTTCAAGGTTTTCTGACAGCAAAAACTGACGCGCACCATCTTCTGATGGGTTCTACTTCGCCTTCATACCCAGAACCCTGGACTCGACACTGAAAAGTGGAAAATCTACTCTCACAGAGAGAGAAAGTATCGGGAAAACAAGGACGGCTCTTCTCTTATTGTGGACTTAGACAAAGTTTTTGTCAAGGCCATTAAGTCTAGGTATGACTCACGTCCCTATTTGCACCTGGGAAGGGTTAACTTCCACTTTGTTTCTAAATGAGTGCGGATAGGTAACAAACACCCCAGTACCCATCTGGGTACAATCCAAGTTTGCTACTGCATCCCTATGTAGGAGGCTTTCCGTTTTGAATACGGAACCCCACATAATATCTCTACTGGCACCATGGATGTGGAATAAACGCATCTGTTGTTTTGGATGTTTAAGGGGCTTCAGAGCACTTTATGACGTGCGATCTGAAAGGCCGCGAGCTTGTCTTTATGTGCTGAATTCAGCCTCGCCATCTAAACTTGTGCAATTTTGTAACCAAGATTTAGTTGCTTTAGACATAAGCTACGAAACAAATGGAGAATGGCACAAATTCTTCATTGCGTCTCCTTGTTTTCCCTATGATTCGTCACTCAACACATTTAATACAAGTACTGCGATTCCAGGAGGATGGGACTTATCATATGCTGGATGCTAATGCTCAGAACGAACAATTTTAGGGGCAGTAGCAAATGCAACGTGAGAGATAATCATCTCCTGGATTTCATATTATCCTTTGACCTAGCTGTCAACAACGTTGGCTCTCCGCCAATTTTTGTTACGAGGGTAAGATAGCAAGTAGTCGACTTAACTTTACCCAACAGGTATGCTAAGGAGATTACTGGCTGGAAAGTACTATCGGCGACCTCCATGACAGACCAAAGATAGATCGAAATCAGAATCGGATGCGCGGTCTCGACCTTTTTGGATCCGCATAAAACCAACTGGGTGCGATTTAAGGCGGAGCTCGACAAGTACAATAGTACTTCGCCTAAGCTCAGAACAAAACAAAAGCAGAGGAAGCTGTTCAGAACCTGAACGGTACCCGCACCAAGTGTTTCGAAATGGCATGTTCAGCTAGCAGCTAGTATGCAATCCTGCTGATCGCCCGTTCCTTGGTGGAACGCAAACCTTCGTAAGAATCCAGAAAACTTCTAAACAGCTCACTTAAAACTAATTTGGAGGATGATTGGATGATGATTGTAGGCTGGTCAAAGTCCTCAAAAAAGGGAGATCAACCAGGCTGGAACCGGTCAGAAAATCTGTATCTATACGGAGTCGAAGCATGAGACTCTCCGTCACATGCTGGAGTCTCACTTCCCAGATAACCTAAACGGAACCAGCTCACAACTAACTCCTATCACCGAAACTGCTAGTGAGCTGGTACATCTGATCAGTTGTGGTGACGGATGAGCCCATTAAACATACTGTTGCTTCCTTCAATGGCTTCAAGTTGCTTGGCACTGATGGTAATAACCAGTTATGTTTCAAAAAGGTATAGGTCAGCTGCTGGCAACTCTGAAGAGAATTTTCACTGCTAGCCTAGAACTGGCATACATACCGGAACTCTGGCGAACAGTGAGAGTAGCTTTTATACCGAAAATCGGAAAGGCGGACTACTCGCTCGACAAGAGTTAGAGATTGTAAGCCTGACTTCCTTCATGCTGAAAAGTATCTATCGAGAGAATGGTCGAGATCCATATGCGCAAAACCGCCTTGCGAATGCATCCTCTGTCGACGATGCAATAGGTTTACCAACGTCGAAGATCCTGCGAGAGTGCACTTCAGAATCTGGTAGGCAGAATTGAAGGCGCCCTCGACAAGAAGGAATACACCTTGGGCATTTTTATCGACAACGCAACTTTTAACGGCATTTGTAACTCGGCCAGACAACACGGCGTAGACCAACCACTAGTTTTGTGGATAAAAGCAATGCTGGTGAATAGGACATTGACTGCGGATGCCGGCTGTGGCCAATATGAATATGGTGGCGGGTGTAAACAGGGGTTGCCCGCAAGGCGGCGTTCTGTCTCCACCGCTATGGTGCGTGTTGGTCGACTCACTGCTCATCACACTCAATAGTTCTAACGTCTATGCACAAGTGTACGCGGATGTTGTAGCTGTGCTGTCTATTGGACCGTGTCCAGCGGCTTTCTTTCTTTTTTTCAAACAACAACACTCAAATTGGTATGAATACACTTATACATCTTATATCTTACATCTTTACTTCGTTTAATATATCACATTTATACTGTAACCGCACATTTTACATTATACATGGATTTAACGTTATTAGTTTTCCTCTGAAATATTATTTAGTGTATCTTCTAAGTATAATAAATAATAATAGGAAAGTTGTTTGCAGGAAAACACGAAAGAAAAAACCTCCAATTACAATTATTTTCATAGAGATAGTAACTATATTATACAAATTGACTAGAGTATAATAAAAATTAATTATAATTTAAATAAAGAAATACATAAATTATTAATTCAAAAGAATAAATGAAAAAAAAAGTGGAAACTTAAATGAATAAATAAATAAATAAATATACAAACAAATAGGTAAATTAAATATTTTTTTCTTCTTTTTTTTAACAAGATAAATAAATAAAAATGAACAGTACGGTTGAACAAATAACAAGTAGCAATTAAATAATTGATTCATTAATGTGAATAATTGGCGTACTACAGGATTGTCAGCAAAATTACAGCGGCTTAAAAGGTTTTCGTTGAGTTTTTTGATTCTAGAACATATAGGTTCAACCCTCGCTTTCCTGTGAACATCTGTAGTGGAATGATGCCACAGTAAGTTGAGCATCATTTTTAATATTTTGTTTTGACACATTTGTAGTTTTTTAAGGTGACGTTTAGCACAAGTACCCCACACCTGACACCCATCTAATAGGATTGCTTGAAAGATGATTTTATGAATTATCATTTTGTTAGGAGAAGAGAGTAGTGACTTCCTGTTTATAAATGGGTAAAGCATTTAAATTGCAATTCCTACCTTTTTTGTTGTTTGTGTTATGTGTTCGTTAAAAGTATGTTAAGTTTGGTATCTAGATAAATTCCCAAATATCTCACCGAGGATTCCCATGGAATGTGTACTCCATTGCAAAAAGCAAGGCTTTCTTTTTCTTGTGAAAAAAATAGCTTGCATTTTAGTTCCATTAATTTTTATTTTCCACTTTGAATAATATTTTTCTAAAATTTCCATCGCATTTCTTAAGTTACTCTCAATGTCTAGAGCAAATTTATGTGATGAAAATATGGCGGCGTCGCGTCGTCAGCAAAAATAGCAGCACCACAGTCAAGTAGCTCTGGAAAGGCTGATGTATACAGATTAAACGGTATTGGGCCAAGAACAGATCCCTGCGGCACGCCTGCATTAAATAATTTCAGACTAGATTGGCTGCTATTCACGAACACTTTAAAAGAGCGACCGGATATAAAGCTATAAACTATTTTACAAATATATATAAGGGGAAATTAAATTGAATCATTTTAAATATGATACCATTGTGGCAGACTGTGTCGAAAGCTTTTTCCACATCGAGTAAAACCATTCCAGTAGACTTACCTATTAAACGATTTTACTTAAGATGGTTACAGACTCTGAGTACCTGGTGCGCAGTATTATGATATTGTCTGAATACGAATTGCTCGTTTGGATATATATGATTATCGGTAAAGTGTTTAACTATTCTTTCAAGATTTTTCAAAAATCTTGCTAAGACTACTAATACTAAGCAAACTTATAGGCCTGTAGCTTTCTATGTTTTCAATAGGCTTTCCAGCTTGAGGGAAGTATTCCATTTTTAGGCATGCGTTAACAAGAAATCTAAGATTATTTAATTTATTTATTTAGGCAAATTCTTCAGATAAATATTTTTTATGGTGTCAATACCATCTGTTTTTCTAATATTTAAGCTTTTGACAAAAAACAATATGTCTTTCTCCGTTGCATAACTAATATTAGAACTGCTCTCAAGATGGGTCTTAACTGTGCTGTCTACATACGCATTAGTTTCTAAGTCCCCAAGGTTTCTAGAAATGGAGTGAATTTTTAAAAAGTTTAATGCGAGAGCATTAGCCTTTTCAGTATCAAAAAAATATGTCTTATCGGAATCCTTTAAAAACGGTATTTGTCTTTTTTTCATTCTTTACAATATTAACTATATTCCAGAAAGGCCTACTACTTTTGTCAAGTGCACCTAGTTTGTTGTTCCATTCTTTATTACGATGCTTCGAAATATTTAAGGCAATAATTTTATTCAAAAAAGAGACTTGATATCTAGAAAGATTCTGACGATATCTTTGCTATTCTCGTCTACACTTGTTTCTCAACTTGATCAGTTCTATTATGTGGGAAGGAAGCTTGATAGTACAATCACTTTTTATTTTTTTTTTGGTATAGCATTATCAGCAGCGTCTAATATTTTGGATGTAAATTCGCTTGTAATAAAATCAACATCTTCAGTGCTTGAAATACGTTCCAAATCTTGGAATTGGCATTTTTAAAGTTTTGAACATATTGCACTGTTTTTTCCGCTGACCATAGAAACTTGCAAAAGACGGGAATATGATCAGAGCTTAGGTTTTATATCACAGTAGGTGGTGTAATTAAACTAGGTACATTACTAACAAAAAAGTCTAGGACAGACGGACGACCACGAGAGCTACACGAGAACTTGGAGGAAACAAAATTGAGATTGGTAAATATGTACAAAGATTCGAGAGAATGTTACCCCAAGAGTTTGCTTTTAGGCATCCTCAATCTCTGTGTCTACAATTAAAGTCTCCTCCAATAAGGAATTCACCACTCATGGTGAATAATTTTTGCAAATCTTTTTTCAGAGCAATTCTTTTTACACTTGATACACGGCCACCGGGGAAGTAGACGCAAACAATTTTAAACGAAAGCTGATTACTTGTTTTTATCTCAATTCCTACGTTTTCAACAAAAAAAGTTTTAACCACAGGTAAAAGCGAACGCTGAATTGTTCTACGAATAAATATTGCAACACCACCACCTGGCCTGCCCGTACGATCGTTGCGATAACATTTAAAGTTACGATAGGTGTGGATAAATTTACATCATTTTGCGTTTGCAGCCAAGTTTCAGTAACTAGAGCAATATCAATATTACTTTTATTTAAAAAATAAACAAATTCTAGAATTTTGCTGCGTATTCCTTTCGCATTCCAAGTTACAATTTTAAAGTCTCTACTTAACATTTGGGCGTAAAAACTTAGTAGCTAAATGTGCGATAGCATTGAACTGTTCAATCTTATTTTTACAAACTGATAATTTACTTATCATCTCTATACAAAGTGAATTGATTTCTTCAGCCGTAAACAGCGTATTGGAAAAGTTGCTAGAGTTATTGCTAGGAATGTTGCTAGTCATGTTAATGGAAGTGCTAGTGTCCAAATTGTTGCGGGAATTATTCCTCCAAACATTAATTGATGGAGAGCGAGAGTTTGCAGAAGTATTATTTTGTCTATGGCGCGAAGGTAATGCGGGAAAGTCTATGTCATAGATAAACTAACTAGATGTCAAACTCTACTAATACTTTTGCAAAGCCTTAACTTTTGCACAGACACACTGTAAGTGAATTCCAACACTTCTGCAATTCTATAACTTGCTAGAAGGAGAGCAATTTACAAGTAAAATTGCTAAAATGAGAGCGATTTGCACGAATGTGTGTAGTGGAGACGAAATTTTTTTGATTAAAATGGGCGTGGTTTGTATAAAAGGAGAGGGAAATTGCCATTGATGACAATTTACACGTATTCACAGACAGGATCACACGGATAAGGGCGATCAGTAGAAAACCGGTTTTGATTTTCCAATATCTGGAAAGTTTGCCATCTAGGTTTGTTTATCTATGGACATGTGAATTGGGAGTTTTTCCTTGAGAGACAGATCTCAGATTTGCAGATTTGGCTCTTAGTTCCAAATATTGTGCTCTATTTTCACATGCAGGATTGAATGATTTGTGAGCGCCGTTACAATTAGCACATTTTAAAATCAGCACTGTCACACTCGGCAGTTTTATGAGAACCGGCGCAGTATGATTTACATGGCAATTTCGCTTCCCATACACCAGCTTATGCAGTGTCAAGTTGCCAAACATTTGGCAATTTTGACAGTGTCAAGTTGCCAAACATTTGGCAATTTTGACAGTGTCAAGTTGCCAAACATTTGGCAATTTTGACACTGCATAAGCTTACCTTTAAGTTTTCTCTGGTAACTCCACGGAACTTGAGTGTGAAAAATAGCACGATAACATTTATTAACATAAGTTCTGAAAGTTTTATGGAACCATTTTCCAAAGATATTAAATATAGATTTAAAACTGCAACATCAATGAAGACAACAAAGAAATACAAATTTGTTTGGAATATGAACGGGATAGTGTACATGCGTAGGAAAGAGGGTGACAAATCTATACGTATTAACTCTATTGTTGACTTAAATAAATTATGAATTCTGGTAATCCTGTCCCTCGGTTATTTCCTATTACATGTGAATATCCCGATGTTCCCTATGATATCTGTCTTCATCAAAATGTTCGTAGCGTTAGAAGTAATTTTCCATCACTGTTAGCACATGTCAATACGTTCAAAAAATTACCTGTTGTTATTGTTTTAAGTGAAGTATGGATTTTTGAAAATGAACTATGTCTATATAATATACCAGGGTATATGCCGCTGGGGGTGTTATGGTGTATGTAACAGAGGGTTATACGTGTAATTTTGCAAAAATTAATATTTCAAGTGCTGATGTGGTGAAGTTGTCATTTGAATACCAAAATGAATTCTTCACTATGTTGTGCATATACAGATTGCATGAAGTTGCAAAAGAAATTTTTATAAATAATTTAAATGGTATTTTATATGCTACAAAGGATACAAATTTGATTGCCTTGGGTGACATCAACATAGATATATTAGATTACTCAAATAACTCCACAGAAAACTATATGTTTCTTATGTCGTCAAATGGACTTAAGAGTATTGTTAATGTTCCAACTCGAGTTACCGATTCTACTTCTAGTTGCATCGACCATATATTTATTAGGGTGCATAAAAACTTTAAAAATATCCTTAGTTGTTCAATTTATGACTATAGAGTTTCAGACCATCATATGATTAGTCTGTGCGTTCATAAGAAATTACAGACAAATAAACTTAATGTTCCCCAAAATAGGCAAATAATAGATTATAGAGCGTTGAGAGTAAATCTTACCTACGAATTTTGGGAGTCTGTCTTTTCTGAAATGGATCCTTCAATTGCCTTTGACAGATTCCTTAAGATCTTACATAAACATATCCTATCCTGCACTAGTACAGTACATATTTCAAATAGAGCAAAACATTTAAAGCCTTGGATGACAAACGATCTTCTTAATCAAATAAATAGGAAAAAACGCTATGCAGTAAAGGTCGCTAAGCATCCTAATAACGAAAGGTTAAAGAGGTATTATGATAAATTGTGCAAAAGGGTAAACAAGAACATCAAAATTATTCGTAATAATTATTACTTAACTATGTTTGATAGAGCAGATGGTAACATCAAAAATGAATGGAGAGTTGTTGATAACATCTTAGCTAGACAAAAACACACTGTAGAAATAAGTGAATTAAAAGTTGATGAAGTCCACATTTCTGATCCCGATAGGATCTCTAACGTATTCAACGATCACTTTACAGAAATTTCAGAACAACTAAAGCCATCCTTTGAATCCTACAGCTTA
The DNA here is from genome assembly GCA_963966105.1 of Volucella zonaria. Lineage (NCBI taxonomy): Eukaryota > Metazoa > Arthropoda > Insecta > Diptera > Syrphidae > Volucella > Volucella zonaria. The sequence continues at coordinate 144,790,908 of OZ014531.1, read as the reverse complement.
TGTAATTGTAGCTTTTCAACAAATTTTATAGAGGACAATATGCAAACAAATAGTTTTGTGTTTGATAATATTAGTACTGGTGAGCTTTTGAAACTCGTAATGTCGTTAAAAAACAAGACTGCATGCACAAGTGATGGTATTACAAGCATATTATTAAAAAATATTGTTTGGCAAGTAGTTGATGTATTGAGTTACTTGTTTAACCTAAGTGTTGCAAATGGTTGTTTCCCAAAATCGCTCAAATGTGCTGAAGTAATTCCATTATTCAAAAAAGGAGATAGAAGAAATATATCCAACTATAGACCTATATCTCTTCTATCAACTATCGCGAAACTCTTTGAGAAACTTATCAAAGTCAGAATGTTAAGTTTTTTAGATAAAAACAATTTTTTCTGCATTTACCAATTTGGTTTTAGAACTGGATTGTCGACAGAGGATGCCATCCTCAGAGTGTGTAGTCAGCTATATGAGGGGTTAAACAATAATCAATCTACAATAGTTTTGTTCATAGATATGACAAAAGCCTTTGACATGGTTGACCACAAGTTACTGCTGAGTAAATTGTATGTTGTTGGATTTAGAGGCTCAATGCATACCTGGTTCAAGACGTACCTCAGTGATAGAGAGCAAAAAGTAAAGCTAAGTGGAATCTTTAGTAAACCTCGTGTTTTGAAAAGTGGCGTTCCCCAAGGTTCTGTACTCGGGCCTCTCTTATTTCTAATCTACATCAATTTGATTTTCAAGCAGCAATTTCATGGTTTGGCTACAGCATTTGCTGATGATATAACTTTCACATACATGTTTAAAACCCAGTTTGAATGTATTGCCAAGATTAGCGAAGATTTGGAGAAGTTAAGGCTATGGTTTACTGCTCACAAGTTAATTATCAGTGAAAAAACTAAATTATTAAGCTTTAAAATATGTGGCAATTCGTTAAATGACTATAATCTCCATTTTCACGCACACGACTGTAAGAAGTTCTGCTTACCGCTTCATACTTGTGGCATACATAATTACCATGATAACAACTCGTGCTCTGATAAGTGCTTCAAAATTGAATCAGTAAGAAATATTAAATACCTAGGCGTTCTAATAGATCATAACTTGAATTGAAATGATCACTTTCAAGCATTGAAATCGCATATGAATCTTGTAGCTCGTAAACTCTATCTTATTAAGCCATACTGCTCCAAAACCGTTTTACATAAAATCTATTATGGTCTTGCTCACTCGAAGTTGCAATACGGCATTACTAGTTGGGGTGGATCGTACTTTAATACACTAAAACCAGCCTTGACGTCTTCTTTGTATTGTTAATGGTCGTACTCATAGTTGGCCCATATTTAAAAGACTTGCAATTCTACCGTTGAGACACCTGTATGTTTTCAAGGTACTTAGAGAATTTTTTAAGAAAAGTGGTAACATTCCAAGTAGAAGCAATCAAATTTATACCTTACGAATAAATAGCATGGCACTTATCAACATACCAATTGCACGTACTACTGATTTTACAAATTTTTTCACGTTTACTGCCCCATCATATTTTAACAAACTTCCATACTTCATCCGAAAAACTAATTTTTATAATGTATATACCAAAAAAATTAAAAAATGATTATTTACTATTGATAATGCTAGCATTGAATCATTATAAAGAGATATATATATCTAAAAGTTAGCGTAGCAGAAATATATTTGAACTTCTTTCTTCATAAAATTTGGAATGTACAAATTTTGAAACAAATTTATTTTATTTTAGATCTTTTAATCTTAGTCACTGAATGTCACCCCACATCAGAAAACTTTATAATGTATAAAATATATTTGAAGTGTCGTTTAACACTAGTTTATAACTACATGTTCATTAAATTACATAACGACAACTAAATTGTAATTAGGTGGTAATCTTAGCTATGTATCAGAATGAATGAATAATTGAATAAAAATAAAAAAAAAATTGTGTTAGTGTAATGTTCATACTTTTTGACTATTTTTTTTAATATCAATGCACTTTAGCCCGGCTTTCACTATTTCGATTTTAAGTTCAGTACGGTCCATGTCTCCCATACCATAAAGCACAACTTTGAACACTCGCGCATCTTTAAGTTCATGCGAAAAAAATTGATAATTTTCTTCTTTCAATTTGGTAATTAGTTTGTTATACGATTCCATGGATTCGCATACAATTTTAATTGCGATTGAAAGTTTTTTGATATAATAATCTTGAATATTTAATGAGTTCAAAAAATTGTGCACATATTCACTAGATTTGTGAAGCAATTTAACAGGTGGAACATAAACTTTTTTTTTTTAACTTCACTAGAAACAATAGTATCATCCATATCGTCATTGTCACTGTCTGGCAGGCATTGAAGAAGACTCCAGTAGTTTTTTCTGGAGTTTTTCTTATGGACGCTCATAACGCTTCGAAACTTTTTTATCCACGGACGAACGATTGTCCTCGGTTTCAGGCGACCGAACGCGCTTGCGTATTTTGATTGCTTTTTATTATTATTATTATTATTATTATCAAGGGAACGATACAAATTAATTTGTAGGGTCCGGGACTTAACGCCGGGCTACTATGCCCATGTGGAGCGTTTTGTCAACAGCACGCGGGGTACTGAGTTCCCATGTGGTCAGCCACCTACGTACTTACCGCGCCCAACACTGCTTGATTTCGGTTATCTAGTGGGAACCGATCAGTTCAGTTTTCAGTTTAAATGCATCTTTATTTGATCTCTTAATTTACTCTTACATGCTAGACATAAAAAATTCTTAAAAATTAGCTTAAATAACTTACAAATAGTCTTATTCTAACATACTGGCCCCATGCGGGCACTCTAAGTTAAACCTAACTCCTAAGCTAAGTCTTCCGACTGATCTTACAGTCTATATTTAGTTTTATATTTACATTACAACTAAAGCTAAGAAAATAAATTTTAATTAAAAACTTAGTATATGGACTTTTTTTTTAATTAAACTTATAGACTACCTAAAAAATAAATCTTAGTCTACTTAGCCTACTTACATATAATACATTCATACACATATATACAATACACGACACATATACACTTCATATATACATAAATGCATATACATATACATATATGTATCTATTTATATTTTTTTTTTCTTAAAATCTAACTTAATACTACCTAAAACTATATAAGCCGGCCATGGCTAAAAACCAAAAATAATTAGGCTGACCCACTCTGTTTCACATGAAGCTAGCTATCACTGGAGGAGTTCGACGACGAAGCATCCTCGCCTTCATCAAGCCACCAAAATTGCTGGTGCTGCTGAGCAACATCCCTCTTGTCACGACTCCCTACCGCCCTACTGAACCGGAGACGCTCCGCACTGCCATGTGCGACGTCTCTGTCGTAGTTGAGTCAGTAGTGGGAACCGATGCTTTCAGTGTGGCGAGGCAGTTGACAGTTTTTTTCTTTTCTTTCTTTTTTCTTACTTGGTTTAAACGAAAAGTAGTCTCGCAAGCGAAAGCTCCGGATCGATTGCAAAATATACTTATAATGCCTTAGCATGGGTTAAGTTTTTTAGAAAATGGGAAAGAGAGAGAATTAAAGAAGTTTGGGTTCAGTGGTTATTTCGCTCCATGGGTGGCATCCAACATTTAAGAGGGGTACTAAATTCTTAGTGGAAGTTGGCTTATTGTTGATTTCTAGTCAACAGTCAACAGGATGACACCCTGGATAACAAACTTCTCTGGACTAAACATGTTACGTCGAAAGCCTCTAAAGCGCTGTCGGGTTTCTGGCAGTGCAGAGGAGCTATCGACACGACATGGCGCCTGTCACCGAGAAGGTTCTTTTGCGGAGAAAATATGAAATCGACTTTCCCTGTGCCCAAGACTGGTTTCGGGCAGAATCTGAGCCAGGAAAGGAATGCAGTCGGGTTTTCGTGGACGTCTCCAAAACCAATATAGGATGTGGCGCTGGTGTTTTTCTGGAGGACGACAACGTTAGATTTAACTTTATGTTTGGAAAGCTTGCATCTGTTTTCCAAGCGGAGATTTACGCAATCCTAATGGCAGCGAACTAAATCGCGAAGAACCGGTGGAGGAAGTGAAGCATTTGCATCTGTAGCGACAGCCAAGCGGCACTTAGAGTCTTGATGAACCCTCTTACGACTTCCAATCTATTGTAGTTCAAGAATTCAAGAGATCACTGAACGCAGTCGGAAGGCTAAATTTAGTGACCCTTGTCTGGGTCTCAGGTCATGTTGGGATCACGGGAAATGAAATCGCCGATGAATTTGCCAGGCCAGGTTCAGAAGAGAGTTTTTTAGGACCCGAACCTACGTTGGTGACAGTTGGGTCTCATATGAGCAGATGCCATAAATCTCCAGGTTACAGGCAGACCAAACGAATTCTTCCCGACGTTTCTAGGAAATTATCGACCTGTCTGCTGTCCCTCAGAAGGAAAGCCTGCAGGTTGCTTACTAGCATCGTGACAGGGCATTACACTTTTGCTAGACACTTAAATGTGCTGGACATAAGTGACACAACATCTTGCGATGCTTGCTATGAAAGCGATGACTACACCGCGGAACACATTTGGATAAGTAGAAAATACATAAATGGAGCAGTCGTTGGGATTCCATAAGAGAACGGGCAATACGCGAGTTCAAAAGTATTAAAAAAAAGTTAACTATAAATACAAAACCCTACACAATATACAAAGTTCAAATATATTAAAACAGTTAGCTAAAAAACCAACACAATATTTTTTGTTTTTATAATCAGCGCGCGCTCAAGCGGTTTTTGTACCCTTAAAATGTTCGTTCATAGCGCGGGCGAAGGAAATTTAGGGAGGAAGAAAAGAGAGGTACAGAAGTATATTTTTTTAAATGTTTGTAAGTTACGAGTATAACGACCAGGAAATACAGATAACGGCAGGCGATTCCATAAGACAATTGTACGGCTTAGGGACGAATGACGATATTTTAGAGTACCTACGTCCGAAAATGGGCTTGAGGGTATACTGATGAGCATTCATAGCGAGATGGGTTTTACGGCTGAAAGTTTGAATGGGCGGAATGCTACTGGCGATTTCAATGGAGTACTGGTGGTGGAAATAGGGCGTCAATTGATTGACTGATATTAGTAGCACCAATGAGTTTTATCGCACGGTTTTCAATCCTATCTAGCAGTTGCAGAAATGTTTTAGAAGCACCTGACCGGATGTGGGCATTGTACTCCAATTTTGGGCGGATGAATGCCTTATATATTGTGGCCAGATTAGAGGGGGTAAAATATTTCTTACATCGCTTGAGGAAACTTAGACATTTCGCAGCATTTTTGGCGACATCGAATATGTGGTCATTCCAACGTAAGTTGTCACTGACAAGTGACACACATACCGAGAATGGAAAGTTTATCGGTTTCGACGAGGTAAGTGCCATTCATGGAATGGCTGGGTATTTGAATTTCGCTTTAATGACATCAGACAGCATTGAGTTTTGGCAGCATTAAATTCCACTCGGCTGATAGTTCCCTCTTGGTTATGCTGTTAATATCGGCATTTAATGAGCTTAACATACGCTGCAGTTCTCGTTATACACCCGAAGAACAGGGGCGTGAGTCTGGGAACGAATATGAAAAGCAGAGAGTACTGTCATCAACAAGGGAATATATTGGATTAGAAGTAGCAGACAAGAGATCGTTGATGAAAATTAAAAAGAGTGTCAGAGATAGAACGGAGCCCTGGGGTAAACCAGCATTTATTTTTTGAATATCAGACTTGAAACCGTGCAAGAAAACTTGAATTGAACGTTCCGAAAGGTAATTTCTAATCTGTTGAAGAAGAGAGTCGTCGAAGCCAAAAGCACGCATTTTCGACAAAAGAGCCTGTTGTCAAACCCTGTCAAATGCCTTAGAAATATCAAGTGCAAATATCTTGCTTTCGCCAGATTGATGTACGCTTTGGTTCCACTTTTCGGTGAGACATGCCACCATGCCAGTGGACCTGTTGCTACGAAAACCATATTGCCGGTCATTGAGAAGTTTTCGTGTTTCGAGATATTTCATGAGCTGACGGTTTATCAGCGTTTCCATGACCTTGGAAAGAATGGACATAAGTGCAATGGGTCTGCAGAAAGAGAGAGAAGAAGATTCGCCTTTTCTTAGGGATGTGCTGGACAAATGCTGTTTTTCATCTGCTCGGAAAGAGTCCTAGAGAGTAGGACTGATGAAAAAGCTTACGCATTGGTTTTGCCAGCGTGGAAGAACACCTCTTCAGAAGATGGGGAGATATACCATCTGGACCAGCGGATTTATGTATGTTGAGATCTTTAAGTACTCTTGCTACTACACGAGTGCGAAAGTGGATTCGTCCCAATGAAGATTCGACGCACTCAAGTGTAGGCGGGGACAAAGCATAATCTTAGAGTGTTGAGCTAGACGCGCAGTGTGCAGCAAGCAAATTGGCCTTGTCCAAAGAGCTGACAGCTGGAATGCCATTGTAAATGAGCGTGGGGATGGAGGATGAGGCAGAATTTATAACGAACGACCAAAAATTGTTACTGCCTTCGGGACATTGCAGTATTTTTCGCCTCAGGTTTTGGTCGTATTGGAATTTCATACGCTTGAGAAAGACATTGCAGTTATTTCTGGCTCGTTTAAACTTTTTTCGGTTTTCCTCTGTCGAGTTGATCTTGCAGGACTTCTCTAACCCTGACAGCCTCTGTACAGTTCGAGTCGTACCACGTCTTTTCATTTGTTTTGATACTCTTCATCCGATGCGGGATAGAGCATCTCATTCCAAAAAGACTAGTTCCGGTGACCATATCAGCAGCGGCATCTACGTCGTTATCGAGGAAACATAACGACCGGTTAAAATTCCTAAAATAGTTGTTAAGTCCGCTCCAATTGGCTTTCTCGTATTGCCATACGGTTCTTTTACGAATCCTTTCTCTAACTATGTGGTCGGTGTACGAGAAATTAGCTGATATGACACAATGGTCCAACGAACCTGGAGGAGAGAGTACATCTACGGAGTACTTATCAGGATGAGAAGTTAAAAACAAATCCAGAGTGTTGGCGGTATGACTGTCAACGTCTGATATTCGCGTGGACTCATTTACAAGCTGCGTTAAGTTGTTTTCCGCAGCGAAGATCTCAATACACTGTCCTTCGGGTGTGGGCCCCCGCCCAATTATCAAGGCTTCGCCCATCAATGGCGTTGTCTAATAAAAAGCGGGGGTAGATTATTCTATAACTGGTCTTATCGTAAACATCTTCAGATTACAGCCTCTGAATGGTTGCTACGATTTGACCAGTTACAAGTTGCCGGTCATAGGTCTTGTTGGTAGGCTTGACCACCGGTAGTCCATACCAGGACTTAAATCACGGTACCATGGGAGTCAGGAGCCCCCCGGACTTCGGTCCGGGCCTGACTTGTTAGAGATAGGCCCCCTTGTGGGAGCGTCATGGTGGCTGTGGTTTAAACCCAAATCGCGGGTACGGGTTTCCTTTTTGGTTTAGCCCATTGTAGAGTTGCAAATGAAGTACTGGGTGCTGCGACCCTAAGAGCAGCAAGAGGTTTTGGGTAGGCCTCGACTCATACCAAGGGTGGAACTTGTGCCTCCAACACAGTTCCGAATTGGTATAATTCAAAAGCGAACTATTAAATAATACAAGCGAGTGATTAGCGATGGCAAGGCGTATCCTTGCTCCCTATGGGTGTATGGGCACCTCGTAAACATTAAGTCTACATGACAGGAGGTTTACGTTAAAAATCCAGGTACGTTCTGTCCTTCGGGTGTGTGAGCTATCCGTCGTGGATTAGCCTTCAAAGTGAGGAGAGGATACCACTAAGAGATCGTGATTGGGTGTCTGACAATGGAGTCAACCAGATATCCTTCCGGGAGCGTAAGCGCTTTCTAGACGAACGCGTCATATCTAGATGGCAATCTAGATGGGACGATAGCGTAAACAGCAGAGTCTCTTACCGTTTCTTGAAGAATGTCTTATTCATGCGAGAGTGGCCTGAGCTGAGTTTTAACCTCAACTTTGGCTTTCTTCTTACTGGTCATGGTTCCTTTAATGCATTTTTGCATCAGAGGGGTCTAAGCCAGGTGGAAGGCTGCTCGTGTAGAGCTCCTTTTGAGGACTGGAATGTTCGCGGTATGATGATGTTAGAGATCTTGAAGCTTTGGGCGTAGGTTTTGAAGACGGTGTTTGTGACGTTAACAGTGTTCTAACTGACAACGCGTAAATAGCAAGGATTCAGGACTATGCGAACATAGTGTTTGCTAGGCGTCGAAATAGGTAGCTTAACCCTGGAACTTAGTGAGCAGGGCCAAAAGGCGGCCAGTTCTGGGCAATAAGGTGCCCCACTGGAAGTAACCGCAAGTTTGCGAAGCTCGACCGGAGGCTATATTCTGGTACCACGGGAGGTCAGGAGCCTCCGGAACTTAGTTCCGGCCTGACCTAAGAGTTGGCCCCCTTGTGGGAGTATCGTGGTGGCTGTGGGTTATACCCAAAATCGCGGGGAGAGTAGGCCAAGTGGTGTTTGGACATCATGTGGCTGAGTATATGTTGTAGCGTGCTATGACCTGTGCTCAGCTATTTGCTGGCCGTAGCGCTAATTGGTTTGTTCGATGTGGAGTTGCATTGCAACCGGGTGCCATGACCCACAGAATGGCAGAGGTTTTAGATACGCCTCAACCCTATACCAAGGGAGAAGATCGTGCCTTACACACGACATCTAGTAGGTACTGGAGGTAGTATTTATACTATCCGAAAGGCATTGATTGACGCATTATTTTAATCCTGTTATAAGCGTAAGCGCTCCGTGGGATAAGGCCTTCACGGCAGGTGTCCACGTAAAACACAAGAGACGTTCTGTCCTTCGGGTGTTGCCTGTCCAGAATGCCGAAGCCAACCTGAATTATGTATATTGAAATCGCCAGCACTCACGATTTCAGTATGAGGATACAGGGATACAATTCTTTGAATGGAGTCAGACAACGCATCAAACTCGTGAAAGGTCGAGCTGCTGTCCAGTTTGGGGCTTCTGTAAATAAAGCAGTAGTGGATAATTTGCTTACGGAGATGGAATTTTAACCACAGGAAATTGAATTCCGGATTGGAACAGGGTGGAATTTGGTAAGCTAGATCACTACGCACGTAAATGGCGAGACCGCGATGGGGAAGAAAAGCGGCATTAGTTTGTAGCCAGGTAGCTTCAGATCAGAGTGATCTGAGAGGTATTGGCAAGGATCTATTTGTGTTTCATTAACAGCAGTGGACGATCTACAAATCGTCTTCATCGACATTTAATTGAAAGGAACTGCGTACGGGTTACTCCTACATTGTTCACATGCGTAGAAGTTTGCTCATGTGGTACAGAAATCGGTATATGTATGTTATATGTATAATCTAGCATACATGAGAGCATACACTTATCGGTCTTAATCAGCTTGGACAAAGCTTGGACTACGTTGTTTGCCAACAATATAGGCAACTGCGTAAAGCCTTCTTTGAAAGCCTTTCTCTTAATCAAGTGGGCTCGTGGTGATTGATGACAGTTGCTAAATTTATAAAAGTTTTCAGAATTCGCGATATCCTAGGATTGAACTAAGAATAATATCCTTATTTGTGAATATCAAGTTGGCTGGGGTCCCTTTCTTTTCTCTTGAGCGCACCACCTAAGTCGAGGTCTTCCTTAACCGCGTTGTCCATCCAATGTTGAATAGAAGATTCTCCGGATGTGAGCGAGGTATAGCCAGTAAGGCTTTCTTTGTTGTTCGCAAAAGAAACTGTAGGCTCTATGCTCCTACATAAATGAGCGCTAGAAAATACAGCAATATGTCTGTGAAGACTATGACTTCAACGTCAAAGTCACCGCTTAACCTAAATCTTAAAAAACTAACCCTGACAACTTTGGATAGCAATTTTTGATGCATTCTGCACTCACACATCGAGCATCGCAGGCACATAAGGTGCTTATCAAAAGGCAATACGATGCCAATAAGCAGTCTGAAGTTTTTTCAAGGGCCAACAGAAAATACCCAGATTATTTAGAGACTTTGGAGATCACCACCATCCAGTCATGCGGTCTGCAGTTATGCTTACAAGAAGCACAACAGTCAGTGGAAATTCTACCGGAAGATGCATGCAATCCTAAGGCTGGTTTGGGTCTTGAAGAACTCTCCTGTGTGCTTTGCCTACCAAGTTCATCGAGCCGACTTCTTACGATCCTATAGAAAACTTACAAATAAACAAGACTTATCGAATCCCGCCTTCTCACTGTGCTTAGAAAGCCTTTTATTCTCGGACTAGCTAGAATATGGGAAGTGGGTTCAGCAAAGCCTTCATTTCAGTTTGTATGTCACTACAGACGCATATATTTAGTACGCTTTTCCTCCCAATACAGGATTGTGCATATATGTTAACACCGAAAACATTTATTCAGCATAATACTTCAGAACACACTCCAACGAGATGACCCATGGCATGAACTGTTCACATGCACCTATTCCCACGAAAGTTGAGTGCACCCGCACACGCCAGACATAATTCCAAGAAATCAACCCGAAAGCCACCAAGCCAACCCGTCAGCAATTTCACCTATGCAATCGAAGGTATAAATAATTGTATTAGATTTAAGTAGCTTCAGTTTGTGATTACCGATCCTAATAAACGGGACAATCGTCCCCTAAAAAGAAAAACTTTTGTTTTTTTAACTTCCCCTACGTGTCCGTGCGTATCTTATATCGCCTTAAAAGGCAAACGGGCTCCTCCTAACGAGAATTCAAATCTAACATTGGTTTTGATCATACATCAGCTTAACTATGAGATATGGTCAGAGGAAAGCATGCCTGAAGCATACAATTTGAGTATTGTTTGTCACATCCAAAAGAAAGGAGACCTGTTTGACTTCGTCGACTATATAAGAACAAGACCGCTAAACATCGCCTATAAGATCACACTACGGCAGATCTGCCAAAAGGCCCTGGAATTTCAGATCAACACTCGCCATCTGCTTGACTTCAGAGCAACATTTGACAGATTGCATTGGACGAGCTATACAACGCTTTGTCAAACCTTGCCAAAATCGTCAGGTTGTAAAAGATGACTCTCATCTCCATCGAGGTCGGTATGAATAAGCGAGTTAAGCGAGACCTTCAATCTCAAGATAGGTCTTAGATAAGGCGACGTGATGTTATGTCAAGAGTCACTATGTTTTTTTTTAAGTTCGCACAATTACTTGCGGATTACATTGGCGAACCATCAATGAAGCTTTATTGGATAAAGATTTTACAATTCGGCAATTATACAATAGTTTTGAAATAGTTAAGGACTTCGTCTACCTTGGCTCCGGTGTTACAAGTAGGAATGAAACCAGGATGCAATTGAAACCAAAATTGATTTATACAAGATCCTAATCATCCCTGTCTTGCTCTACGGCGCAGAGGTCATAGGGCATTGTCAAAAAGTATATGAAGTAGCACTTGGCCGTTTCGAGAGCAAGATACCACAAACTGTATGTACAGCGACGTTAATCTACAATATGTAGTTAGGATTCAATATCTGGGTCATGTCGAGTTAATGGATACCGCAGCTTGATTTCAACCCCGAGGGATGACGAAACGGAGGACTGCCGCGTTACGAGAGATCGTGTTAGCACGAGAGATTTGTTGGTTGAGGCACAGGTTCACTCCGGTATCTAGGTAAAGTACGAGTAAATAAGCGAGAAGGATTATGCGCGGAGCATTTTCATCGATATGAATCTCTGTTCTAAAGCGCAGGCAGCCCTAGACGTGATCAATGATTGGTGCACTACAAATGGGCTTTTAGTCAATCCTCTCAAAACTGACGTTGTTCTTTTTACGGAGAAGAAGGAAGCTGACTGTTCTGACTGATCTAGTACTTCAAGGCATCAATATCCGTTTCTCCAGCGAAGCTAGGTATTAGGGTGTCATCCTTCATAACAAATTTCTTTGGACTAAGCATGTTACGTCGAAAACGTCCAAAGCGATGTCCGCCCTTTGGCAGTGTGCATGTGCTTTTCGGCAAGACATGGCGTTTGTCACCGAGAAGAGTCCTTTGGATCTACACGGCTATGATAAGGCCAATTGTCTGGTGGAGTAATCATTCACGAAAATACGTCACCAGAATCAAAAGAACGATCTGTAGAAGCACTAATTAATCTCTCTCCCCTGAACATTCATGACCTGCGCTCTGAAAGCCATCTTCCGTTTAAAGAGAAGTGGTGTTTGGAACAACAAGCACTAGAGTTTTGATGACCTTGCGCGCCCATTGTCTTTTGGCTCCGGTCTTATGGCCATGCCGTCTGATGCAACAACACCAGAGCTACTGTTGCGGAAAAATACGAAATTGACTTTTATTGATCCAGTGAATGATTTGGGCCAGAATCAGAGCCGGTTCTTCACGGATAACTATATTGCGAAGAATCGGTGGAGTAGCATTTGTACCTGTAACGATAGTCAAACTGCGCTTTAAACTATACAGAACCCTCTTCCAATTCAATTTTGGGAATGCAAGACTTCAATAAATTCTGAATTCAATGGGTCTTGTTTGGATCACAGGTCATTATAGGATCATGGGAAATGAGATCACCGATGAACTTGCTAGCTCAGAGCTGAGTTTTTCAGTGCTTTAACTTCCACTAGGACCGCCTGCATCCTCTGTTTGAGCTTCCGTTGACAGTTGGGCTTCATATGAGCATAATTGTAGATGGCATAACTCTCCAGATTGCCGGCAGAGCAAACGAGGTCAGCGGCTTTCCTGCTGTCTAAGTTATGATGTTACAGCGACGCTCAACAACTGTGAGTGTCCGGCTTACGTTCGCTTCAGGCTACAGGTACTTGTCGCTCATGTGGTAGTTGCTAGTAATGGTGGCACTTTATCACTGACCCTCTGCGAAATTCAGTAAAAGCAATATATATAGAAGGAGTAGGTACAATGTACTAGTGCTTTGCCTGAGTGCTCTCTTCTGACACAAAAAGAGTGCGCCCTCTTTCTGAGAGTGAAACATTTTAGGCAGGATGGCTACCACGACGAGGTAAAATAATCAGAATTGAAGCATAATCACATTTGCGCAATTGGGCAGATTGACGCCGCTCAGTGCTTACCCTAATCGTACAACACCCAACCACCTTAGGGTGGTGGTAAAGGAGTTAAAGGTAATTTTGAAATCTGTACGATATCGCCAAAGTATGAACTTTTAAGCATACACACATATGTAGGTGTATTGTAGTTTTGCGTTTCATCTGCGAGCCTTCAAAGGGCTTGCGAAAAAATTGGGAGAGCGGGATAATCTCCTTAACAACGTTAGCTTGTGAATCTCTTTTCCAGATACAGCTTATGCCACCAATGATTCCTAGCGAGCAATACCAATACCACTCTTGACTTATTACCTCCATTTCTTAGAAATCTCTTTCATCCTCCGCCATAGGGTATACAACGAAAATCCACAGAAAGAAAGTGCCCAATCGCCCATTGATATGCAGCAAATGATTCGGCTCAGCGATTTTAAAAACTCCCTTTTGCAGTCGTTGTCAAGCCATTCAAGAAATTCTCTCATTTTCTCATTATTCCATCCTACAGCTACCATCCATCCGTTCATTCTGATCTCGATTCCGAATTACTCACAATCCTCATTCATTCGAAAATGCTCCCACGCAAACACATTCATCAGAGCTCCACTCCAGCCAAATCCTACATTCTCGATACAAATGTCACGTAGCAAGATATAACGGTAACGGTACCAACAACACCGTCAAAAACAACAAAACTCTAAATTACAGGTAATTTACCAATGAGATTTTTCCCATTCAATGACGTCAAAGCGGCGACGAGGACGATAATAACGAACGGTGCGCACCATAAAACGCAAGACACAAATTTTGTTGTTGGCCCCTCTTTTCGCTGATTTCTTAACCGAATCTCCATAGCTTGCAACACATCTCACTGACAGCTATTCGCTCAGAGGAAACAGTCCAACCACTTTCTGCAATCATTTGCCATCCACCATCCATTTCATCCACACCTCGGTCGCATAAAGCAGAGGAAAAAGGAGAACACTCGTGGCAGACAGATCGACGGATTCGTGTTTAGTGAGTTCTCTTCGCGTAGTTTTTTTTTTTTTTTTTATTCATTCCTTCCTTCTGTTGTTTTTTATCTTCTTCCCGTGCTTTGCTGCTAGTTTTTGAATCAATCACTTTGCTCACTCGCTCAGTTCGCTTAGATTTGACAAGGAAACGAGAAGTGACAGAACGACGAACAGAACAAAAAAGAAGAAAAAAAAATAGCGAAAAACGAATTCCAATCAGAGATAATAATTCATAAATTTTCCTCCTGTTTCGTGTTGACTACTACAATAGATTTATCGTGTTATCCCCTTTCGAGTTAATTGAAAATTGAAAAATTCAAATCGAGAAAAGAAAAAGTAAAAAAATAAAAAAATGAATCGGAACCGCAAGATGGGACTGGAGAAAAGGCCAAAATCAGCAGTAACAATTCAGCACAGCAGCGCCCGAGTGTTTTGCGGAATTGATTATTCGAACAAATAGTTTTGCGAAGGGCAGGCAGGCAGGCAGGCGTAAGTTGAGAAGCGAGTTTTTAGTGAAATAAAAATCAAAACCAAAGTGTAAGACGAGAAAAAAAAAAAAGGGAAGAACAATTCGAAAACACGTCAAAAGCAGGTGAAGAACATTTTGAGGGTTCAATACGAACACGAAAGTGGTGCCCTAGTGAAAAGTTTTTCAAAATTTTTTTTTCTTATTTTTGAAATTTTCTATCCCAGATTCTGCTGTCAGTGGCTTTGGTCAAGTCAAGTGTTTTCTGTGTTTTTTTTTTTTTTCTTTCGCCAACTAGAATCGAATCGAGCGAGCGAGCGAGCGAGAATCGCAGTCGACGCACACGAACGACGGAGCAGAGAAAAAAACCACATAAACATCAGCTCTAGCAGTACGCTTGAGACTCCAAAGAAATAGCAACACACAAAAAAAAAAAAAAACCAAACCAAAAAGTAGGTGGAGAGGAGGTGGCATCCAGCCGTTCTGATACTACCAAGTTAAACAGCTCACCTTGCTGTCTTTTCAAGTTTTTTTTTTCTTGTCTTTTTTGTTTTGTCATTCGTTGTATTCATTTTGTTGTTTTTATTTTTTCGGTGTGCGTTGTATCTCTAATTGGAAAGTGAAAAGAGAAAATTCTCCCCGTCCGTTCGTCTAGTGAGAGTCTTCTTCGTCTTTATCATCATAATCATCGTCGTCGCCGTCGTCGTTGTTGTTCGGTTCGGTGTTCGTTGGTAGACGTCGTAGTGACACAGATCATTAAATTTTCAAAAAAAAAAAAAAAAAAAATTAAAAGAGGAAAATTAATAATAATAATAATAATTTTCCGTGCAAACACCAGTGAGTGAGAAAAGAAGATAAAAACACCAAAAAAGGAGGCGCTGAAGTAAAAGTTATTACTCTTTTGTTATTTTTTTTTTCCTTCCTCCGAACCATTGGTTCACTCGTGGTTACTTGCTATCCGTATAGTCGCGAGCCGTTTTCGTTCTCGTTTTCGTTGTCGTCGTTGTCGTCATCACCGTCATCATTGTGGTCGTGTAGTCGTTTTCTTCCCTGTCATCCCCTTCTATTCGGGGCCACAAATAAGAAAAAACAAGGTCTCCCTTCTGATTCCGATTCTGATTCTGAGAGCTCCACTGTGATGGCGTTTATGTCCCCTCTGGCTGTGTGATATAGAAATTGAAAAAACAAACCAAACAAACAAACGAATTACGAAGAAAAAGGAACAAAAAAAAATCAGTCCATTCGTACTTTGGCGAATTTCAAACCTACCAGCCCTACATGTCCCTAGACCACCACCACCACTCTGTCGCTTTTGTTTTGTATTCACCATCGCCAATGCAGCCTGCCGGAGAACATTGTTTGTATCCTTTGCGGCTACCTTGAGAGTAGACGCGCCTCACATTCGCTACCATCACAACTCGCAAGAACGAACGATTCCTGTAGAATCACATCCCAGACTCAACTGGATCATCATCATCAGCAGCAGTAACATCCAGTATCCATCCAGGGAGATAGAGGCGAATTCGAAACCAAAACGAAAAACCAACCACACGATTGACACCCAACCATCATGGCTATGAACTACAAGGTCCCGTCGACTTCGAAAATCTCCGTGGACAAGTTACTGAGAGTTGGATACTATGAGCTAGAAAAGACAATTGGCAAAGGGAATTTTGCTGTAGTTAAATTAGCTTCGAATATTGTTACCAAGACGAAGGTGAGTTGTTTGTGCGTTCTTTATTTTTTTCTTTTTGTCCGTTTTCCTTCTTTTTTTTTTCACTGCATGATCTTGTTACTCCCTTTTATGTATTCTCTCGTCGTTGTTATTGTTTCTTGTCCAACTTGTGGATGGAGCCGAGCTCTGGGAGCATATCATTATTTAAGTTTATATCCCCCCTCGTCCGGTGTAGTACCGGCGCAGCACTTTTGGTGGTGATTTTAATTTCTTTGGCCGGTAATCGAGTGCTGATGAACGATGGTTTGTCCTTCAGAGTTTCAGTGGGAATGGGCAACGTCCATCGACGTACGTACAAGGTATCACAGTGTAGGTTGTGGAGAATTTGAGATACTCGTATTTTATTTACTCAGGAGAGTTGCATGGGATACACCGCTTTTATGTTAAGAAAACCATTATCAGTGGATCTGGCAACCGGCGGCGTTTTTTGCGCTCGAAATGGATATTTGTGTTTTTGAAACAGAAGGAGCTAGCAATTGGGAATAAAATATTGTAGTTAACGCAGCGGTCTAATTGTCTATGATCATAACCAGCTCTTAGGGACTAAATTACAATCTTGATTGAAGAAAGTCAGTCAAAGTGCACTCTGGTATTTTTCCCGTTTCATAGAAATTCCAGTACTGAGAAATTCCGAAATGGCAAAAAGAACGAAATTCCTTCTCTAGAAGAAGAAAATTATGGAAAAGCAACAACCTGATAGGTCTTTAGTTTCAATATCGCTTTCGAAATTTCTTATTAGCCCTTTGCTGTCGATAAGCAAGGGTGAGCCAACAGCTAATGTGGAAGTTTTCATTAAATTTAACACATATGTATGTAGAATTTTATTGATTAATAAACTTCGGTCTATGGAATGGAATGGAATGGAACACAACATCCTTCATGTGACCACCAAGGCTTCTGTTGCAAGCGACCATCCGAAAGTCAAAATTATCAATGACTTTTTGAAGAATAAGTGGGTGAATGGCCGCAATTTTTGGTTTTTGGCATAGATCTTACTCTTAAATAGCTCCACAGGAAGAAGTCTAAAGGTGTCAAATCGCATGAACTTGGAGGCTAAATCAACTTGGAGGCCAATCTCCTCTAACCGAAATAATGCGATCTTCAAATTTCGTATGCAATAAATTGATTGATTGATGGCTTGTGTGGGCGTTAGCACCATCATGTTGAAACCAGAGATCGTCCAGACCCAATTCATTCAGTTTTGAGAAAAAAAAAGTGCCATAAGTGAGGCCCTATTGTTGACTTCGGCGACGAATTGAGGTGCCTGGCTGGTTTTGAACACTTTCGCTCACAGTGGTTATGTTTTGGGGTGTACGTGAACGAATTCCGGACTCACTGGAGCGATTATGTTGACGGAAAAATTCACGAATTTTACGAAATGTTACTTTGACAGGTCGCCCACTTTCTAAATAAGATTGAATAAGAAAAATGCGTTGTTGCGTGGTAAACGACTGCATGACTAAAATTACCAAAGATTGTATGACATTGACAGCCAACATGAACACCATCTGTTGGCTCATTGTTTAGTTCAATAGTTTGCAGCTTAAAGTTTCCAAAGTAAATGTATAGCATCTAAGAAGAACTTCATTGGGAATCGCCATGTCTCAACAGAATGCTTATGGCCATATCATTGCCATGTAATGAGTCGTGTTTTGTTTGAAAGCGTGTTGTCTTTTCAGCATTGTTTGAAAATATACATTCTTACACCAGACGAATGCTTCCCTACCATGCAAACTTATTATGAAAATCGATATTTAATTCGTGAAACGATAAAAGTCCTAGTACTCGACCAACTGAGCTCGCTGTTCGCCGGTTTGTGGATTAATTTCGCGTCAAATACACTCTACGTGATACAAAGCGAAGAACGCGTCAACAAGCTTCTCCAGTTAGTCCGGTCTTTAACTAACTGCCGCTAGTTGCACACTCTAAGTTGGTTGAGGTCTCGTTCTATTTGTGCACGTCATCTAAGGTGAGGTCTGCTTCTGCTACGTTGTCCCTCCGGTTTAAATTCGATGGCCGGAATGTTGGTGTCCATTCGCTCTACATGTCCTAGGCATCTCAGGCGAGTGATGCAAACATTTTCAGGGTACCTTGACCCCTTGAGCGCTCGTTACATTATAAAAAAAGCGCAGTTTTCTGATTTCGCTGTACAGCTCGTAGTTAGTCGTTGAAAGTCCGTAAACTCGAACGCGACCGAATATTTTTCGAATGATAGAGTCTAGGCATCAGCGCCATTAAGTAGGACAGGATGGTTAAGGTCTTATATAGATGCTCCCTATGTAATTTTTCTTACTACTCAATTACCTTCTTAGCTAAAAGAAACAGCGACTGCCAAGAGTGATTCTTCGAGCAGAATTTATAACAGGGTCAAGGTACACAAAGTCCCTTACCACCTCGATATTATAGCTGTCGTTTGTGATGTTCTGTCTAATTTTTCGATGTTTTGTGTCCCGTCTTGTTGAATGAATGAATGAATGAATGGTGGGTATCGATTTGGGCTTTTTGAGTTTTTTCCAGGATCTGCTGGAGTGTGAAGATTTGGTCAATTGTGGACTTGCCTGGTCTGCAACCAAGACGATAGGGACCAATCAGATATATATATATCACTTACTATGATACGTAAGATATGGTATACGATGTTGAGGAGACTTATAACTTCCGTAGTTGGCGCACTTGAAAGGGTCTCCTTTGTGGATCGTTGCTGAATTTCAATTCACCAGACATACTTCCTTCTGATCAGATTGGAGAAATAAGTTGGTGTATGTTATCCACAAAGTCATTTCCAGTAGCTTTGAATACCTCGATCCGTAAGCTGTCAGCTCCAGTTGCGTTGTTGGTTTTCAGTTCAGATATTAATATCGCTACTTCAGTTTGGCCAGTTCGATGATCATTTAGGGCTACGTTGTTTTGCCTGACGGCGCGATGGTGGGCTTTTCCGCCGTTATGAAGTTTGGAGAAAAATTGTTCCATATTCTCAGCACCGGCTGTGACTACTACACGGTTTCCTTCTTCATATCAACAGGCTTCTGTGCGGGTCTTCTTGCCATGATACGTTCTTTTTACCTGTTAATAAAACTTCCGTACGTTATTCCTGAAGTATGGTACAACCGCTCAATATGTTCGATCGCGCGCCTCTTTCTACTTCTTCTGGAAAAGCCGATGTTCTGCCAGTCTCTTCTGCTAGTAGAGCTCACAAGCAGCTCTCGTACTTCGTTGTAGCGTTGCTTTGTACGCTTCTTGTTTAGCTATGTGCTTGACGGCATTCTTCATCAAACAACGGGTTTCTGGTGGTGGTCGGCTGTCGTTGCCCTTAGTCTTTGGTAATTGATGCTGGCGACATAAGTATTGTTCAGGAATGTCGGAATACGCGTTCGGCGAAGATTCTGGCGGTCTCTTGCGATTGCAGTTTTTCTACATTATATCTTGTCACAGTAATTCTTCTTTATTGTGGTTGCAACAAGTTGGTGATCCGAGTCGATGTTGGCTGTCCGGAACGTTCAGACCTTCAGAATACTGAAGGCACACCTTACGTCTATCACAAAATGATCAATTTGATTTAGCGTTTGTTGATCCAGAGACCGCCATGTCACCTTATGTTTCGTCCCGCCGCAGACTCAATAAGTCTAAGTCCGTTACCAGACGTGGTGTGTACTGTATGCTTACCAACTGTCCTACCAAAGACGCCCGCTTCCCTAGTACGATTTTAGCGTCATACGTCCGACATTGTCAGACAGCTCCTAGAAAAATTCTTCGGTGGCGTCGCCCTTGTCTTCCGTAGAGTCATGAGTGCATATTAAACTTATGTTAGCCAATTTAGCCTTGATACGGATTGTAATAAAGTGCTCGTTTACTTGGCGGAAGCTCAAAACGTCTTGCCTAAGTCTGACGCAAATGGCAAATTCACATCCGAATAAGCGCTCTTTCTTTTACCTATAGCAATCAGCATAGCATATGTACTCGTATATCACCGTTTTTCATCCTCCTTACGTCCGGCGCATCCCACCACACTTTCTAGATGGCGGTGATATCTGCGTGGTAACAGTCAAGGAGCGCTACTTATTGTTCCGAACATTCCACGTGCAAATCTGAATTTCGTTGACTTTTAAACGTCCGCAAGGCTCGTTAACAGTGAGTCCTAGTCCATTATTTGGTTCGTTACATCTTTTCAATCTCCTTCGTATAGGGTTGTGAGCCCTATGACGGCGTAGGCCAGTATAATGTCACTGAACGGCCGTGCCCTTGTCATTTTACCCTGCATTAGTAAGGGTTTACTCAGGTATCCACCACTGGGAGGTAGGGCAAGCACTTCACTACGAACTTGGTTGTTGCGCTGCTGGCCCAATCCAAGTTATAGGACACTCAGCAGTTTCCCGATCAATCGCTTCGCCCCTCCACCATGTATTATAGAAAACTTTGCGAAAAGATCTTGGCTTACATCCATAAAGGACCCAGCTAACCCAGCAAGATCTAAAGCTAACAGACCATGGTTTGGGACCTGAGTTTGTGGATTGAGGCCTTGTTTTCGTTTATATATGGCCTTGCAATGAATGACATAAATGCATTCCCTTATACAAGAGTTTGTTTTGACCGGCTGTAGTAGTCTGATGATGAAATCTGAAATCATTACAGCTACGGAATTGGTACGTATCTTATTGCATCTCTGCTATCTTGTGCAGCGCTCTGCTTCAATTTGCTATCAGTGTGTTGAGTTCCAATCGTGTGAGTATACTGCATCCTAATTGCTTTATTCTGAAGTTTTTGAAGTCTTTCTATCTGAGTGAGGGTGCAGCATGTGTATAAAACAGTCGAGCAATATTCAAAATGAGTTTAAATAATAGTATTGTACAATATGCGTTCCAAAGTAACCGGGACTTTTTAAAAATAAGAACAACAAAGATTATTTTATTCAAAATAGTCCACTTCCGACTCAAATCAGCAATTTGCACGGTCCAAAAGCATGTCGAATGAGTGTTTTAGATCGTCGACTGGATTGTCCTTCAGAATGTTGGTATAAGCCTTTTGGTTGGATTCTACAACCACAAGACGTTGTCCTTTCATCTGAAATGCATTTTTTCGAAAATGGTGCCACATCAGACGAATACGGTGAGTGGTTGGCAGTTAAAATGCTATTTTTAGCCAAAAAAATCGGTCACAAGAGTTGACCGATGAGATGGCGCATTATCGTGCAACAAACGCCAACTTCCTTTTGCGTGATATTCTGGTCGAATACGTTGCACCAAACGCTTTAAAACACCAAGATATAATTGTTCATTAACTGCTTGGCCCGATGGAACGGACTTTTTGTAGACAATGCTATTGGAATCGTAAAAGCAAATCAACAGTGTTTTCACATTTGACTTCTCCAAACAAGATTTTTTGCGTTTTGGCTCGTCTGGCACCTTTTGGCGCTTGGTTTCTGGATCATATTGAAAACCCTACGTTTCATCACCAGTTACAGTTTTTTAAAGGAAATTTTTGGTCTTTTTTGCCTTCTTGATGACGTCTTTCGAATGTTAAATTCTGAGCAATTTTTGGTCGACGCTCATTTTTGTACCGATGAAACAAATATATGTACTGTCATTTCAGACGCAATAACTTCAGTTCTGTTCGTCCAAATATCATGAAATTTTGACAGTACATCAGTGAAGGATCTATCTTTCCGACGCATATAATTGTCAATAGATGGTATCACTAGAAATACATATTTTTAAAAAGCCCTGTTTATTTTAGAAGCGGAGTGTGGTCTTTACATTTGTAGCTCGCGTTTAAGTCAATGGCCAACGTTACCGTACAATGATCAGGGATTATGTCTTTGAAAATATGAAAGTATGTGGTTCCACTAGAATGGCGCTATGTGCTATGCTGCTCATTAAACCAATGACTTACTGCGGACTAAATTCAACAACAACACTATACCGTGAAATGAACCAGTGAATTAACCACCGAAATCGCGCGATTTGTCAAAAAGTGCCGATGAAGCCATATGCCTGAGGTATTCAAAACATAATCTCATAACCATTCTTCATAATGGATAAGGATTGTTGATTTAAACTTAATTCCGGTCGTTATTGCTTCAAAAAGAAACCTGTAACTTCTAGCAGAGTACCTTTTATTTATTTTGAATCTTTCAGACACCCAAGATTTAGGCAGGGGTTCTGAAACGTGTTTGTGAAAACCTAAATACGTTTGATGCACATCAAGCGAAGTAAAAAGTGTTGTAAATAAAGAAAGCTCCACTAGGTACAATATTCAGATTCGAAGAACCAAGAGGAAATCGTAACACATGTTCGAAACCCACAATAATATACGTAGCCGGAAAATTCTCTTTAAAAATTGCCATATTTCCGGGTCATTCGAATTTCGTTAGAAAATCGTCCTCAAGGCAGGGCTATAAGACCTTCCAAGAAAGATTGCAGATGGAAAAGCAAATATTTCTAGAAGGCACACAAAGAGGATCATCAACTCTTCCAAGCGGTGATGTAGTATTTGAGGCCGGTACACCCTTAATAGTGCAAGAAAAATTATCCTGATTAGCCCTCTCCTCTTTTCCTTTTAAAACGAAAAATACATGTAATAATGGATCCACGTTTCTTATTCTGTGAAGACTCGAGGCTAAAACTGCGGATTTCGTTAAAAACAGCTCGAAACAGCCGTAGCCAGTTGTTGTCCACTGTGAGGAAACGCGTCACCTAACTTGCGATTTCTTCAGTTCTCATATTATATATATTTATTCTAGCTCTTTTTTTCCGCCTGATGAGCATTCATAGCAAGATGGGTGTTACGGTTCGAAAGGGCGGAATGCTACTGGCGCAGTAATTAGCAATTTAATGAGCTTAGCATACGCTGATATTCTCGTTCTACAGCCGAAGGGCAGGGACGTCAGTTCGGGAACGAATATAAAAAGCAGAGAGTACTGTTGTCAGCAAAGCAATAGATCATTGGTGAAAATTGAAAATTGTGTCGGAGACAGACGGGAGCCCTGGGGCACACCAGTATTTATTTTGTGAAAATCAAAGGATTTAGGTACCCTTAAAATGCTTGCACACAGCGCGAGCGAAGGAAAATCAGGGAGGATAGAAAGAGAGGTACCGGTGAACGTTGGTTTTAAATGTTTGAAGGTTATAAAGACTAGGAAATAAAGAGCTAGGCAGGGCATTCCATAAGCGAGATGTATGGCTTAGGAACAAATCACGATATTTTAGAGTACGTCCGAAAGTGGGCTTGAGGGTACACTGATGAGCATTCGTAGCGAAGCGGGTGTTACGGTTAAAAGTTTGAATGAGCGGAATGCTACCGGCGATTTCTACGGAGCACTGTTGGTGGAAATAGCGATAAAGTCGAGTGAGACACGAGACATTACATCGGTGTTCGAGGGTGTAAATTGATTGACTGATATAATGTAGTATCACATATGAGTTTTATCACACGTTTTTGGGTCCCATCTCGCAAGTGCAAAGAGGTCTTAGAACCACCTGACCAGATGTTGGCATTGTACTGCAATTTTGGGCGAATGAATGCCTTATACTCGTATATTGTGGCCAGATTAGAGGGGGTAAAATATTTTTTGCATCGCTTGAGGAAACCTAGACATTTCGCAGCGTTTTTGACGACACCGAATATGTGATCGTTCCAACGTAAGTTTTTATTGCAAGTGCCATTCATGGATAACGGCTGGGTGTTTAAATTTCGCTTTAACGTCAGCAGACAGCATTGTGTTTTGGAAGCTTTAAATTCTACTCTGTTAGTGGTTCCCCACTAACCAGTAGTTATGCTGGCAATATCAGAATTTAATGAGCTTAACATACGCTGTCGTTCCCGTTCTACAGACGAAGAGCAGGGACGTGAGTCCGGGAACGAATGTGAAGAGCAATGAGTGCTATCATCAGCAAAGGAATATATTGGACTAGAAGTAGCAGACAAGAGATCGTTGATGAATATTAAAAAGAGTGTCGAAGACAGAACTGAGCCCTGGGGTGACACTAGCATTTATTTTCTGAATATCAGACTTGAAACCATCCAAGACAACTTGAATTTAACGTTTCGAAAGGTAATTTCTAATCCATTGAAGAAGAGAGTCGTCGATCCCACGCATTTTCGACAAAAGAGCCTGATGCCAAACTCTGTGAAATGGGTTAGAAATAAAAGGGACGTAAGTGCAATGTGTCTGTAGGAAGTGAGGGAAGCAGATTCACCTTTTTTAGGGACGGGTTGGATAAATGCTGTTTTCCATCTGCTCGGAAAGAGTCCTAAAGAGTAGGATTGATGAAAACATGATTTTGCCAGCAAGGAAGAACATCCTTTCAGAAGAAGGGGAGATATACAATCTGGACCAACAGATTTGTGTGTATTAATATCTTTAAGTACTCTTGCTACTACACGAGTGCGAAAGTAGCGTCCCATTGAAGATTTAACGCACTCAAATGTAAGCGGGGATAAAGCACAATCTGGAGGTGTTGAGCTGGCCGCAAAGTACGCAGCATCGGCATTGTCTAAAGAGCTAACAGCTGTTGGGGTGGAGGATGAGGCAGAATTTCTAATATTTTTGATGAACGACCAACTGTTTGTACTGCCTTTGGGACATTATAGTATTTTTTGCCTTGTAGGACCCAAAAAACATTCGGCAAATCTTGACAGCCTCTTTACAGATCGAATCGGATCACGTCTTTTCTTTTGTTTTGATACTCTTCATCCGATGCGGGATAGAGCATCTCATTCCAAAAAGAATAGTTTCTGTGACCATATCAGCACCGGCATCCACAGAAGAAATTTAACGTTGTTCAAATGTCCGCCGCTGTTTTGCTTGGTGGCACGTATTCGGAAGGTCCAATTTTCGATGACTTTGCCGCATAAATCTGTCTCAATTTCCTGGATGACATTCGTCATGTTGACTTTGAGTGCATCAATTATTTGCGGTTTATTCGCAATTTAAGATAGCCCCAAAGGAAGAAGTCTAAAGGCGTTAAATCACACAATCGCGCGAGGTAACTAAGTATGCCCTCAACTCGCTCGTGCAGAATGTCACTCATGGCATGCGCTGTGTGGCATATAGCGCCGTCCGCCATTTTAGAAAACAAGAAGTTGATTATTATCGATCAGCAGGGCTCGCCGTTGACAGTTATGGCAATGCCTGTTTTGTTTTGGAAAAACGAACGCACCAAACGGTGACTCTCGGAATGTGGGTGGATTGGTATCGTCCCAAAAATAGGCCTCGTTGCTAGAGATATTTTTTTTTGGCGAAATTTGGGTCAATTTTGATAATTTACAGATGTTGTTCAACACTATACACTACTGAACAATTCACAACAAATTTGACAGATGTTGCTTTAACAACATGGCCGCTATAACCTAACAATATTCCAGGGTCCCTATTGAAAGACCCATATGTCACGTGTCAAAGATCAGTTAACATAGAATGGATGCGTTCAACACTTCGTTTACAATTGTGTACAATAAAGCAATGCCAGATCACTTGTTGCAAGGGAGTCAAAAAAAGTAAAGAATCAAATCAAAGAGTAAAGAATTAAAACTTACGCTCTAGTTAGTCAACAATTCTTAACTCGCAATAATTAATTCTGGATATTAATTGTTAAGAATTAAAATTAACATCGGCAACCTCCGAACTTCAACGGTTTGAGTCAATACCCTTGCGCACCTAAGATTCCCCTTATAATATATGTATTTCATAACGTTAGCGACTTTGTGAAGATAAAGGATGCGTCAGATCCATCAGTTGAGAATTTCCGTACGGAAAGGTTAAAGACCGTTGTTCCTTAAGCATTGTAGTTACGACGAAGACCATTTCATAATATCTATATACGTGTATATAAATTCTTTGCATTATTACGTTTTGATTTTTAAACACAGAGTGAGGTAAAAAATTTGGCGAAAATACTGTTCGAACGTAAGTTCGATCGGCTATCCTCTGACGCCACGCCGATCGTTGTTTTTGGAAAAAGTTTGCATTTCACACTTTATTGATGGCAGGTCAGATACAGGTTCTCTAAGAATGTGGCGTGTTAAATTTTGTTGGGCAAATATCCACTTTACATTCTGAAATCAGACAGACTTTGTCCTTTGGTAATTCATTTTGTGAATTGAATTTGAAGCACGCTAATGTACTCTACTCTTACGCTTTTATGTTGTTTTCCCTTATCAGGTTGCAGAAAAAATGTTGCCATCAAAACAGTGTTGTTGAGACAAAAAAAAAAAATTATAGAGTATTCCTATACGTATGTATGTTATTGATATTCGTACTTGTACTCGTACAAGTAATTTTTTTGTAATAATTTTACAAAATGAAATCCATTAGCTGATCAACCAGATATGCAGTCGTATGTGTCTGGCATCTAATTCAGAGAGGTGTACCTAGCGTTGACACTAACTATCTTATCTTATCAGTTTGTCCTCTACTTTTTACAAATCGCACAGAAGCCAACAAATTCAAACAAACACATGCTACGTACGAGTACAGTGCGAGTTGTTTGCTATTAGGTAATGTGCACTGTTGCAGACAACTTGAACTTGAGCCTTTCAGCCTGACGCCGACCCTATTTTCAATTTTAATCAATATTGAGTGATTAAATTGTTAATGCATGTTCCTGAATAATTTTTATTAAATCCTAATTAATAATGGTGCTAGCAAATCAAAAATTGAAATTACTTAAATGATTAATTGTTTGCAAATAGAAAAAGTAAACATTTTATATCAGTAGGTACGAATAAAAACGATTTTAATTACATACATATGTGTACGATAGTTTTTTGATTAATCTATTGTTAATAAACGACGCAATTTCTATAAGTTTTATTCGTAGTTCGTAGTATTGTTGAAGGTTCTTTCTCTCACCGTCGACATTGAGTTCCTGGTAACGTGCGATGCGGTCGTATTTACAGAATCTGGGCGCAGCAAGGTGCTTAATTTGATCTACAAATAGGGGTTACGACCCGATCAAGAATCCAATCGTTGACCGAGGTCGGTAGCCATTGCTCATCAACATAGTGTCCGTCCGTATCCGAGACGTTTGTGTCCGTTTCGGAGCTTATAGTGTTTAATGGCTGCGGCTCGCTGGGCCACAGACCAATACTTGATCTGATATACTGGCTCAGGATACTCCCCATTCGCCATATTTTAAACTTCACAGTTTCCGATGAAACTCCCAGGGACACCGTGGGTCGGACCTACTGGTCATGAAGAGAGCTTCGTCTGCAGATGCAGCATCTCGTCATTTAGTACATTAGAATTCATTGACCAATTTTGCTTCTACAAGGCACGTTACTAGTTATGCTGTCACCCCTTTTGTCTTCGTCTTAACAATTGCAGGCATCTGTCAAACTAGTTTTAAGTAACCTGTTTAGAAGGTTGCTCTGGAACAGGTAGGAGTCAGCTGAAGGTCTTCTTGGTTAGAAACTTCAGTTGGTTGGACACCGTTCATATTTTTAAGATCTTACTCCTTTTTATTTTTTTTATAATCAGCGCGCGCTCAAGGGGTTTTTGTACCCTTAAAATGAAATTTAGGGAGGAAGAAAACACAGGTACCGATGTACATTGTTTTTAAATGTTTGTAAGTTATAACGACCAGGCAATACAGAGATCGGCAGGGCATTCCATAAGCGAGTTGTACGGCTTAGGAAAGAGTCACGATATTTTAGAGTACGTCCGAAAATGGTCCTGAGGGTATACTGATGAGCAATCTTAGCGAGACGGTTGAAAGTTTGAATGGGCGGAATGCTACTGCCGATTTCAATGGAGCACTGGTGGTGGAAATAGCGATAAAACAAAGTGAAACAGGAGACATTACGTCGGTGTTCGAGGGTGTCCATTGATTGACTGATATTAGTATCACCAATGAGTTTTATTACACGGCTTTGAATCCCATCTAGCAGGTGCATAGATGTTTTAGGAGCACCTGACCAGATGTAGGTATTGTACTGCAATTTTGGGCGGATGAATGCCTTATACTCGTATATTGTGGCCAGATTAGAGGGGGTAAAATATTTCTTACATCGCTTGAGGAAACCAAGACATTTCGCAGCATTTTTGGCGACATCGAATATGTGGTCATTCCAACGCAAGTTGTCATTGACACACATACCGAGAATGGAAAGGTTATCGGGTATCTGAATTTCCCTTTAATGACAGCATTGAGTTTTGAAAGCATTAAATTCCACTCGGTTGATAGTTCCTCAATTGGTTATGCTGTTGATATCGGAATTTAATGAGCTTAACATACGCTGCCGTTCCCGTTCCCGAATATGAAAAGCAGAGAGTACTGCCGTCAGCAAAGGCATATATTGGATTAGATGTGTCAGACGAGAGATCATTGATGAAAAGTAAAAAGAGTGTCGGAGACAGAACAGAGCCCTGGGCACACCAGCATTTATTTGGTGAACATAAGTCTTGAAACCGTCCAAGAGAACTTGAATTGAACGTTCCGAAAGGTAGTTTCTAATCCATTGAAGAAGAGAGCGATCGATCCCAAAAGCATGCATTTTCGACAAAAGAGCCTGATGCGAAACTCTGTCAAATGCCTTAGAAATATCAAGTGCAACTATCTTGCTTTCGCCAGATTGATGTACGCTTTGGTTCCACTTTTCGGTGAGACATGCCATCAAATCTGCAGTGGACCTGTTGCTACGAAAACCATATTGCCGGTCATCGAGAAGTTTTCGTGTTTCGAGATCATGACGGTTTATCAGCGTTTCCATGACCATGAAAAAAAAGGACTTAAGTGCAATAGGTCAGTAGGAGGAGAAAGAGGAAGATTCTCATTTTTTAGGGACGGGCTGGACAAATGCTGTTTTCCATCTACTCGGGAAAAGTCCTAAAGAATAGGATTGGTGAAAAGGCTTACGCAGTGGTTTTGCCAGAGAGGAAGAACACCTCTTCAGAAGAAGGGGGGATATGCCATCTGGACTAGCCGATTTGTGTATATTAAGATCTTTAAGTTCTCTTGCCATTACACGAGTGCAAAAGTGGATTCGTGCCATTGAAGATTTGGAAATGTTGAACTGGTCGCAAAGTGAGCAGCAAGCAGATTGGTTTTTTCTAAAGAGCTGACAGCTGGAATGTCATTGTAAATGAACGTTGGGATGGAGGATGAGGCAGAATTTCTAATGTTTTTGATGAACGACCAAAACCTTTTACTACGTTTGGGACATTGTAGTATTTTTTGCCTCAGTTTTTGGTCGTATTGGCGTTTTACACGCTTAAGAAAGACGTTGCAGTCATTACTGGGTTGATCTTGTAGGACCGAAAAAACACTTCTCTAACCCTGACAGCCTCTGTACAGCTCGAGTCGTACCATGGCTTTTCTTTTGGTCTGATACTTTTCATCCGATGAGGGATAAAGGATCTCATTCCGAAGAGAATAGTGTGATATGATCACTGATATCAGCAGCGGCATCCACGTCGTTATCGAGGAAACATAACGACCAGTTAAAATTCCTAAGAAACTGTTAAGACCGCTCCAGTTGGCTTTCCCGTATTGCCATACGGTTCTTTTAGGAATCTTTTCTCTAAGTGTGTGGTGGGTGTACAAGAATTTAGCGGATATGACACAATGGTCCGACGAGCCTAGAAGAGAGAGCACATCAACGCAGTACTTGTTAGGGTGAGAAGTTAAAAACAAGTCCAGGGTGTTGGCGGTATGAATATCAACGTCTGGTATTCGTGTGGGCTCATTTACAAGCTGGCTTAAATTACATATTTTCGCAGCGAAGATCTCAACACTCCGTCCTTTGGGTGTTGCCTGTTGTGAAGGTCGAAGCCAACCAGAATTGTGTATATTGAAATCGCCAGTACTCACGATTTCAGTATGAGGATACAGGGATACAATTCTTTGAATGGAGTCAGACAACGCATCAAACTCGTGAAAGGTCGAGTTGCTGTCCAGTTTGCGGCTTCTGTAAATAAAGCAGTAGTGGATAATTTGCTTACGGGGAAAGAATAGTGGCACTAGTTCGTAGCCAGGTAGCTTCAGATCAGAGTGATCTGAGACGTGTGGGCGAGAATCTACCTGTGTTTCACTAAGTGCCAAAATAGCTGATCGGTACTTACAGACGTGGACGTATGCAGAAAAGTGATTACTTTTTAGCCCGCGTATATTGGCTACGTCCACCCTGAATTCCCTAGTTATAGTTAGAAACAAACACAGTAAACACAAACACCAACGATACTATGTTTTTCTTGTTCCGATGGAGTTTGATAGGCTTGTCCCGCTGTTTATTAAAGCGGTCGAGACCTCTTATCCGATTCTGAATTCAATGTACCTGCTGTACCATACTACACGATGGCTTTGTAATAAAACCTCGGCTGTAATAAAAAATCGACCATGTGCTATTAAATGCGTGGCACGCATCAGACTACCGTCGACTCCCACTACTTTCTTGTTGTAGCCAAATTCAGAGCTCAACTATTCAACGAGAAGAAGCTGCGAACCGCCCAGAAAAAGAAATTCAACATTGGAAGCCTTAGTACGACGGGATTAGCCCAAGCCTACGGAGAGCGTCTGACCGAGAGGCTCTCTCCTGTGCATTCATCATTCACAAACGCCAAACATCTGTGGAATCAGTACCGCGACATTGTTTAAGAGGTAGCCGAGACTACTATAGGCTACCAGCCGCCACCGAAAAGGAGCCCATGGTAATATGATGAGCTTGGACGTCGGCACAGGGTGACGGAAAATGCATAGCTGCAAGCGCTAAAGTGTAAAACAAGATCTTGCATAAAAATAAAAGGGCCTACGAAGTCTCGCAGCCCCTCAGTGTCGTGTACTTTGTGTCCTTTGCCAACGATTCTAAGGCGGATTCTCCCGTGCACGCATGTACATTTTTTTTTATTGCTGTAGAACGTAACTATTGGCACAGTTACCATCGGATGAGGTTGTCGATTGTACTTTCTAACTCATTAGTGCTCAGTTAGCTTCAGAAATCCGCAACTTGATATTGCCACAGGAAGGACAAGAAGAGATCATGATTGTGTAACATGGGGGGGCTACACATTTATATATCAGGTTGTAACATACTCATAAGTATTGCCCGATTTTTGAAAAAGTTAGTCAATGTAATTCCCTTCATTAGACAACCCTTCTGACCACCTTTCAGGCAACTACTTGATGCCGGCACTAAAAAAATTGTTTGGGTTCGATGAGCCTCTTGGACATCATCCCGAGATATAAAATTTTTTCCATCAAGGAAGTTTTGCAAACGTAGGAATAAGTAGAAATCTGGGGAATAAGGTGTATGACCGAATTCGTGTAACTGTGCAAGAGGTCGAGCGTAATTCTGATATAATAGAACACCCCAGATTAACCAGACCTGACCGTTCCAGCTCCAGTGAAGATTTTAAGCTGCACAGCTGTTCACAGTATCCTCAACATTCCACCATACAAGCAGTAACACCTTGAGCGGGTGAAGTTCATCTATGGGATATTGTGCTGGTCTGTCTTCTGGACTAAGCCATTGGTGCCAACGTTTAATGTTATTGTAAAGAACTTATCTTTCATCTAAGGTAGCGATCTGGTTTAAAAACGAGCCTTGATTGTGACGCGGCAGGAGCGCGGTGCTTCTTTAATTGTTTGCTGAAGATTATTTTGCCACTCTATGACTTTTCCCATATTTATTAGGTGTCGACGAGGGTCATATGATCTACGTTGCGTTCCCTTGCAAATTCTCTTACCGTAACAGTGGGATTTCTATTACAGGAGCTCATCGTCTAGCTCTTCTGGCCTATCCAAACGAGGTTCATCCTTTAGGTGAAAATTGCTATTTCTAAACGCCAGCACCCTCTCCATGAACATTTTGGTTTTATTGACTGAATAAGCCATATATCCAAAATGTTAATTCCAAAAATGGTTTCAGAATTCAATTGGTTTTGTGCATTTTATGTCAGTAGCCAAATAACCCCCGAAAAAAGCGCGCAATACTTATGTTACAACCTAATATCTGTGTAAATGTGAAGGTTCAGCAAACAACAATTAATGGCTATGTATCCTGGAAAACCCAATTATCAAAAGAGTAGTCCCAAAGCTGGTTCGATGGTGAAAATTCTTCTTCCATAGCTTGTCCAGCAAGTTAATTGGAGATGTAATTTCTCAGGATACCAATGTTAGCTGGCAGCTAATTCTCAATCAATTAAGCCTATGAACTGATTCAAAAATATTTCAGGTACTTGCTCAAGTGTGAATTGGCTTAAGTGAAGCTTAGTTCTTGCCACAGTACGTATGTTCTCCTTCATTTTCATCTATTCCCGACAGCTAACTACTAGAATTTCATCTCCTTAAGCAAATTATCTACTAGAAGGCCCAGCCTGGATTGCGATTCGACTTTTAACGAGTTTGATCCGCTGTCTGACTCCATTCAAAGAATTGCATCCCTGTATTCTCATGCTTAAATCGTTATTGCATGCGATTTGAGTGTACAGAGTTTTGTGTACACCCCAAGGACAAAGCAACTTAACCTCGATTAACTTCTTGATGTGATCTCCCACCTAGGCTCGTCGGGCCACTTTATCATATCATCAATTTCGGGTAAACTGGTCACAAAAATAATGAGAAGATTACTAAAAGAACCGAATAGCAATACGAGAAAGCGAATTGGAGCGGACTTAGCAGCTTTTTTCGGAAATTTGTTTCCTGGACAACGACATCAATGCCGCTGAACTGATATATTCACAAACGCTATTCAATGGATTTGAAATTACCTTTAGAATATATAAGTTGTCTTTTATTGTTTTAAGTCAAAATAAATGCTGGTGTGCCCCAGGGCTCCATTCTGTCTCCGACGTTCTTAAATTGGGGGGAAATATGCTTGTTTCTCTACGTAACATAGTGGTCTTTTAGCTCAATACACTTTTCCCACCGATGTTCAATAGTTTCGATACCCTGTTTATAGAAAGAATCATCGAGCTTCTTAAAGTTTTTTCTTGATTTCATCTTTCAAACGCTGCAATAAGTTCGCGTAATACGCGCCATTGATTGTTTTTCCTTTGTCAAACACTCGATTGAAACATCCTCACGACGCTGTTTTTGTTCCATTGTGAGTAATCGCGGCACTCATCTTGCGCACAGCTTTCTCATGCCCATGGCTGCCGAGCAAATACCAAACAATGTAGCGTCGTCAAACTTCAAATTGAAGCCTTATAAGCTTTCTACAATTGTCATTGTTTTCAAACAACAACCGCTATCTATTCGTCAGGTCGGGTACTTCTGGGACTATCCTCGTATAAGTGCAATGCCCACATGTGATCCATCTTCACTTGCTATCGAGTGTTCTTAGTGTTTTGATCTGTAAAGATTGAAGTCATTAGTCCTAAGAGACATCCTTGTTTCGTTAGTAGTCGCTTCAAATCTACACCCTGAATGACTCGAACTGCAGCAACTTCAGACTGCTATAATTTCCATACCGTTCATGACAGTGAGCTCAAATTTTGACGCATGACAGATAATTTTATTATTTACATGCCTTTTAAACGATTTGCGTCTCAGTTGTGTTGAAAAATTTTTATCCGCGATGGAATTCAAACGTAGTGTGATTGCTTTATATTTGGCTGGAAAAGCACAAGTAGCTATCGTTAGAGCCCTCCAGCACCTCAACGTGAATAAATCATTTGTATCTCGAACCATAGCTCGTTACCGTGATACTGGCAGCGTTGCAAAACGCCACGGAGGTGGTCATAAAAAAACAGCAAAATCGGCAGAAGTGGTTCGGAAAGTGAAGGCTCGAATTGAGCGAAATCCGCGTCGAAGTGGAAGAAAAATGGCTCGTGAGCTCAACATATCATTGGAACGGATGCATCACATACTGAAAAATGAGCTTGGGCTCAAGCCATTGAAGTTCCAAAAACCACACAATCTTACACCGCAACAGAAAAAAGTTAGAGTCGAAAGAGCGAAGGAATTGCTACGCTTGCACGAAAGTGCTGAGTTGCCGAATTTGGTTTTTTCCGATGAGTCGCCATTTGTTATCGAGCAATATGTCAACAAACAAAATGACCGAGTTTACTTGCCAGAGAGGTCTTTCGAAAATTTACACCTTCGGACGGCCACCAGAAATCAGGCAGCACCGATTATGATGGTTTGGACCGCCATAACCACCGATGGTCGCTCTCCACTCGTATTTTTGGAACGTGGCGTCAAAATTAATGCGAAAATCTTAGAGGCAGTATTGAAGCCTTGGGCAAACAATCATTTCGGTCGGAGATCGTGGACATTTCAACAAGACTCGGCACCGTCTCACAAATCCGTAGGATTACTCTGTCTGGAGTATTTTGAAGGCGGAGGTTGGCACTCAAAAAAAAAAAAAGGTTGGGCCACCTCAAACAAGCACTTCGCCGGGAATGGGCCAAAATACCGCAGAGCCACTTGCGTGCAGCGTGCGATGCTTTCTTCGGCCGTCTCAAGGCCATTATTCGCGCCAAAGGTGGACATATTGAAAACTACAGATACAATTTGAAAATTGATGTATTTTCCACCATTTTTTGCTTTGGCGCAATAAAATTTATCAAAAAATAAAAAGTTATAAGTCGAATGTACAGGGTATTCGACGAAAGACTGATCTGTAGGAAAATTTCTTTAAACATTTGATAAGGCCGTCGGTTCTGAAAGGTTTCCTCCACTTTCTGAGCTTAGGCGGAGTTGTTACCGACTTGCCACGGTCCTCCTAAAAGCGTTCAAAGTAGGTTTTTCTTGAATCTCTGAACCTCGTCAGCAAGGTCGCGCCCTTGCATCCGGCTTGGAATTCGATGTGCCCATAGTGTGATATGTTAACCAAGTCAGAAGGTAGAATGGAATTTAGGAGATGGTTGTCTCTCATTAGTAGTGAGCATTAGCATCGCCCCATCTTCTTGGAATCAATGAGTTCGGCTGCTGCCCTTGGTGGTGGTGGTAGCATCGAATCATAGGGGACGTGGGTTGACGCAATGACGAGCTTATGATATTTTCAGTTAATATCGTATCATTATGACTGTAGCAACTGTATTCTGTATTCTGTACAATGGGACAAGTTATCAGTCTTTCACGCCACGCGTATTACAGTAAAAACCTGCAAACTTCCAAAACTAAATTTTTTCCACACCCATGTTTCCTGTATGGATATTGTGTGAGGTTTTCTGTTCAAATAGAAATGGAATGTTGAAATTATTCTGAGTAAATATAGCAGATAAATACTAAGTGGGAAATTTACCCTCTGTGCATCCGTTTGATTGGCCTGAAAATCGCAATTTTCGTATATCCATTTTCTGTCCATTGGAATTGCAATCTTCATTGGTAGCAACACCTGTACGAGGCCGAAGACGAGAAATCAACTTCAGATTCAAGAGCTTGATCGGCTCTAGTTGGTGTCACTTATGCCGACCTCTTTCTCTTTAACGTCGCTGCTGAACGGGTGCTGTTGAGTCTTCGACTGCAGTTGCAGTCCCTTTGCAACGTGCGTCTATTTCACGCCTTTTTCTAATTTTCATCTGTCTGTCTGGCGGTTGTTCCTCAAGCAGTCCCTCTTCTGCCTCCTGTTCAATCTTTGCGTGTTTAACAAGTCAGGCCTTCAGAATCAGCCTCTTGCTCCATAAATCGTTTAGTCAAGACGTCTTCTGTGGCTAATCCCGAAGCTTAAGCTTTCACGCCATGAGAAGCATGCAAACAAAGAATTTCAAGGTTTGGCTTATTAAGTCTGTCGTAGATATTATTAACAGTCTCTCACAGCAAGAGTTCTGAGATATAGATTTTCCTCTGGACCATCATAAATCCTATCATATGTCCGCTAATTCGTTCTTCCAGCAATATCGTGCATACATAACATACGAGTACATGAGATTGACACTACTAAGGGCTTTCATGCAACTCTTGATTTGTTGGCGTAACGTCTGGCTTAACGCTTTAACTAGTGACCACTATCAACTCATAGAATCTAAAATTATTATTATTTATTATTTATTTTTTTTTTTTTTCAAACAGAAAATAACTGGCAACAATTTTTTCCAGTGCGTCACCACTACAATACTTTAATTCAGCCTTCATTCCAGAATGTGTCCTTGAAAATAGTTTTTTTTTATTTTTTTTATTTTTCGCAAAAGAAACCATTTGCTTTATCTTGGACCAGTCGGAGCCCTATAATCTAAAACAGCCTGTTGATACTCGTACACACACCCGTAGTCATACAAAGTGCAAATTGATTACGCGATATTTGAAACGACCGATCAACGTCGACTGTCGTACGGTGTGCGTCGAATTCGACCAATAACAAACATTAAAAGACGCTTTGACGCAGTTTTTCCTTTCTTTTTCCTATTGACACTTAATGTTTGGGTTTGTGCGAAAGCGAACTGGAAATTTGCGGTTTAAACTACAGCGGAGGCGAAGTGCGTGACGCGTGTTTGTATTAGTATGCTCTTGGAACTGTTTTCAATTTGACAATGATACTCGTAGACTAATTTAGCACAAATACCATAGTTAAACCAGTGCAGAAAGGTGGTTAATGAGAAGCTTCTGTAGATCGCAGACAAAGCGGACATACTTTGTTTAAAAGTACGAGAATAGTTTGGAAGAATTACCAAGAATCAGGTTAAAACTAAACATAAACCAGAGAGGGAACTCCCTATTGCCGAGCAAAAAAAGACGGAAAAAAAAGGAACAGAAACAGAAACCAACCAAACCTGACAGACAACTTGACCATGGGTACTGCGGGCTGGTCTCTCAGTTGACTTAAAAAAGAGTGACTGTGATTGGTAAAGTACAGTGGGTCAGAAGAATTCCGTTATATCAAAATATAAAAAAAAAATTAGATTAAGGCCAAAAAAATTTCTAAAGGGGAACATTCACTTTTATTATTTAAGAAAGTTAAAATTGAAAAATGTAATGTGTGCAAAGTACAGCTTTAACCTGAAACCTTAGCTATGTGCCATCAATTTTCTCTCTAGAGCAATTTGCAAATGGAGAGTTTCTCAATTACTCGAATTTTTTTTTTAAAAATCTCTCATTCCGTTAATGTGCTTAGCAAAATTATACTGCCTCTTTAAGATGCCAGTATTCACTCCCAATTTTGGTTAGCCCAGTCATACCCATTCAAAAGACAACTGGGCCATAAGCCTAACATCATTCATTTTAAAAACTACTTGACACTCATATTCGAAGTAATCTGCACCCGGAAAACCAACATGCCCTACTTGAAGTTGTCAGCATTATTGAAAAAAAATCGTTGCGACAAAGAGCACACATTAGCGGTCTTCCTTGACATTTAAGGAGCTTTCAATAATGCCAACATTCCCGCTGTAAATATCATATAAACTTAGGAAATGCCGGAGTTCATATGCTCCGCAACAACTGGGTAACACGGTATTGAGGGTCACCACTTCGACGGACACCCCTCTAGGAGGAGTGATATTACCACTTCTGTAGACGTTGATTGTTAACGAAATTTGGTAGAATGGAAAGTTAATCCGCACGATCAGAGAAATTCTAAACTATGCCCGTAGAATACTTGGAGAATGGGCCAAGCTCTATGAGCTGGATATCAACTCGCTCATAGAGGGGTTTTTTTTTTTTAGTTTATTTATTCAGTTTTCATTTTCAACTTACAATAAGAACAATTACAATTTTAAAGGAATAAATAATAGCTATCATTCTGTATCTAGGAAGTTAGTGTTGAATGGTACATTTGTAAATTAAAATTTCCACTAATAATAAACTGTAAATTGTTGTGGGGTGGCAATCAGCAAATATATAATACATAGTATATCAATGTTTGAGAGAGAAGAAATCAAAAGAATAGCAAGAAAATGTTACATATTCTATTAATAATAAATTTTCAACAATAGTTATCAATACAATTTAAGTCAATCGTGAATAGCCAGTCTTTCACCATTTTGAAGAAAGATTTAAAATTAAGACTTTGCCTTATAAACAGAGGTAATTTATTGAAAGAAAGCCCCTAACTGCGACAGTATAAAAATTAGAGATATGAGTTTTGTGAGCAATGCATGTTGTTTATTCTCAGGTTATATAATTGCAAGTCTCTGCTACTTCGTTTAAAAAATTCTTAACGTACTTTAAAAATATAAAGATGTCTCATAGGTAGAATTGGCAATTCCTTGTATAACGGCCAACTTTCGGTATAACGATTTTTGTTGCTGATTATTCGAATAAGATGCTTTTGAGCAATTATTAGAGGTCTAAAAGTATTTGCATAGGAACCACCCCAACTAGATAACCCATACTGTAGTTTAGAGTGCGGAAGGCCATATATTATTTTGAGAATCTTTTTAGAGCAAAATGTCTTTAAGAGATACACTTGCGGTCATAAAAACCGCACCATATCAAAATGATTGAAAAATTGTTAATAACTACGATAATAATTTTTATAATGAAATGAAATTTTTGTTGAGTACTCCGCAGTAGTTTATAGGTGTTTCTATCTAATTTCCATCTGTTTATTGAATGTTTGAAAAAAGATATTAATAAAGAAAGAAAAACCAGTTAATTTTCTTATTTTTTTTAAAATATTTTAATACAGTCATTGGTTAACAAAATCAAACGATACATTTTTTATGTATGTGTATATAAGATGTTTAGATATGCCATTTTAACAAAAAATTATCAATACCGAGTTGCTCCTCCTTTGGCGGTTATAATCGCTTTTATTCTAGAAGGCACCGCGTTTACTAGAAGTTCAGTAATATCCCTTGAAATTTCAGTATTCCATACGTGTTCCAGAACTTAATTTAGCTTTTTTTTTACTCTCTGGTTTATGTTCAGCCACCTTACGTTTCATTACATGCCACAAGTGTTCGATTGGGTTTAAATCGGGCGAATTAGCTGGCCAGTCTAGTCTGGTAATTCCGAGGTCATCAAACGTTGTCTTGAGCTGAAAATTATTGAAAGACTCTAGTTACTTGTCTGTTTATTATTTATAAAGTAGGCATCTAGAAGTTGAATTTATAACACTTTACTTACGGATTTGGCGCGGTGGCAAGGTGCAGAATAATCTTGAAAAATTCACTTGTCAGTATACGAATGATGCTGTTCAATTGCTGGTACCAAAAACTCCCTTACTACTTCTCCATACTTTTGAGCGTTCATAGTTCCATTAACAAAGTGCAAAGCCCCCAAAACGTAAAAAGAAAAACATCCCCAAACCATCTGGCTTTGAGGAAACTCCACTGTTTGGACTATGTACTCGTCCTTGAACCTTTCACCTGCTGACCGTAGTACGTATGGCAAATTGTCGGCACACAACAAATTAAATTTACTTTCGTCGGACCATATCACACATTGCCAATCATCCTGCGTCCAATCTTCGTACTTTTTTGTCCACGTCAAGCGAGCTTTTTTCATTTTTGTGGTTAGGAGAGGTTTTTTCGCTGGTCGTCTTCCATATAAACCTATCTCCCGTAGCCGTCGGCGTATGATTTCGGCGCTTAGATCAACTTGATGAAATTCACTCAGCTCTGCTCTTATACGGACAGCACTTTTAAAGCGATCTTTCATGCTAATTCGTTGTAATACATTGTCGGTCTTCTGGGTTGTTTTACGTTTTCGTCCCGAGCCTTTTTTCCTTTCCAGTGGATCCAAATTTTCTTTTTTCTTCATCAGTCGTACGATAGTTGAATGACAGCATCCTATTTTAACCGTAATATCACGATAGCTCAGCCCTTCTTCGACTAAAGTCAATATTTGAACTTTTTCGTCCCGAGTCAGTTGATGATATTTACCAGACATTTCACTTTTTTTTACTTGTCACCGTCACAGCTCAATTCAAACTGATTTTTTTTGCACTGAATACGAGGCCGAACTCCGCTATGGGGAATACCCTTCATTAGTATGGGGAAAACCCTTACGATCTGATGTAATTAGGCATTTTTTGAGAACTCATTAGGTAGTGCGGTTTTTATGACCGCAAGTGTACATTTTTCATGTTATAAGCATCAAATGATTTTTAATATTTTTACTATGGTCTTTCCAATTAAGGTTAGAATCAATTGTAACACCTATATATTTGAAATTCTTCACTAAATTGATTTTGAAACATGAATCAGAACAAGTATTTTTATTATGAAAGTTACATATACCACTATCATGAATTGGAAAGCTAAATTTTCGACAATTCGGAGCATGAAAAAACAGGTTGTAATTACAAACTGGATGACCAGAAGTTTTAAAAGTCATGAATTTAGTTTTTTCACTAATTATTAGTTTATGGTTCGAAAACCAAGTTCTTAGAATTTTTAAGTCCTCTTCAATTAGTAAAATACAATTAAAATCAGAATTTGATTGATAGGTAAATGATATATCATCTGCAAATGCTGTCGAAAGACCATTTAACGGGAGTTCCAAGATTGATTTGATGTATACTAAAAAAAACAAAGGGCCGAGGACAGATCCCTGTGGTACTCCATTTTTTAAAAGCCGAGTTTCACTTTGTGTGCCCTTTATAATAACTTTTTGGACACTCTCTTTTAAATAAGATTTAAACCATTGAAAAATCACCCCTCTAAACCCTGCACTATATAATTTGCCTAGTAGTATATCGTGATCAACCAAGTCAAACGCTTTTGTCATATCAATGAAGAGGGCCATAGTAGATTTATTTCAATTTAAGCTGCCATGAAGCTGGCTGCATAGCCTAAGAAATCCATCTTCAGTTGACTTCCCTGAACGGAAACCAAATTGATTATCGCTAAAAAATCCTATTTTATTTAGAAAAGGATTAATTTTATTGACCATAAGTTTTTCAAATATTTTTGAAAAAGTAGGAAGTATTGAAATAGGTCTATAGTTAGCCATATTTGTTTTATCTCCTTTTTTAAAGAATGGAATAACCTCAGCACATTTTAATTGTTGTGGTAAACAGCCCTGCTTCACACTTAAGTTAAATATATAACTCAAAATATCTGAAACATAAAAGGCAATTTTTTTAAGAAAATTACTAGATATTCCATCTGACGAGCAAGAGTTTTTATTTTTTAAAGATAAAATAGCTTTGTATGTATCAAAAGAGGTGATAGGATTATAAGCAAAACTATTTGGATGTGAGAATTCAGTGTTTATACACTGTTGATTAAAGCAATTACAATCACCACTAGAATTAATAGACTGATTCAATGTTGCAGGTATTTCTGTAAAATAGTCATTAAATTTGTTGGATATACTTTTAAAATTTGTAAGACTAGCATTATCAACTACAATAGTTTCTATTATATTAGGCTTAGAAGTTTTACCTAAAATGCTGTCGATGGCTTTCCATTCTTCTTTAATATTGTCCTTTAATTTTTCAAACAAGTTAAAATAATACCTTTCTCGAGTCAATTCAACATTTGCGCTTACAGCTTTACAAAGTTTAAGGTAGTACTTTTTTAATTTTTCATTGTTTGGATGTTTTTTTTTTAGCTTTATATTTATTTTGCTCTTATTTTTAATCTGCTTAAGGAGAGACCCATTCATCGAAGGCTTGAGAAACTTATTTTTATTAGATTTTTTTAGGGATATGAAAGTGCATGACTCTATATGTTTTTGCAGAATTGAAATAAAGAAAGCGTATGAAGTAGATGGGTCCTTTTCCGAATAAACCTGATCCCAAAATTCATTTTTCAAAATATTTTTTAATGAAGTATAATCTATTGTATAATGCTTTTTTGTTTGAATTACTAAAGGAGGTTTCGCTACATTTTCTGACTCATATAATAAAACGATCATTTTGTGATCAGTAATCTTTAAATCGAGAACACTTCCAGAAAGTTTTAGTTTATTACTGATTTTAAACCGGGTGAAAAAGTGGTCAATGCAAGTACTTGAAGATTCTGTTATACGGGTATGGTCATATAGGTTACATTTGAGACCATGCGAGGCCATTAGGAACAAATACTTATCAGTGCCAATATTGAACTCATTCGAAATATCAATATTAATATCACCAATTAAAATTAAATTACAAGTTTTGTTCATACAAAGAATTTTGCTAAGTTCCTCTATGAACAAACTTTTATTAAAGATGTGCAATCTATACAAGCACAACATTGTATAGTTTTTGTTTTGATAACAAAACGATAACTTTACAACATCCGCACTACGTATGACAATTTTGGAGAAATTGTGATCAATACTCTCATCAATATAAACTGCAACACCACCTGACGAATAAGATTCATTGCAACAACTGAAAGGAGTATAACCCGGTATATTATACAATTTCATTTCATTCTCATAAACCCAAATCTCTGTTAGAACTATTATAGCTGGCAATTTATTAAGTGACTCAATATGAGCTAAGAAAACTGAAAAATTTTGTCTTAGACTGCGAAAGGTTTGGTGCACACAAAAGCAATTATCGATAAAACTACGAAAAACTGGCATATCACATACATTTTGAACTGAAGAAGATTCCTTAAATATGAAGACTAACAATATTCACATTTTATCAAAATCAGAGATACAATTGTTTCTTACTGAATTGTCACCCTCGTTCTTCCTTATAAAAATATTCCCATACGTCCAAACGTATTTGACTCCTATTCACACATAAAAGGATAATGCCACAATTTGATCTTCCTTCCATAGATGGGGGCAACCCTTCGACTATCCAATAGCTCTAAATACCTATGCATCGTACTATTATAGATAGTAAACTGAATTGGATTCTCAATGTCGAAGAACGTGTAAACAAAGCAACGATCGCCTTATACACTTGCAGCCGTATATTTGAGGGAAAATTGGGACCACGACTATATTATGGATGTGCACGGCTATCGTCGGATCTTAAGGCGTTAGGCCACTCTAGAATTTTCAAAAAATACATTTTTTTTTATTACTTTCAATGCTGCCTTAGCACCTCAAAAGCAGCGAGCTTAACTTAAAATTTTAAACGCGTTTATCTCAAAACTGCATTTTTCAAGTTGGTCGCACTCGTAACTTGAAAAATTTTCAACCAATTCACTTCAAATTTTAACTACAGGGACTTCCGAATTTTGACGGTTGATATCGGCCATATTGTTGAAGCTACATATGGCAAATTATCTGTCATGGACGGACATAGCGTTCAACAATACTTGCAAATGATGAAACTGTTATATCAAAATGGGTGTTTTGTCCGGGCAACGTTCCGCGCGCTTTGCCTATTTTACATCCTACCGAGA
Organism: Volucella zonaria; assembly: GCA_963966105.1. Taxonomy (NCBI): domain Eukaryota; kingdom Metazoa; phylum Arthropoda; class Insecta; order Diptera; family Syrphidae; genus Volucella; species Volucella zonaria. Next base: position 144,747,487 of record OZ014531.1, on the reverse strand, counting down.
GGACTATTCGTAGTGTGGTAGACAAATTTGAGTCCACTGGTTCAGTAAACGATAAACCAACACCTGTACATCGACGAAACGCAAGACCTGCCGAAAACATCGTCGCTGTCCGCGAGAGTGTGCAGGAGAATCCGAGTCAATCGATTTCGCGTCGCTCACAAGAACTCGGCCTTTCGCAGACCACAACTTGACGAATTTTGCGTTGTGACTTGGACCTGCACCCGTACAGAATTCAACTGACCCAGGAGCTGAAGGTGAACGTGAACGACCATAGACAACGGCTCTGGAGCAGTTGGAAACTGACCCTAATTTTCATCGAAAAAATCATGTTCAATCCACATGAGATCCAAGAGCGACTATTGCATCCCGAAAAGTTACTGTTTGGTGTGGATTTCGGGCTGGCGGCGTCATCATCGGAGACATATTTATTTGAGAACGACGTTGGCCAGGCAATTACTGTCAACGGCGAGCGCTATAGGTCGATGATTACCAACTTCTTTTGGCCTGAATTGGATGATATGGACACCAAAGACATGTGGTTTCAACAGGACGGCGCTAGATTCCACACAGCTTGGAAATTCTGCACAAGCGATTCGAGGCATGGTCATTTCGCGTCGAGGTGATGTGAACTGGCCACCGAGATCGTGCGATTTGTCCCCGTTAGACTTTTTCTTGTGGAGTTTTCTGAAGTCACAGGTCTATGCGAATAAGCCACAAACCAGTATGGGAGTATTGGAGCATAAACCCAGCTCACTTGTAAGGATTGATGCGTTGCCTTTTCGGGTTCGGTTTTCACCCATTAAGCGGACTCAATTGCTGTAGATTCTTGGATGTGTGAATCTAGGAGCAAGCGATCAAGTACGAGTGTATTTCCTAGTCCCGCCGTTGGTGTCGTTCTCATGGTATGAGTGGTGCATGTAGTTTTATTTGTGGATTGCCACCATACTAAGCTCATGTACATAGATTAAGATATTGCTATTCAGACCTCTCCTTGGTCGTTTTGACCAAGTTGTTGCTCATGTTGATTGGTGTCTGCAGAAACCCTCATTACAGATTTTCAATATCGAATGTAGCTCTACTATTACATTCCCATCCTTATCATTACAAGCATGTGTTCAGGATTTTGTTCCTTGGGATGTCCTTTTCACTTTAAGATAGAATTTCCGAATATCATTTCTGTCCCCAATTGTACTTTCTTTCTCCTTGAGTAATGGATGCGCTTACCGGCACTCCTCATCAAACCAGAGATGTCGCTGTGGTAAAACTAGATAAAACGTAACAGATCAGGCTCTAGTGACTTTCTGACAATGTCAAATTTGCTCTAAAAATTCTTGCGATTGCAGTCGTTTAACATCAAATTTGTTTACAGTACTTGGTCGGCATTTTGGACTCCGGAATATTTGCATTCATATCTACGTCGGGTTAGTATTGATTTTTCTCACTTCCAGATGGCTAGAGCTGTGGCTTGTGCTGATCGCAATGAGACAAAGGTGATCAGGTAATTGTTAAGTTTCCTTGTGGATACTGTGATGGGGAAAACTCATGCCACTATGACGACATCTTGCTCATGCCGGTCGCTTGATGTTTTCGAAGGTAATATCGTGCAGTCCACATATTCCAAATGTCCCGCTAAAGATGCCGTCCCTTTCTTACTTGCAGTTAAAATCACTATTTATGACCGTTGTGCTTGGAAAATTGCTTTCAAGTTTGGTCATGGAGCTCGTAACAGAAAATTTGACAAACGCGTACATCTCCTCTCTGGGACGTGAATCCAATCGGGTTCATGTTGGCGAATCAAGCTTTACAAATATAGAATTTTGCGTGGTCGACGACATAATCCCCAACCTGAAGGAGCAGATCTTTTGAAGGATAATACGAATGCTGCTAATAATTGGTTCGCTGGGCATTTCCCATAATCATCTCTTTTTCAACATCTTGCCTAGATGCCAAAGTTTCGCCAACCGACTTGAACTCACTGTATGGTGAAGTATGTAGCTCGAATGGTGTGAAATCGTTTTCCCTTCTTCCTAAATCAGACTTGGCTATGGCGGAGTTTTTTCGCATGACCTTACTGAACATTAAGTCTCGGTGAGGATGATATTCAGAATAAACAAACTTCTGAGTAGCTTGCCTCCATAGAAAACTATTAAAAGATTCTCTATTCTTGCAGTTGCTCAGAAATTGATATGACCGCATAATATAGTCATCTTCGATGACGATCGTGCTCCAGCACTGACTGTGTTGACTCATTGGAGAGTCATGCCACCAGCGGCTGTGCTCATCAAAACTGATGATATAGGTAGGACGTCTTCGATCGATTGTTATGCAAGTTCACTAGCGAGTTGCACATGACGTCTAATGTTACATTGTTAAATCTACAGCAATGTGCAATGCCTGTGCGTCGTTAAGATTGTTATCATTGGCAAATGAGCGGAAATAGCCGCACCCTTATGGACAAGGTGGTTTCCATCCCTTGGGCGTTTCGCGAGGATTTTGTTGAAATGTCTAATCTCCGTCCTTTTTCTGACAGCATCACGGGTTTCATTCGGTTCTTGTACGCGGAAATAACCGCTAGGGGTTGTTTCCCTAGGTGGATTTGATTGCATCAACCAAATTCAGTCATGCGGACAGCTTACGTGGTCTAAAAAAGAAAAGTGAATGATAGTAAAAAATCGGGGACATCGCCGGAAAATACGTATCAATCACATATTTATTATTCTCACCGATCGCGATGCCATCAACATCAGGCAGCATCAAAAGAAAGATCAAGGAGAGCAGCCAGAGAAGATGCGTTTTACTCTGGAATTAACAAAATTGGTGATTTTGCCAAAGGGGAGGAGAAGCTGAATGTATACTCCTCATTTACGAAAAAGCATTGCTTTGCGGCTCCAGCAGTTGTCTCCGGTGAAACCGGCTGCAACAATAGCCGAAATACAGCTGTTGACCAGCTGAAAAATAATACAGTCGATAAAGAATAGAAGCCGAAGCCATTTATCGCTGTCTTCGTCTGCAAAAAGTAGTGGGAGTAACAAGCTATAAGCAGCATTAATGGATGCTGATATCCAGTTTGACATCGAATAAAAAAAAGTCGATTTGTCGTTTTTTTCGTAATTTAAGGTTTATCTCTTAAAATAGTGCTAAGATTGATTTAAAATATGAAATAAATTAAAACTTAAGATATTTATTTTCTAAGATAGTATTAAGGTTGGATTAAAATATAAAATAAACATAAATTAAAAAAAAAATATATATGGTTTGTCCATTGATATGGAACATCGCCATCCGTAACACAATATTTCCTAACGCTTTCTCTTACTCTTGGGTAGACAAAGGTGTTATTGTTTCAGGCAAATCAATAATGTTGTTAACTTGATCGGCGTTATCTGGTGTCTCTTTTTGGGGAACAGGTAGTAGCTCTCACTAGATCGATGCAACTGTCCATGTTTATTTCTATAGGACGACGGAAAATTCTGAATCAAGATGCAAGCCTACCAAAAGCCATCTCGACTGTTAAGCGCGCACGACTTAAGCGATAGTTCACATTTCTACCAAAGCCAAGCCAAATATACATATCATCGCCTATGAAGTAAAATGGCGTTTTAACGTGCTAACCCTTTAAAAGGCTTTGGAGTTGGGATGTTCAACTTTCCAGTTATAAGTCCGCGATATAAGCTGCAATCCTTCAGCACAACAACGTCGGATGCTCTTCCATTACCACCCACATCGATGTATACAAATTTACTATGCGCATCAACAAGAGCCAGTAAAACGATGCTGAAAAATCCTTTATAGTTCAAGGAATCGGATCCCGAATTTGGGGGGAGGTTTTGTCCGTATCCAGGGTGTCCCAGTTTAGCAATATAATCCTTTATGGGCATATTTCCGAAGTTCCGCCGAACAAGAAATTGTATGGCAGGGTGGGGTCTATTCTCACTCCATATCAAGTTACAGCCCATCAAAGTGGGTGACCTCTAATTTGGGGGTGTAACCACCTTAAACGCTATAATTTCTAAGCTAGTGCAGGTACAAAAATAGTTTTGGACATTTTGGAAAGATAATTTACTAGTGCATACAAGTCTTAAATGCTCTGGGTACATCTGTACAGCAACAAAAAAAGTTATGGCTCGTTAAACTCAATATTATGGAAATTTGCTGTTCCAGTTTTTTACTTAAAATGCAATTTTCTTAAATTTTTACTTAATAAATTTTCTGAATTTTTATGAAACTTTTATCATTGCAAAATTTCCTAAAAATTATGTTTAGAAACTTTTTTATGTACGATCAACAGATTTTGTAGTAAAAGCCATTTTTCGTCAAACAAAAATGATCAAACAAAGTTAAGTGAGAATAATAAACTAACGTACCAATGAGCAATGCAGTTAACAGTTAATTGTCGAATAGGAAAAAGAAAATCGTAACAAAGAACATTGTTTCAACTGATCGATATTTTGCTCTGTAAGTGAACAGCCGATTGATAAAGTGATCTCCACAAAATGCATTCAAAACGTGAATTCGCGGAAATAGTGTTTGTATACGGATTCTGCAATGGAACCGCTTCGTTTGTAAGATTGGAGTACCAACGACTACACCCAAATCGTAGAACACCGTGCATCCGTGCGCTTCGTTGATACCGGGTCAACTGCACCAAAAAAAAGAGAGCAACGTTCAGATGGGAATGGGATTTTGCGTGCTGTGGAAGTTCAGCCTTCAATCATCGTCCGCAGACTAGCACTGCAGTTGGAACTTCCCAGAACCAGAATTCACAGGATTCTACAGAGATATAGATTACACTCTTTCCATTTGACAGCAGTACAGGATTTACTACCAGGTGATGCGCAAAGAAGAATGGAATTTTGCCAATGGCTACTGCGCAAACATGCAGAAGACGGGCAATTCCTCAAGAACATTCTGTGGACTGACGAAGAGCAGTTCACATGAGATGGGGTTACAAACCACCATAATTTGCACTATTGGTCAGACTCCAATCCCCATTTAATACACACAACATCCTTTCAAAGGTAAGAATTTAATTATTGTAAACAGCTTCTGTTTGTGTTGCCTATGTGTTGTTTATTTTAAAGGAGGTTTAGCGTATGTTAAATGTTTGGACTGGATTAATAGGAAACAATTTAGTAGACCCGCACGTTCTTCCACAAACAGTAAATTCCCATTACTACCTGGAATTTCTTAGAGAATGATTGCCGGAGCTCCTTGAAGATGTTCCTCTTGTTCAGAGAAGATGGAGCACCTTTTGTCACAGTAGCAGCGGTGTAGCTTCCTCAACCACACTTTTAACGAACGATGGATTGGTCAATGCCGACCTTTGGCCACCCAGATCTCCTGACCTAACACCTATGGATTTGTTTCTTCTGGGATGCTATGAAATAGAAGGTTTATATTATTTATATTAGAGAAATGTCGAGTCTGGTAGAGCTCCAAGAGAATATTAGTGTCTCTTCAGAAAAGATGAAAATAATTTTGATGATCGTTAATCTGCCATCCGAACTGGTTAAACGCGCCCGAAAGTGTATTCAAATGGAAGGAAGGCATTCCGAACAATTGCTATAAACATTCCATAAACTGTTCCAAAAAGGTCCTTCTCAGGACCACATAAAAATATCTAAGCGATTTTATGAGTAATTCAATAGATACACTTCTTTGTGGGCATTTTTGTTTGACAAAAATGGCTTTTACTACAAAATCTGTTGATCGTACGTAAAAAAGTTTCTAAACGTAATTTTTAGGAAATTTTGCAAGGATAAAAATTTCAGAAAATTTCAGAAAATTTATTAAGTAAAAATTTAAGAAAATTGCATTTTAAGTAAAAAACTGGAACAACAAATTTCCATAATTTTGAGTTTAACGAGCCATAACTTTTTTTGTTGCTGCACAGATGTACCCAGAGCATTTAAGACTTGTATGCACTAGTAAATTATCTTTCCAAAATGTCTAAAACTATTATAGCGTTTAAAGTAGTTACTCGTACATTTCCAAATTAGAAGTCACCCACTTTGATGGGCTGTAACTTGAAATGGAGTGAGAATTGACCTCCCACTGCAATACAATTTCTTGTTCGGCGTAACTTCGGGAATATACCCTTAAAGGATTATACTGCGAAACTGGGACACTCTGTATGTTTTCCATCAACAGAACCTAAAGTATGCGGAAAGTCACAAAAAAAATCAAAATCCCTGGCAATTGCAGATCATTGTCTTGTGTAGTAGGTGTCTAGAGAAAAATGATTACAACAATGCAAACAGTTAAAGAGACAACAGGCTACCTGTAGATACTCGCATTGCATTGCTTAGTTTATAGCATTATAGCACAAATTTAGAGATTGTCTTTCGGGAAATATGTGATAAAAATTCAAGAGACCTGTATGAATCGCCAGTAGCAATGCATCTTAAAGTTATGGCAAGCCGCACTCTCGAAGTAATAGCACAACGCATCACTGTGCCACTTTTTTTAATTGTACAATCTACCTGTACATTGCCAGTGCGAGAACCTCCTCAAACTTCTGAATTGTCATTCTACAAAAATGTTCGATATTCTTTGTCATCAACCCACAAAATATCTTTCAATAAATATTCCTCCAAACCGTCTAATCCCCTTTTTCCCAGGTATTCACCCATTCCTGTTCTCCGTTTGTTTTTGCAACTTCTTCAATTCCTTGCCATTAACGCGAGAATTGACCGAACTGCTTTGCTCTGCGACATTTGAACGACTGAAACAGTATGCTATGAAATGCCCACCCTTAATCATCATTCTATCATTCTTTCTTCCTATGGAAAGTGATAGATGGCATTGTATGAAATATTGCTCTTGGAGCCGCCACCGTGTTAGGATCAAAGGTACATAGGTCATAAGAGTCTAGAAGTCTCACAATGATATCGAGGACTCAAGCAATGACTGGTCCTAGAGACCGCTTGAAAGTTTATCATTTGTTTGCCATAGGATAGTGGTGCCGTTGATGAGCTGCCTACTTTGAACCGAAACCGAACCGAACCGAAAAGTGAGTGATCATGTACTGCTTAGCCATGTTGTTGAAGAATGTATTATGTACAGGGTAAACTGAAGGATTCGGTTATGTAGAGGTCTTCAGAAAATTTCGCTGCGCCACCGCCTTCTTTCCGAGAATAAATACGAATTGCCTCCAATAGTTTCTTTCTGGAAGTCGCTGGTTGAAGTCAGCGCTGAAGTCAATTCTCACGCTGTATCTCCTCCTCTTACATTCAGCTCTGCTTATTGCTGAACGCCTTTCAGCCTGAGGTGAGAGTTAGTTTCAATCTTCATGCCGAAAAAGTCTGCAGAGAGCAAATGGAAGAATGTATGGAAATCCACGGTTAGATAGGTACGGCGCCAGTGATGTTTATACAGGCTGCCTATTGCTGCTTTTTTCTAACAGGTAGATGTTAGACCAATTTCAATGCCGCTGTCGTTTAATGCGTGAAAGAATTTATTTAATTTATTAATTGTGCTTACCCAACGACCTATTTTTTTCACTCGGTCACCTGCCATTGTTTTCCCCGATGTTATCAGTTTACTGTTTACTGGTACTTATTGCTTTTCTACGTGCTTATTTTTGATTCATGCTCCTTGTGTCGGTTTGAACAAAATATCGATAAGTCATTTCAAAGACTATGGAAACAAGTTCCGCTTTTTCTGCAGTGAATGCAAAGAAGTATAGTGACTCGTTAAGTGATATTCCGTTAAGCGAAAACGATATCACAAGAAATGTTGAGGACCTCTCCAAAACCTCTATAAATCCAAATTTTCAATTTTAGATAAACAACTGGCACATATCACTGAACTTTCAGAGATGAAAAGTGTTATTAACGCTAGTGTAAAACCGGTTATTAAGCCTTACATCAATTCGTTCGACGTTTTGAGTTCTCTAAGATCCGATATCGATATTTATTTTCCAGATTCATCAAATATTAGTGTTGTTGCCCCTTACCTATTTTTAACTAACATTAAAGTGAATGATGTGAGTAATGACGTCGCAACTCGGTGGCGTTGCTGATGATATCAGATCGACGTTCAACAAAATTGATGATCTCCTCGAACAACTATAGTCTCAATCTATCACAATCTCCAATACGTCTCTGCTAGCTGAAATTGAAATACTTGAGAATCTTGTACGTCACCTTAGCCGAAGTTGAACTGACAATCTTCTCGATTATGTACTTTCAGGATTTTTTCGGAATGAAACAAGCGACTTGAAAAACTAAAAACCTGCAACAAATCTAACTGTGTCGCCTATACGGCATGTTGCCGTTTGTATCTCCAATTTCATCTGGATATCGAGTGTTGGATTAAAATCATCATCAGTTTTGTATTTCACTGCTTTGACCGATTTACAAAATGTTCACGCAAACAGCAGCTTTGCTGGGTCTTGGTGTGCTACAGAATGCCTTAACAGGGAGAGTGCCAGAAGCTTTTTCCTTTAGCCCTGTTTGAGAGGAAAGAAAAGTTGTATCTTTTCTGATTGGTTTCAGTTGGTGTGACTTCCACCGGAGGGTTCTTGCTTTGATCACTTGAACCTTCGACTGCACCTGAGTGTCTGTTTTACGCCGTCTTCTCTTTTTATCTGTCTCTAAGACGGTTGGACTTCAGATCGTGTCACTTCCGGGGGCCGTTAAACCATTTCGGTTTCCCGAGTGAAGCCCTCAGGGGTTGTATCGTGGTCCACCACTTGTCTGTTTTGATGTAGCTTAGCCGTAAAAACTACTGTCTTCGCTTTATTATTGCTCCAGCCCAATCAACTTAACGTGTTGCAGCCGCAATAGTCATCGAAATAGCAAGATCCGGGTGCGGTTTGGTAGTAAGTTGTGGAATCCTAGAAATCGTGCAATCTTATGAATCTTGTCGATGCCAGTCCGGCTGACATTTAAAATTTCATCAAAGCAAGCTATTATAGGAGTGAACAGTGGGAACAGCCTATCCTTTTATTTTTGCAGAAGCGTGCCTAGATTAATCATCGAACCAGTTCTTACCCGCTTGGTCTTGGACTTCTCGATAATATCTGTAATATGTATATCATCAACTATTATAGTCGAGTCGTTTTCGTTTCGTTTTTAATGCATTTTTACTTAATTAATTAATTAATTTACTCTTATATGCTAAACACAAAAATTAATTAACTGAAAATCAGCTTAAATAATTTATAATTATCTTATTCTAACTTTCTGGCTCTACGCGGGCACTCTAAGTTAAACCTAACACTGAAACTATGTCTTTCGACGTATCTTATAGTCTATTTTTATTTTTATTTTTATTTTTACATTTACTAAAACTAAAACTAAGAAAATAAACTTTAAGTAAAAACTTAGTGAATCGACTTTTTTTTTTAATTTTATTATTGTATAAAACTAAAAACTTACAAAAAACTGTATTGTGTACACAATACATACAGCCATTGTCAACTAATTAGAAACGATATTTTCAATTAAAAGGTTCAGTATTTTTTCATTAAGTTTTCTGGCCGCATTCTGTTTTTTTAATACTTTTGCGTCAAGGCCTCAAATTTACCTGGAACAACTAATTAGAAAAAAACGCTAAAAAAACAATAAGAAAATGTAAGACAATCTTCACAAATAATGTTGAAACTTACCATTTGATTCGGTAAACCAACGTCAGAATTTTCACTTCGCAGCCTTGCTTAGTATCGTCGGTGTTTGTGTTTACTGTGTTTGTTTGTAATTATGACTAGGGAATTCAGGGTGGACGTAGCCAATATACGCGGGCTAAAAAGTAATCACTTTTCTGCGTACGTCCACGTCTGTAAGTACCGATCAGCTGTTTTGGCACTTAGTGAAACGCAGGTAGATTCCCGCCCACACTTCTCAGATCACTCTGAACTGAAGCCACCTGGCTACGAACTCGCCATTTATGTGCGTAGTGATGTAGCTTACCAAATTCCACCACAATGTAGTCCCTGTTCCAATCCGGAATTCAATTTCATGTGGTTAAAATTCCATCTCCGTAAGCAAATTATCCACTACTGCTTTATTTACAGAAGCCCCAAACTGGACAGCAGTTCGACCTTTCACGAGTTTGATGCGTTGTCTGACTCAATTCAAAGAATTGTATCCCTGTATCCTCATACTGAAATTGTGATTACGGGCGATTATGGCTTCGACATTCTGGACAAGCAACACCCAAAGGACGGTGTTGGACGGCGGATAAACGCCTTATATATTGAGGCCAGATCAGAGGGGGTGAAATATTTCTTACATCGTTTGAGAAAGCCTAGACATTTCGCAGCATTTTTGACTACATCGAATATGTTGTCATTCCAACGTAAGTTGTCATTGACACACATACCGAGAATGGAAAGTTTATCGGTTTCGACGATGTAAGTGCCATTCATGGATAATGGCTGAGTATTTAAATTTCGCTTTAACGACAACAGACAGCACTGTGTTTTGGAAGCATTAATTTCCACTCTGTTGATAGTTCCCCAATTGGTTATGCCGTTGATATCGGAATTTAATGAGCTTAACATACACTGCCGTTTCCGTTCTATAGCCGAAGAGTAGAGACGTGAGTCCGGGAACGAATATGAAAAGCAGAGAGTACTGTCGTCAGCAAAATATATTGGATTAGAAGTAGCAGACAAGAGATCATTGATAAAAATTAAAATGAGTGTCGGAGACAGAATGGAGCCCTGGGGCACACCAGCATTTATTTCGTGAATATCAGACTTGAAACCATCCAAGACAACTTGAATTTAACGTTTCGAAAGGTAATTTCTAATCCATTGAAGAAAAGAGTCGTCGATGCGCACGCATTTCCGACAAAAGAGCCTGATACCAAACTCTGTCAAATGCCTTAGAAATATCAAGTGCAAATATCTTGCTTTCGCCAGATTGATGTACGCTTTGGTTCCACTTTTCGGTGAGACATGCAATCAGATCACCAGTGGACCTGTTGGTACGAAAACCGTACTGCCGGTCATTAGGAAGTTTTCGTGCTTCGAGATATTTCATTAGCTGACGGTTTATCAGCGTTTCCATGACCTTGGAAAGAAGGGACGCAAGTGCAATGGGTCTGTAGGAGGAGAGAGAAGAAGATTCGCCTTTTTTAGGGACGGGTTGGACAAATGCTGTTTTCCATCTTCTCGGAAGGAGTCCTAAAGAGTAGGATTGATGAAAAAGCTTACACAGTGGCTTTGCCAGCGTGGAAGAACACCTCTTCAGAAGAAGGGGAGATTATACCATCTGGCCCAGCGGATTTATGTATGTTAAGATCTTTAAGTACTTTTGCTACTACACGAGTGCGAAAGTGGATTCGTCCCATTGAAAATTCGACGCACTCATGTGTAGGCGGAGACAGAGCACAATCTTGGAGTGTTGAGCTGGCCGCAAAGTGTGTAGCAAGTAGATTGGCCTTGTCCAAAGAGCTGACATCTGGAATGTCATTGTAAATGAGCGTTGGTATGGAGGATGAGGCAGAATTTCTGATGTTTTTGACAAATGACCAAAAGCTTTTACTACCTTTGAGACATTGTAGTATTTTTTGCCTCGGCTTCATCCATAATTTCCTGTTGGATGACCTTAGCACTTTTCCTCGGATCCGCTTTCGACAACCGAATAATTTTTTTGGTTGATACTGTGGTGCCGTACTTACGAAAATGTGAAATTGCATCAAATACCATCTTTTTAGAACATTTTAGCTGTGTTGTAATTCCGTGATAGGAGTGTCCCGCTTTGTTTAACTCAGCAATAGCTTTACGCGTCTCCGGTGTGCAAATCTTGCCTTTGCCCATTTCGAAAACAGCTTTCTAGCGCAATTTTCTTTGTTGAATTTACGTTTAAATTGTTGAATTACGTTAGACTGACCCACTTTGCTTCACATGAAGCTACCTAATACTGGAGGAATTCGTCGATGAGGCATCCTCTCCTTCCACAAGCCACCAAAATTGCTGGGGCTGCTGAGCCACATCCCTCATGTCCGGAGACGTTCTGCACTGCTATGTGCAACGTCTATGTCGTAGTTGAGTCGCCTGTCTGCAGCTGTTCGAGCAGCGGCGAAGATTAGCGGCACCGCTAATCTGTCCTGGATCAGACCTTTATTATCGAGGTAGAGGAACGCTTCTGGAGGAATCAAGCCGTCAAAGCGAATTCTCTTATGATACATATAATTAGGGTAGTAAGCCCCGGAGATGAGGTTGTTCGATGAGGTCATTGCTCTTGCAATGTGCTTTCGAGTCGACTTAATGACGAAATTGTCCACTCTTATTAGGTTCGCCCTATTGTATAAGACCAAGGATAGGATAGGAAGCTCTCACGTTGAACCACACGCTACATCCAAACACAAGCCTAGGTCGTATAAGGGCCATAATATGTTAGCAGATCACTTTCACACTCACATCGAGTTGGCTGTTATAAAACAGTCTCTTTGGAAAGCACCTTTGGCTCTGGCGAGACCAACATCTACATATATGTTTGTTAAAATACAGATATAGGTCTAGCCAGATCCCAAGGTATCTGACAATAATTCGACAAGCAAGTGGTTACCCTTGCTGTCCCACGATCGAAAACTTTCGCTAATTCTTTCTGGTATCCCCAGACAAAGGCGTCCTAAACAAAATGGTTTCCGATTTCTGAAAGTTGATTTTCAATTTCCGCTTAATTTTATCGAAGTCACGCTGCAAAAGCATATTGATGACCTCAATCTTTGGACCTGACCTGTACGCGATTAAGTCGTCTGCGTACGCTATGCTTGTGTAAATGCTGAACAGGATCGGCGAATTTACCGCACCTTGTTGTAGACCGTTTTTAATGTGAAATGTTCCAGCAGAAGTCACATCGCCATTCTTTACGATGAGCTGTCTACTGGAGAGCACATCAAAAAGAGTATACAGCAGTGCTTTACTAATGTCTAACCTATCTAGCTTTATCTATCGAAGGCTTTTTCCAAGTCAATCAGGCAGGCACCAGTGCACTGGCTCTTGCCTTTGTTCGATTGGATATCAGAAATCAGTTTAGACGCAACATGAATGATGTCATCATGCCCCGCCTTGAAACCGAATTGATTATCCGGAACTATATGTTTGTCCTCAACCCACTTAGTCAGGACTCTATTGATTACCTTCTCGAAAACCTTACTGATGTTTGGTAGAAGACTGATCGAACGGAGATTCGCCGGATTGGATGTATCTTTATCCCTTTGGGGATGGGATATACTCGTACCACCGCAGTTTTCCAATACGCTGGATAATGGGCATTATTCACTGCATTATTAAACAGGGTGGTATAAATGTTTACCGCTTATAGTGGGAGATGTCGAAGCACAATGTTCGGTATTTCATCGGTTCCCACTGATTTCTTACTTCTAAGTGATTCGAAAATCATTTGGAGGTCATTCTTCGAAATAAACGGTGGTAGATGATACTCGTATTATTTGCCATATTCTCGTCAATGAACCCTCTCGTGAAACGCGAGCTCTCGCATCGCCAATTTACTATTTCATTTCGAAGGTAGAAATTGTGCATTTTTCAGATTACAGTCGAGTCGTATACGTGTCAGTGCTATAATGATGTAATGCTCTATAACAAAGCCGTCAACATTGAGTTCATTTCTAAACATGGATCAAGTGTATATTAGACTGAAAGTTTTAACGTCCAACGTGACTGGCTAGTAGTCATTGTAGCATTGCGGCGATCTGAACCTGAAAGGTTTCTTAAGTGCAAAAGGCAACTATCTTTGTCAGATGTCAACAGATGAATAATTCTTTGTTCATATTCAAATTCAAGTTCAAGGAAAATACCCGGAAATAGCCAGACTATCTCCAGATTTTTTTTTGTGCCATCTACAATAGCTTTCCATGATTTGGTTCTTCTCGAAAAGAATTTTAGTAACTAATTAGCCTAGAAAGAGGCAGAATATAAGTCTCAAAATTGTGCCCATTGTTCTTGGAAATAATTTCTCTCACAGGCAATATATGTATTCACTCCATTTATAAGATAAGGTTAACGTTTATCCAAATATATAACCACGTAGTTGGTGTTATTGTAATTAAGAACTTTCACGTGATTATCTCCTGTTTAACCCATAAAATAAAAACAAAATTTTTTCAACTTTTTGTTTTGCATATTTATACCAGACAAAGTTCGACAAAGTGTGCCATTTCCTTTTCACTACAAACACTTGTATTTCTTCGAATTACGCGTATTAAGGCATCACACAATATTTGCCCGCTTATAACGCATTGTTTTCGTAGCAGCACCTGACCAAAGTTTCTACACTTTCGAGATCTTTATCTATAGTACAAATGTCAATTCGGTGCGTATGAGTTTATCAAAATTTAAATCTGAATTTCTAAAAAAAAAAAATAAAAAAAAAAAATTGCGACTTCAGTGTTAATATTTTACTCGGTACGAGTATAATAGTCGTACCTCATGCTCTGTATGGCCGCAGATAAGGACGAGATAACCGCGTAAACAAATACGACAATATGGCGTGAATGCGAATGCCACAATGGCTTCATTAATGATAGTTAGCAGCTCGCTAATTATTTAAGTAAATGCGTGCCGGACTATCGCTACCTACCCATACGTACGTTTGTTGGAAAGCATTTCAAGCATATGAAAGAAATTATCCACTAATTTTATTTAATTGATGGATACTCTGCTCGTATTTGCACACCGTCCGCATAACTTCTATCTTTGGCGTTGTTATCATTGTCGTCGTCGACATTGGCTTTGTGGCTGTCATCAACGCCGTCGTCGTCACCGTGGTCGTCGCGGGCGCATTCGATTTACTTTTGGTCGTTAAGGATTATTGAAGGCAGTAAAGAAAATCTCGTACATACTCGTACAGTTGGTATAGAATAATTTTAACAAATATTTCTTTCTGCCTTCCTTCAGCTAATAGCGTGATTTACATCCTGTATAGAGCGCCAAAACCTCCAAAAACTGTGAGATCAGACGGGAAGGCATCGAAAGAGACTTGAGAGGGCTTAGTTGTTTGTTTGTTCTCACTAAATTTCATTGCGGCTACGACAACTGGAACAGTCTATTGAGTAATCCAATCGTCTTAGTCCTGCAATTGACATCGTATACGGGATGTTTTCAAAATCACAGATAATATTGTTGAAAATGGCTGTATTTGAAATTGTCTACGGTATGTATCGTACTATGTATCAAATAACTAACACGTAGTACGAGTACTTCTTCATAAATAAACAAAATTGGCCACATTTGTACGCACACTTTCATTTTCAAATTTGACAATTGAATGACAGATGATTGCTCGAAAAAGTTCAGTAATAAGAAATTTGTAACTGTCAATTTTTGTCTGATAAAAAAAAGTGATTCTTTTAAAAAATGTTGTAATGAGGTGGTTAGATGACATTAGGGCTTTAGGTTAATCTGTCATGATGAAGTTCTTAGGAAAATGTCAATTATAAGCTGACAGGTTAATCGCTATAGTCTGTGACACTCCTGAAAGGCACATGATTATTACCATTCAGGAAGTTTTAATCAAACCGCGATAAAAAAAGCAATTCAATTGAAAAAGAAGGATAGTGTTGGATATCTCTTCACGTGATATGTGGCTGTTACTTCGTTTATAGTATATGACTGCTCAACGCGTATTGGATCATTCGTTCATTTCTGTTTTTAAACAGCATTGAAAATTTGAAATAGCATTGAATCATTTTACTCTCTCGCGCTCTCATCATTCTTTTTACTCCGAATTTACCAAACTGTCAGTTCAATCAGCTCTTTGTTAAACTCTCTCAATTTTCTCTCGCTCATTTCGGATTCGGTTTTGGATAATTTCATGTAAACACCACCCTTTCTATGCGGATTGAACCAATGCGCATTGATCTGTCATATAAACGGGGTATATACATATTTATATTAACGTCATTCATATCATAACTTCATGCTTCGATTATATGTGCCCTTCACGTTACTAGGCAATGCCTAGTTAAAGCTAAAGTCATGTACGAGTAGCTCGGGCTTTGTCTCATTAACTAAGATGGCGCTACATTCCGTGGTGCGCCTTGGCCTTAACCAATAAATCTCTCCGGTTAGGTGGTCTTTGCTGTCTCAGACCATGATGGTGATCGTTCTCCATTTAAGCGCGCAACTCAAAATAGAAATCTTCAATTGCATGTCCCTTTTTCAAAATTCTTCGGGCCAGAGCTATGATATCCACTCTCTACATGTTCTAACCATCAAGCGACTGGTATGCACTTTTCTGATCAGCATATGCTGTGATTTCAAGCACTAAATGCAGTTCGATTTTGACATATCCAAAACGTCATGAACCAAGCTTAGACACATGGTAAACAAACCCTTTTGATACATCAGTGATTTTTGGCGTCATATACTTATTTTGGTTGTGTGAAAATGTCTGATTTTGTGCCATAATAATCGTCATTTGCGCGAAGAGTTGATTTTCTTCTTTCATTCGAAGAAAACGGCGGCTGAAGCGTATCGAGAGCGCCAAAAAGTTTACGGAGATGCTGCTCTAAGTGAAACAACGTGCCGTGATTGGTTCCGTCGCTTCAAAGACGGTGATTTCGATGTTGACGGCCGTCCGCGTGAAGGAAGGCTAAAATCCTTCGAAGACGCTGGATTGGAGGCATTGCTCGATGAGGATACGTGCCAAACGCAAGAAAAACTTGTTTCAGCATTAGGAGTTACCCGCCAAGCCATTTCCAAGTGATTGAATGCGTTGGGAATGATTGAAAAACAAGGAACTTGGGTTCCTTATAATTTGAAGCCAAAGGACGTTGATCGTCGTTTTTTCGCCTGTGAACAACTGCTTTCTTCATCGCATCATGGCGGGTGATGAAAAATGAATTGATTACAGCAACTCAAAGAGAAGAAAGTCATGGGACTCTCCGATCATATTTCTACGTTGTCAGCTCGGCCGAATATTCACGCTGCGAAGGTAATGCTGCGTATTTGGTGGGACCAGGTCGGTGTTATTTATTACGAACTGTTGAAACCCAACGAAAGCATCACTGAAACGACCACTGCGCGAAAAACGGCCACAATACGAGCAGAGCCACGAAAAAGTGATTTTATACCCTCAATGACTCGAACTGCAACCAACTTCAGACTGCTATAATTTCCAAACCGTTCATGACAGTGAGCTCAAATTTTGACACATGACAGATAATTTTATTATTTACAAGCCTTTTAAACGATTTGCGTCTCAGTGGTATTGGAAAATTTTTATCCGCGATGGAATTCAAACGTGATAGTGTGATTGCTTTATATTTGGCTGGAAAACCACAAGTAGCTATCGTTAGAGCCCTCCAGCACCTCAACGTGAATAAATCATTTGTGTCGCGAACCATAGCTCGTTACCGTGATACTGACAGCGTTGCAAAACGCAATGGAGGAGGTGGTCAAAAAAAAAAAACAGCAACATCTGCAGAAATGGTTCGGAAAGTAAAGGCTCGAATTGAGCGAAATCAGCGTCGAAGTGGAAGAAAAATGGCCCGTGAGCTCAACATATCGTTGGAACGGATGCAACACATACTGAAATACTGAAAAATGAGCTTGGGCTCAAGCCATTGAAGTTGCAAGAAGCACACGATCTTACACCACAACAGAAAAAAGTTAGAGTCGAAATAGCGAAGGAGTTACTACGCTTGCACGAAAGTGGTGAGTTGCCGAATTTGGTTTTTTCCGATGAGTCGCCATTTGTTATCGAGCAATATGCCAACAAACAAAATTACCGAGTTTACTTGAGAGGTCCTCAAGGACTTACACCTTCGGACGGCCACCAGAAAGCAGGCAGCATCGATGGTGATGGTTTGGGTTGCCATAACCGCTGATGGTCGCTCTCCGCTCGTATTTTTGGACCGTGGCGTCCAAATTAATGCGATCGTATAACGTGAAACTGTCTTAAAGGCAGTATTGAAGCCTTGGGCAAACAATCATTTCGGTCAGAGACCGTGGACATTTCAACAAGACTCGGCACCGTCCCACAAAGCGCGCGTCAACCAAGATTGGTAAAAAAACAATGTTCCACACTTCATTTCTTCGACACAATGGATTGCAAATTCTCCGGATGCAAATCCGTTGGATTTCTCTGTCTGGGATATTTTGAAGGCGAAGGTTGGCACTAAAAAATACCAAAGTTTGGACCACCTCAAACAAGCACTTCGCCGGGAATGGGCCAAAATACCGCAGTCACTTGCGTGCAGCGTGCGATGCTTTCTTCGGCCGTCTCAAGGCCATTATTTGCGCCAAAAGTGGACATATTGAAAACTACTGATACAATTTGAAAATTGATGTATTTTCCAACATTTTTTGTTTTGGCACAATAAAATTTATCAAAAAATAAAAAAATTATATTTAGCATTTTAAAAAGTTGGAGTTCGAGTCACTCACCCTGTACAGCATGGCAACGCTCGGCTTCACGTTGCCAAAGCCGTTAAAACCTATCTGGAAACGCTCAAATCGGAAGTCCTACCCCACCCGCCATATTCCCCAGACATTGCGCCGTCTGATTATTACGTGTTCCGTTCGATGGCACATGGTCTGGTTGATCAGCAGTTCCGCTTATATATTGTGTATGAAGACATTAAAAAATCGCTTGATTCGTGGATCGCTTCATAAGATGAACGCTGTTGCCATAACGGTATTCGATCTCTGAAAGAAAGATCTGAAAAAGTTGTAACTAGTGATTGGCAATACTTTGAATGATTCATTTGTAACCATTTTTTCACAATAAAGTTGCATTTCCATAAAAAGAACTTAGTTGCGCCCCTAGTAAATTTTCAGACGATAACATGAAACGTCAAACAAGATCTTGTCCCAGCTGACGAAACTTAGAGAGATTTATTTCTTGTGGATCAGTCATAGTCCGGCAAAATCTTGAAAGTATGTTAAGTTGGTGTATGCTTTCTTCCAAATTATCTCTTGTTGCCTTAAAAATATTCGCAGGTAGGCCGACCGGTCTGGCAGCCTAATAATGCTTAAGATAAGATGTTGCTATATCTATTTCACTTCGGCAAGGTCTGCGTGTTTTCTGTATAATCACTGAGTACGGATGGTCCTCACTGTTGTAGAAGCGGTTTTTCCATATGCTCAGCACTGACTGTGATTTTACTATTTACCTTCCTGGTTCTATTCAGGTCTTAATGGCTTATTACTTAATTTTCATCTTTCGGTAAAACTTTAGAATGTTTTCCCAGAATAGCGCACTTCTAAAGCTGCTTTACCCCATCGGAAAAGGATTTGGCAATCTCTTGCGGCTATAGCCGTCCGACGTCAAACTTCCTCATAATACTAGCTCGCCTTTGCGATATTCGGGATATGCGGACATCTGTACCTTGGCTACAACAAGATAATGGTTCGAGTCAATGTTGGCCCCTCGGAAGGTTCGGACATCCATAATACTGGAGGAGTGCCTTGCGTCAATTGCAATGTGGTCACTTTGGTTAATTAATCAGGAGTTCTCCAAATCTCCTTATGAAATAATTTTATTTTTCAACGTAGTCTCCCTTGAGCTCTATACACTTTGTCCAACGCTTCTCCAATTTTTTTATCCCTTCCAAAAAAAATGATTTGTCGAGGTCCTCAAAATAGGCCTTTGTTTGCGAGATGACTTCATCATTGGAGTCAAATCTTTTTCCACCAAGCCATTTCTTCAGGATTGGGAACAAGAAGTAGTCGCTCGGAGCCAAATCTGGAGAATAGGGTGGATGAGGGAGCAATTCATAGCCCAATTCATGGATTTTTGCCATGGCAACTGCACATGTGTGCACCCTTGCATTGTCTTGGTGGAAAAGAACTTTTTTCTTGGCCAAATGAGGTCGTTTTTTTTTTCAAATCGTCATTGAATCGGTCCAATAAGTTGGCATAATATTCCCCATTGATTGTTCTTCCCTTTTAAAGGTAGTCAATGTGGATTATCCCGCGTGCATCCCAAAAAACAGTCGCCATAACTTTATTGGCTGACAAACCCACCTTGGCCTTCTTTGGCGCCGATTCACCCTTAGAAACCCACTGTTTTGACTGTTGTTTGTTCTCTGGTGTGTTGTGATGGATCCATGTTTCGTCCACGGTTACAAAACGGCGCAACAACTCCTCCATATTGCGATTAAACAACGCCAAACCTTCCTGTGAAGTTGTTACACGATTGCGTTTGTGGTCGACTGTGAGCAAACGCGGCACCCATCTTGCGGAAAGCTTTCTCATGCCCAAGTGATCATTCAAAATTGAAACCACTGAGCCATGCGAGATCCCTACGGCTTCCACAATCTCTCGCACTTTCAATCTTCGGTCGGCCAACACCATATCGTGAATTTTTTCGATTGTTTCGGGTGTAGAGACCTCAACTGGGCGTCCAGGACGTTCGGCATCTTCAGTGCTTGTACGGCCACAACGAAATTCAGTAAACCACTTTTTTACCATTGAAATCGATGGTGCAGAGTCCCCATAGTATTTATCAAGCTTAGCCTTGGTCTCGGTAATGGTTTTTTTTCGCAAGAAATAATGCTTAATAAGCACACGAAATTCACTTTTTTCCATTTTCTCCTCAAATTAGTGAGTAGTCTGATAAAAATAGCTGTCAAACACAAACTAACTGACGCAGCAAGTTTAAATTTTGACAGGAGTCAACTGACAGATGCCTGTTGACAGGAGCAGTGTCGCTGTTTCAGTAAAGAGGTCAGAAATTCAAAACGGACTTATTGACCCGCCCTCGTATCAAGATGCGGAAACCGCGTGCTAACTACGACAAGTTTCGCCCCGCCGCAAAGTCGATTATCCTGAATTCGTTATCGGAGGTAGTGTCGTGCAGGCTATACTTTCTGACAGTACTACCAAAGACGCCCATTCTTCCTAGCTCTGCAACCGAGGACTGCTCGTACTCGTAGGTCTTGTCCAAGAAAGCAAGAAACTATCTTTGGTGTCGCCATCTTTCTCCTCTGTACGGGCGTGAGCGCATATAAGTGATTGAATGTGTTGGGTTGATTGAATGTTGATAAATTTAGCCTTAATACGGATTGTAACGAGAAGTTCGTTAACATGCCGGAAACTCAAGACTTCTTGCCTAAGTCTGCCTCTAACAACGAATCCGCATCCAAATAGGCGCTGGTTTTGGCGTCGATAACAATGGCCATAGAAGATGTCGCAGTTTTACTTCCTCTTTTTGTTCGGCCCATCCCATCACATTTCTTAGCTGGCGGTAACATTTTCTTTGTATAGGGTCCGCCATCTAACGTTTTTTTTTTCAACTAGTGCTTATTTCGTGAATGGTAACACTTAGCTCATGTCTGATTTAACAGATAATTAGTTTTATCCTTCCGCTGAACGAATATGGTTGTGTATACGCTTCGCTAAGTGGGCCTGCGATCGACTTAGAGAAGATGCCGATTTTGCCAAAAAAATCATCTTTTCAGATGAAGCTCATTTTGATCTTGGCGGGTATGTAAACAAGCAAAATTGTCACAGTTGGGGCACAGAAAACCCGCACGCATACAATGAAATGCCGATACACCCAAAACGAGTCACTGTTTGGTCCAGAGGCATAATTGGGCCATTTTTCTTCGAAATATTTCGCAGACATCTATTGACGAACGTTTGCAGCTTTCCTATGATAGCGGGTGTGGCTTTCCAAGTGCGGCACCTATAAAGAAGCGCGGATTCAACATTGGAGCGGAACAGTCGTAGCTTGGTCTTTAGGCTGATAGACTTGTTTCTCCATAGTTTAGACAGCATTCCGAACACAGCCTTTGCTTTCCCGATTCGGTTGATTATATCTAGTTCGGTCAAGCCATCAGAAGAGACAATACTCCCAAGATATTGAAAATTCTCTACCATCTCTACTGGTTTTCCAGAAATATCTACTTGGTTAGATGAGGAAGTTCAAAAGCTGATCCTTTTTGTTTTTGCCGTATTGATCTTTAGCCCAACGATTTCAGCTTCTCGTCCACTGAATTTCTCCATTTCCAGTCGACAAAGCTGCATGCAGTACATAGCTTATCATCAACGGGAACAGTATTGGTGGCAATATACAGCCCTGACTAACTCCACTTAGGATTTCAAACTCCTCTGATAACCTTTCTTTATGCAGAACGTGGCATTTGGATCCATCATGAGAATAGCAATCAATTTATCTGGGATGCCCCTCCTGCGCAAAGCAAGCAATAGAGTAAATTCTCTATTGACACTGTCGAACGCCTTTTCGAAGTCGATGAACAGCAGGTGAAGTGGTGATCGATATTCACTGTTCGATGATGATCCGCAAGGTATTGATGCGGTGATCCAGTGCGGAATCCTGCTTGTTCAGCATCGACTATGTCTTGGAGGTGGTCTTTAATTCGCTCCAGGACGATTTTTGCTATTACCTTGGCTACTGCAGGCAGCACTGCGTAAGATCTCCTTTCTTTGGGAGCTTGACAATCATTCCTTTTTTCCACTCTTCAGGAAAACTTTCTGTTTCCTAAGCTCTCACAGTGAGTGGGTGCAGGAGCTTACTCGATGTTGTTGGCGCTACTCGTAAGAGCTTTGCGGGAATACCGTCAAGTCCAACCGCTTTATTGTTCTTGCGGTAATGATTTCTTCGCTATTGCGAGATACAGTGCGTACGGACGAGTCATTGGGCGTTGGGTTCACTTTACTAGCGAAAACGCGGTTTAAAACCGCAGAAAAGTCCTCCTTCCATCTTTTAAGGTTGTCCTCAGTCGAAACTAGCAGAGATCCGTCTGTGTCTTGTACCAGGTGTTGTTTATAGCTTTGGACACCTGTGAGCTCTTTGGTAATTCTGTAGACGGTCCTACTGTGACACCTAGTAGCGGCCTCTTCTACTACTGTAGCCAATGCGTTGATATAGTTACGCTTACTACGTCGCACTCTGCGGTGAACTTTTCTCATCTTCATGCGATACGTAGGCTCTAGCTCGTTTCTCCCTACTGCTGGAGTAGCTGCTATGCGAGCTTTAAGGTTTTTTCTTTCTTCGATCCTAGCCCAAGTTTCTTCGGAAAGCCGTTAATTCCTGTTAATTCCTTTCGACCGACCGTGTACACTTTCAGCACCGGATATGAAGACATTTTTTGCAGCAGACAATGGTTTTGATGTAGATGTTGCTGATTGCTCTCAATCCTTGTAAAAGGTGGTCCCTTAGTTGTTGTGGGATCCTTTAGTGACTTAGCCTATCGGTATTAAACTTAGGCATTCGGGTGTTTTCGTAGGATCCCCGAATTGCAGCTGTACGTAACCTTATGGTAGCAACCGTCAGATGGTGGTCTCGGACTATTCACATGTCTGCACCCCTTTTGTTACGAACGTCCTGGAGACTGCTTCTAAATCACCAATTAATAGCAAAGTGATTAATTTGGTTGAAAGTTGCTTGTCTGTCCGTCGACACCCAACTGACTTTGTTGCACATCTTGTGCTCAAACATGGCCCCTCCTATAACAAGGCGGTTGTCGTTGCAAAAATCAACAAAACGCTCGCCAACACCATGCTTTCCCATAACATGCCTAAGCCCATCATTGTCATTGCCAACCTTGGCATTCAAGTTTCCCATTACCATTATAATGTCTCCGTGTGGTGTACTATCATAAGCAGCACTCAGCCGGTTATAAAAGGCTTCCTTCTCCTCGACAGAAGGGAGCTCCGTTGGGGCGTAACTAGTCCGGAATCTGGCTTTGAGAATCCTGTCGTCTAAAGGCTCCCGGGAAATTAAGCTTTTGGGAGACGTTTTGGAAAGCAACAATCCAACGCCAGATTCCCGATAGCTTCTGGATGCCTTTGCAGAGTATAGTAGTACAGTGTTACGAGTTGGAGACTTAAATTTCCCCGAGCCCAAACATCTAACTTTACTAATCCCTAAGATGTCGATCTTATAACGCATGAATTCATTTTCTAATTGGAGGAATATGGCATTTTGAGGATCTTCACTTCCGTTGTCGTGAAGCGTCTTCACATTCCAGAAAGCAATCTTTGTCCGGGTACAATAGCCCAAAAGTCGTCAACGTGTTGTTATTCCTTATCCGAGGCGTAGTGTCGGTTTCGGTCTCGGTTTTAATTTCAGTTACGAAGAATGCTAACCTCCGTAATCTATCCTAGAAAGCTAGTCCTTTCGCACTTGTAATTTTATCCTACTTATGTACGAGTATATAGGGGTACGCAAACATTGTAGTTGCCCGGAGACCACCCGGGGTTTTACCTTCTAACGAAGGTATGTTCGGTTTACCACGCTAATGTCTACCACTGTGAATGCCTTTAAGCATGTAGTTCTACGAACATTAACCTCAAAATGGTTGGATGTTCCAGGATCTCTAAGTAACACAAAGTTTGCCCTAATTATCATCGAACTATAATACATAATGGGTATTACCAAATACGATAATTCGGTCGCATGTAGACATGGTAATGGCAAACGATTGTTGGATTGTGAAGGAGGATTTTCGTACAAATTTTTCAAAGCTCCATTTTGTCGAATTTGTTTCCAATGTCATTCAAATCTCAGGCTGAAAATGTCTTTCCGAAACCTACATATACTCGTATGATACTCCCATTGAGACGCTATAATTTATAGAATTTGTAGATAGCTTTAGATACTCGTACTTTTACTTGTCGCATTAGCCCCATTAACAACATCAGCTATGAACTTGTATTGTATTCAAACCTTTCCCTATTGATTCTCATTTCACTTCATTTCCAAATGTCTCTATTTATTGCTGTTTTTTTTTTCTGTATTTTTATTTTTATGCTTAATGGTTAACAATTAATATGGTAATCAAACCAAACTTTGAACGTTATAAGGTTCGGCTTATTCTATCTGGCTTTGGCTGGGAACGAAAAATTGCTGCTACTTATCAGGTCTGTCATTATTAGTTTACCTATACATGCGAAAAATCAATTAACACCCAATACGCTTGGTAAATTGTAAAATATCGTAGTACGAGTATAAACTTGAATATCTCAAAGGTTATTGTATAGAAATTGTTTTGTTTGGTATAAACCCTGGTAATAGCCATAACTTAAGTTAAATAAAGTTTGAAAACACATCAGTATTTGCCTACATAAAGACTTTTACGATCCGTATATATCCGGTTTTTCAATAAGGACATAACAATTTTATATGTAAATAAAACACAGAATAATTGAGTGATATGTTATATTATTTACATATGTATGTGCTCCACTCGCTCTTTAGTACATGCTCTCTTAAGTACAACATTAAAGGAACAAAGACTTGATTCCCAGTGAGGTTTGTGCACTTTGATCAAAAAGTTTCCACCGTGTGGCGCTTCCCCATTGTTCCGATTTGAGTTCTGTTTTTTTTTGTTAAGTTGGTAAATCTGTTGTTGACATTACCACCTCTAAATCTTAGCGTCATAGCTTGACATTTGCAAAAGTTACGTAGCCAAGAGTACATCTATCTCTGTGTGTGTTGGCGATTTTTTACAATTTTAGAAATGGATTTAAATTTGCAACAACGAACTTGTATTACTCGTAAATTTTGCGTAAAAAAACGGATTTAATGGTGCGCGAACGTTGGAAATGTTGGAAAAGTGTTTCGGCAACGATTCTCGAAAGAAAACGGTCGTTTACCAGTGTCACGAGCGGTTCAAAAGTGGTCAATCGAAGAGTCAATCGAAGATGATGAACACAGTAGCAGACCATCGACATCGAAAACCGACGAAAATGATGAAGCAAAAGAAATGTTGGTCAATAACCACAAATTAACCATCAGAGAAATAGCGGAGGACTTGAACATTGCCTATGGATCCGTCCAAGACATTTTGGTTAATGATTTGGATTTCCGTCGTGTAGCAGTAAAGTTGGTGCCAAAAGACCTCAATTTCATGCAAAACAGAGACCGTGTTGACGTCGATCATTACTGGAGACGAGACGTAGGTTTATGAGTACGACATGCAATCCAAACATCAGGCGAGTGAATGGCGTTCAGCAAATAAGCCGAGACCAAAAAAATCACGTCGTTTTCAGTCAAAAAAGAAGGCAATGCTCACGGTTTTCATGGATTGCGAGTACAACGGTGTAGTGCATCATGAATTTTTGCCAGAATTTGGGCGTTATGAGACGTTTGCGTGAAGCAATTCGCCGAAAGAGACCAGAATTGTGGGTAGAAAACTCGTAGATTTTGCACCATGATAACGCACCGTCGCACAGTGCCATCATTATTCGTAATTTTTTGACGAAAAATGCAACAAATACCATCCAACAGCCACCGAATTACCTGATTTGGCTCAACTACGGGGGACGCATAATGGGAAAATCGCAGGAAGCACTGATGGGTATACCGAAAACCGTAAATAAAAAATGTTTCAAGCGCTGGCATATGATTGTGTTGCAGGGGACAATATAGATTTAGATGAATTAACTTGTATTTTTAATTTTTGTTTTTGATCAAGCCAATATATATTGTCGAATTGAAAAATTTGGCGAAAAAATGTGAGTTTAAAGCTTTCCTTGATGATTGAGAGACCAATTTGTTGTTGATATAGGGACTGAAACGAATAAAATCTATAAATTTTAATATGGGCTATACTTCCAATGCGTAAAAATTGCAATCCCATTTTGTACCCAAATTAGCCTGTATATTCTCTAGTTTCAGTTTGTTATTGATTTGAGTTCGGTGCGGTTTAAAATATTTATAAAATATGAGTCAAGAGGAACGCCATAAAAAGATCATCGACAAATGGCTCGAAAATACTTCGCGTCCAAACCATAGCACGCAGTACAGTGGATTCTGTTATTAAACGATATTTGGAGACGTTGGCGGTTAAGCGAAAACAGAAAAGTGGAGCACATGATACAAATTTGGACAAGAAAATAGTGGTTACCATCGTAAAAAACCGGACTATGTCATCCAGTGATGTTGCTCGGAAATGTAATACCAACCAAACAATGGTACAAAGTTCTAAAAAACGTAACGGTCTAAAAACACGAAAAAAACAAAAAATATTGGGTATATAACTTCGTGCGCATTTTTTTTTCAAAATTTGAACGTTTATTTAAGAAAAACATGTACAATAGTATTATTCAAAGCATTGCCCATCTGAAGCTATGACTTTTTCCCATTTTTCTGGCAATTTGTGGATCCCATCCCAAAAGAACTGCTCTGGCTTGGCAGCCAAGAATGAATCAAGCCAATTTTTGATATTCTGCTCCGATGTGAACCGTATTTCAGTGAGGGCGTTCTGCATCGACCGGAACAAATGGTAGTCAGAAGAGGCAAGGTTTGGGCTATAAGGCGGGTGGGGTAAGACTTCCCATCCACTGTTTTCCAAATAGTTCTTAACCGGAATAGCAACGTGGGGCCGAGCGTTGTCATGATGAAAAATTATTGCCTCGTGTCTGGTCGCATACTCCGAGCGTTTTTCGGCCACTGCTCTTTTCAAACGGACTAATTGTGTTCAGTAGCGTTGTCCAATGATGGCTTCACCCGGGGGGTTGTCGTAATGGATCCATTTTTCATCACCAGTAACAATCCGATGCAAAAATGACTTGCTTTTGTGGCGTTCCAGCAGCATTTCGGACATGCAAAACCGCTTTTCGACGTCTCTCGGCTTGAGTTCATGTGAAACCCAATTTCCTTACTTTTGAATATATCCATCTGCTTTTAAACGTTTTGAAATGGCTGCTTGAGTGACACCCAAAGATTCTGCGAGCTCTTCTTGTGTTTGGCAACAATCTTCATAGAGTAATGCTTCCAGTTCTTCATCTTCAAACTTTTTTGGCTGTCCAGGACGTTCATCGTCTTCCAAGCCAAAATCACCACTTTTAAATCGTGCAAACCACTTTTGGCACGTTCGCTCAGCTAGCGCATGTTCACCATAAACTTCCACCAAAATACGATGACTTTCGGCAGCAGTTTTCTTCATATTAAAGTAATGAAGAAGAACTCCCCGCAAAAACACTTTTTCAGGCACACAGTTCGACATATTTGAGTGAAAAAAAATTATTGTTGTTTACGCTTCAAATGAATGACATATACTGAAATGACGTACAATGACAGTAGCTTTCCAACGCATGTTCCAGTGGAATAATAACAATGGAATAATACAAGTTACGCCATCTCTTAGCAAACCACACGAATTAAGTTAGAGACCCAATAACTTCAACTTAGTACGCCTATGTATGTACGAGTATATAGAAAAAGTCACAAGAAAGGATCTCGTTGCTGAAACATGCGACATCTAAATATCTCAGAGGAGGTGTTTCCACAGCACAGCGAAAGCCTTCCAACACTGCACGTCATAGTTAATTTTCGAGAGATCCCTGACGGTGTATCTACGTGTATCCTATTTCATCATATCATACTATATTGCCCAGGGTTCACCCATTATTGCCAATTAGTGTGGTACAAACGAGGATTTGGACGTTCACATAGTACCCTAAAAGGGATATGATAAGGAAAGGCTTGCCTTTCTTTTAAAATGCACGTACGAAGCTGACACTCATCGAGAATGCATTCATCCCTCCCATACTCGACTTATGTTTCGGTGCCCAAAAGCATCTCTTTGAATTACCCTGCTGGGAGGTCATCGGTCATCGGTCCATTGGCCTTGTTGTCTTAGAAATGAGAAAGAGAGAAAGAAGTTTGATGGTAAAAGAATTTCTGTCAAACAGAATCAAGAGGCGTCTCATCAGAGCTGTGCCCCAATAGAAATTCCGTTTAAGGATGAGAACAGACCTAAGCATGGTCCGTCTTCAAATCCATGTCAAATGGTGACACAGTTACTGCGGTACAGTACTGGAATGCCAAGAAAAGGAACGACAATGAAGGGTTGAAACATGGTATCGCTTGATACAGTCTTAACAAACGCTATGACATGATGAAAGAAGTTTTGATTACAGCAGTCTTCTTGTCATAGCGTTTGTTGAGTACGAGTGTTTTCATAACGTCAGCACGGCGTTAGATGACAGGCAAGCAACCTGTAATCACGTTGATCGGTTTACCATAAGTCCTTTTAGAAGTAGTCTCCTGTACGTCCATAGACGAGCTACTGTCTAATTAGACCACTGCAGTTCGAATGCTAGAGGCTGACGCAAACGTCATCAATTAAGGTCGTGGGGTGTGGAAACAAGCACCAGCTGAATGCGGCCCACCACAAGTATCTAAGACCAATGGAATGCAATGGAATCACATTCAGTAAAAGATCTATTGGCCGAAAACACGTTGCGGACGTACCTTTGTTAAGTAGAATGCACCATTCAGGCCGGATGACAATCGCCATAACTATAGTATCAACATTCAACGAAGTGAGGATAGTAATATTCAAACCTCATTCCTCATGCACGAGTTTATCTGCAATATTTGGTCGTAAGAACACATGCTCGGTGAATGGAATTCATGTATTGTCAGTCTGATTCTAAAAATGGGATCGCCTGAACTGGGCCAACTATTTACAAGTAAATAGGTCTCGTAAACTGAATCTTTTAATGTCAAAAAGTGTGAGGTAACGTGCTAAGCAGCAAAAATCGGTTTGACTGCCAATGAGAACAAAACAATAAATACCAACACGTACACCTTAGGTAGAAAATAAGGACAGGTAGCAAAGTTTCATCTCTAGCAACGATGGAGACCCTATATAAGTTCGTCATCGTCTCTTGCATTTTATACGGCGCAGTTCATGCGCACTATAAAACGGATGAAAGCCTTCTTGATTGTTTCGAGCGAAAGATTCTCCCTGTGGTCTTTGGTCCTAAGTGCTTTAACGGAGTGTCGTGGATGTTATTCAACGACGATGTATATCGGCTGTAGTGGTATCTGTTCAAAGGACAGTAACCATAGCGAAAAAAATGTCTAACTCATGGAGACTAGTGCTCTAGGAAGTCAACGACCTCACTACGCTGAAAGCATCGGTTCCCACTATATCACCGACAATAATCACCGTTGGCGGCAGTATGTACTTATATGGGGGACCGCATGCGATCTCGGTACCAATCCCGCGTGCTCTTGGCATTCGGAACGCATGGAGCAACGCAAGCTACGTAGATATCAAACTGGTTCGAGAGGCATTTTTGTTGACACGCAGGGTCATGCCGGTCTGTTACTCCGTTTATATGACAGCTCAATGCGCATTGGTTCAATACGCATTGAAAGAGAGAAAACCATGAGCGAGAGAAAATGAGAGAGTTTAACAAACAGATGAGACAATGACAATGATAGATGAGAGAATAATAAGAGCGCGAGAGAGTAAAATGTTTCAATGCGGTTTGAAAGTGTTTATATGATATTTCAATGCGGTTTCAAATTTTCAATGCGGTTTATAAACAGGAATGAAGCAATGCGTATTGAGTATTTCAATGCGCTTTGAAGTGGTGTTTATATGAGCGCATTGAGCTGTCATATAAACGGGGTATGTAAGAAGATGTCCAAAGTTAAGCAGAGTACCTAGTCCTGCCATAAGTTCTGTTACATAATTTCCAGCGCTTATCGTTCAAAACTTCTTGCGGGAATAGAACCGTTAACTTTTGTTCAGAACACATGCACTGATCAGTGAAAAATACTATTCAGTTTGGTTTCAGTTTGTAAACTATTAACATGGAGTGGAGCGTTAAAGAGAATCGAGTCGCGCAAATAGCGTTGCATAAGTGCGGAAGGAGTGCTGGACAAATTTTCAAGTTGCTAAAACCACTCGGAATATCACGAATATTCGTTTATCGGGCTATTGCTTGCTTCGACGAGTTGTCTAGAGTAGAGAACAGGCCAAGAAGTGGTCGCCCGCACGTCGTGCGCGAACGAATTCGAAGAAATCCCCTTAGGAAGCAGGAGATCATGTCCAAGGAATTGGATATATCAACCAGATTCATGTCTAGGCTGAGTCCGGATGTTCTGCATATGAAAGCCTATCGTCGGTCCACGGGTCAGCTTCTAACTCCTCAACTAAAAGAAATTAGGCTGGAAAGATGCAAGCGACTTTTGCAGTGGCACGCGGAAAATAGCCATGAAAACATTCTGTTACGGATGAGAAAATTTGTACCGTAGAAGAAGTTTTCAACAAACAAAATGACAAAATTTATGCAATTTCATTTAAGGAAGCGAAGAAAGTTGTTACAAGGCTTCAGTGTGGACATCATTCCGTAATGGTTTGCTGGGGGGTCTCTCATCATGGTGTCACATCCCTCCATTTGTGTGAAAAAGGCGTAAAAACTGTTGTAAAAGTTTACCATAAAGATGTGCTAGAGGGTGTTGTGAAGGGTTTGACCAATACCCTTTTCAATGGATACAGATGGATCCCCCAATAATACTCTGCTCCAGCGCACAAAGCCAAAAGCACGCAGGGGTGGCTCAGAGTCAATATTCTTGGCTTTATAGCAGCAGAAGATTGGACGTCGGGGAGTCCAGATCTAAATTTACTGGATTATAATTTGTAGTCAGAATTAAAACAGCATTAACCAGAGCAGCGTCCACGATCTCCATGGAAACCGTACGTGCCGCTATTGCAAGCTTATGTTAATGCAAAAGGCAGTCATTTCGAGTGAATCCAGGTTTTTTTAATAATCAATATTGTAGCCTAATGAATGAAACAATTTTGAATACAATATGTTTGTAACTGAACTTATGGCAGGACTGGGTATACAATCAGTCTACACATTAAGCTTCGGGTGTTTCACTCCAACGAAGCAGCTCCAAGGGACAACCGCATTGCTTTAGCAATATTTAAAAGATCTTCTAGCCCAACTTTATACTCGTATTTGGGTAACACAAAACTTTATTACAATAGAACAAGAACCCATAGGCAAAACCATTCAACGACAGAAGTGGCAGTAGGTTGGCCACACATGTTATGAAATGGAATCGGTTTCCGGAGGATAGTCAAATTACAATAGTTGATAACTAAGAACAAGAAGAACGATGATAGGGTAAAAGTTCAAAAGTTGCTATACGATGGCGTGTAAGCGAAGTAAAAGCCCTACAGCCAACAAAGCGATACAGGACATACGAGTAACTAAATAGTAAAAGACCTTCTTTTCATATTGCTAAATCTTCACAAAAATTATATTTTTGGCAATGCTATCCGCAGTGAAAACTATTTCCAAAAAAAAAAAACGATCTGCAGTATCCTGGTTTTTACATTTCAAATTTGGTACATCTGTTTGTTGAAAATGAGGTGAAATTGTTCATAGAATATAGCCGGAATCGATAGAATCCTTTTGGTCGTCATTATGACTTCAGTGTGCAGGCAATTCATCGCACCGTCGAAAAGTTTGAGCATGAGTACACTGTTTTGGAGCTTAAGCCACCAACCAGACAGAGATTAGTGTGAAATTGAGAAAACATAGTCCCCGGAGCGGCCAGTATCGAAGAAGACCCAGAAATGTCGATTCGGTGCCGATCAGTGAGTCAACCCGGCTTATTTTACGGTTGGATTTGGGCCCACATCCGTATAAGATTGTGCTGACGCAAGAATTGAAGACCGATCATAGACAACACCGCGAGTTCGCTAATTGGATCAGGATTTTGGCCAAAAAATCATCTTTGGCGAGGCCCATTTTTGGTTCAGCGGCTTTATCAACAAGCAGAATTGCGTTATTGGAACGAACACAATCCACAAACGTCAATGCATCACAAAGATTGACTGTTTGGTGCAGTTTATGGCATGGAGGCATCATCGGACCTTACTTGTTTCGAAATGAGGGAGGAGACATCGTTACCGTCAATGGTCTCAGGTATAGAACGATGTTAACCAACTTTCTGTGGTCAGAGCTCGACAGCATCTTTATATCCGAGCTGGCTGTGGTTCCAACATGACGGCGCTACATGCCATATAAGCCAGGCAGCGCTCAAAGTTGTGAATGAGAAATTTGGCGACTGGGTCATCTCACGGCAAGCTTTCATCAATTGGCCGCCGCGAATATGCGATATGACACCGCTCGATTTTTTTTCTCTAGGGCTACTTCAAGTCCTTAGTCTACGCTAACAGCCTGCCACTTTGGACGAGCTCGAGGCCAACATTCGACATGCCATTGCCGGCATGCAGTGCCCAGCTGACCCTCGACAAGTGCACACGCAGGAGTGCCCTGTAAAATTTGCTCCTCGTGTGGAAAAAAAAAAATCGGTAAAAAAAAAGTGCGGGCGAAAAAAAAAACAACAACAACAACTCGCGAGTGCAGTGAAACCGAAATCCACATCCACAGTGCGGGCATCACAACCTTCCTGCCCCTGGTAAAACTGTTGCAATGTCCCAAACAACATTCACAAATCCGCTGGTCCAGATGGTATGTCTCCCCTCCTTCTGAAGAGGTGTTCTTCCTCGCTGGCAAAACCACTGCGTAAGCTTTTTCATCAATCCTACTCCTTAGGAGTCTTCCCGAGAAGATGGAAAACAGCATTTGTCCAGCCCGTCCCTAAAAAAGGCGAATCTTCCTCTCTCTCCTCCTACAGATCCATTACACTTACTTCCCTTCTTTCCGTGGTCATGGAAACGCTGATAAACCGTCAACTAATGAAATATCCCGAAACACGAAAACTTCTTAATGACCGGCAATACGGTTTTCGTAGCAACAGGTCCACTGGCGAAAGCAAGATAGTTGCACTTGATATTTCTAAGGCATTTGACAGAGTTTCGCATCAGGCTCTTTTGTCGAAAATGCGTGCTTTTTGGATCAACGACTCTCTTCTTCAATGGATTAGAAATTACCTTTCGGAACGTTCAATTCAAGTTGTCTTGGATGGTTTCAAGTCTGATATTCACGAAATAAATGCTGGTGTGCCTCAGGGCTCCGTTCTGTGTCCGACACTCTTTTTAATTTTCATCAACAAACTCTTGTCTGCTACCTCTAAACCAATTACTCCTTTGCTGACGACAGTACTCTCTGCTTTTCATATTCGTTCCCGGACTCACATCCCTGCTCTTCGGCTGTAGAACGGGAACGGTAGCGTATGTTAAGCTCATTAAATTCTGATATTACCAGCATAACTACTGGTTAGTGGGGGACCACTAACAGATTAGAATTGAATGCTTCCAAAACACAATGCTGTCTGCTGTCGTTGCAAAATTTAAACACCCATGGATGGCACTTGCATCGTCGAAACCGATAAACTTTCCATTCTCGGTATGTGTGTCAATGACAACTTACGTTGGAATGACCACCTATTCGATGTCGTCAAAAATGCCGCGAAATGTCTACGTTTCCTCAAGCGATGTAAGAAATACTTTACCCCCTTTTATCTGGCCTCAATATATAAGGCATTTATCCGCCCGAAATTGGAGTACAATGCCCACATCTGGTCGGGTGCGCCCAAAACATCTCTGCACCTGCTAGATAGGATCCAAAACCGTGCGTTAAAACTCATTGGTGATACTAATATCACTCAAACAATGGACACCCTCGAACACCGACGTAATGTCTCGTGTCTCACTCTGTTTTATCGCTATTTCCACCACCAGTGCTCTATAGAAATCGCCAGTAGCATTCCGCCCCTTCAAACTTTTATTCGTAACACCCGTCTCGCTATGAATGCTCATTAGTATACCCTCAAGCCCACTTTCGGACGTAGGTACTGTAAAATATCGTGATTCGTTCCTAAGCCATACAACTCGCTTATGGAATGAGCTGCCTAGCTCTTTATTTCCTAGTCATTATAACCTTCAAACATTTAAAACCAACGTTCACCGGCACCTCTCTTTCCATCCTCCCTGATTTTCCTTCGCCCGCGCTGTGCGCAAACATTTTAAGGGTACTTAATCCCTTGAGCGCGCGCAAGTCATCAAAAATTGGACCAATCGCTTGAAGCACTGCCAGCGAAGCTGAGGCGATCATTTGAATGATGTGCTATTCCACACATAATGGCATAAACGTAGCTTCTGAATAAAGCCAGAATCAATTTTATATCTCACACCGTTGTTATTTTATTTAAATTTTTTTTTCCTATCGTTCTTATCGTAAATCTCTCTTCACTGTGGATATCATGCCCCGAAAAAGGTACCTGGAAGAAGTGCATAATACACATGGAACAGACAAGTTTCTTTTTGTAGCTGTTAAATTCTGGAAGTTGATAGACGGTGCAAAGGAAATAACACCAGCTTGCAGTAAAGCAATGACAAGTTACCAATGAAGTTACTATTTCTTTACAGATCAATGAACTCATTACCATGGATAGCACAGTGTCTTTAGGGTTTTCGAAAAGAATATTTCCTGGCCTACATGCTTTCGAGAACTTTCGTATAATGTCACAGAAAAGTCTACAGTCGAATGTAATCAATGTAGCTTTCATTCCTACTCCCGAAGCGTAAATAGCCGCTCATCTCTATTAGCAATGTTTTAAAATAATTCCAACCAACTTATAGACGGCTTAAATAAATAAAAATTTCTTTAGCAAATATCAATAAGAGCAGAGTCTCTATTTGAAAGTTAAATAAAATTGTCAAACTAGGCTAGTGATTGTTGCTGAAACCTCTATTCAGCAAGGTTACCTAAATCCTAGTTCAAGTTCAGACTAGATACGAGTATCTTTAAACAATAATATCTGCGGTTGCTGATGTTTTTTTTTCGAAATGAAATTCGTCTTTTCTCTACGTGGATACATATTCGTATTTACTTATGCTTTCAAGTAGATATCGACTAGACTTTACTCAAATTTAATTAAGCCGCTTTGAACAAATAAATCACTGTTATTTACATAAAACCAGAAAAGAAGAAGAAAAAGAAAAACGCGTTTAGGAGCTTTCGGACACTTAGCTGTAAGATGATGTTATGTTTTCTTTTATTCCTCCTTTGGTGTACAAGCACATGCTTTTGAGACTGTTAACCAATTGCACGTGACTTTGATCAATAATACTTGTACCACCACCAGCACAGCTATCTCCATCCATTGGATGTGAGCATAACTTTGGTGTCTTTTTGAATATATCATATAACTTTGTTCATTAATCTTTGGGATTGTATGTTTTTTATGCTTCGTCTGTTTTATTTGTTCTCGTAGTGAATTGCTAATTAGAAATTCCATCAATTGATTTACAGATATTGTATAATCGAACGCCATTCGATGATACGAGTTTTGTTCAAGTTGGTGCCCTTATGAAAGGATTGTTTCTTGTCCTTAAAAGTAAGAGACTTGTCTTATAAACGTGGTTCCGCCCGTTACCTTATGACGATTTTCTTTCGATTTTTTCGGTTGTTTAAGTCCGCAAATCTTATGTTAAAGACTTTTATCGCTTAGCACACCCGTTCTACACCTTTTTGGTGTTATCAATCTACCATAGCGATTTTTATCACTTTCAAGTATACTAGTATACATGTGATTATAATATTGTTGTAAAATTAAAATGACTATCGCCATTATCGTTACCTACTCTGACACCCTCCTTCCACACCTCTACACCTACAACAAAAGCTTTTGTACTTTTAATCCATTTTGATTGCCCTTCCTTGAGAGCGCCTGGGATAAGGGCGGTTAAAAACAAAAAAAATAAATCGAAAACAAAACAGAAACCACCTCCCGTATGTTTTAGCGAAATTAATTTTGTTTTGTCAGCAATTCAGCAGTTGTGTCAATATTGAATGTGTGACTTTTATTAAGTCTGGCGGTCGGACTGTGTTTCTGTGTCTCTGCCTCTACAGATCTCTGGAGGTTGTGATAACAATATGTACGAGTAGTATACGACAATAGATAGATAATAGAACTGATTGCCAGGGAAAGGAAATGAAATATGCAGATAGAGTAGGACCGAAGACAACCAAAGACTACCAGGCCACAATAACATAGTGTTCTCGTACTGTAGTACCGAACCGACTCTAGTCGACTTAATAATCAAGAGTCAACAGTCAATACTGAGAAAAAAACCGACGAGTACTCGTATTCATACATACACTACTCGTATTCATATTATTAGTGCCATGAATTAGTTGAGAGAATAAAATATAAAGAAACGTCGACTGGCGTTGTGAATAGGTGAGGGCGGATAAAGAGGCTTGAAGAGGAGGGTCAAACAATCATGTGGTACTCATGAGATAGAATTTAATATTTCTTGATAGTGTAATTTTTATTTATTTATTTATTTATTTATTTGTTTTTTTTTTTTTTTTTTGCATTGTGTAGACATTACACACATCCAGTTAACAAGTGCTCGTTTGTATTAGTAGATGAGTGTGATAAATGTACAACGAGTCAATTTTATTCAGAGGGTAGTTTTAGGGGTACTGAAGAAACTACTTTTCTAGTTCTTGGCACATACGAATACAACAAATAAAAATATGCACTGACACTATGTACAACCGTGTAGGCTGATTAAGTAAATTGGTAGCATAAATTTGATTTTCTAAATTTGTTGAGGGAGACAGAGAGAGAGAGAGAGAGAGAGAGAGAGAGATTGAGTGATCCTGTTATCTCACACGGGTAGGGGGGGCTTTTTTTTATTAGTTTATGAGAAATATTTTCCACTTGTAAAACTTTCCGACACTAAAAAACAAGAGTTTATCACAAATTTGTTTTCTACATAAATTGTTATATTTGTAATTAGCACGTTTGTTGTAGAAAGTTGTTGATGCGTACAGTAAGATATGGGAAGTGAGCATACCAGACACCTTGTTGCCTGTATCTACAGCAGTGGTTTTATTATGCCCAGCCTATTCAGCTTGGAATTCAATCGATTCCCACAGAGTTATTATTTTATTTTTTAAAGGATCCGATCTTTTGTACCATCAACAAAATCAGTCTTAGGAAGCCAAGGCGATTTTGATAATTTCCCCAGGGAGTAGAATTTCTCTGAGGAAGTGTCGTCTCCTTAACCCTCTACCGCATACAACGCCATATATGGCTTTTCATTTTTGCGTATAGATTTGCGGCAGAACTAAACAGTTACAAAAACCAACGGTTATTTTGTTGTATTGGCTGTTATTTGTGGCTGCAGAACGCACATTGTTTT
Organism: Volucella zonaria; assembly: GCA_963966105.1. Lineage (NCBI taxonomy): Eukaryota > Metazoa > Arthropoda > Insecta > Diptera > Syrphidae > Volucella > Volucella zonaria. Next base: position 144,709,657 of record OZ014531.1, on the reverse strand, counting down.
GTTTTTCCGCTTATCATCAGCAATGAAAACCTCATTTTAGCTGATCAGTGCGCACGGTCACTTCGTAGTCGGAAAATACCGAAAATAAAATTGCTTTTTCCAGAAGTTACAAAAGAGGTAACTTACTTATCTATTTTTTTCTACAAAGTATATACTCTGGTAAGTAATATTTCTGTGATTGTTTTCCAATTGGTACATGTACCGCTCAGGAACTACGCATTTTATCAAACAGCCATATATGGCTGTTTATGCATTTACGAAAATATCGGTCAAACATCGACATGCCATATTTGGCTTCGTATGCAGTAACAAAAAAAAAATAATTATGGTTTTGTCCATTTTTTTTATTTTATTTTACTGCAAATAGGCACCTTTCTCATGGCATCAGCGAGGTCCTTTTTCAGTACAAAAAGATTTTATTCGATTCCCGGTGATGGCTTGGAAAGTGAGGAGGAAATACCGGAGTCAGATGATGATGCAGTAGGTAATCGATCTTCGGACTCTGAAGAAGTGGTACCTGAAACCGATGAATCTTGTGAATTTAGTTCTGAAGATGAGGAACCTTTGGCAAGTTTAGTGACGAAAAAGAAAGCAGATCGAAAGAAAGAGCAGAAAATAATTTGGAGAACAAAAAAAATTGGTACATACAACGAAGAAGACTTTCCATTTTTAGGAACCTGTGAGCTCCCAGAAGCGATGTCTAAGTTTGAAACTCCAGCCGAGTTTTTTTCTTTTTTCTTCACCGAGGATTTGATTGAGATGATTGTACATGAATCAAACCGAAAGGCTCTACAGGAAAATATTAACAAGCCAGCCAATATTATGCAGGAGGAAATGGAACAATTTATTGGCATTTCTCTCTTCATGTCATTGGTGAAATTACCATCAACGAGAGGATATTGGAGTTCTGAAATTGGTCAACGTCTTGTTTTTGAGACAATGACATGCAACAGATGGGAAGACATAAAGCGACATCTTCACTTTGCGGATAACGACAAGTTTATCAAGCGCGGTTTGCCTGGACATGATAAGCTGTTTAAAGTAAGGCCTCTTCTTAGTAAAATTAGAGATCGGCTCCTTCTAATTCCAAAGGAAGAATTCCTTGCAGTGGATGAACAAACGGTCCCAACAAAATGTCGGCATGAGCTTAAACAATATAATCCCAAGAAACCTCACAAATGGGGTTACAAGAATCTTGTTTTAAGTGGCGTATCCGGTTTCAGCTACGACTTCGATCTCTTTGCTGGAGAACAAAGCAACACATATCCAGAGGATGCTCCAGACGTTGGCGTAAGTGGAAATGTTGTTTCACGACTAACTGCTACTGTACCAAGACACAAAAATCACAAGATTTTTTTTGATAATTGGTTCAATAGCCCAAAGCTTCAGGTACATCTGACCAAAACGGGTCTGCTTTCGTTAGGAACGGTTAAACTTAATAGAGTACCCAATATTGATGTTCCTACAGAAAAGGAAAGGAGAAAGAAAGGTCGCGGGAATATGATCGAGAGAGTTGCAGACATAGATGGTGAAAAAGTATCCTTTGTATCCTGGTACGACAACAAAGTTGTAAATATGCTCTCAACTTTTGTAGGATGCGATCCAATGACAAAAAAAAAACGATACTGCAGAAAAGAAAAGAAGTACATGGAGATCGACTGTCCAAAAGTAATAGATGTATACAATAAATACATGGGAGGTGTAGATCTTCTGGATTCAATGCTTGGGCTATACCGAATAAGTATCAGATCTAAGAAATGGCCCAAGAAAATTTTCTTCCATTTTTTGGATTTATGCATCGTAAATGCGTGGATATTATGGCGTCGAAAGAGCAACGTGTACATGGCCCTATTTGATTTCAAGATGGCGGTAGCCGAGAATTTGTGCAAGGCTCGTAAAAAGTTTTATAAAAAGAAGGGCCGACCAGCTTCCAACATTGGTACTCCGACAAGCACAAAAAAAACTTCGGATTCTTGTCATTCGACTCCGACTTCTATTCAGACGAAAAAAGCTAAGAAATGTTTGGCACGTCGTAGACCTAGTAATGCAGTCCGTTTAGATTCAGTGGATCATCTTCCAGAATGGAAAAATGATCGGCAACAATGCAAAAATGATTGCAAATTTCGAACTTTTGTCTTCTGTCCCAAATGCGGCGTTTATCTTTGCTTGAACAAAGACAGAAATTGTTTTATGTCTTTTCATATTTAACTTTATTTCGTATAAACTTATATTTTATGTACTGTTTTTTATTCCTTATTCAATAAAATGTTAACGTTGAACTACAAAAATTAAAATATTTGAATAAAATGTTTGATTAAAAAAAGAGTGATTGCATAAAACTCCATATATGGCAAGTATTTTTTAGGTTGAAAAATGACAGCCTGCATACGACGCCATATATGGCGACAATTTTTTTTTCAAAAACTGGCATAATTTTTAAATTTTTTTTTCATGGATATCTTTAGTATGGTAAATAAAAAGTAAATCCGACATATTTTTATTTTTTTTTCAAGTGGGTCATAATTCATGCAGTAGAGGGTTAAAGCACCTAGAACAATGCATTTAGATAAAATAAATTCGGCAGTTTTGCCGTCTTCCATGCAAAGACGACATTCAGTTTCCGGAATAAGACCTATTTTGTGTAGGTGATATCGAAGGTAGCAGTGTCCGGTTAGAAATCCAACCAGTCTTCTGATATCATCCCTTTTGAGTTGTATGGATTCTTTTAATTTTTCGTGAAAGGGTTTAATGGCTGTTTTAGCCTGGCGAAGCCTTGGGATCTTTTCTCAATGGGATGTACACATTTTGTTCTCCCGCGGTCTCGCCATTTACATGGGTAGCTTATCAAACTCCGCCACGGAAGTCAACTTCATGTGGTTAAAATTCCATTTCTGTAAGCAAATTATCCACTATTGCTTTATTTACAGAAGCCCCAAATTGGATAGCAATTCGACTCCTTGTATCCTCATACTGAAATCGTGATTACGGGCGATTTCAATATACACAATTCTGGTTGGTTTTGACATTCTGGACAGACAACACCCGAAGGACGGTGTGTTGAGATCTTCGCTGCGGAAAGTAACATGACCCAGCTTGGAAATGAGCCCACACAAATACCAGACGTTGACAGTCATAGCGCCAACACCCTGAAATTGTTTTCAACTTTTCACTCTGATAAGTACTCCATTGATGTGCTCTCTCCCCTAGGTTCGTCGGGCCATTGTGTCATATCAGCTAATTTCTTGTACAACCACCGCACAGTTAAAGATTCCTAAAAGAACCGTATGGTAATACGAGAAAGCCAATTGGAGCGGACGTAACAACTACTTTAGGAATTTTAACCGGTCGTCATGTGACACTGACCCTATTCTCCTTGGAATGAGATCCTTTAAACCTTATCGAATTAAGAATATCAGACCAAAAGAATGGTACGACTCGAGCTGTAAAGTGGCTGTGAGGGTTAGAGAGATGTTTTTACGGTCCTTCAAGACCAACCCAACAGAGGAAAACCGAAAATAGTTCAAACGAGCCAGAAATAACTGCAAGCGTGTAAAACACCAATACGACCAAAAACTGAGCCAAAAAATACTGCAATGTCCCAAAGGCAGTAACAATTTTTGGTCGTTCGTTAAAAACATCAGAAATTCTGCCTCATCCTCCATCCCAACGCTCATTTACAATGACCTGTCAGCTCTTTGGACAAGGCCAATCCGCTTGCTGCACACTTTGCGGCCAGCTCAACACTCCCGGATTGAGCTCTGTCTCCGCCTACACTTCAGTGCGTCGAATCTTCAATGGGACGAAACCACTTTCGCACTCGTGTAGTAGAAAGAGTACTTAAAGATCTTAATATACATAAATCCGCTGGTCCAGATGGTATATCTCCCCTTCTTCTGGAGAGGTGTTCTTCCTCGCTGGCAAAACCACTGTGTAAGCTTTTTCATCAATCCTAGTCCATAGGAGTCTTTCCGAACAGATCGAAAACAGCATTTTTCCTCTCTCTCCTCCTACAGACCGATTGTACTTACGTCCCTTCTTTCCAAAGTCATGGTAACGCTGATAAACCGTCAGCTCATGAAATATCTCGAAACATGAAAACTTCTTAATGATCGGCAGTATGGTTTTTGTAGCAACAGGTCCACTGGTGATTTGATGGCATGTCTCACCGAAAAGTGGAACCAAAGCGTACATCAATCTGGCGAAAGCAAGATAGTTGCACTTGATATTTCTAAGGCATTTGACAGGGTTTGACATCAGGCTCTTTTGTCGAAAATGCGTGCTTTTGGCTTTGACGATTCTCTTCTTCAATAGACTAGAAATTGCCTTTCGGAACGTTCAACTCAAGTTGTCTTGGATGGTTTCAAGTCTGATATTCACAAAATAAATGCTGGTGTGCCCCAGGGCTCCGTTCTGTCTCCGACACTCTTTTTAATTTTCATTAATGATCTCTTGTCTGCTACTTCTAATCCAATATATTCCCTTGTTGATGACAGTCTCTGCTTTTCATATTCGTTCCCAGACTCACGCCCCTGCTCTTCGGGTGTATAACGAGAACTGCAGCGTATGTTAAGCTCATTAAATGCCGATATTAACAGCATAACCAAGAGGGAACTATCAACCGAGTGGAATTTAATGCTTCCAAAACTCAATGCTGTCTGATGTCATTAAAGCGAAATTCAAATACCCAGTCATTATCCATGAATGGCGCTTACCTCGTCGAAACCGATAAACTTTCCATTCTCGGTATGTGTGTCACTTGTCAGTGAGAACTTACGTTGAAATGACCACATATTCGATGTCGCCAAAAATGCTGCGAAATGTCTACGTTTCCTCAAGCGATCTAAGAAATATTTTACCACCTCTAATCTGGCCACAATATACGAGTATAAGGCATTCATCCGCCCAAAATTGGAGTACAATGCCCACATCCGGTCAGGTGCTTCTAAAACATCTCTGCAACTGCTAGATAGGGTTCAAAACCGTGCGATAAAACTCATTGGTGCTACTAATATCAGTCAATCAATTGACGCCCTATTTCCACCACCAGTACTCCATTGAAATCGCCAGTAGCATTCCGCCCATTCAAACTTTCAGCCCTAAAACCCATCTCGCTATGAATGCTCATCAGTATACCCTCAAGCCCACTTTCGGACGTACTCTAAAATATCGTCATTCGTTCCTAAGCCGTACAACTGTCTTACGGAATCGCCTACCGATCTCTGTATTCCCTGGTCGTTATAACTTACAAACATTTAAAAACAATGTACATCGGTACCTCTCTTTTCTTCCTCCCTAAATTTCCTTCACGCGCACTGTGTGCAAACATTTTAAGGGTACCCAGACCCCTTGAGCGCGCGCTCATTTTAAAAAAAAAAATTGCTAAATTTAGGAAATTACCAAACGGTTTGTAGTCAGTTCGTTGGCTATTTCAATTCCCACAATATCTTTATGACCAAGTACCCATCAAAGCTTTACTTTGTTCTTATGGAAGAGATCTTGTAGTGTATTGTTGCAGTGCAAGACTCATTCACAGTCAATGAAATTAGAGTCTAATGTTTTAATGGCTGATTGAATGCCCGTCAGTATATGGATAGGGACGCCCTTCATTTTCTTATCGAAGATGGGATTTGGTCATACCTGAATGGCATTTATGTCCGCTTGAAATACTTAGATTGGGACTTTTTCTCGTGAAATTCTAGTGTTTATACTAAATATACCAACATCCACCCCGGTGTCCATCTTTTATCCATCTTTGATCAGTCCGTATACCACTTGATACCTTTAAGGTTTAAGGTGCGGTTTTTCCAGTTCCATGCTTCTCGGCCTGGATCACTACACCCTGAATGACTCGAACTACAACCAACTTCAGAATGCTGTAATTTCCAAACCGTTCATGACAGAGATCTCAAATTTTGTCACATGACAGATAATTTTATTATTTACAAGACTTTTAAACGATTTACGTCCCAGTTGTGTTGAAAAATTTTTATCCGCGATGGAATTCAAACGTGATAGTGTGATTGCTTTATATTTGGCTGGAAAACCAGTAGTAGCTTTCGCTGGAGCCCTCCAGCACCTCAACGTGAATAAATCATTTGTGTCTCGAACCATAGCTCGTTATCGTGATACTGCCAGCAATGTAAAACGCCATGGAGGTGGTCATAAAAAAACAGCAACCTCGGCAAAAATGGTTCGGAAAGTGAAGGCTCGAATTGAGCGAAATCTGCGTCGAAGTGGAAGAAAATTGGCTCGTGAGCTCAACATATCATTGGAACGGATGCAACACATACTGAAAAATGAGCTTGGGCTCAAGCCATTGAAGTTCCAAAAAGCACACGATCTTACACCGCAACAGAAAAAAGTTAGAGTCGAAAGAGCGAAGGAGTTATTACGCTCGCACGAAAGTGGTGAGTTGCCGAATTTGGTTCGCCATTTGTTATCGAGCAATATGTAAACAAACGAAATGACCGAGTTTACATGCCAGAGAGGTCCTTCGAAAATTTACACCTTCGGACGGCCACCAGAAAGCAGGCAGCACCGATGGTGATGGTTTGGACCGCCATAACCGCCGATGGTCGCTCTCCGCTCGTATTTTTGGACCATGGCGTCAAAATTAATGCGATCGTATACCGTGAAACTGTCTTAGAGGCAGTATTGAAGCCTTGGGCAAACAATCATTTCGGTCGGAGACCGTGGACATTTCAACAAGACTCGGCACCGTCTCACAAAGCGCGCGTCAACCAAGATTGGTTAAGAAACAATGTTCCACACTTCATTTCTTCGACACAATGGATTGTAAGTTCTCCAGATGCAAATCCGTTGAATTTCTCTGTCTGGCGTATTTTAAAGGCGAAAGTTGGCACTAAAAAATGCCAAAGTTGGACCAGCTCAAACAAGCACTTCGCCGGGAATGGGCCAAAAATACCGCAGATCCACTTGCGTGCAGCGTGCGATGCTTTCTTCGGTCGTCTCAAGGCCATTATTCGCGCCAAAGGTGGACATATTGAAAACTACTGACACAATTTGAAAATTGATGTATTTTCCAACATTTTTTGCTTTGGCACAATAAAATTTATCAAAAAATAAAAAAATTATAGCATTTTAAAAATTGCAGTTCGAGTCATTCATCCTATACATAGAAGCAGATTTTTGCTGAAAATATAATTCGAAAATAACTCACTCCCTCTGTTGCTGCCGCTGCTAATCCAGCTATTATTGGCACTGTTCGATCAGATCCTGTACAAGAACAGGAGAAATCGCATCTATGTCTCCAGAAAAGTAGACTGAGGCGCACATGAACTCTTGTAATCCATTCCCCTGAGGTAGTGCGATGATCGCTGCCACTAGAACTCTGGTACTAAACCCTGGAATGAGAATATATTTAATTTTGGAACTGATTAGTAAAGCAGCTCTCAGTTCAAAATCTTCTCGGGTAAATTCTAATATTCGATCACTATTGTTGAGGCCAAATAGCCCAAGGTTCTTGAATTAGTCCAACGGCGATTTTCTCTCTTGCGTATCGTTGGTTAAAGGTGTACGAGGCACCTTTAGCACGGTGGAGGTTTCCCTGCAAAACCTTAAGTGTAACCATCATCATTTCCGCCTATACGTGGGGTTCCATATGCGGCACGGTTTACTATCTCCTCTCTGCTGTATGGGAACCTCACCAAGGTAGTGGCTCTTTAGGCTCACTGTCGTAGGACGAGCTGCATTTTCTGTTGCTTGACTTCTCGGTAGATTTACAGAAATTCTACTTTTTAGTCTATTCGCAGCAGCTGGTTCTTGTTGGTTCTTGTGGTAATCAGAGCTCACGTGCTCTATCACCCTCAGCTGATTTCTTACTTCTGAGTAATTCGAAAATCCCCTTTCGTCGGCGATAACATTATTTGTCATATTTTCAGCATTCAACTCGAAGTAAAAGTGCAAAAGTGCTTAATTTGCACTTCCTCGAAAATTGCTCCGATGGCCTCTACCTTCTTCAGGGGATCTTCTATCACAAAGAATTTGCCATCATCTCAATTTCTTCTGGGTCTATACCGGCTATTAATACTATCCGTGGTTTGGGCGACCTTCAAACATTTCAGATACCCTTACTCACTCGCTTAGGTGGACCTGAGACAGAAAGAATTAAACTTTCAGATTTGCGCGGTCTTTGGCCAACTGCTTTTAATTGCGCACTCCAAGATGGTTGAGGTCCCCTAAAGACGAGGTCTTCCTCTACTGCGTTGTCCCTCTGAGTTGAAATCAAAGACTCTTTGGGGCTGTGCGTGTAACTTGTAGAATGCGTTGGTATATCACGTCTCGCTAACGAGAATGGAAAACTAAAGATTACTCAAAGAATTTTGCCGTCAAAAACGACGAAGAATATCTATCTATCCGTCTTTGATTTTGCCCATACTTCTGTGCGATACAACAGGACCTGGATGAACGGGTTTTATGTCGAGTGTCCTCAGTATACCGTTTTTTTTTTGTTTACACAAGGGATTATCCTTAAAATGTTTGCACAAAACGCAGACGGAATGAATACATATTAGGGAGGTTGGTTGGTTTTAAATGTATGCAGATTGTAATGAGATGAAAGTAAAGAGCCACATCATTCTATTATTGTATAAGTGAGTTGTAATTTCGGAAAGAGTCACGGTATAAAATACTTGATGAGCATTCGTATTGAGACTGGGTTGCTTTATGAATGGGCAGAATGCTACAGGCGTTTTTCGTCCAGCACAAGTGGTGCAAGTATCGAGAGAACAAGAAGAGGCGGGAGACATTATGTCGGTGATGTAATTTTTGAACTGTCGCACATTTTTGAGTTCTGTCTAATAAGTGCAGAAATGTTTTAAAAGCCATCAGCCAGAAACCCTTTTTCAGAAATCCTGACTAAGTTGATAGAATTCCTATTGGCATATGCTCCAACCAATGACCATCAGTAATTCCTTTGAAGGAATTCTTCTGCCGAATTTCCGTCTTGTACCAATTCCATCTACACTTTTAAAAAACGGTTTCAATCATTTACTGGCACAGTGCGCCATTAAGCTCAACGTCGTGACAATTTTTCTACAAGGCCTCGTTCTGCTTTAACCTGCTGCCAACCAAGATGGCTTCTAGCCTAAATAACACCACAACTATAAAATTAAACCTTGTGCAGTCCTTCGAAAACAAAACAAATGTTGTTTTTCCAAAAGTTCGATTTGCCTTATAAAACCGTTAGCTGGTAGTAAATACGAATACATACAGCGCTAATAACATCACTAGCGATAAAATCAAATAATTTCATAACACAATCCTTGACAGAAAAAGGAGTACGTATCTACCTACTCCTCGTCATGGTGGGTTGGCTCCCAAAAACAATTTCCTATTTCTCAGGCATTAACGTAAACATCGTAAATCGAAAATCCACGATGGCAGACTGAAAATCAATTAACATATACCACCCTGTACATGTAAATGGAAAATATAATTTTTAGACTGCCTTCGTCTTCGTAGTCGTCCTCAAACAAATGCAAATGCATAAATGGATATTGAAATAGCTTTTCACAGACAAACAAGGACAATCGTAAAACCGTGTCCTTCATTGAAAAGAAACCACATGCCACGGTTGTGTTTTTTTTTTAATTCTCCAAAAGCTATAGCCATATGAATAAAAATTGGCTGCCCTTCCGTAGGTGTTACTTAGAAATGCCTACCGTCGTTTTTTGTTTTTTTTTTTTTTTTGGTGAGAAATTCATATCTACTGTGCCAATTTGAATGAAGAATGAATATTCCACAAAAATAAAAAGGAGGACATCTGTAACTACAACGAATATATTCTGCAACACATACGAATACTTCAAGGAATATTGATTAAACGGCAACGACTATAACTATGACTATGGCATGTCTACTCCAACTATAGTACTACGAGGACAACCAACTACAGACTACCTCTAACCGACGACGTCGTCTGTTCTTAGTTACACATTTGATTACGTATTGTAAACAAGGAACCCAGCCATTTGAAAACAAAAAAAACAAAAAAAAAAAAACTTAAAAGTCACATTCTCCTTGAAACTTGAAGGACTTCTTATTATTTTCCTTCATTCCCACCCTTTGAGGCTCAATAGTAACCTAAAAGCAATGGACGAACAAAAAACTGTTAAGAAGTCCAGTACAGCCATTCTTTGTGAACTTACACGTTTGAAATCCCAACAAAAGTATCTCGAATGCAGTCAAGTCAAATTGAATCCGGACAATTTTTGTGATGAGGATGGTGATGGTGCGGTTCAAACGGCTATACGTGAAATCGAAGACTTAAAGATCACGTTGTCCACAGAATTGGACAAGGAGAAAATGTCAGCTAAACGTGACGTGGAAAATATGTGGATATTTGTCAATACCATTCGAGATGATGTCTTCGATCCGGAACGCTTAAAACAGTTCACCGTGCAATCTATCCGGGAGAGAATTCTTTCAGTGAATTCGATGTTAAGTAAAATTTCGGAGAAAAATCAACAGACACTAGAGGAGGCACAACGACAATGTCAAGATATTGAAAAAGATACAAAAATTATTTTGCGATAAATAAAGTGAATATTTCTTTGACATTTCTATTAAATCGATTGGTGTTGTCTTACGAATTTGTATTGTATTGAAGTTGAAAGGTAAAGAATTATTTATCAAAAGGGCTTCATAGTGTTTCTGCTCAACACATTTCTTTCTTCGTCCTTTTTGGCCTTGTGTCTTTGCATTGCTGTTCATTTCGTCAGGTAAGGGAAGCTTGATCCACGAAAGCTTGATTTTGAGAATGACCTGAATTCGTAGACTCTTTCAGCTTTCTAAACTGTCTTTTAGGTTCCTAAACTGCATCTAGTTGTTGGTTTTCTTGGTCTTAATGCTCTTCTCTATCAGTTATCTTGCGCTACTCAGCGCTATTTAATAGAAGTGGCAGACTCCTGATTTTTTTATAACTATTGGTCTTTTCAAGGTATAGTTTACATTCCGAAATCCGTTGTATTCGGAATTATGCGTGATGCACTTCATTACGAAACCGGTTATGTATTAGATATGAACTCCGAGGAAGTTAGGCTCCTGCATCAATTACCGAAACCGACGATAGACGGATGCTACGCAGAACTTGAGCTGTTCTTTAATTGATTTAGACGCGTTATTAGGAAAGGAGGGTATATTTGCATCGGCTTTGGAAGCCTACTACAATTTTTATAGTAGCCGATTTCAATCCTTATTCCCATGATAAATACTGGTACACGACTAAACGCATTTATTGTGGATGAATTTCACAACATGAAAAAGCAGATATCTTTCTGGTGCCGCTTGGAATCACTCATAAATCCAATGACACAGATGGAGTTCGATATCAGCAAAGATCCGGGCGCCCACGCAGTGAAATGATTCCGAGTGCCACCAAAGTCGTGTTATATCGAATCAGATGAGAACCGTAGCGAAAACATAAATTCTTGTTCTGGGAGCTAAAAATTTCAGTAAGATCCATGACCCGGATTATCAAAGAAGATTTGGCACTCTGTGAATGCGAGTGATGCACTGGATACTTACAGCAGAAACTCTTCGCAGCCGGTACACGAATTAAACTCAGTGATGATTAAATTTTCACCGTTAAAAAATTTTGCAATGAACAGAGCGATCAAGTGTAGTTTCAGCTTTAAAGAGAGGCGTCAGACCTCCGAGAGTTTAACATGGCGCCCATCATCCATCACATAATTGTATGTTGGGGTGTGATCTATGATGGCGTTACAGATCTTTGCGATAAAGGAGCCAAAGCTTCGGCGAAAGTTAATCGAACAACTAGTTTGGAAAACGCTGTGAAGTTCCTCAACTAAACAAGATTCTGTTCTAACTTAGCAGGAGAATTAACCAACTGTCAAGCCAGTTCTCATTTAGGGGGCTTGACCTGCAGCCATGGGTGGTTTATTCCTTATAGGCTTGTCGGATTATTCTATCACATTATTTAATTTCTTATTTTTATCACCTAGTTAGAGAAAAAATTCTTAAAACAAACCGTAGCAACACAAGAATCGCAATTGAAGCGGGCAACTTTCGTTAAAATTTTACGACTTGAGCTGTCAAAACAGTATTAAGATAGAAAGATAGTAGATATAGTGAAGTGCACTGCGACTTTACCGTCTATTTTGCCCCCTATTTATACTTTAAAGATGTTAATTCCCCCTTTCTTGGCCGCCTAGCGTTTTAATATTTCTAGAAATTACTTTTCAGCCTTGGGATAGAGGACATCCTCCACGTCAGTTTCTTTAAATCCCCTTGTAGTCAATGATTCACCCGGTTTCGATGTTATCAGTGCAGAAGTTTCAGAGAATCAGCTTAAAAGTAAATCCGTTTTTTTTTTCTTCAGCAACGCCTACCCAGTCTTTCCTCCTTGGGCTAAACCAATATTTTGGCCTATGTTCTTTTAGAATTGATAAGATGCCTGTTTGGATATAGGTTTCAAACGAAGCATGATAGATCGCTATCTGCTTATGAGTATGCAGATGCAGTAAGTGGAATAGCATATCAGGCTAAATCATACGAGTATTTACCGACTATACAAAGCACACCTATCTTTGCACATCACTTTCCAAAAGCGATATGCCGCTTGGCGTTATGTCACAGCACCGTACAGATTAGGTGGAGGGATTTCTATCCCTCCTCCTCGTCCATGCAGCTTCTACAGAAATCGTTTGTAAAGACGCCAAGCCTTCTTGCATGCTTGCCTATAGGGCAGTGTCCAGTGATGAAACGTATGACGGCGCTGAGATGTTTCTTATTTAGAAGGATCAAACTTTTACAGCGCTTTAGATCCAGATTTGGCCTGATCTGTTTGGTCGCCAGATATGTTGGTCCAACAGTCCATCTAAGATCTGTTCTTTTATTAGCATCCAGCTTTAATATTGTTTTGCATGTAGCGATTGGTATACCTATGCTACCCTTTTCCGGTAGAATGCGTAAAGTGGTTCCAATTTTGGCGAGTTCGTCAGCCTTACAATTCTCTGGAATGTCTTTGTGACTCGGCAAGGGTGAAGGTTGAACTGTTCTGCCAGCTCCGTAAGAGATGATCAGCATTCAAGGGCGGTTTTAGAATTGAATGAGACTGAGTGCAGGGACTTAATAGCGGCCTGAATATCTGGAAAGATGCGGATATCGTTTGCAGATATCACGTTTTACTTCAGCCAGGACAGAGCTTCTTTAATCGCCAAAATTCACACCTGGAAGACGCAACAGTGGTTTGGAAGTCGGAAGGAGATTTAGATTTAGCTTATCTGGGAAAACACCGCCACCCAAACCCGCTATCAGTTTTAGATCCATCTGTGTAAAAGTGAATTGACTTGTCCTCAATGAAAACATCTTCCTCCCAGAAGGATCTGAAGGGGAAGCTTACATGAAGTCTTTGTCAAACCGAAGTTCAAGTATAGTGTAATCGATGTTCTCTGTGAGGATTTCTAGTATATTAAGAATATTAGCGTGGCCAAATAAATCATTTGTCTACTAGTGCCGCGGAGGAAGTGAGTCGTCTACCTGCAGAGTTGACAGCGCAGTCGTAATTGCGGATGTGTTGACGTTGTTAGAGACACCCTCTATGTCCAGGAAAGTGACCATTGCGTATTCTCTATATTGTATGCCGTTTCCACCGACATTCCTTTACAGTTGGCATGTTGAGCCGTTGACAAAAGACTTGAATCAATTTTAGCTCGTATATGGATATCAATCAGTCAGAAAGATGATAGACTTATAGGTCTGAGGTTCTTTGGGAATAATATCTCAGGATCTTTGTAGCTCGGCAGGCATTCTACCGTTCGTACCAGCAGACTTGTATGGTATGAAGCTGTGCAGCGCCCAAAGCGTTTGTTTCTTGTAATCAGACCACGAATTTTGTTGCAGTAGTCGTGTTTGGGTTGCTATTGGCCGCGAATAGGGAGCTACCTGGAAAGTGGGTGTCAAACGGATGGGCATCATAGGATTTGTAGAGAGGATTTTTCTTAACCGCTATGCCTCAGAGGTTTCTGTAATTTTTTCACAGAACGATCTCAAGGATTGTCGCTTTGCCTTCCTCAGTTCTTTTTTTTATATATTTTGAGAGATTCCTTGTATGAGTCCCAGTCAGTCACCTTTCTTGTGCTTTTTGCTAGGTTGAAAAGTATTCTGCGAACGTTTCTGAGCGGTCCTAGTAAAGGAATGGATCCGAAGGTTTTGATAATGCGTGAAGCATTTCGGCGTCTTATGTAGATCGCCTTAGATGGAGCTTGCCGATGCTGCTGAGCCCCTGATTCCTCCTTTGAGGGAGGAATTTTAAGAGGAGCAGCAAAGCCGTGACCTGCCACAAACTTGCTACTGCTATGGGTGGAGGACGTGATAGGACCAGGACCATGACTTGTCGCAGTCTTACCTCTTCGTGAAAATTTGATTTTAGGCTCGTTGAGTTTGTCTTTAGAGGAGGGTTCACCAGGTTTTGCCACAGTTTTATCTCCGCTTGATAATGCAGGAGCCTTGCCGGTAGTCGGTGTGGTCACCTTCCTTCCGCCCGGTATTAAAGGAGTGCTGGCCTCGGATTTTATATTTTTCTCAGACTTTGTCCATAGTTAGATCCCACGAGTAGCGGAGAAAGGATGGTCCATCTGTACAGAGATGCGCTGTATGCAGATAAGGCAGTAGTTTGGGTTGGTTTTTACTTCATTTTCATTTGCAGTACTCATATGTATCTCAAGGTGTCGAAACGATCAGTTTTTCCACTGTTTTCGCTATGACAAAATACAAGTATTAATCCTAACTTGTTGGGATAGACAAGAGCTTTTGCTTATTTTAGAAAATCCAAAATATAGACCGTTCTGTAAGATGACTTTAAGCCCAGAGATTTTGTCAGTAAGAATCCTATCGAAGATGCTTTCACCCCAATATATTTTCGTTCTGGTAAACAGTATATGAAGTGGGAGTACCTATGAGTGGTTCTATATGAATGCCCGTGGCAAGTGGAACGCGAGATATCGATACAGGGTCATTCGCTTCTTCACTGAATTTCATCTGCCACCTGGCATCAACAGGCAGTTGGGAGTGGTTGAAATATAGATGAGAAGTCTATGAAGTCTTGAGGCTTCGGAAGATTCCTCTATGTTCCCACAGAAGATCCTTTAAATTTTTGGAATAACTTCTTAAAGAGGCTCTCAGTCAAACGGCTCATTGGTGGTTTTAGCTATGTTGGGAATTCCTCGACTTCCTCTTAGATCTGGAATCGTGATATGTTCTGCCAGGGTGATTTCAATTTACTTTGAGGTACGGAATATGCGTGCTGAAAAGCTTCGAAAATTATAGTTAAAAATTCACCACTAGCTGTAAGTCTCACCTAGGTCTTCTCGTTAACACTGCAGTTTACTTCTTTTTAGAATTTTATTGCTGTTTCAAATGTTGATGTTTGCATGCTTGCAACAGTCTTAGTTATATCCCATTGCCAACTAGATGTACTTTTGCATATGTCCTCCTCTCTACATCTTTGATGGTGCGTACTATACAACTATACAATTTTTCGGAGCCAGTTTCTGTCTAAAATCCATTTCTCACTGCAACGAAGCTCTTTTATTCTTATAGTCCCCTGGATGCGTTTTTGAATTTCATGGCGGACTACATAGTTTGCTCGTTTGTAGTTAATACGGGCGATTCCCTAAAACCATATACTTCCGAGGAAAACCCCAAGACAGTATATTTGTGGATTAATGATCGTTAAAAAAGGCCCTAAAGAGCCAGTGCTTTGGTAGTATGCGGAGCCTGTTGTTTAATACTGTTATCACCTATTCAAATTCTATACAATCTGCATGGCCCCTTTTACTTTATTTACATTAAATATAGTGACATTATGTCTTCAACAAATTAATCCAAACATTTCGAAAATAAGTCATAAATTTATATTCCGCTGATTATTCAAGATGTGTATTGCACGGGGAACGCAGACAATTCGTCATCGTCGTTATTGTAATTCCCAGTCTCAGACTTGAAATTATTGCGCCAAATGTCTTTGACCCTCCGAAATTCAGATTACGATTATACAAACATGCTCGCACCCATATGTTCTTCTTAGTCTGTAGTCTCAGCGAACTTTAGTACAATGCTGTGCTGCAACTTCCTCAGAGGTCACTTGCACTTTTGTAATATCTTCATCAACCGTATGATTATTTCCAAACCGGTTGGGGCATCGTCTTTAATGGCGAACATCGCGCCATAAATCATTAAATTATAATCGCAGGCTTTTCGTTGCATGATTACATTATAAGTTTAAATAAAGTTGATTCATTAATACACTGCGTTGCACGTATGTGATTATTACACAATTTAACTCTCGACCTGAAATGATTTTCTCCTTTCAGGTGGCAATAAAAATAATCGACAAAACATGCCTCAACGAGGAATATTTGGCAAAAACTTTTCGAGAAATTGCAATATTAAAGGAATTACAGCATCCGCACATCACACGTTTATATGAAGTGATGGAATCTCAGACGATGATCTACCTGGTAACAGAACACGCAGCAAGAGGAGAGATTTTCGATCATTTAGTAGAGAATGGTCGGATGAAGGAGCCAGAAGCAGCGAGGGTATTCACCCAATTAGTATCTGCCGTGCAATATTGTCATTCCAAAAAAGTTGTACATCGTGATCTCAAAGCAGAAAATGTCCTGCTCGACAAAGACATGAATATCAAGGTAAACAATTTGATTTGATTTAGAAAATTTATTTCGCATTATTTCGCATTGTAGTTGGCGGATTTTGGATTCAGCAATAGATATGAAGAAGGAACTCCATTAAGAACGTGGTGTGGATCACCACCATATGCTGCACCAGAAGTATTTCAAGGACTTGAATATGATGGTCCCAAATCAGACATTTGGAGTCTGGGTGTTGTGTTATATGCATTAGTGTGTGGAGCATTACCATTTGATGGTAAAACTTTGTTAGAATTGAAGAGCAGAGTAGTTCTTGGGAAATTCCGAATTCCATATTTTATGTCGCAAGGTAAGTGTTCCCTAAATGTTGTTCATAACTAGAAACTTAAGAATAGGACGGGTTTCAAAAGAACCCAGGCTTGGGGCAGATATGCGATTGGAGAGCTACGAAAGTTGTCCCATATGATTTTAGAAAAAAAAAGAAAAACATAGATTGATTACTTGGTTTATTATTTTTCAAAGTATTCTCCTTCAAGATTTATACACTTTCCCATTCGACAGAAAAATTTTTCGAAATATTTACCCCACTCTGGACTCGACACCTCAGAAACATGCTTTTTGAACGCCTCCTCGCTTCTGGCGTTGAAAACCGTTGAGCACCCATTTGGGAACAAAAAGCCGATAAATCAGGAGAATATGCGGGGCAATGGGCTCACTAATTCGACGTTTTGAAACTTAAAAAATTGAACTGTTTGACTGGCTGTGTGTGAACTAGCATTGTCATGATGGAGAATGACACGTCGTTTTTTGTTTGTTTTACGC
This sequence comes from Volucella zonaria, assembly GCA_963966105.1. Taxonomy (NCBI): domain Eukaryota; kingdom Metazoa; phylum Arthropoda; class Insecta; order Diptera; family Syrphidae; genus Volucella; species Volucella zonaria. The sequence continues at coordinate 144,692,183 of OZ014531.1, read as the reverse complement.
AATTCACTGATGATTTCCAGCAAATAAATTGTTGTGTACCAATCGGCATTAACAGTCCTTCGATCCTCCTAAAGTCGCAGTAGCAACATGATTTGATTTAGCGAAAAAAACAAGCGATAATTTTTTTCAAAGTGCTTTGAGAACGAATCACTTTTGTCGGTTTTCGCTCACCTTGGAATACGATGGTGTACACGTTTTTTGAAGCAAAACGATTGAATTTCTTTAGCATTTCTTTGCACCATTTTTTGAGTATCGGTCGGCGTGTGTGGTATCCACCTAGCACAAAGCTTCTTCACAGCTAAATGTTTATGCAATATTGATTGAATTGAAAATTGAAAATAATGCCCTATGTTGCTTCTTCTAAAAAATTATCCAACGAAATCCTTTACGAGAAATTTTCAACTTCCATCTGTAATAACGAAACCACAAAGTGCTCTTTGACATGTCACTGTTTCCTACCACAAAAAGTATCGAATTTTATAAATGTGCCACATTCTAAAAATTTATTGGATAAACCTCGTATTTTATAAATCTTTTACAATATTTGCATTTCAATTAATCCACTAAACTCCAAAGTCTTCATATGTTATAATCGCACTGATAGTGGAGAGATTAAACCAGAGTTTTATAGACTAACTGTTGACATTTAAGTCATTCAAAAATCTAAACAGCTGGAGTTTAGCTTGTGAACACAACAACACGATAACCAATGTGACCCTGTAACGTACCCGGAATTTTTTTTTTTTAATTCCAACGATACTTTCATTCGGCTTCGGTAAAGTTCATATCTATGATGTGAGTTCTGAACAGTTTATTTTTTGCCCTTTTTAATAGGAGGTTGATACTTAATAGAGTTCTCAGGTCAATAAAGTAGAGGTTACCAGCAGCAATTCCGTGGTCTAAGCGCTTTGAAACTATAGGTGTTCATTGCGAAGATTTTGCCAAATCGTTGGTAGCGCATACCAATTCATTTGCTCTGACTTGCGATAAGCAGTTGCAGTTGCAGCTTTCGCAAATTGAGAAAATAAACATGCTTTCATTCTATAACAACCAAAAGACAATGTCTGTTCTGTCTGTTCACCAGGTTCAGATAGTTTGATTCATCTAATCCATAGCGTTTTTGCAAATCGTAACGAGGCAGCTTTTATCAAAATGCTGCTTTTCGCTTAACTTTTTCCAAGTTTGGTTGTAGCAATTTGGATTGCGGACTTAATGTTGGACACTCCCTTATTTTCAGGATATTTTTTTGTAGTCAATTAGATCGAGCTCTTAAATACCTCTTCTACATATTTTGAGTGACTGACATAAACTTTGCTTACAGCGGTTCCATTAGCTTTTCATGCATTTCAATACCTCCACTAAACGTGATGGAAAAAAGTACTCGTATATGCCCATACAGATTCCCAAGTATCATTGCTACAGAGAACGACATGAGTTTTTTTTATGAAGAATATCAGCTCGAAAGAACTAAGACCCACGAGCACCGATGGCGCATCATACACCACTCTATTGAAACGACGTTCAGAATAACAGTTCAAACTTTATGTACGCTCAGAAATAATCTCAAAAAATATTCAAATTGTACGCGTATTTATTTTTACCTCGCCAGAATTTGTTTTTAATAGGGCTGCTCTAGGAAATAGGGAAGCGTTCCAGATTTCTCTTCAGCTATAATATCTTTTCATTTTGTTCAGACACATTTTAGGTTTTCCAATTTTTGACATTCGCACGGATGGATAAGTGAATTCTGTATGTGAGCTCAAAATTGTGACACTTAGTGGCAGTAGTGATCATAGATGGCACACTTTCCAGATATTGAAAATCCAGAACCAGCTTTCCCCTGATCTTGACTGTGAATAAGTGTGAATTGTCATCAATGTCATTCCGTCCCATTTTAGAAATAAAAACGTCAACTACATTACACACGCATAGTGAACTTTACGTGCGAATTGCTCTCATTCCAGCAATTTTACTTGTATTGTAAGCTGCTCTCATTCTAGCAAATTCTAGAAGTCTACAAGCTTGTACAATGTGTTGGTAATTCACATTCAGGGTGTCTGCGCGAAGTTTAGGGCTTCGGAAAAGTATTAGTAGAGTTTGCCATCTATGTTAGTTCATCTATGGTTGTAATGCTGATGGTGTACTGTGAATTTCTACATGAAATAGTTGTTCAGTATACTAATTGATAGTTTGTTGCAGTGTCAACATTAAAACATGTTAAACATTATCATGTTAGCTTTATGAATGTCGCGATTTAAATAAGATTGCTCCAGACAACATGCCTGCTATATTCTACAGGTTATTCTCTGCGTTGGTCTTATTGCAAGTCTCTTCCTTTCCCGCGCTTTGTTGAAATTTTTTTAGAGAAACTTCATGAATTCCTGTGGTGATATGGTCCTTCTACCCTGTCATAGTAAACGAGAATGATGTTACGGAATTTTCTCTTAACGCGAATTATAATGATTTACTTGCTCGTGTGGTTGAAGTATGGAAACTCTAAGTTAAATCTGCTTATGGATATCGCATCTAGTCAATCGATGCTTCGACTCACGAAAGTAGTTTTCATAATAATAGATCTCTTAGGTGGTCTTTTCCTTAATGCTTTCAATGTCCGTTCAGGTGAAATCAACATGCAATGATTATGATCCCGAATTGGCCTTTATAAGAGAATCTTTGCCCCTAATTCATTGGTGCTTGTTGAAGATCGAACTATTCACATAGCTTCAACAGAAGACAAAGTATAACATCATAGCCCTATGCACCACTGCTTAGAACCTTATTTTCATTAAACGGGCACCTTTCTGTGTGAATATCAATCTTCATGATCGAGTTTTCATAATCTAGCGAATCAATGGCACCATAAAACTTATCATTTTCAGCCTATAAAAACTGCCATATATCGTATCGCGAAACTGGCCGCGGTCTGCCAATCTTCTGGCAATCAAATAGATATTTTGCCAATACATTGAGCTTATCACTAAATTAATGGACCCATTTTAATACGGCCATACAAACTGTATTCTCAACTACAAATTTGAATCCAATTTTCCGTTCTTATAGAATATGAAGTATATGGCCGATTTTTTTTCGGTGTGTTATTGAAACACCTTTGGTATGACGCACACTTTTGTATTGTCTTTATATATTGTACATATGTTATAAGGCCTAATACAGTGATACGATTACAGGAATAAGATCTACAACTTACTTGTAATCGTTTTATTTTCGTATGACAGAATCGTAGTTAAAAATTCTCATGCCATATCGTGTGTTGGAGGTCACGTGCTTTAATTCATTTACCAGGTAGCGTGCACTGTTGCTTTCTTACTTTTATGTTAATCATTATTTAAATAAACCTTACAAATAGATAATACATTTCTTTTTGTGTTTTTTAATTTTCTTATTTCAGATTGTGAGCATCTAATACGCAATATGCTTGTTGTCGAACCGGATCGACGTTACACTCTCAGGCAAATAATTAAGCATCGATGGCTAAGTGAATGGTCTGGCGACATTGAGACTACCACCGCCCGTATTCAATCAGTCAACGAACCCACGAATCTTGATTCGGTTGTTATGACGCATATGCTACAATTGCCGGGTCTCACAGCTGACATGATTGCCCAATCGGTGCATGAGAATCGTTTCAATAATATCTACGCCATATACAACCTTTTGTATGATAAACTACAACAGAAACGAAGAGAACAGCAAAGACTGCAGCATCATGCCAACTTGGCCTACTCTAGGTGAGATATATGGGTCAGATAATGTGTGAACTGCTTGGGTGTGTATAATGTATGTATATATGTTAAGAGAAAGAAACATTTTGAATTTGCAATCGATAGAATGAATGTCAAGTTGCCCGACACCAACAGAAATGGCAAAAACATAACAACAACACTCTGAAATGTACAATTGTATATGGTGCTGTTGGCTATTTCGAGTTTATCTGGCAGTGTTGACCATTTGGCGCTATTGCTTCCGGTGACGACAGTATTGTTTTTCCTTAACAATAGCAAATGTCTTTCAATGGACGCTGTTGTACATACATATGTATGTAGAAGAAATTGTAATAAGTCAAAGGTCGGCTGTGTCGTAGTAATCGTCAAAACTTTCAAGTGGGGTATATTTTGTTGTGTGTTTTTTTTTTGTTAAACATTGTCCAGCATTTAGCTTCGGGGTATTGTTGTAGATGAGTTGACATTTTGTGATGGTAATGAATGGTTGCCCATAATTTCAATGGGGTTTTTGTATTTTAATTATTCAGTCTCTCACATTCTGCAATAGTTAACCGTATGTGTATGTAAACAAAAGAAATTCTACCTTCATAGGTCGCGTAAGACAAGTATCACAACTGGTGTCGTTGATAGGTCGGAGCCAATTAAACAGGAATCAATTGATCGTTTGAGTCCTCTAACAAATGCTACGTGTCCAACTGCTGGTCTGTTGGGGTGGGCCGATGTGTCTGTTGATTTGGAGAAATTCGGTGAATTGGAATTGGAGTGTTTAGCACGACCAAATGAGGTGAATTACAATGCTAAAATCATTTTAAACCACTTCAAATGCTTATCATTATCGTTAGCAACAAGCAAACAATCAAAATCATTTGAACGCAAGCAATTCTGGTGCAAATGGTGGCAATACGCGGCGACATACTGTTGGCCCGGGTGATGTGGCTCATGAACAAGCGTTGGCAAATCCAAATACAATTAATCCGATTAATTTCAAATGTGCCGACAAGGAGGGTCCCTATCTGCCAATCAATTTACCTATGTTGCAGAATCAGCCACTGCATAATCTTACAATAAAGGATCAGCATTTATTGAAACCACCCACTGTGATGGGTGCAAGTAAGTTGGTTTTTTTTTTTTTTTTTTTTTGTGTTCTCAAAAATTCTGTGAAGGTACTCATTTGATATTTATTAATTTTTTTTTCTGTAGCTGGTGCATTTGGAAGACGAGCTTCCGATGGTGGGGCTAACCTCCATATTTATTATCCGTCTTCAATGAATAATGTGCAGCAACCACAAACACAACCTCAAATGGAGGGATTTTATCCCAATACAAGTATTGCTGGTGGTGTTTGTGGGACAGGAGTTGATCACATGGCAGCGGCACAAGTTGCATGCGATCAGCAACAACAACAGCAACAGCAGCAACAACAACAGCAAAACCATGTTAATATGATGGGAGAAGTGACAATGAATCAGACGAATTCATCGGAGGCTAACGAAGAGTCAAGTGATGAAATTCAGAGGTATAATTCATCATTGTCATTAAGTTCATTCTTTTTGTTTTGCCCTTTTAACCAAACCATCTTAACATCTATTCATCCTCATCATATTAGCATCAATTTTTGTTATTTGGCAATCCATTTAAGAATTCCCCATTACATATTTATCTTTTGTTCCTTGCCACTCCACTAGCAGAGTTTTTTGTTATGACTATCGTTTTGGTGGAAGGCGGCGACCTCAAGGCATATTCAGGCATCAGTAAGCTAGTGCACGTAATCCATACCCTCGCTTATTATGACATGATTGCTAAATAATTGATTCTCCGAAACACCACGAGGTCAAAGGACCTCAAGTGATATTTTGGCGTATTTCGTGGTTTCACATCCCGAAAAGGGTGTATTTATCACGATGAGTGATATTGTTATATCCTGCATAAGAAAATTAAGTTTTCAACTGAGAAATTCCCAGAAAATGAACACGAAGTCTGTTTTATTTCCTGGCTGCTTACTAAAGTTTCCCTTTACTCGTAAATTATTGTTAGCGAATTTTAAGTGGTTTAATTTGTTTCGTTCTTTTGCAGTGTCCAGATTCTAAAGCTTCCGTTTTTGTTAGACGTGAAGATGGGTTTGTCTTTTGGAGAACTGAACTGTGTTCATCCTTTTGCAATCTACAAAAGAGAAATTTGATTAGCGCGAAAGTCCGAGATGGACCTAGGCCTCCCACTTACTACATTGATCACCATTTCATTTTGCGCACAATAAGTGGATTTTGTTAAAAGTTCAGTTTTGAAGGTTTGCCAGTGCCCGTCGAAATGGTTGTGACGCTAGAAATGAAGTTTGCTTTTTCAGTTTTTTCGTATTGGGCGAGTTTTGAATCCAGTTCATATTGAGTTGTATTGTAATTGGCGAGCGTAAACAGTGTCACACGCAACCACCCTCCTTTGTTTAGATTAAAAAAGGGATTTGGTTGCAGCATTTCTTGCATTTGATCTTCAACCTTATAAAGTATCTGGAGGGATTTTCCGTCACTCAAGCGTTCAGATCCATTGCATAAGAGGCTGGCTTCCTCGTCTTCTTTTGATCTGTGTGTATGCCAGACAGAAGAATTACATAATGAGTACATTGGTATATTCTGTTGCTAGTTAGCGCGACCTGAGAATTTGGGCTTAAAGTTTTGGGTGAAGTTGAATTTAGGCAGATAGGATCTTTGAAGTGTTGAAGAGCGTTTATGGTCCAAATGGTCTTAGGAATGTGTGTTGGCTAAGAGCTGTACCTTTTTGTATACTCGTATGTTCCATCACTTAGACCCTGGCAGAAGCGTCCTCATGATTCCCTTTTAGGTCTTCTTATTTCAATCTTCTATATACCTAGCCCATTTTGCATTAACTCTTACCCTTTCAAAGACCTTTCTCGTAGGTGACATATTTTGACAAGATTGCTGTTCCACCATGGTTAGGCAAATGTAAGTTTTGTTGAACATGCCCGATAGGATTTATTCTGTTAGAATCGCTGTGTTAAGTTTTTCATGTTGTAACTCTTGTCTGTCTCTCTGGTATTGTTATTGCAACCGGCATTGAGTTCCAGGTAATAGAGGGTGAGCACTAAATCTGCACTTTTTTTAAAAGTCTTGTATGGCGGAGGCTTGTATGGTGAGAGAAGTAAGAGTGGTCTTCAGGTACAGTTGAATGTTGCCTACACTCTTTCACTTTTGATCCGCCTCGTGCTCCTATTCCAAGAAAGAAAGCCATTTCGGGTGGGCTCAGGCTGTCCATGCTTTGACATCGGAGACGTTAATTTTTGTGAGCACGTGTTACAACACCACCATAATTCATCGATATTCGAAAGAAGAGACATAAAGCGTACTTCCACTCATGTGGGCATAAATAAACACAATTTTCGATTTTATCCCGACATTGACCCTCGAAAACTGCATAAATGGCCTCTCTGTTCGGTCTTAGGGTTATGTTTTACTGAAATGTTTGCTTAAAACTTGACATCATTTGCTGAGATTAACGTCTAAGTTGTTGAGGTGCTGCTGTTGTACCTCGTAAGACCGCTAACCCCATATTGCTTTGTTGTTGGCTGACATTTTTTATAAGTTCAAATATTCAGCAGGCACTCTGTTCTTCTTATTCTCGTCTGGATTCATGAGAAACTGAGAAATAGTTTATCTGCTCTTTGAAGATGTATTCCCGTTTTCATCTTTTTAGTGATCTGACGACATGCCAACCGACTGTCCCCTGTGCCCTGTGCCTAGATCCGAATTTTGGTTGAGTGAAGAATTTCTTTTTTTTGTGGCGTTATATTCGAGCATATATGTACGTTACGACCCTATATAACTAAAAATGGATTAGGATCCTATCATGCCATGATTTTGGCTACCACGGGTCTATTTCTCTGCTCTGTCCATCTCTTCTTGAAGGCCTGTTTCGTTTTCTGGATCTGCATCTTGGTCAGCATTTCTTCCCAGTGCATGATAGCATCTGCTCGTGGTCGTGGGTTCCCTGTTTTACACGCCTTACGTGCCTGGTAGTTCTTCGGGGATTATGTTTACCGTGGAATGAGCCCACTGAACTAAAGGAATTTTTCCTATTATATTCTGGAATCTTGCTTTTAATATCGGATTGCTTACATAACTCTCTCGCATTGGATGTGGGGCAACGTTTTTTTATATCAAAGCAATAGTGTTCCTATGAGTTATCATTATCAGCCTCATATTGTTTCCTACTATGACAAGAGTATGGGTATTTTGACAAATGTAAATAACTACGGGAATACGAGCCTAGAAATTTTAGCGGCTTAAGCTTAAAACATTTAGAAGTCCATAGAACGTCGAAGCCGATTTTTTTTATCCAAAAACTGGGTTACCAATAACAAGAAATGCGCAGGAGCATTATCGTGAAGCAATGAGTCCCTCGCTCGTGCGGAGAAAGTTAAAACGCATACGTTTCAAAAGTCGTCTTTGCATGTTTATAAAATACTGCATTGACTCTTTAACCGGAAGGAGCGAATTCTTTATGAACAATACCGCATGATGCGCAAATTTTAACCGGCCGCCCTTCGTTTCGACTGCGCAATTCTGTGGCTTGGCGCTTTGTAGAAGGATCATAGTGGAAGCATTATAATTCGTCGTCGTAATAATTTTATTTAAAAAAGCTATTCGTCTTGATCTTGATCTCTTAGTTAGTGTCAGCACCTTTGCTTTACCGTGTTGAAATGAAGCACTATTTGACCATGAACTAGGAGACTCCTTGAGAAAACTGTCATCAATTTTGAGTCGATTGAAGAAGAACTTGCTTTTGAAACAAAGGCATTGTTTACTATAGGCTGATGGGTTTTCTTTAGCTAAGTTACTAACCATTTTTATTTTTATTTTTGTTTCTTGGTCGACTTCATCGTCAAATAGAGACAAGACAGACACTTCATCTATCAAATACCATAAATGCTGGCAAAACTTCTGTCAAGCTGCTTTCGAGATGTTTTTGCCGATTGACTCGTTAGCCTTTATGTCTTTCACAAAACACAAATCCTGGTAAGGTGCTTTTATCGCTAAAGTACATTGCAACCAAGTCTTGAGATAGGATCTCAGGATGAACAGGCAGACGTCTAACAGAGCTCTCTTATTCTTGTTTGAAATTGTGAATAATATTTTTAATGAATGTATGGCGTTTGGAGGCCGAATCTTAAATTTCTGCTCTGTATCACCACCAAGAAGTATTAATTCTCGATAGTCATCTCTAGCAATATTTTGTTGACAATTCAATTCGGTAAAATTCCAGCAGTTTGTCAATTTCTGAAGCATTCATGCATGATAGCTTTTCTGTATAGCTCTGTATTTTCTCGGGATCGACATTTTTCCAGTTTTCTCGGACCTTTTTAAACAATGGAATGTCAGGGCTTGTAGTTATTTGGCCTCAAACACGTCTTTTAATACCAATTCGTAGGATTAACGGGAGAAAGCAAAAATAAGTATTTCTCTATTCAATTTCTGCCCGAGAAGCACACAGGCCCCGTTAATACCACCTGTATTCGAAGCAGTATTATCATAACAAAGAATTTGCACTTTATCTTCAAGATTCCAGTCGATAATAGCCTTCCAAACTGCCTGTGCCTGTTCACTTCCTGAAGAGTTGTCCAATTTTCGCACAGCGATAAGTTGTTCTTTATTACCATATGAAATAACTATTGGTAGATGTTCTTATTTAGACTTGCGTGCATCTAAAGCCGGCAACAGTTTGCCATCCCAATTGACAGTTACAGCAGCAGGTACCTCGTTTTGGAAATCGACTTTTATAGGTTCTGCGCGCTCTTTTTGCTTTTCCGTACGAATTCTTTGAATAGAGAACTTGCTTATGGGAAATTCGTCAGTGTTATGTCCAAGTGCCTCAATAGTTGCTTCAATAATAAAGATAGAATTTCCCATACTTAACTGACACCTATCTAATGCTGCCACTAATTTTGGAGTGATGAAATTTTTCCTCGTAGAAGTTTTATTAGTATCGGACTCTATAGGCTCAGTCGGGAAAGGCAAATTTTCTTGTAAGCCTATTATTTCAGAATCAGAAGACGAATTTTCTTGTAGTGGTTCATAAGATTTCGTCATTCTGTAAGGGGTTAGGATGAAAAATATTTAGCACGGTGCTAAGGCGCGTCTTTTCCTCTTTTTCGGTCAGTTTTTTGTCCATTCCACCTAAGTGACCAGGTCGACCTGGCTCTCTCTGGTGCTGCAAGAAAATCCTATCTTTATTTATCTTTATTAACTGACGTGCATCGGCATGTGCAATGTCAAACAAATTGTCTAAGTTTGAAATAAACTCTTGTCGACACTGCTCAAACACGTCGTGTGTTTTGTTTGCATTTTTTTTTTTGCAAATCTCTCCAGATTTGATATATGGTAACTAGCTAGGTAAAGATTTCCAAATAATGCACTCACGAATAGTAAGATTTGCGCTTTCATTGGCACTTAAATTCACTTCCCGAATATTATAGAACAGAACCGCCATTAGAGGGAAGTTTTGAACCCGTAATTTGATGTTTTACGTCCCCTATTAAAAATTTTAGAATTGCGTAACCCCACTGACATGTTGACTGAACGAAAACCTAACCGATTGCTCCCAATCTCATAACAACCAGTTAAATTGTTAAATTAAAAGTTTGCTATTTAAGTTTTTGCCTGTATTAAACATAACAAAGTTGTTGGGTATTTGCCCGCGCTTCAACTCAATTTAAACCTTTGTCCATCTACACTTCGTTCTGTATATCTGTATATCATATTAAAATAACTTTACTTATTTTTATACCTTTTTAGATACATGCAAATACGAGGTTGCACAAAGCGGCACACGGTTGGTTGCACTGATGATCTTTCCGTGTCGCATCATCATTCAGAAGTTAGTGGACTTGAGCAGCCAAATCTCTCACATTCGCCAGCACCTCAAACTAGTGGAGGACGTACAAGACGTACTGGTCTATTGACTGTAATGGATCGCCCACCAGGTAAGACCCTATTGTACTGTACACGTATTTACTGCCCATGAAAATAAAATAAATAAAAACCCAAACAGCATGTGTTTGCACGGATTCTTTTATAACAGCACTAGAATATTAATTTCTCAATTTTATTTGCACTTTAATTATTATTTGAATTATTAAAATTTGTGTTTTTTCATAACTCTTATTTCTTATGTTTATTTTTCTTAATTTTTTTGTTTACTTTTCGGTTTTTATAACATTTGATTTTGTGCTTGGATGTGTGGCAAATAAAACCAAATAAAACAAAAAACAAACAAAACCAATGCAAATTCTACTTCTTTTCCCGTGTCCTGATTTCCATTCTTCATTTGCTAATTTTTGGTGAATATGCAATTCCATTCTATTATCCTCTTTCCGCAACTTAATTTGAATGTAAAACAGTAATTAGCCCAGAGCTAATTAGAGAAGTTGAGTCGCGTATGAATCGCAACTATCTTCCTCCGGCACTGAAAAGACAAAGCTCTAATTCGGGGCTAAGTCAAAGTCCGCCAACTGGGTCACAAAGTGCATCAAATCCGTCCTATTCCTCTGCAATTCCATCGACGTCATCGGCTGCAGTAGCAAGCTTAAACAATAGACGCTTTGGTAGGGCTTGCAAGCTACTACCTACCGTACAAGAAGTTGGTAAGTGTTTTTTTCGTTTAATTTTTTTTTTGTTTTCTTATTTTGTTATTTCTGTTAAAATTTATGTTTTTCATCTAATTTTCATTTAATTTGTCATTCGTTTTTTATTTTATGTTTAATCTTTGTTTTTTGTTTAATGTTTATTTGTTTGCAATGTGCTATCAATGTATTTGTCCCAGTTAACGATTTTCTCCACGAGAGTTAAATAAATTAAAATACGTATAATACTTCGGTTATCTATTAATTTACTGCTGAACAAATTGTAGAATGATTAATACAAAATGTGAGGTCACCGTCGATAGACTACCGGTCTAATCCACCTGTGTCCAACTGCTGACACAGCTGTGTCACCTGTGGTGCATCCGGCATATGCATGTATCCACTGCTCGTCTCGTGGGCCTCATCAGTATGGGTTCCGGTGTAATTCATGGTTGGCGGTGTAATAGACTCTAGATTTAGTCTCTTGTGCCCCTTACGCTGTTGGCTTCAATATTTGAGGTGTTTTTTTTTTACTAATCCGAAAGGCAATTAGAGACCTTAAGAAAATAATAAAAATTTCTCCGTATTACCACTGACCGGTGAAAAAGTGGCCAGCAATTTTCTTTGGAAGCCTGATGGTAATCTGCTTTCTGCGCTATTCTGTGAGGGCTTCACAAGCATTGTAAGATACTCTTCTCTTACTATGGCCATAACTTTTGCTGATTCACTTTCTCCGCTTGGAGATGCGTTCATCTAAACTTTCTTTGTTATTTCAAGCGAAGTAAGACGAAACAAGCTGAACGCAGCAAGTCAGATGACGAGCAGGTTCGACTTTCAAGTAACCGTAATAAGAGCGCAATCAAAGTTACAGAAAGGTTATAAAAAAGCCATAGCAGCCTGTTTATGGTGCTGCTGTGGATAAGCTTCTACAGAAACCACATGCATACCATAAAGTATGCAGGTGGGCTCCATTAGTTTTAGGCTGATTAGAAATTGAATTTGAATAGTGCCGACGGTTTTAGCTTTTATTGTCGCAATTTACGAGGTAAAAGTAGTTGAAACGAGTCGGCGCTCCGGAAATGGAAGTCTGTTTGATGGTTTGGGTGCCTTGAGCTGCTATGGGAAAACCTCTTTAAAATCCCCATCACAAAAAATTGATGGTGAAGGACACAGAGAGATACTTGAATGTGCCCTTGACGCATTTGGGAAAATTTCGGCGAGTAAAAACTTTGTACTCTAATCCACACGGCAAAAGCAATCGGTAAATTGTGTGAAGTCAGAAAAGGCAAAGTGTTTAGTTAGAAAGAGTTATTCCAATTAGAGGCAGTAAAAACAGGAGAAAAAACACAGTTCAAAACCACATAATTCTACTGAATGTAGAACTTGACCAAATATCTCAGTCATTGAGAATCGATGAGGCGAGGCGAAATATTGACTAACAATTTGATAGATAAAACTCAAGACTTCATATTTTTATTGCTTAAAATGCTTACTGTCTTTATTCTTATTGCACAAAATGTAAAAAAAATGATGTAGTTTGAGCTTTATTTGAACTATGTTCTTTGATTTATCTTTAAATGCTAGTTTTCCACTTTTAATTTTCTGCATCTTATATTTGTTTGCTTCTTACTTAATTGGCGTCACGGTTCTATATGAACTTGGTGTTTAACCAGCAAGCCAGTTTCTTACAAATTTCAGGGATTCCTTTATACCTTTGCACCGAAAATAATATGCGGTCTTCTTAACCATTCGTGTTGTAATCGAAGACTTCCCAGAAGTGAGCATTGGTATCCACATGGTCTACATGTCATAGGCATATTAGTTGTCCAATGTGTAAATTAAAGTCATTCTCCGAAAACCATCATCAACCAAAAGATTACAAAAAATCGCTTTCGAAATGACCCAGAATATTTTTATCATCTTTCGAATTATGTTCAATAAAGACCTTGATAATACAACTGCTGCTTAGTCCAAAGATTGGCATCACCGATTGGATGTTATTCTGTGATGATTTCTGAAGAATTGTCGTTTTTGTAAGTATAAGCAAAACCGTGGAAGTTGTGGCTGGCGATTGTGAGATTCTGCTCAATTCGTCGATGTTGTGCATCAAAAATGAGAGCACGTTCATGATTTTGGCGCTTGAGTCCCATACTTGCAAATGCATTTGTAGCTGAATTAGACCAATTACGTCGTTATCGTAGGCATTCCTGATGAATTTCACACAATTATTTTAAGTAGTATTTTTAAAAATTCCCGTTGAAATCTTTTTTTTTTTATATCAAAAAAAGTATCAATGAGGCTATTACGAGGGTAGTCCCAAAGAACAAAAAAAAAACACAAAAAAATGGGGAAAAATATGTTTATTTCTCTACGTAGTCTCCTGCTGGTTCAATACACTTTTCCCAGCGATGTTTAATAGCTTCGATACCCTGTTTATAGTGAGAATCGTCGAGCTCCTTCAAATAGCCATCAACCGCAGAATCCACCTCTTTATTGTTGGCAAATCTTTTACCACTGAGCCATTTTTTCAAGTTTGGAAATAGAGAATAATCCGAGGGGGCTAAATTTGGCGAATGGGGTGCATGAATTGGAGCATTGTCTTAATGAAACAAAACTTTTTTCTTCGCTAAATGCTGTCGTTTTTTCTTGAGTTCATCGTTTAAATGCTGCAATAAGTTCGCATAGTACACGCCGTTGACTGTTTTTCCTTTCTGATATCTTTATATCAATGAAAATTATCCCACGCGCATACCAAAAAACCGACGCCATGACCTTGCCTGCAGATGGAATTGTCTTCGCCTTCTTTGGAGCCGGTTCTCCCCTTTGAGTCCATTGTTTTGACTGTTCTTTCGTCTCGGGTGTGAAGTAATGGACTCATGTTTTATCCATGGTTATGAACCGACCCAAAAACTCGGCCTTATTTCTGCGAAACTTCGCCAAACACTCAATTGAAGCATCCTCACGACGCTGTCTTGGTTCCATTGTGAATAATCGCTCACCCATCTTGCGCACAGCACTCTCATGTCCAATTTTTCAGTCAACATGCGATGTACAGCGTTTTTTAAGGTGCTTACCATATGTGGTAGTTCATGCACTTTCAAACGACGGTCATCCAATACCATTTTGTGGATTTTTTTTCAACATTTCTGGTGAACCCACCTCATTTGGTCGACCGCTGCGATGTTCATCTTGGTAACACGTACGGCCTCGCTTAAATTCTGCAACCGATATTTTTATTGTTGTAAACGAAGGAGCAGACTCCCCCAAAGTAGAATCCATCTCCGTTTAGATGTTGGTTGGATTGAGGCCTTTCGAATGAAAGTATTGTATCACATGACGATGACCAATTTCTTCCATACTTAAAAATTCGACAATATAGCGTCGTCAAACTTCAAATTTAAGCTTTAAAAGGTTAGTTCTTTTGCATTCATGCAAAATTGCATTCATGCCGAATTTGACTCATATTTCTGATATACTACCTTGATCAAAAAGTTCCCGGAATGGATTCAGAAAATTGGAATTACCTAAATCTATATTGTCCCCTTTAGAGTAATCCTCATCGACTGCAACACACTTATGCCAGCGCTTGATCCAATCCTCGAAACATTTTTTATATTCGGTTTTCGGTATGTCTATCAGTGCTCTCTCCGATTTTTCCATTGCTTCCTCTCGGCTGCTGAAACGCGTTCCCCGTAGCGGTTTTTTAACTCGATTGAACAGAAAGAAGTCACAGGGAGCCAAATCAGGTGAATTTGGTGGCTGTTGGATGGTATTTGTAGCATTTTTCGTCAAAAAGTTACGAATAATGATGGACTGTGCGTTATCATGGTGGAAAATTCACGAGTTTTCTGCCCACAATTCTGGTCGTCTCATAACGCCCAAATACGAGTAATACTCTTTGTTTACTGTCTGGCCTTCTGGCAAAAATTCATGATGCACTACACCGTTGTAATCCATGAAAACGGTGAGCATTGCCTTCTTTTGGTGAACGCGATTCACTTGCCTGATGTCTGGATTGCGTGTCGTACTCATAAACCCACGTCTCGTCTCTAGTAATGATCCTTTTGATCAATGTGGGATCGGATTTAGCCTCGTAAATCATCTCTTTTGCGACGTCAACACGGTCTCTTTTTTACATGAAATTGAGGTTTTTTGGCACCAACGTTTGTGCTACACGACGGAAACCCAAATCATTAACTAAAATGTCTTGGACGGATCCATAGGCATTGTTCAAGTCCTCCGCTATCTCTCTGATGGTTAATTTGAAGTTATTGACCAACATTTCTTTTACTTCATTAATGTTTTCGTC
This sequence comes from Volucella zonaria, assembly GCA_963966105.1. Classification (NCBI taxonomy): domain Eukaryota; kingdom Metazoa; phylum Arthropoda; class Insecta; order Diptera; family Syrphidae; genus Volucella; species Volucella zonaria. The sequence goes on along the minus strand of OZ014531.1, from coordinate 144,676,504 downwards.
GGTTTTCGATGTCGATGGTCTGCCACTGCGTTCATCATCTTCGCTTGACTCACGACCACTTTTGAATCGCTCGTGCCACTGGTAAACGACCGTTTTCTTTAGAGAATTGTTGCCGAAACACTTTTCCAACATTTCCAACGTTCGCGCACCATTAAATCCGTTTTTTACGCAAAATTTAATACTCGTACAGGTTCGTTGTTGGAAATTTAAATCCATTTCTAAAATTGTAAAAAATCGCCAACACGCACAGAGATAGATGTACTCTTGGCTACGTAACTTTTGCAAATGTCAAGCTATGACGCTAATATTTAGAGGGAATGTCAAAAACAGATTTACCAACTTAACAAAAAAAAAAAAACAGAAGTCCAGTCGGAACAATGTGAGCGCCACACGGTGGTGTGGTGCGGGAACTTTTTGATCAAGGTATTATGCATGCTCTTATGGTGGGCGATAGTGACTGTCGATTTTTCCAGGACCTGCCGAAGTGTGACGATTTGATCGGTACAGAACACTCCTGACATCAATCGACTACGTATTTAATAGAGGTCAATCAGAATGTTAGTGAAGAGCTTTTAAAGCGTTCGCAATTTGGTTTATAAAATTATTCATGCAGAATTGAAACTTCACGAAATTTACGCTACTTGGACAGAGCTCAATTTTTGTGGATCGCGCAAACGCATCGTCAAACGTCACATTGCATATCCTGATTAAAATAACTTTGCTGGTAATGAGGAAAGTATCACGTGCTCTTACTTAATCTTTCAAATGAGCAGATTTTCGTCCTTAGCTTTGCTTGAAAGTTGTCTTTCTTCATTGAATCACAGGATTATTGGCTGATGCTCGTCTCGTCAGAATTTTTTTTTTCGGCCTCCTGGCATCGTTACTAGTAGTCTTCTGTGACTTGAAGTAGTTAGATGCAGTAGTGCTCAAAGAAGGATATTTGATGGCAAAATTTTTGACGGTCTCTTGTGATTGAAGCATTCGTACTTTAGCTGCAAGAATATGGTCATGTCTCCTTGTGAATATTGGTATAAAGAAACTGGCACTCTCCAGAGTCGGACCACTTTACTTTATCCAATCAAAAGTGAAAACAATGAATGACTGAAACGACAATGTTGAAGAGAAGTCGAATCTTGTAGGGAGCTTTTGTAGCTCTGTGTTAAAAATTCCTCGAGTATTTTCGACTGAATTGTTACAGGAAATGAAGCATGAGTTCATCACTGAGGCGCCAGAGGCAAGCAGGAGTAGACCATATGCATGGTTTATATGCGGAGAACCTCCAATGTACCATCGGCGGGAAAATCATAGACTCTTTCAAAGGAATTTTCTTTATCGATGTGAAAAGAGAAGTGAAACCATAACGCAGTATCTTACACAATCACTCTGCGTAATTTGAGAGAATCAATCAAAGAGAAGAAGGTTGAAGGAAACTGATTGCAAGTATGATGTTTCTTCACAATAACATACCGGTTTCAAAGCTGTTTCGAAGAAATTAACTACTCTATTATCCTGACTTTCAGCGAGTGGCTATGACCTATTCCAGAATTAAAGGGAGCATTGCAAAGTTAATTAGTTTTTTCGCGAACCAAAGATCAACCACTGTTTATTTTTCATTAGGATGAGCATAAAAAATCATACGAGCAGACGAAGACTAAGACGTACAATATGAACTTCATCATCTGTCTATCGAACGGTGTTACTTTTATAAGTCCTTACCCCTGTCATCCTTTATGTTTAGTGGAACTCTTATACTCGTATAATGTAATTGAAAAGGATTGATACAATAATGCAATTCGTTTTCAGAACTACTGTGGCGTAGTTCTAATTGTGCCATATTTCCAAAGACTGTGATGATGTAACCTTATCATACATAATAATTCATGTCTTGTCCTTTGCACTTCACAATACCAAAGCTTTAACTTAAATACGAAGATGACCTTAGCACAGGGTCTAGATGTCGTTCTCATATAAACTATAATCTTCTTTGGTGTTCTGTTAAAATGTTATTGTACTTACAAATCGTTATGCCACTCCATGTTCTTCACAACAGGTCATATTTTTTAATCTATAATTGTGAAATTAACATGACTAACAAGTTTCTTTTTCTTCTCAATCAACAGGTCGATATAGTCCAGTGCGCCGAGCATCTGAGGGATCGAAAGCACAATTCCAAGGACCATTGCAAGAGTGTCAATATCTTCAAAAAGGTATAGCACAGAGAAATTTATTAGTGGCTCCTAGTCCGCCGCTTTTAGAGAATTCAATTAGCTTGCCTGGTAAGAGTTATGCGAATTGGAAATTTAATTTTTTTCTTTTTTTTTTGTAATAAAAATTAAATGCTAGTATGTACATTCATATGCACCTTATATGCACAGCGAAAAAGCTGCTTAAGCCATCACGTATATATTTTGTAAGCTAGCATTTAACCTTTACCGCTTAGAGATTGAGACAAAATGACCACTCAATCGTTGAAATTAGAAAGGATTGCATATATAGTAGGTACATGAAAGTTATTGTTCATTGTAGTGAACTTTTGTTGTGAAGCGAGGATAAGTCTAACTCTCTTCTCATCTGGTATTTTTTTTATTTTGATTTTCTGTCGGAACAGAGCACTCATACAAAGAACTAGTCCATTGTACTCTTTGTAAGTTCCTTTTAATGAAATCTCTCAGTCTCTTGAAGGGTACTTGCAGCCTGAATCGTGCGTAAGGCGGTGTCGTTATCACTTTCACAGGAAGCGTCACAGGATGTTCTATCACTTATACCCAGCATACTTAAGGGCTTAGCAAAAGTGTACTGCCCCGTTACGACGCAAGTAAGCAGCCTGTAGTCTTTTCCATTAGAGACGTCGGGAAGCATTCGTTTGGTCTTGCGGCATCCTGGGCAGTCATGCCATCTGCAATTTCATATGAAACCCAACTGTCGATAGAAGTCCTAACCGAGGACGCAGGAAAACCTACATAACGTAAGGTTGAGTCCTGAAAAACTCTCCTCTGAGCCTTGCCTAGCAAGTTCATCAGCGATTTCAATTCCATTTAACACTCAAGAGGGTATTGCTACTCTTAAAATACCTCAGTACGCGTTAAATTTTTCGAAAAATTGGATAGAGGGAGAGAAAGATGTTTGGGCTCAGTAGTTATATCGCTCCATGGGTGGCATCCAACATTTAATGGGGAAACTAAATTATTAGTGTAAATTGACTTGATTTTAGCTGCCTGAAAAAAAGAATGACTTTCGACTTGGAGTCTGGTAAAAGCAGCAATGACGTATTTTCGTGAAAGCTTGTTCCACTAGACAACAAACGCATAGGATTAAATTCCCCTTATAGCCGAGTAGATCAAAAAGACTTTTCTCCCTGACGGGCCCCATGTCTTGCGGACAACTCCTTTGTATTACCAGAGGCTTTCGATGCAACATGTTTAGTCCACAGAAGTTTGCTATCCAGGATGACAACCAGGTACTCAGCTTCTTTGGTGAATTGGATGGTGATGTCTTTAAGCACTAGATGAGTCAGACCAGTCAGCTTGCTTCCTTTTATGTTATTCAGCTAGCAGTTTCGTTAATAGAAGCTGGTTGTTAGCTTGTTCAAACTAGGTTACCTGGGAAGTGAGCCTCAAACATAAGCCTGCGTTCGATTCAGTGTAATTACCATCAGCTGCTGGTTTTACCGACAGTTTCGATCTTTTCACAAAGTCTTTATAGGAGGCACTCTTCGAAATCGGAATTAGCTTCTTTTGTTCCTTTTCTTCTTTTTCTGGTTTATTTAAGAAGTCGTTGCAGATCTGCAGGTTTGCTGCAGAACGTTCCACCAAGGGACGTTCGATCTGCAGGGTTGCTTTCTAGATGGACATGCCAGTTCAAAACACTTGGTGGTTGTACCGTTCAGGATCTTAGGGCACTGTTGGACTTTCTGAGCTCCTCCTTAAATCGTATCCATTTGGTTTACTGCAGATTCCTCCTCTTCAACAGGGTCGAGACCTCGCATCCGAATCTGTATTCGATGTATCTATAATCTGACATGGAGACCTCCGATAGTACTTTCCAGGCGGTAATCTCCTCAGCCGAAACCCAACATTGTTGGTTGTCAACGATATAAGACGATAGTATGAAATCCAAGAGATGATTACCTCCCACGTTGCATTTGTTACCAAAATGAATTCTAAGCATTAGCATCGCAGCATGTGATAAGTTCTATCTTCCTGGAATCAGGGTATTTGATGAGTTGGGCTACCACCTTTGGTGGTGATGGTAATGACGAATCATAATAAAAATTTATGTCTGCAGCAAATAAATCTTGGTTGCAAAATTACCCAAGTATAGATGGTGAGAGTGAGTTCGGTACATAAAGACAAGTTCCTTATGTGCCGATCGCTCGTCACATAGTAGTGTCAAACCCCTTAAACATCCGAAACCACTGATGCATTTATTCCACAACCATAGTTCCTGTATGGTATTATGTGGAATTTTGTATTCAATACGGAAAGCCTGTTACGTAGGGATGCAGTAGCAGACTTGGAATGTTGAAGGTTGATCTGAGTAAATAATATAGATAACTACTGGGGTGGTCGTCTCTTATCTGCACTCATTTGGAAACGAAGTGTAAAATCACGCTTCCAAGGTGCAAATAGGGAGGTGAGTTATCATTAGATTTAATGGTCTCAAACAGAAGGTTTGTTTAAGCCCACAACAAGAGAAACGTGCCTTGTTCGTTGCTTTCTTTGTTTCCTTGTGAGAGTAGATTTTCCACTTTTCAGTGTCGAGCCCAGGTTCTGAGTATGAGGACCCATCAGCTCTTCCAACGTTTCCCCTAGTTGCTCCAGAGCCTAGAATATGGTGTATGTCAATTTCGGTGATCTGAAACCTCGAAAATCTTAGTTTCCAGGGGAGGGCACACACTTGTTTAGCCATTCAAGAGTTTGCCGCGTAAAGCACTTCACTCTAAGAGTTACGTTTTCCATATCGTAGACCTCTGCTTGAATGCAAACATCTCTGCTTTGACTAGCTGCCACAGTTGTACTCGGCGTCGTTCAGACTGTTGTCATTGCCAGCTTTCCCAATTGGAAATTCGAACCTCGAAGGTTTTTTGGTTGCGCCAATGGAATAATGGAATGGTAATCTTCTAAAGATGCGGTAGCCCGTGCCACCAACACGCACGATTCGCAACACCCGAATATTCGATGCCAGGAGTGCGCCTACGTTCTAATCCACACCACTACGTCCTTCAACCACTCTCACCGCGGGACTGCCGTTAGGTATTACTTCGCGGGGCTGGTTAGCAATTATGCTCTATTGTCTGAGGCCGCCTCTTGAGCTCTTCTTAGGGTTTCTGCTCTTCGCAGCGCGTACGCACGCGCACTATAAATGAGCAGATCTCCATCTGCTTGTCCTCTGACTGCGTCATGTGACTTATTAGGTTTTCTGGACTTGACAGATTTACTCTTTCTTCTGCAAAGCGTCTGCATTCCTCATTTTGACATTCTGGACACTGGGGCGAACTATCGTGTCCAAATCTATGGAGGTATTTCCAATAGCCGCCGCGCCCAGACAGGAACTGTGTGATGTGGTAGTTACAGTTCCCCCATGGTCTCTTTGTCCATGTTTCTATGATGGGAATGAGCTTGTAGTTCCACCTGCCTTTTGTGGAGCGGTCCCACCTGGTTTGCCACAGCATTGCGGATGCTGCCTTTTCTTCTTGCTTAGCCCTCTTTGCCTCTAGCTTGATACACCCTCTTCATCTCATCCGCGAGGATGTCTATTTGGATCATTCCAGCTAAAACGCAGGCTGCTTCATCGGAGATTGTGCGGAATCCGCTGATCACTCTGATTGCACAGAGCCTGTGAGCTGATGATAACTCTCTCCTACAATCATTTGTCGCCAGTGCAACCGCACATATGGGAGCAGCGTATAGGCGTACCGAGCTGACCACTCTGGTTAACAAAATCTTTCGGGCGTATCCAGGTCCGCCGATGTTCGCTAGCATTCGGGAGAGTGCCGCCTGCATCAGCAATGCTTTCTTGCTAGCGTACTCGACGTGAGTTTTGAAGCGCAGCCGATTGTCGATCATGACTCCAAAGTACCTTAAGGATTCTTTGGATCTAATTGTCTGGTCTCCGACGCGGAAGTTCGAGTATTCCACCGCTTTGCGGCTGGTTATTAGGATATATTCACTCTTGTGTGCAGCTAGTTCCAGGCCCGTAAACTCCAGCCATTCCTTTATCTTTACAACTGCCTCGTCTGTGGCAGACTTCACCTTGTGAATGTGCTTGCCTACTGTAACTGCTGCTATGTCGTCAGCGAAGCCAATAACCTTGACTACCGCAGGCAAGGTTAGTCGCAGGACTCCGTCGTACATAATGTTCCATAGGAGAGGTCCAAGGACTGACCCTTGCGGGATTCCCGCGGAAAAACTGTAGTTCTTATCACCATCGTCCGTATGATACCTTAACCTCCTGTTACTGAAGTAGTCCATGACTATCCTCAGGAGATAGTATGGTGTATCCATCCTGGCCAAGGATCTTCTAATAAACGACCAGCTCGCCGAGTTGAACTCGTGCGTTACTACTACGCAGTATTTTTTTGTCCCCCATTTCCATCTTTTCCCTTGTATTGCTTCAGTTGCTGTATCTACTACCGCCTTTATTGCATCGATTTTCCTCCGCCACCGCAAGCTGTCTGTTGTATATAATACGCTCTAGGATTTTACCCAGATTATCAAGCAGACATGTTGGGCGATACGATGATGGTTCTCCGGGTGGCTTATTGCCCTTTGGAAGCAGCACTAAATATTGCAGTTTCCATGGCGTAGGGAATATCCAATCCGCTAGACACCTTTGCATCGTCGCTAAGAAGATGTCCGGTCTCGTCCTAATAGCCATCTTTAATGCCTTATTCGGGATACCATCCGGTCCAGGTGCTTTGGTGTCTCCAGTTTTTTTGCATGCAGCAAAAAGTTCTTCCGACGTGATGGTCGGATATCTTCCATATTGATCTCCCTTGTGATGATGGCCATAGTAGTTGGTCTATGCGGGAATAGATGCTCTACTATAGTCCTTAGCATTGCAGGGCAGGTTAGTTGTGGGCTTCTTCATCACCACTCTATACGCTAAGCCCCAGTGGTCTAGGTTAGCCTCGTCGAAGAGCTGTCTAAAACTCCTTACTTACTTTCTTTAATGGCACTTTCCAGTTTCCGTCTCGCCAGTTTAAAGTTGGTTAGCCGTTCTTGAAAATCTTGTCTTCCTCTGGATCTCTGAGATCTGCACCTTCGTTGGCCAGACTTATATCCAATCCTGCGAAGCATTCAAGGAAAGCTCTCCCCCTTACATCTGTGGTTCTACTTCCCCAATCAGTAGCCCAGGCGTTGAAATCCCCAGCAATAATAACTGGGTGTTTTCCTCGTGCGTCAGCTACAATGTCGTCCAACAGCTTCATATAATCCGCCAGTGATAGACTGGGGGTCGCATAACAACTGTAAAAATGTACATCATTTATCTTAGCAGATACGAAGTGGTCTCCCCGATGGCCGACTGACTGCAGGGCATGATTCCCACAGGTCCATATCGCAGCCTTTTTTGTATTGTCATCTGTCCAGCTGCTTCCGTCTACGGGTTTATACGGTTCGCTTATTAGGCCTACGTCGATTCTTTTCTCCCTTACTGTTTGCACCAGAAGGTCCTGCGCGGCTGTGCAGTGGTTTAGATTTATCTGGACAACATTCATCATATTAATTTGGCCACATGTCCAGCGTTTTCTGGCGTAACCGAAGTGTAAATTTTTCTGGTTGCAGCACCGGTTTCAGCCGGATCCTGTGCAAAGATCCCTTGAGAGAGGGATTGCCGAAAACTTTCTTCTTTTAGTCCTGTTCGGGGCAGAAGAAGAGGATACAGTTTCAGTTCTGAGAGGTTGGTCGGTTTCAGTGTGGGTCACTTCCTCTTTACGTCGTTCGTCCTATGTCTTCGTTACCTCTTCATCTGCCACTTAGCCGGTAGTTATTCAAAGTGTGCCTCTTCTGTTGACTGATGAAGTTTAACCGTAACAGACAGGGCCCTTCGGGTACTCTCTCCACTATTCCAGCTCAATCTATCGAACGTGTCGTAGAAAGAGCAGCAAATGTAATCGGAATCAAGTAATCCAGCAGCTCCTGGGTCAGCGCTTAAATCGGCGGTTGGAGCCTCCAGAATCATTGTCCCGGCCGCATTAGAGAAGACCATGGGCGGATTGTCGCTTTTGCGAGTACCTTTTCGTCACTTCCATATTTTTAACAATTTAAAGTCTAGTTGTGTCGTCTTTGGCTTTTAGTTGGACGTCTCATCTGGGTCCTTTTCAGAACCTTAGAAACTTTGACTCTTAATCCTTCCTGCTACGACAAGGCAGGAAATTGACAGTTTTTAAAGATTTAATTTATCCTACTGAGAGCAGCAGTTGGGGTCTAGAAACAAAATAATATTGGACTTGTGCAAAGGCCGTGTCTTGTATTCCTTATTTCTAGGAATGATCGAGCTTTTCTTGTTTAGCCTCTACATGTTTTGGATTGCTCTTCCTCGTCTTTGCCTCGCTCCACTCGTTTTTCCTCCGTCGTGCCCAAGTGGGCATTGCATATCAAGTAGTGAAGTTGTAGCCTTTCTTGGAACGTACCAATCCATCCCATTAACAAAGTTCATCGAAACACTAAGTCTTCATAACTTGGTCCGTTCTTTAATCGATCAGAAAAATCACTATTTGTTATTTGACAACATTTGTTATTTGACGAATATTTTTCTGCTGCACCCACATAGTGAATGAATAAAAATTGTGATCGAAGCAACCGTAGCTCAATCTTGAGGGTTATACTACTCCTTACGCATTGTTGATTCAATTTGTTACGCCTTTAGTCTAGATTATCGTCTTTACAATTTTTTGATAAAAATATACTTTCCAAACTAGTTTTTTCTCTCTTGATAGCATCGGCCTTCGCACACGGAAGTCCCTATAGATTTTTATTCGAGATCTGTAGTAATCGATTAGTTTCAGAGGGACATTATAACTAAAAACAAAAAAAAGGAACTGAGGGAAAGGATGTAAAGAAGAGAGTCGCAGCATTATTTAGTTCAAAACTGAAACGAAATGATTTTAATGGCTAGACCCTTCTCCTATTCCAAACCTTTTCTTGCTGCTTTAGCTACCAAGTCGTTGATCACTTTATACTTATCTCGTCGCAATTCTCCCTCCGTTTGAAGTCTTTCGGTTTTCGACCAGTCTCCAGCAGTCTAAAAAAACAAATTGGCTTCCGACAGTTTCTTCCCACATTTTTGAGGGAAATGTTTTCTTAACTTATGGAGCCCGCATGGGTTTTAACCTGAAGGATGTTGTCTCTAGTTCAAGGATTATCCTCCTACTAACTCATTTTGGGAAACCCATTTGATTTATCTGCAGAGCTTCGGTGGAAATATGCTAATCCAGATTATTTACACCACCGAACTCTTAAACGGTCGGTCCTATAATTTTTACATTAATTCCAAAGACTTTTTTAAGGCAATCCCGCGGAACATGTCTTCATTATAAATACATGCGCGTATAACTGGTTCAGAGCATTGAACGCTTAATAGTAGCCTAATCGCTTGCAATGCTGTTCTCCAAAGAGGGCCCCCGCCCAATTATCAAGGCTTCGCCCATCAATGACGTTGTCTAATAAAAAGCGGGGCCAGAGCATATTACTGGTCTTATCGTAAACATCTTCAGATAACGCCTCTGAAGGTTGCCACGATTTGACCAGTAACAAGTTGCCGGTCATAGGTCTTGTTGGCGGCTGCACCACCGGTAGTCCATACCAGGACTTAAATCACGGTACCATGGGAGTCAGGAGCCCCCCGGATTTCGGTACGGGCCTGACTTGTTGGGGTAGGCCCCCTTGTGGGAGCGTCATGGTGGCTGTGGTTTAAACCCAAATCGCGGGAAGGGTTTTCCTTTTAGTTTGACCCATTGTAGAGTAGCAAATAAGTACTGGGTGCTGTGACCCTAAGAGCAGTAAGAGGTTTTAGATCGGCCTCGACTCATACCAAGGGTGGAACTTGTGCCTCCAACACAGTTCCGAATTGGTATCAAAGTATGTGGCGGAGAGTGATGGCAAGGCGTATCCTTGCTCCCATGGATGTATAAACATAAGGCTACATGACAGGTGGTTTACGTTAAAAACCAGAGACTAATGTTCTCCAAAGAAAGCAGATAAAATAGAGTGTCTGATTTATAGTAATCTTTTCCCATCAGTAATTCTAACGTGAACAACGTTAACTTAGTAGTTAATGATCGATGCTGCTGTACAGTTCGTAAAGTTTTTCATTTTATTGAATCTTTCAAACAGCTTTAATGCAAGTGCAATCAAAATATCTCACTCCTTACCCATACTCATATGGTATATTTTTGATAATCTTGTCAAAAGAGAGTAAGAAAGCTAAAACTAAATGGTTTCTCTGCTTAGTGCCATCTTGTTGATACATAGCATGGATATATCTAAAAGCGTATACCTTACAGGTTTCTGTTCGCTTTTCGTGGCCTTGGAATGTTTCCTTTATTTGCAGCATTATACCTGATGTAGATTTACAATGACCTGCTGGTTTCTTCGTTCAGGAAGGAAGTGTGGCTCCATTCGCCATTACCCCAATTCAAAAATCCTGACTAGCTTTGGAACTTCTACTTAGTAAATTGGTCGGTTCCTATTCAGAATAGTAAGAATTCCCCATTTGTTACGATTCTTGTATTTTCTTTGGGAGCAGGTAGATCTGCCTCATGAGCATTTTGTTTGATTTTGTTTATTATTTCTTTTGAATGTCAACAGTTTTAAAGAATTTTTCTGTTTTATTTCTCTTTTCAGGTTCTCCAATTCATGGAAAACCAATAATGAATATGATACAACATCGTGGGCACGATGTTGAAGTTCCACAAGAAGCCATCATGAATCTAGTCCCCGCTTTGAATCGTCTCGTTAAAGAGCATCGCATTAGTGGTGAAATTGCTAAAAATATTGTCTCAACAGGCATTGTACCAATGGAGTTGGCGCAATATTTAGGCCTAATAGCACATTCCGGACAACAGGGTCAAATGCAACAAATGCACAGCTATAGTGTCTCCCCGTTGTCAATATTATCATCAACAAGCAATAATAATAGTCCTGGAGCAGGTCAAACTGGAACCAGTATGACTTATCCAAAGTTCATGCTTGGTCCCATGACTTCTACAAATTTCGGTAGTTTGTCGCAACACAATCCAAGTTTGACTGGGCAGTTTAGTAATATAAATTTAACTGGTGGCTTTGGTAGTAATCATAGCAGCGGTTGTCAATCGCCGGTTTATAATAGTTTTAGTGGTTGCTCATCACCAAATCCATATGTGTATAATGCGCCTGGTGCTACCTCACCAATGCATCAAATAACAAAAGGCATAAGCGGTCTTACAACAAGTGGTGGCGGTGGATCTATAACACGAGGAACATCAGCAGCTAGTGAGATTGCTTCTAACCAGCCACTGGACCTGTCAATGGATGTGTGCTCGTCGGATGCAATGTCTTCGGATATATTTGCTGGTCATTCGCAACAACAACAGCAGCAAATTTCAACTGGACCTGCTAATTGGTTTATGCCTGCATCGTATTACGATTTAAAACCGCTAAATTTGTCGCCTGCACAACCAGTACGAATTGTTCCAACACCTCCTGCTTCGCCAAATCTTTGTATAATTCAAGAGGAAAACGCCAACGGTCATACGAGTCACACTATTTCTGCTGGTATTCCATACGGTAATATAGCATTCGCTAATGACGATCTATCACCTTGTCAGCCATCGCATCCACAGATCTGCCTGACTGACGTGCAAGGAAGTGAGATCACTCTGGTAGCACTATCATCGGAAAACAGTCGAGATAGTGACTGTGACTCCTTGGAACCACATACACCATCGCTAGCACTACAGGGCCTCATAATCACAGAACCATCGAGTGATATGCCCTCGATTACACGGGGAGTAGGTCGTAAAGCAAGCCTTGAAAGTGAGAATAATTCTAGATTAGACACAGAACCCTCATCGTCTGGTTGTGGCGTCACCAGCGGCTCAAATCGAAGAGGCAGTGATAAATCACTGGGATTTAGTGATGACAGCCTAAGCAATGATTCCAACAATCTATCACCATGCCAAGAACCTTCAGCTAGTTCGGGTTTTAAAAGTGATTCTCATTCCGAAATCGGTGATCAAACTGAAGGTCGAATAAGTCCGGATTCGATTTGCGACTCTCGCATGTCTGATGAGTGCTATGAGGTGCCACTTCCACACGAATGCTGTAATTTAGATTCAACGCGAATACTACAAATGGTCAAGCAGACGATCGATTCAACAATGCCACCGAAAGGATTCATTCTCAATAAAGTCAACGTTGGCGATGGCTACGAGGGTAATAGTGCAAAATCAAGCACTTCATCTTCCGGCAGTAGTGGGACAAGTATGAGTTTAAGTTCGACAGCATCCGGTGATCCCGATATGCCAGTGGATATATCCAATTTAAGTTTGGAATATTCAGGAGGATTGCAAATTGAATTGCAAGTGTGTGAAGGTAGAAATAAGGATAATAAGGGTATCAAACTAAGAAGGATATCTGGCGATCAATTTGAATATGGAAAATTGTGCCAGCAATTAATTAGCACGCTGACTGTGTAAAGTGAATGTAAAGAGATGTATGTAAGAGATACGCAGTGTTTATGAATTGAAATAAGTCGTTGTCAGATTTATTTCTTGTGTAAATGGGAAACTGTGTGTGTGATAGAATTTTCGAATTATTTTTGTCAAAGTGCAAATTTTTGGGTAGCCGATTAATACTCCAGACTGCTCTTTACTTTTTTTTTTATAGTCCAAACGTTAATAAAGTGGTGGAAGTGTAGTTTTGGGTAATGGTTAGCTTATGGCTATCTCAGTACGTATACCAGACTTGTTAAAGATAGTATGTAGTAGTAGTAAACGTCAAAGATATGTTGTGATCGTTTAATGTTGTACCTACTGCGATTCGTTCCTTGACAAAATTGTTTACCTAACCTGATCCAATAGCTCCTTCGTTTTGACTTTCTTATTTAACTTATTTCTAAATATATCCCTTAAGCCGTCGAAAATAAAGCTGCAATGCTCTCATGACGATTTGTGTGATCTACAATTCATTGCGATGAATTTCTACACCGACATTTGTTGCCAAATCCTTTTGGAATTCAGAACAAAGTTGTAATTACCTTTCCTTCGGGCCGTTTATCTGTTGAACGCATTGGGATATATCAAAGCCATTCAATTCATAATATTGAAGTTTTTAACTTATGAATGTACGTGTACAACGGCCGTTTTGTGGTCATAGCTCCGAAACAATCTCTATTCGGTCTTGTCGCTGAATTCTCTAAATTGTTGGAAGCATTCCAAAGGCAGCGTGTCTTTGTTGGTTCGATTGTCGTGTAAAACAAATGTCATCTAATTCTGACCAATTTCTCTACGATAATCTACAAGGAGTTAATCTTGTGGCTCCAGCGAGTTGCAGAGCCCAAGCCCAAGCCGACTTGCTCGACGTTGAAAGTAAAGAAAGGATGTTGTTTTTTTTTCGATTCAGTTTTGGTTAAATAAGGAGATTTTTGTAATTTTTTTTACCCGGTTAAATATAAGCGTCTTAAGCCTCAACATTATGGATATTTAATAAATTTTATTCAAGCACCATGCAATACCTGTTGCTAGTAAAATTAACTGCAGAGCCTGGTCATGTCACTTTTATTCAAGGGGATATTTAGAATATTCTCAGTCTATTTTGCGTTTCAAGTCTAATAAATCACAATTCTATATGTTTATAATGTGGTTATTTGGTTATTTGATCATTTATCCAGAGACTATTGAATATTGACAAAAATATCCCAAAGATTGATCTCCCATCTTAAAGTCATTTGAAAAGACACACTCAAAAATGCAAGCTCGCTAACAAGGTCAAGCCATAGTTCATTAAAAACAACGTGGTCAATGATTTATTTTTCGGGGTTATTGCCATGTGAAATCGAACTTGCCTTGATAAAATCAATAGACTGAGAAGAGAACAGTTGAGATTGTATTGGGCAAATCATCGATCCCTTCAGAATATTCGAGTATGAATGCACCACAATTCGTCTTCGATTCATCCGTATGGATACAGTTGCCAAAGTTCTTTATCATCTTTCTTACATTCCGTTCTGGCTGGGCAACATATGGTGATAGTCTTCTCGAACACAAATTTTGCAGCGTTTTGGGTGGTTTCGATTTAAAAATATTTTTGTGTCTACGAGGCTTGCCAGTGGAACAGCCAGGTTTTCTAGATCGAACCCAATTGAAGGTCTGTTTCTCTGAGCTAAGCGTGTAGATCGAGTTAAAAGAAAACTATAAACGCTTGGAAGGAAAGAATCGTGTTGCTCCGATACAGCCTATGTATGTTGTTCTATGGATTCTGTTTTGTTTTATGAAATTATGGTGTCTTCTTTGGCAACCGTGGATGATTAGCTTGTAACCTACATGCCAATCTCTTCTAGCGCCCTAGCTGGTACTGGTTTGCTCTTAATGTGAGTGTCTTGAACACGAATAAGATACTGAACTTACCTTAATGCTATCATCCCCTGTGTGCACTAGACAGCAACACAAGTTAATAAACAAGAAAACGATATAAAACATGAAAAATTACTTGTTGGAATATCAAGCCGTGATCAATTGTCAATCATCTACACGAAAATACACATACAGGAAAATCTCTTGATCGAATTCAAAAGTACGCATATAAAAGGCGACAATAAAATAGTCCATTTTTACAATACTTTGTGCATGTATTCATATTGTCCATCGATATTGTTGGCAAATCACACGGTTAGTGATTACATGTTTTGAAGCAATCTCTGTGGAAAACCGTTTTTTTAGAGCGCAAAAATGTGAATGGTTTTCTATCTAATTTAGTTGCCAACATATCCAAAAGGGCATTAGAGAATCAGTGGTGATTTGTATTTAAGTTGAACAATTATCTTTGTAATAAAAAAAAAAGCGGTTTAAGAGAAACATTATAACAAATATTTTTGGCTCATAAATGACAATAACTTTGCATATTTTGCTCTAACAAGGTCTCAATGTGGTTTCTCTTTTCAGTATATTTCAATATCGCCATGTTTGCTTGGTTTCTTTTGGCGGCAGTTTTAAATATTCATTGTCTGTGCTATTGGGCAAAATAAGACTTTGTTTATAATTCCATTTTTTTTTGTCAGATCTTGTAAATCCGTAGTGAGAGCAGTGCTGCTCTCCTTCAGTAGAGGGGCTAGTTTAGCGTTCATCTCTGGCCAAAAGCAGATAGAGGATGCATAAATGGCAGGAGTCTTCTGGTCGTTCTGCAGGCTATTAGTGTACCTAGGGGTATGGTGGCTTTTATAATAGCGATGTCCTAGGGATTAAGCCGGGGAGGTAACATATATATGTAGACGGTGACACTAGCCGGCCCACGTCTGCTATAGTTACCGAAAACCCAGGGCTGATGTCTATCGGTAGCGACTATCTGCTATTATGCAGATCTCTACATTCAAAACCATATTGTAGCTGAATGAACCTGAGAAGATTTAATGCAAACCATCTTCAGCATAAATAATGCGTCCCTAAATGAATTGCTATATCTACCTTTGGTTATTGATATCTAAAAATTTGTATTGATATTGGAATTTCCATCTAGTCCTTTTGGTATGTAGTCAAGGAAAAAACATATTTCCAAATCCACATAGTACCATATGTGCCCATTCGACCGCTTAAGTAGCTGCGTAGTGCTGGGCAGACGTCATGTATTTTAAAACGATCAGAAATGTTCCGTCATTTTCGAAATTGGCATCACATAACTCTGTTTCTACTTGTTTTGACATCGTTTCGACTTCAATTTAATAGTCAAGGAAAATTCGATCGAGTTGTTGTCCTTGCGATTGAAAAATGTAATTACAGTACTGTGCAAAATATAAGCAACCGTTTCATTCTGATCTTTCATTTCAATTTTTTCAAACATTTATCCATAAAAGAAAGAGGATACACTTGAGAAGTTTTGCCTTAGAGTAAGGTCTTTTAATTCACAGTATTTTAGATATACTATATTTGTTCAGCAAAAAATATAAAAAATAATAGGAATAAGTCAAAAAGCCTGTGCAAAATATAAGGGATTCAAGCCTTGAATTCCTTCATCGTGGAACCAATCTTTTACCAGCTTCGATGTGTGTTTCGGGTCGTTGACGTGTTGAAATTTCAAAGGCATATGTCTTTGAATGATGTCCCTGTACCTAAAGCGGTCCATTATACCTTCGATTTCAATGAAACCACACCATTACGCTGCCACCTCCATGCTTAGCTGTCACCTTACAGTAACGGGGATTTAGCCAATCTCCGTACAAAAGCCATCTGAATGGAAAATATTAAATTTGGATTCATCACTGAAAAGTACTGCTTTCCACTTTTCAGCAGTCCAACTAAGGTGTTGTTTAGTAAGTGGGTTTATCAAGTGAAAATAATGAAATAAAGTTCAAATCAACGAAGCAACCTTTTTTGAAGATGTTTCCCCGTTAGTACAGGTTTCTTGGAGGGTCTGTAACTTTTTAAACCATGTCTAATGGCTCGTGCTTGCATCTACGTTTAAATTGAGAGCCGTTACAATCTCCTTTGAACTGATAAAGGGTTCTTTTTTAATGAGGGAACATAAAAATGTCTTAAATGTCGACTGTCGGCTATGTCCGTAGCTTTATATTTTTTTATTAATCGGGAAGTCATATTATATTTTTTTGACAAAGAAATTTGTGATTCTCCACTGTTAAAATCTTCGATAACTTTTAGTTTTAAGGCACTATGTCAGTATCACGAGCCATTGCAGCAACACAATGTTTCTACAGAGTTGTATCAAAGAAACTAATGCAAAATGTTTGCTGTTTCTCATGTACTATGTTTAGCATGCGATCCTGTTAGAAAAGTCCCGTTAGTTTTTTTTTTTTTTTGAGTGAGGAAATAAGTTTGCACAGGCATGTGCAATCATTTTTTCAATGATATTATATTTGTGATATTTGGAAAAAAAATAACATATAAAAAAGCTGCTACTCAGAGGGAAAAGCCAATGAGCGTTTTGTTTTTCATTTAAGAAAAATATGTGGAAAAGTTTGTGTCAAAGCATTGATATAAAAACGGTTGCTTATACTTTGCACACTACTGTATATACCAAATACATTTTGCAGATTATGTTTTAAAGTCAATTTGTTGTCTTAATTTGATTGAAGAAATTCAGAAAAATGGTTTGTTATGTGCAATTCAGCTTACTGACTGCCAGACGGTGCTGGCGTAGGTCCATTTGATTTTGAAACTACAATACTTCTAGTTTTGTTACGACTTGAAGTAGAAACAGAATTATATGCCCCACTCCTGTTTTCTGTCATTCTTATACTTACATTACTGACTGCAATAAGAGCTTGTTGAAACAAATTGTGTATTCCAAGCAGCTATTACAGAGTAAATTGATGAGCTGTATGATGTTTATTAGAACCTATTTGATTTACCGACTATTGCTATGCATAAGGAGAACTTTTGTAAGCAATTTCTGCTTACAATTTGTCGTGTTATTGGTAGAATACCATATAAAACTAAGTGGAGTATTAAATCGTGCCTAATTTTGCCAGTCAAAATTCACTCGAATTATTCAACTGAAGTTCTCATGCATTCCTTTAAAGTAAAATTCGTTTAAAAAAAATAAGAAGTAGCAACAAAACAAAAAAAAAACAAAAACTGAAAAAAAGGAAAAAAAAAATCATTTGAAATTCTATTGTTGTTGTTTTTGTCTTACCTTTTTGCAATCGCAGGCCTACAAAATCTTATTAAGTATAAATGTATCGTACTAACGAATTCAACTAAATGTTACCACACAATTACGAGTATATACTGACTGAAAATTTTGTATATTTATTAGTTTTAAATATTTAAAAGAAAAAATACAAAATAACTCTCTTTGTCTTCACTGAAATTAGCTGTTAATTAGAAAGATGCTAAAAGCGTGGCAAAAGAAGATAAAAAAAAAACAAACAATTTTACTAAAGAAAAAAATGCATTACTTTTTATTTTTTAATTAAGTGTGTATTATAGCAAGTAAAAAACGAATTAAATAAACAAATTAAAATACTTCTGCTTTGTATTTTGTCCTTCTTCTTAACACAAGTAAAAGACAATTTTAAGTTCTAATAAAAACAAATAAAACTTTAAAATTAAAATTAAAACTAAACACAATCCAATTTTGCGACTTCTTACTGTAATATTACAACTTAGACGAACTAGCTGTAGTTAGATGAATCAATCCTTACTGATAGTAGACATTAAAATGCATAAAACTTAGATTTTGAGTGTTTTTTTAGAAAAAAATACGTTAAATTTTTTTCGTTTTCAAATATCAAGTTTTATTGTTTCTAATTTTGTTCATATCTATGTGTAAGTAATGGTCAAAATAAAACAAAAAAACAAAAAGAACTTATAAATATTATAATGTCCAATGAAATTAGAGTATTTTACTTCCTAGAGATGTGTCCTCATGTTTCAATGTCCTTTTTGTCGTGTGATTAATCGTAGAAAACAAACAAACAAACAAAAAAACAAATGAAATTTTTTTTCAAATTACAAATATTCACTGAGAAATGTGTAATTACGTACATACATAATATGTATGTACTCATACAACAAATTACGATAGTTCTTTTGTATTTCTTTTTTCTCATTCCGGATATTTAAAAGAAAAATATTTAAATAAAAAAAAAAAACACAACTACACAACACTCGTCTGTAAATCTGATTGTATTCATAAACTTAATTAATTTATCATTCCAATAGAAAAAATTTATTTCGATCTAAGAAAAAATGAGGAAGACTTCCTTAAAAACAAAAAAAAAACAAAAAACAAAAAAAAACTACAATTATATAGAGAAAATAACATTTTACCATTTTAATTGTAAGAGAAATTAATAAAACAGTGACACAAAAAAATGCTCGCCATAAAATATGATGTTCTTTAGTTGCTGCAAGCATTCAAAAACCGGTTCCAATGGCGCAGTATTGAGCTAATTAAAATCTAAAAACAAAAACAAAATTTGTAAATTAACTGTATGCTATTTCATTACAATAATATCAACGAGTGTAGAATTAAAAAAAAAAAAACACCATTTATTATTTAATTTTTTTTTGTTTTATATTTTAAGAAATAGGTTCACTATTGAATTGAATTATTATTATTTTCTTTTTGTTTTTTGTCAAGTGTATAATATTTTATCCATTCATTTTTTTTCTTATTTCTTATGTTACTGTTTAAAAAACAAAACAAAACAACAAAATGAATTACACATACAAAACATAAAAGCAAACACTTATGTTATTAGTTTTAAAATAAACAACAAGAAAAAAAAGTGTAAAAAATATAAAGACTGCTGTGATTTAAAAATATAAATAAACATATACCAATATAAAAAAGGAACAAGATGAAATTAGTTTTTAATTTTTATTTTTTCCTTACAGTTATTCTTTTATTATTAAATATGATAGATTCTAGTTTCCTATGCCGAACTGGTTTAGGTCCCTCTTCGTATTCTCGACCTTCAATTAAGTAAGTACAGTGAAAACGACAGCATTTTCATTGGATGTTGTACGATTAGGATAAGCTTTGTAACTATGACTATCAAGTAGTTTATTTTAGTATCGTGCTTATTTTACCTGCTCATGGTAGTCACCGGGTACTGCTTTTATACAACCGAACTTGAGACGAACATCAAACTTATAACCGGCTCTACAGCGTAACTGAAAGTTCACCATATTTAGAGCGTAGTATTCCCTTTAAATTCAGTGCCTTCACATTAACCACGCATAGTAGTCTTCTAATTAAAGGGTTTTTGTTTTCAAATAGTTGTGGGTAATTCAGTTTATTGATAAAAATTCAACTGATTAATTAAAGTTATGACAATAAAAATATATTAAGGTCGGGTACCGCGTTGTGTGCTATCTACCACTGCAACTGTGGTGAAAACTGCGACCACCAGAGAGATGGAGAATGAGAGAACAAAAGAAAATTGCATTACGGTCGGTTAGACTTAGAGCGCAACCATCTCCCCGATCCCACATTCGGCCGTCCTGACTCGACATTCGCCCCGGATGTCTGGCTCAACGGTTTCATTAGGTTGCTTTCGGGAATTGCGCAGCTTTCGATGTATTTCGGGGGCATTAACAGGAACTTGAAATTCCTTCACTAGCTTCGCTATCATCCAGGCCCAGTCTTTAATACCTGCTGCACTCTGTATACACATTCTGGCGGCGCCGGTCATTAGCCACCTCCCAAAAACATATTTTTGCAGCGAATTCCACCCAACAAGAGCACATGTCGTCGCTACAATGCAGAGCTAGTCTAAGTCCAAATTTTCGAAACTAGCGATTTTTACATCATATAAAAGCCAGTTGCATTCTGCGCGTCCTTGTGTGATAACCGTGTACCTACGCGCAGTAGTTCGTTCACAGTTTTAATCGTACAAAAAAATCCTATGTCCCAAGTTTTTTTTTTTTTTTTAAATGCAGAACTAACCTATGTCTACTACATGGACTTAGGTTTTATGTTACTTGCTCTACGAAACAAATAGAATAAGTCCACAATATGGATTATGGACATAGCTTAGTTCTGCACAAACAAAATAAATAATGTGTGTTCCCTTTTTTATTATTTTGTATTGACTTAGGATAGTTTTGTCATTACGTAAAGTGAAAATGTTCAGTTTGTTCTTTCTATAAGATGTTTAACAACATGTCAAGAGGCCAAAAGATGGTTAGCCTAAAAAAACGACGGGGTAATACAGGTTAGTATAAAAGAAATATTTTTACAATATAATAACAATTTTAACTTATTATAACTTATCTTAACTGTTCAAAGATTCGTTCGAAGTTCTTGCAGAACCACGAACATTGGAAGAAAATTCAATTCAAAGTCCAACTTTGAAAACATTACTAATGAAAATTGTAAGTGCAGTAAATATTATATTTATTTAGTGTTTTCACTTTAAAATCTATAATTCTTAGCACAATATGTGATCAATCTATTGTGCTAAGAATTATAGCTAATTAAAACTTGTGTTCATTTTCTGGAAAAAGCACTTGAAGTCCAAAGAGAACAAGTAGTTGAAGTTAAAGAAACTGCAATGGATGAGTCCAGTTTTTGACTTTTTGAAAAATTGTACTTCTTGTTTAGATAACTCTCATTAGGTTTTAAGTGAAGAGGATGAAAACGATCCTTTTGAAACAGATGATGGTGGTTCCGACTGTAATCCTTCACATAGCAGTTTGTCCTCATCTAACAACAACGATTCAAGTCATCATCTTTCAATGAACGATGATCACTCAGTTGGCATCTCAAGAGAAGACGCCACATGAGTCTGTTCGTAATGCTTCAAGAAACCATGATCTTTTGGAAACAAATAATGGAGGTTTGGACCACAACCTTGGAAACAACAGTTTGTCCGCGTCTAATTCTATTCTTTCAAGAAAACGTGTTCGCAGAGAAGCGGAATGCGTTCGAAACAAAAGAAAAGCCCTCAGAAACAGTGGGCAGGAGTACGGTTTGCACACGAACAATGAAACCTCCTTGCCATAAAAAATGCAGACTGAAATGCAACTCTAAAATCGACGAAGCTTCTAGGCAACTAGTTTTTAAAGAATTTTGGAAACTGGGAGACATTAATCGGCTGCGAAATTATATTCCAAAATATGTTGAAGTTCAGCAAAAAAAAAACGAGTACGGGTAAATAATAGATCTTCTGGTAATAAAGAAAATATCAAAATTAGAAGAAATCTCTCGTATTATTACTACATGCCGACCCTACAAACTGATCAAAAAATTAAAATATGCCAGACATTTTTTATAAATACACTATCTATAAGCCATCAAATGGTTAAAACTATGGTTAATAAATCTTATAAAAAAGGAATCACAGCAGTAGAGGACGATAATCGTGGGAGGACAAAAAATTCTCTTCTTCCAAGTTCCGTAAAAAACTCAGTGCGGGGACATATTAATAGCATTCAAAGAGTAGAAAGCCATTACTGTAGGTCCAACTCACAAAAAGAGTATCTACCACCTGGACCAAATACGAGGGCGCGTCAATAAGTCCGTGGCTTTTTGAATTTCTGACCTCTTTACTGAAACAGCAACACTGCTCCTGTCAACAGGCATCTGTCAGTTGACTCCTGTCAAAATTTAAACTTGCTGCGTCAGTTAGTTTGTGTTTGACAGCTATTTTTATCAGACTACTCACTAATTTGAGGAGAAAATGGAAAAAAGTGAATTTCGTGTGCTTATTAAGCATTATTTCTTGCGAAAAAAAACCATTACCGAGACCAAGGCTAAGCTTGATAAATACTATGGGGACTCTGCACCATCGATTTCAATGGTAAAAAAGTGGTTTACTGAATTTCGTTGTGGCCGTACAAGCACTGAAGATGCCGAACGTCCTGGACGCCCAGTTGAGGTCTCTACACCCGAAACAATCGAAAAAATTCACGATATGGTGTTGGCCGACCGAAGATTGAAAGTGCGAGAGATTGTGGAAGCCGTAGGGATCTCGCATGGCTCAGTGGTTTCAATTTTGAATGATCACTTGGGCATGAGAAAGCTTTCCGTAAGATGGGTGCCGCGTTTGCTCACAGTCGACCACAAACGCAATCGTGTAACAACTTCACAGGAAGGTTTGGCGTTGTTTAATCGCAATATGGAGGAGTTTTTGCGCCGTTTTGTAACCGTGGACGAAACATGGATCCATCACAACACACCAGAGAACAAACAACAGTCAAAACAGTGGGTTTCTAAGGGTGAATCGGCGCCAAAGAAGGCCAAGGTGGGTTTGTCAGCCAATAAAGTTATGGCGACTGTTTTTTGGGATGCACGCGGGATAATCCACATTGACTACCTTCAAAAGGGAAGAACAATCAATGGGGAATATTATGCCAACTTATTGGACCGATTCAATGACGATTTAAAAAAAAAACGACCTCATTTGGCCAAGAAAAAAGTTCTTTTCCACCAAGACAATGCAAGGGTGCACACATGTGCAGTTGCCATGGCAAAAATCCATGAATTGGGCTATGAATTGCTCCCTCATCCACCCTATTCTCCAGATTTGGCTCCGAGCGACTACTTCTTGTTCCCAAACCTGAAGAAATGGCTTGGTGGAAAAAGATTTGACTCCAATGATGAAGTCATCTCGCAAACAAAGGCCTATTTTGAGGACCTCGACAAATCATTTTTTTTGGAAGGGATAAAAAAATTGGAGAAGCGTTGGACAAAGTGTATAGAGCTCAAGGGAGATTACGTTGAAAAATAACATTATTTTTTTATCAAAAAATCTGTTTTAATCCAAAAGTCACAGACTTATTGACCTGCCCTCGTATAACGAAATTGTATGAAATGTACGAAGAAAATGAAAACATCACTCGAAAGGCATCCTTGGCGGTGTATCGGCAGATTTTTTTAACCGAGTTTAATTTGTCGTTTCATGTGCCGAAAAAAGGCCAATGTGATCTGGGCAACAAATTTAAAAATTGGTATGGTCAAAAAAAAGATAACATGAAAGAAATTATGGCGAATCACGTTAAGGCTGAGGAACTGGCAAGGAACGAAAAAACCAGTGACAAAATCCGATCTGAAAGCTCTCCTGATTTCTGCGTTGCTGCTTTTGACCTGCAAAAAGCATTTATACCCCCAAAAGCTGAAATCCCCCAAATAAATTGCAGGCGCAAGCTGTCTACTTATAATCTGACCGTGTATGACATTAGCTCCGGTCAAGGTTTATGCTTTATGTGGCATGAAGCTATAGCATCGAGAGGGGCTTGTGAAATAGGAAGCTGCGTGTTCTCTTTGATAAAACCCAAAGTTGCTGAAGGGAAAAAAAGTTTTAATTTTTATTCCGACAACTGCAGTGGACAAAATCGAAACCGATACTTGTTTTGTTTGTACCAGCATTGCACAGCTAAATTCAAGGTAGAAATCAGACACAGTTTTCTAGAGCTTGGCCACACACAAAATGAGGGCGACTCGATGCATAGTGTCATCGAAAGAGCCACCAAAAATATTCCAATTTACTATTCAGATCAGTGGTATAATGTTGCGCGGACTGCTTGCAAGACTAAGCCAAAGTCAAAGAAGCGACATTTTTGACTTAAAAAAAATGCTTGCAGATACTATACAACTAAAAACTAAAAAAAGACGAAGAAGGAAACGAAGTTAAATGGAGCAAGGTTAAACTGGTTCAAACATTCCCAGAAACTCTCAATTAAATAAAGTTTAATTACGCATTTGATGGTGAAATGAAAATTATCAACACAATGGAGAAAAAAAAGAAGAACTCTCCAAAATTTAGACACCTACAACCTAGTGCATCTACGAAACCGCCAAATTCCAATACAAAAATTAAAGCATAAGGATCTTATGCATCTTTGCAGGGAAAAAGTTATTCCTGAAATACACTATATCATCCATTCTACGAGCATCTTAAAGAAGAGTCCACATCTCAAGATGTCCTGCAGATAGATAACAACGACTCTAAATAGCTTCTAATCAAATATAAATTTTCAAATTTTTTTTTTAAAAAAAATGTGACTGCATTTTTTTATTAATTTTTTATGAAAAGATTTTAATTTTTGTATTTTTTAAACAAATATCGTTATGACTTGACAATTGCTAAAATGATAGTTACTTAAAAGTTAAAGTTACTCCTAATAATTCTTTTCAATGAAGAATAAACTGATTTTTGTTATTTTTTTTTTAAGAATGTTGACTGTTAATTTTTTCCGTGTTCAAAACATTAATTGTTTAGACGGAACATACCTACATGTATGTACAACAATTTATTAAAAATAAAATTCTTTAAAACCGTAAAGATTTTGTATTTACTTACTATATTTAACTTTTTGTATATTTTATCCTAAATCCTATGCCCATCGTCAATAAGAAAAAATGCTGAAATAGTTAATCCTATGTCAACTTTTATGAGATAGGCTTGTTCTACAATCAAAATATACATATATGCACAATAATCCTATGTCCAAAAACCAACTAAAATAATAATACTTCTTAAAAAATCTAGTGCCGCTAAAATCCAGCTCAAAAAATTAATATATGATATATGGTATGTTTTTTACGCGAAGGTGTTTCATAAAATAGTTTAGGAGTAAATATATTTTCGAGTTTTAAAATTGCTCTCCTGAAAATTTTTAAAATTGGGACTTAGACTAGTTCTGTATTGTAGCGACGTTCGCGCAACCAGCTTACGACATCCTGGTTTGACTCTTCATTAAACTTTGTTAAACTTCTTTCCACGTCCTTGAATGTAAAATTCGAAGTCTGCATATTCGTCGTCGTCCGAGTAACTGTTGATGCACCTAACTGCGATGGAGCCCCCCATCCACCAGTAACTCTCCGCAACGTCGATGGATCATCCCACTGGTCAACGTCATCATCGTACGGATCATGAATCGCTCTGCGCGCATTAGTGTGCGCCCCTTTGTTATCGCCGTTGTCGTTATTTTTCTCGTCGTTGTTAGTTGGAACTTTCGGCACTTGCCTCTCCTCGACAACGATAGTGCGTAGCGAGTCGACGTACCCCTCAAGTCTCTTTGCCAACTCCTCTTTATCACCCGACACAGAGAGCCCTAAATCCCTCAGCTCATCCCTCAGCATGGTGACAATTGGAAAAAAAAAATATGCACACACAGAGCGGTACTTACATACAATATCAAATTTATTTTTTGTTCTTCTTCGCGCTTCCTTTTTTCGTCTTCTTCTTTTTCGGTCGATGCACAGCTGTCATTTTGTCACAAATTTGGACTGATCCCGGTTGAGCCCCCAATTTGTGGGTAATTCGGTTTATTGATAAAAATTCAATTGATTAATTAAACTTATGACAATAAAAATATATTAAAGTCGAGTACCGCGCTGTGTGCTAGTTCGTCATCGACTGACTCGTACGATTTCTATTTATCTACCACTGTGGTGAAAATTGCGACCACCAGAGAGATTCTTTGAACTCACGCATATCATCTTTTGACAGATGTTATAAATACATTCAGTGAAATTCAATTAAAGGCAACTTATTTTCCATTGAAACATTCAAAACAAATTTTATTTAAGTATAATACCATTTACAAACAAACAAATTTACAAAGAAAAAAATTTATACCGCGAAATTCGATTAAAGACAGTCGAGGTTAAGTAAAAACAGAAGAAATTTCAGTATAACAAAAAGTCTTACGTAAAAGTCTAAATTAATAGTGAGTCCAACCGCCAGACTTGGTTATAAGCTCGAAAATCCGACTTGGCATCGAATTAACCACGTTTTGGAACTCCTGAGCTGGAATTAGAGCCAATTCTGTTGTTCCGGTCTTGCGTAAATCCTCTACCGAAGTAAATTTGCGCCCGTCAGCATACGACGAGACAGATTTCCTAACATGTCTTCGATCAGATTTGTGAACGTGCTGGCCACTCTGAAAGTTGAATTTCTTTGTCTGAAAACCACTCACGACTGGCCCGCGATACATGAATGGCAGCATTATCTTGCTGGAAAATTGCATTTGAATCCGGCTAATGATCCAAAAAGTCTACCAAAACATCTTCCAACAGAGTAATATAATTTTCTGATTTCATTCAGCCAGAAATTTTGCATATTGGAGTCCTTCAACGATAGCCAAAAACAGCCCAGACCATCAAAGATTCACCTCCAAAGTTTCTCTTAGTGGAGAAGCTCTCTGGACTTTTTATATCATGTCAATAGTAATTAAAACCGTCTGGCCCATCAAGGTAAAACTTTTTTTCGTCCGAAAAGATCACGCTTTTCGACTGTTTAGACCTTGTCAGGTGTTCTTTGGCAAAGTGTAGTCGGGGCAACTTTATGTGCTTCTGTAAGAGCTGGTTTTGGCTTAATTTTTTTCCAAACCCGTCGATTACTGCCAGCGAAAATTTGTTGTACACGCCGTTTAGATATCGGCAACTTTAAATCTAAAATACATTTAGAAGCAGTAGTATTTTTTGGCAACCCAGCTCGGCTAATGGCCGATTTCTGCCTTGGTGAAATTTTTTGGTTGTTGTTATTTCTACGGTTCGCGTGTATTTCCTAATTTAATAACATTATCGGTTGCAGAAACCGATCCTTATACGCATGGATTTTGACGATTTCCTCATTCGAGAGCGTTTTCCTTTTCCCATTCTGACTTACGGCCAACATTCATCGAAATCCAAAAGTTCTAAATGTAAAAAAAAATATTTTCAAGTGTAATTCCCCCCAAAAAAAAACTCTGATATCGTTTCCAACTCACTGCTTTTCAGCATAAACACGACTGCTTTTAATTGAATTTCGCACGATCATTAGTGACAAAACAACAGAAGTTGAAATTTTCTGAGCGGGATTGACGGTACTTTCAAAGCATACGTTGAAGAAAGAACACAAAGAAAAAACAAAAGAAGAAATCGGACATAAATGTTCGTTTACACTGCGACAAAAGTGCATCTGTCTTTAATTAAATTTCGCTGAGTGTATATATTTGAGCGTTTTGTGAAAAAATCGAATCGACTTATTCACTGTATAATTTTGCCGTACCAGTGAGACAGAGGTGAAGAGATTATTGCGGCTGTACGCGGGTCGTTAAGTCAAGACCGCAATCAATCGAAACCTTTCTCAAGGTGTCCGTATGAGATCGTATTGGCCCAAAAGCTAAAGCCTTATGACTATTGTCAATTGGGCTCTTTTAAAGATGGAAGAATATCAGGATTTTCACCATTGTGGACGAAAAAATGAACTGTATCGTATTGTTTTCATTTCCGGAGACATCGTTGGGCCGCACTTTTTCTGAAGTACAATAGATTATGCTGGCGAGTTAAATTGAAGTGGAATTGGAAGACTCGGAGGACATGCGATTTTAAGAGGACGGTCTATTTACCACATAGTCCATACTACAATCTACTTATTGATGACAAAGTTTGGTGATCATCTCACCGCCAGATGGGGTTGGTTCCGCCAATTGGCCCCCCCGCTCATGGGACTAAGTACATTTTCTTTGAGATAACAATAAGGCTCTGTTATATTTCTGGAGCTATCACATGGCTTCCACATCCCATTAATATTGGGACCATACAACTTTCAACCGAATTGATTATATTGCGATGCTGTGGTCACTCGCACTACTTTCCTAGTTATATTCGAAGTACATATACGGATGTCTCGGACGACAAAATAATCTTACCATACATTTAACGTTGGAGGATTGCAGTAGTAGCTAACTGCCACAACGTTTGGCGATCGTGTTTCCTTTAACTTCACGTCGACTCTTGTACAAGGTGGGTCAAAAGTAATGTCATAATGTGAATGTGCCAAGTGTCATTTTGCTTTGACAATTCAGTTGTAGCCAAATAGAGAATTAGTTGACAACAAGCAATGGAGCAATACACAGCTGAAGAACGCGGAAACATTGTTACTGCTTATTTGACCAAATTCCAGACGCAACGCGAATTTCGTCGTTCTGCACGATGTGCGCGAAGAATTAAGCGTTTGGATGAGCGTCTCGTCTAAACTAAGTCCACCCGAGATGTCGCAAACACTGGTCGGCCCCATATTGCTCGGTCCGAGAATGTCACTGTTGTGGCCGAGACAACGATGAACACAATTTGTCATCGGCAGATATTCGTTGCATCGAATTTCTGGGAAAGACCTGAAGATGTTCCCTTATAAAGTGCAAACTGTTCAGCAACTGCTGCCTGCTGACCGTCAATTAAATTTAACTTACTCCCATGCTCTGTTAAACCTGGTGCAAGAAGATGATGATTTCGTATCCAAAATCATAATAAGCGACGAAGCCTATTTCCACTGAAGTGGTTGTGTGAATAAACAAAATTTGCGTTCCTGGGGCACGGCACATCCACATGAAGTGCACCAAGCCTATTCCACTCCCTCAAATTGACTGTTTGGTGCGGCACTTGCAGTGAGAAATTGATTTTTGATAACGCTGACGGCACTATCGTAACCGTAATTGCTGAACGCTATAGACAGATGTTAAACGAGTTTTTTTTTGCTGCAAGTTACTGGATTGGGTCTCGAGCATTATTGGTTCCAGAGCAACCGGTCACACAGCTTGGGTAACGGTGGAGATTTTGAATCGCCAATTGCCAGGCCCTGTGATCTGCCGTTTGGCCAGACTTCTTCCTTTGGGGCTTTTTGAAATCTCGCATTTAACACAAAAATCCACAAACCTTGCGAGTCTTGAAAGCCAACATTGAAGAAGAAATCACCAATTTGAAGCCAGATGTTTTGCGAGCAAGAATTCAAAATACCGTAAAACGAGCACAAAAGTGAATCAACTCAGGAGGTGATCATTTGACGGATATCATTTTTTTTACTTAATATCATCAATTTTATACCTTCAAATAAACTTTTCGTGGAAACAGAGCTAATTTTTTTCCATTTCTAATAAAGTTTCAGCCAATTTACATTATGACATTACTTTTGCCCCACCTTGTGAAATCTCTACTAATCCCAATCCCAAAAAACCGTCAGAAATATCGCAACTGATGTGCTGTGGAGTGCAGGCGAGGACTTATACGAGTAGTATAACAACTCGTCTATGAAGCGGCGCTGCATATGAGTAGAAAAATGATAGCGACCCGCGCGCACTCAACAAAGAATTGTAGAGATGAGCATTGAAATTTAGTGGTAAAGTAACATTGGGTGCTAAGGTATTGGTAAACCTTTTCTACAGACTCTAAAATGACGCGAACCGTTCCGTTGAAAGAATAAACCATTTAACCTAGGCGATAACAAAGCTGTCAACGGCTCTACCTGCCGACTTACAGCAGTAGGAGATGCCATAAATCATTTCCATGATGAAGTGCACCAAGTGGTCGAAGGAAAGAATCCCTGAATTGCATACAACGTCATAATATAATAAATATTTAGGGATTATATCTACCTCGGTTCTACTATTGACTTTGATATTAGCACTTCATCTGGAATTTGCCTTTTCCTCGGCAAATGAATTATAAGGCCTTGTTAAAAAAGTCTTGTAAGAATTCTCTATGTAAGAGAGACCTAATCATCTTGCAATTTTTAGTGAAAAACTCTTCGAGTGATTTTTGATCCCATTTGGGGCGCACACTGAAAATTAACAGGGAACTCTACCAGCGATGGCTAAGATATGTAGAGTATTGGGTATTGGCACTCCGGTCCTACCTAGATGGGCAACGCTTTAGAAGAAGTCATCACCATATGCGGCGTGCATAAGTGGATGGGAACATTATTCATCTTGGAGTGGTAAAACGAAGGTATTTGGAAAAATAGAGCGGTAACGATAAATGTCTGTTTTTTTTTATATATAATTTGCGGGCGCTCAACGGATTTAAGCACCCTTAAGATGTTTGCCCATAACGCTGGCGAAGGAAAATCGGGAAGAATGGAAAGAGAGGTACCGGTAAACTTTGGTTTTAAATGTTTGAAGGTTATAATGACTAGGAAATAAAGAGCTAAGCAGGGCATTCCATCAGCGAGTTGTACGGCTAAGGAACGAATCACGATATTTTAGAGTACGTTCGAAAGGGGCTTGAGGTATACTGACTACTACTACTGGCGGTTTCTATGGAGCACTGTTGGTGGAAATAGCGATAAACCAGAGTCAGACATGAGACATTACGTCGGTGTTCGAGGGTGTCAGGTTCAGAGATGTTTTGGGCGCACCCGACCAGATGTGGGAATTGTACTCCAATTTTGGGGGAATAAACGCCTTATATGTACATATACACATTGAAGCCCGATCAGAGGAGGTGAAGTATTTCTTACATTGCTTGAGGAAACCTAGACATTTCGCAGCGTTTTTGACGAAACCGAATATGTGGTCATTCCAACGTAAGTTGTCATTGATATACAAACCGAGAATGGAAAGTTTATCGGTTTCAACGATGCAAGTGCCATCCGTGGATAATGGCTGGGCGTTTGGATTTCGCTTTAACGACAGCAGACAGCATTGTGTTCTACTCTGTTAGTGGTTCCCCAATTGGTTATGCTGCTAATATCGGAATTTAATGAGCTTAACATACGCTGGCGTTCCCGTTCTACGGCCGAAGAGCAGGGACGAGAGTCCAGGAACGAATATAAAAACCAGAGAGTACTGTCATCAACAAAGAAATTGGATTAGAAGTAGCAGACAAGAAATCATTAATGAAAATTAAAAAGAGTGTCGGAAACAGAACGGAGCCCTGGGGCACGCCAGCATTTATTTTGTGAATATCAGACTTGAAGCCATCCAAGACAACTTAAATTGAACGTTAGACAAAAGAGCCTAATACCAAATCTGTCAAATGCCTTAGAAATATCAAGTGCAACTACCTTGCTTTCGCTAGATTGAAGTACGCTTTGGTTCCACTTTTCGGTGAGACATGCTATGAAATCACCAGTGGACCTGTTTCTGCGAAAACCGTACTACGATTGAGAAGTTTTCGTGTTTCGAGATATTTTATGAGCTGAGGATTTATCAGCGTTTCCATGACCTTGGAAAGCAGGGACGTATGTGCAATGGGTCTGTAGGAGGAGAGAGAAGAAGATTCGCCTTTTTCAGTAACGAGTTAAACAGATGCTATTTTCCATTAGCTCGGAAAGAGTTCTAAAGAATAATATTGATGAAAAAGCTTACGCAGTGGTTCTGCCAGCGTGGAAGAACACCTCTTCAGAAGAAGGTGAGATATACCATCTGGATCAACGGATTTATGTACTATATGTTGAGGTCGTTAAGTACTTTTGCTACTACATGAGCGCGAAAGTAGATTCGTTCCATTGAAGATTCGACGCACTCAAGTGTAGGCGGAGACAAAGCACAATCTGGAAATGTTGAACTGGCCGCAAAGTGTGCAGCAAGCAGATTGGCTTTGTCTAAAGAGCTGACAGCTGGAACGTCATTGTGAATGAATGTTGGGTCGTAGGATGAGGCAGAATTTCTGATGTTTTTGACAAATGACCAAAAGCTTTTACTACCCAACTTGATGTGAGCAGCGGAATCTGTAGGGCAAAACTTGTCTCCTGTATGCTATCCAAAGTCTGGATAAGCAATGTTTAAATCGCAATTATTATGCTGCTCTTTTTTCGCTTCAACGTTGAATGAGTTCTCCTGTATGGAGAAAACAATCCCTAGTCGTATGACAACTGCAGTCAAACTTACAGACGTACAAAACTTAGAGTATCCCATGTGAGAGTAGGCTCCAGTCCTATATTTACCACTATACCATGTACTTAATGCAATGATAATCACTTCAGTTGAGGAAAAATTGACGAGACTTCTAAGAAGCTCCAGTAAGAATCGAACAAGGTTTCGCGTAGGCATTGTAGATGCCATGTGCCTCATGAGAGTCATAGAAACTAAGAAGTGAGTAGTCGCAACCCGTTCAACTCCATTAAATACCATAAGATCCAAAATTAACCGTTCAAATAGTAGCCATACAATATAACTACTGAGAAGACCAAACTTCAATTTTTAGGACTCAGGTATTACGTATGTCAGGATGACTGGTGTGACGATTTAGCAGTAAAGTGCGCGAGATTGAGGAAAATATAAAGTTGCGGGTTCAAAATCAGACAAAAATGAACATAAACCCATACGTACTATTACTTTTTGTATTTTATTTAAAGCATAGAAAGTTAACACTTAATTATAATTATACATATCTCTCTAGGTTATATTTATCAAGTATACAAATTTACTACATAATGAAAAATGGTGGACGGGCTAAAAACTAGGACTACCATATTACACTTTTGTTTTGTTCCATTTACAATTAAATTTTTAATTAAATAAAAATTGTTTGTGATAGTAAAACTTTTTCTAACTTTAAACTAGCACGCAACTTCGTCGTTCTGTATGTTCTACAATTCATTTAAATCTGGGTGGGATAAACATTATGTGAGTGAATCCAATTCGGGAATTCCTGTGCGGCCTTGAAAAAATTAAAAATTAAAAGGTGCCACGCCAAATTTTTTTTTCTGATTTTGGTTGCGGTTTGATTAAGTTAAGTTTTATTTATAATTTTACTTTATTTTCTAAATGTAAAAAAAAAAGCACGATCTTTTGGATGACTTAATTGTTCGTTGGTTTACTTTCCGATGAGCGGATAAATCTGCAAGAGAAAATTATTGAAATTATTATAAATAAAAGAAAATTATATACATAATTATACATATTGTAAAATGTTTGTGTGGGTACAAATAATGGAACTTATTCCTTTAAATACAATTGCAATTCACAATTTAATCGCTAATCTCAACCCTTTTACTTTCCTTTATCTTTGTGGCAAGCCATAGGAGAGAAACTGTGAAGAATGTAAGAAATATAAAGTGGCAACACTAACTAGTGATTGTAAAGTGGCCACACTAGGAAAAGAGTCTGCCGGTAGGTAGGAAATTAGTCGTAAGTCAAACACTGTAGAGTACAGATGCGTATAAGCAACCAAATAAAGAGAGTAAACTATTTTTTTTAAAA
This sequence comes from Volucella zonaria, assembly GCA_963966105.1. Taxonomy (NCBI): domain Eukaryota; kingdom Metazoa; phylum Arthropoda; class Insecta; order Diptera; family Syrphidae; genus Volucella; species Volucella zonaria. Next base: position 144,642,939 of record OZ014531.1, on the reverse strand, counting down.
GATTGTGTTTGTTTTATTCGCGATAAGACTAACGGCTAGATCGTTTACATTAACGACTTAATCACTACTCGTGATTCACTCTTTAAATTACACTTTAGAACTGACTTCTATAATTTCAGGGATCCCTTTCGAGAATATTCTGTACTATCCATTCATCAATGGTTGGGTATTCTGCTACTTAAATTGAGGGTTGGTGCAGACGAAATCCGTCCATCCCAAAAGGCGGATAATGACATCGATCCAATATTGGACTGAAAGGAACACGAAGAAAGACCATACTGGCCGCAGATACCAGACCGGGGCCAAACTCCAAAGGCATACTGAGAACAGTGGGACTCGCTTTGTGTGCAAGATGGTTTGCTGAAGAGCAAATGGAAAAGTGCAGATGGAACAACATCTCGTATGCAGGTAATCGTGCCACGGTTCAGAGTCAGCTAAGTACTGTATGAAATACTATACATGACGCAATCTCAGGAGTCCATTTGACGAATACAACAATACAATGTCGAACGAATAGCCATCGAAACCTTCGTGATCATAGATTATTTCAGTAAGTGTCCGGAAGTGTTTGCCATCCCAAATTAAGAGGCTAAGACCGTAGCAGAAGAGACAGTCAAAAACTGGGTGAGCAAATTTGAAGTCCTAATGGAGCTACACTCTGATCAAGGGTGAATCTTTGGATCAAAGGCCTTCAAGAAAGTGTGCCAATATCTGGGAATAAGGAAGGCAAGGACAACGCCATTACACCCTTAGTCTGATGGAATGGTTGAGCGATTCAATCGGACCTTGAATGAGTATCTGTATACGGTCATCTGCAACTGCCAGCGGGACTGGGATCGACACATGCTCGTATCCCCCTTTGTAATGGCCCACCGAAACGCGGACCATAGTTCAGCAGGACATACACCATCCGAGATCTTATTTGGTTAAACAGTTCGTTTGGCAAGTTACACGAAATTCGGATCCCCACCTACGGAGCCCAAGGAGGTAAACGACTATGTGGATGACTTGCGCAGCAGGATTCGTAAATTGCGTGAAAATACCCGAGCATCATGCGAGCAACCGCATGAGGACTAAGTGCTACATCAAAGCGAAATCTTCCGACTTCAACGAAGGACTGCTGGTGTGGCTGTATAATCCTCAGCGTAAGAAAGGCAAATCACCAAAATTGCAACAGGATTGGGAAGGTCCCCACAAGATGATAACCCGCCTTAATGACGTTGTGTACCGAATCCAGGGTGGGGATCGAGGAAGAATGAAGGTGGTCCATTTTAATCGAAAGGAACGATGAATGATGATGTTGTTCTGGACGAACAACTTTAGGGAGGGAGAAGTGTGATATCCCTTTGAATGTGAACAGCGTCATCTATTTGCAGAAGATTTCCATATTTGAATAGCAGAAGACTCAACCATTGGAGAATGGAAAATTTATCGAATTTTCTAGCAAAATGGAAATTTGTATGGAACGCGGGATGGTACAGATTGTTCTCGAAAGATGTCAGGGAAGAATAAATATCATCATCCCCCAATATATGCAAGTTAGTTCAAAAGTGGAATTTGAAATGTCAATTACGAGTAGTGATTAAGTGATTCAAGTAAAAGATAAAAAACAGTAAAAGAGGTTGAGAAAAGCGATTGAATTGTAGATTGTGAATATTTGTGACTGTATTGACAGGAATAAGTTCCATCATTTATACCCATACAAACATTTTACAATATTTAGATTTTAAAATTTATATCTTAAACAGTTGGCCGGTAAAAGCTCTGACGGTGGGCCACTGTGATTGACCTCTGAGCCAGTCAAGTTTCTTTTAAAATGTTAATATGAAGAAAACGATATACCATATAGACTGACCAGATAAGAACGATGGGAAAAAAAAATTAAATAAAACAACAACGGTATGAGGTATAAAACTGATTCTGGTTTATTTTGAAGCTACGTTCATGCCATTATGTGTGGAATAGTTACCATTCAAATGGCCGGCTCGCAAAGGCTGGCAGTGCTTCACGCGGTTGGTCCAATTTTTTATGACTCTTCCAATATGTGCGGCGTTATTCCGGCAATAGCGTGTCGAACGTTGGCCTCTAGCTCGTCAAAAGTAATTGGCTTGATGAACGCTTACCGAAAGATGACCCAGTCCCCAAATTTCTTCTTCACAACTTCGAGTAGTTGAACTACTGGGTGGAGTGAAAAGTAACCTCCTTGACCACCAGAATGCGCTGCTACTGCAAAAAAGGTTATGGTGCCTTGAAGTCCTTTCATATTTAGGCATACATGCCAAATTTCGGTGCGATACTGTCTTTAGTTTTGTTTTGACAGCTGATTGTTGTTGACATGTTTGGCAACATGTTGAGTATACACAAAAACGATTTTCGTTCTCTCATAAAACATTATTTTTTGAGAGGCGAAACGGCGAAGGAAACAAAATGCTCCGTCAGATTACACCGTCAAATATTGGTTTCGAGAGTTTCGTGGTGGCCGCAACTCCACTACCGATCAAGTCCGCAGCGGTTACAAAAGACAATGTCAAAAAAATACCTGAAATGGTGTTGGCTTACCGAAAAGTGAAGGTGCGCGAGTTAGCAGATACCACAAAGATTAGTACTGAGCGCACACGCCATATTTTGGGCAATATTCTGCATATGAAAACTTATCCTGCCGCAGGGTGCCGCGAATGCTCACTCTTGACCAAAAACACGAACGCGGGAGCACTTCGAAAGAGTGTTTGGACGTGCTGATGCGGAATCGGGCGGACTATTGGCGTCGATTGGTAACTGGATTTGGATCCCTCGGACTATTATCTCTTCCCAAACCTCAAAAGATGGCTCATCAATAAAAAATTCAGCTCACGCGAGGAAATCATCGACGCCGCGGAGGAGTATTTTCCAGACCTTCCGGACGGGATCAAGAAGTTGGAAAATCGCTGGAATAAGTGTATCAAACTAAAAGAGGACTGTATTGAACAATATAAAAAGACATTTAAAAAAAAATTTTTTTTAATTCCTAAGGAGGTCATTTTTTACTCCATCTAGTATTGGAGGACATTCAACTGATTCAACTAGCTTCATCATATTCGTATTTGCAACAGGATGGTGCTTCAGCCCACTATGGTCGTGAGGTTAAGTACGGTAATCGTTGGATAGGAAGAAATGGACCAGCTCACTGGCCTGCAAGATCTGGAATGTAGTATGGGATTTTTGTGTATGGGGTAGAATGAAAGAACTCGTTTACGCAACCGAAAAGCAACTTTAAGTGAATTGTAAGAGCGTATTCTTGAAGCGTCATCAAAAGTGAGGTTGCAGTTAGCATCAATAAACATTCGCATTGAAATCCAAATACGGGCTCTAGCATGCATACAAAACCAAGGAGGACACTTTGAGCACCTGCTATAACTGTTTTAGTATACACATAACATAAAAACTACCTAAGACCACACAAAATCATTTTTTATTTATAGCCTTTGGAGATTAAAGGAAAAAAACCTTTTTTTTTTATTTTACCTGCTGCAGGTTTTCCCAAGTATCATAAAATCTATCGGTTTTTCTGCAAACTTGTTGATGATGTGTTTTTTTTACTATTGTTACGCTCATAAGAAAAAAAAAGTAAAACGTAGTGTTTATTACGCATTTTTTGGAGAAAAGTGACCTTAACGTCAAAAATTAGCATGGGCAAGAAAAATGGAACAGGTCTAGAAATTGGATATCTGATGACTCAAATAAGATATCAACTTTGTTTAAACGCAGTTATAAAGGTATTTCTTCTAAAAATAAAGTCTGAAAAAAGTTTCTACCATTAGTATTAACAGAGAAAATTCTGTTAACATGAGAAAGGGTACACCGAAGTAAACCTATCTTTAAATCCTCGATAAAGGATGTCAACATTGGAGATAGACCCTTACGGTAGAACGATTTTTTCTAAGAATATACTCAAGAATCATTTGCAAAATTATCCTTGTACGAATTAGGGGACACCCTGTATAATACAATATATTGTTGGTCGGAACCTTTTTCTATGAGCGGTTTAAGCGGATGTAAGGCTAATGGATGCGAACTAAGCTTCAATACGCAAGTGACATAAGACTCTTATCTAATTTTTCATAAGATCAGGACCCGGTTTATCCGTTCTATCTCTGTAATTCCATTTGCATTTAGCAGGTATGTGCGCATTTGTCTGTCGAACATTTCACTTAGAACCCCGAAGGCCATTGTGCTCCGATACTAAGTAGCTGTATTACATTTTCTCAGATCTAAATATGGCAGAGTAAAATACTTGGATATGTATGTACATACGCCGCTAACATAAGAGGTCGACTTAATTAAACGTATAGGCTCTGGCTTGCAAGACGGTCTTGGGTTCTAGTTCGCTGCTGAGAAACTCTTAAAGAGATTACCATAGTAGACAAGTTCCTATTTGAACAGGCAATCGATACCGGTGTTGATATCAAACAGAGGAATTTGAGGAACAAGCCACACCAATTATCATTGTAAATGTTGTGGATAAAAATCAAAAATTTTGTCGGTGTCTTAAGGAGGAATTTCTCAAAAGTCCGCCCAATGAGTAAATATTGTCGTACTCGTAATTATATTACCATAGCCCGGTGCTAGAAACCACGTCGGGAATTTCCAAAGTAACTAAATATTAGGGCACGAACAAGTTTATGTATTAACTTGAAATCCTGGGGCATGTACATGCATGTATTCTTGTACAGTAGATGGTCTCCTGATACTTATCTAAACGACATCGACTCACGGCAGATTTATGTGTTAAAACACGCAACTTGAATGCCCTACTCTGACTGGAGTTGACTTTAACATAATTATACAAATGAATCAGAAATTAGTACTTGTACAGTGGAAATTTGTAAAATATTTCAATTCGATGACGATGCCATTTATAACCTTGATTTTTACAAAACCATTTGGAAGACATATGGATACATATGACAATAAATTTATGTTTAACCACATCATCATCAGCTTAATCTGTAAATGTTACTCTTACTATTGTTCGATACATTGCAGTACACTACAGTTGTTGCCCTAACTCTCGACAATTATAGTAGTCACAACATAACAGCGGCACAATTAACTATCTTTCAATTTACTCGAAATGGTTATTGCACTCTTGAACTTAAAGTATAATAAATTGCAATTATGAGGCTTGTAAACCTATATCCTAACATTTTGCGACGAAACTCTCAAGAACGAAAACGTTAATTAATGAAAAATAAATAAAGCACCTCCAACTTCTCTGCGACTAGCCAATTACCGTAACATTTAACTCTAAATACGTACATTACTGTACACACACGTATGTGTGCGTCGAAATTGTGGCTCACTATTAGTGAGTTTTAATTTAGAGTGTGAGTTAAGTTATGGGCCGTGCAGAGTGTACATTAACCTTCTTGAAGGATTTTGTAATGCGAATAAATAATGCAGACGATTTACTTGGTAAAACTACAATCTACGCCGTATAATTATATAATTAGGGTGATGAATGTGATTAAAATATGAAAAGTAAACATCCTCTCGCACCTAAAATGTCTCGCATACTCGTACATGTTATTTGTACTTGCCGTGTATAATATTGTTTGTTTGTTCATAAATACATAGCTACTCGTAGGTGCCTGTTTGGGCTTAAAGCTATTTAAGATTTCAGGACTAATGAAAACGAGGATAAAATAGAATAGACTTTTGGCATGAAGGTTCGTCTTTTCGTATATAATTTTCAGTATTACTTTCTCTACCGAATTGCGGATACAAGGTAACTGGCCTCATAGCCCAGCGCTTATATTGTATTATAACTATATGCAACTGGTCTTTCTGCTTGGTGGTTGTCTTCAGGATAATATCCATGACACATAAAAACGAAACCGCTTTGTTTAATAAAGGGTGTTCTTTTTAGAGCTATACAAATTCAATATGAAATAAAATACTTAAAGCTAATGTTAATGTCTATTATATTAACCTTATTTAATAGATAATTATATGCCATTAGTTCTCAAATATAATATCGGGCATATGCGTACCACAGCTAGCTCGAATAAAGCGTAATCGTAAAGTTCAATTTTCGACAACTTTATCGAGCTACTGGGACCGTATATCAGCAATAACACGGCGAATGTGGACTTCCACATCGTCCAACGTCTCTGGTCTATCGGCATAGACTACTGACTTCACATATCCCACAGAAAGTAATCTAAATGTGTGAGATCACAGGATCGTGGAGGCCAGTCAACAAGTCCATTACGCAAAATTATGCGCAAATGTTTCCCGCAATAAATTGATGGTGTCGTGCGCCGTGTGGCATGTTGCGCCACCTTGTTGAAACCAAAGCTCTGTCACGTCAATGCCATTTAACTGAGGAGCGGAGAAGTCAAAAATTCTATAGCGCTCTCCATTGACGATAACATTCTGGCCGGCATCGTCCTTAAAGAAATATGGGCCGATGATTCCACCAGCCCATAAATCACACCAAACAATGAGTTTTAATGGTTGTAACGGCGTCTCGACAAAGGCTTCTGGGTTGTCTCCACTCCGAATTCAGCAATTTTACATGCTTACATAACCATTTAACCAAAATTGGGCCTCATCGGACAACAAAATTTTGCGTTGAATAAGAGGATCAAGCTGAATCATATTTTTGGCCCATTCAACGAACCTACGGTGCGTATAATGGTCACGAGGTTTCAACTCTTGCACAAGCTGGATCTTATAAGCTTTTAAGCTAAAATCTTTCCGTAAAATCTACCACAAAGTGCACGATTGCGGTGCACGATGTCGAATCGACTCATTCGGATTCTCATCAACACTGCGTGCCACAACGGCAATAACTTCTTCTGTTCGCATTGTTTGTGCGACTTTGTCTTCTTTGGGGATGCGTATTATCTACTACAGTGTACATGGTGCGAAAACGATTCATCGTGTTCCGAATAACTTGCTCTGATGGACGACTATGTCGACCGTAAAATGGACATAGCGCACGATAAGTTTGGCGAACCGAACCATGGTTCTCAAAATAAGTTTGCATAATTTGCACGCGTTGTTCTGGCGTTAATCTACTCATCGTAAAATGGTAAAACGTACTAACTAACAAATCAACTTTCAACTGTCAAATTGACAATCTGTAGAAACAGTGTTGCCAGTTTAAAAACGAAATGTCTAAAACAAAAAAAAACAGCTTTTAGATAATATTCTCTCTCTCGTAAGTAGACTGCAATGAATCGCGTTTCAAAATACAAACGATGCACAAATCTGACGTATAGCGGTAAGCTGCGGAGGAACAGATGTCTATAGCCAAACATACCTACAATTCTATCTGTCAAATACCATTTCAAAGAACTGGCTATTTTGGATGTGTGTTCCTCAACAGACCGAGAGTTTTCTAACGCTTTGGCATTTGAGTGACCCAATTATTCCTTCGGCCTCATTTTAGAACTCCGGCTGAAATTTGAGTTTCTAATGCTTTTCTGATTAGATTTTCCGACAACTTTGTCAAACGTGCCGATATCAGATGATACGCTCAGCTTGATCTTTAATTGATCTTGACAAATTTTCATTAAGACCGTAATTGGTTACATGTCGGTTTCCAAATAGAAAAATCCCCACTCTCACAGATTTGCAAGGAACATAAATAGGTACCAATGCCAATAGGGGAGGACATTTTATAGGATAACATAGTAAATCTCTAACAAGCAATATACCATCAATAGTACGTCTTGATTCCAATGATTTAATACCTAATAGCAAACATCTAGCTCTATAATCAGGACAAAACGGCCAGTGCATTTTGTAAAATACAACCATGATCAAAAGAATGTATTCAGAAAATTAAAAATACAAGTTTATTCATCTAAATCTATATTGTCCCCTTCAAAGTAATCCCCATCAACTGCAACACACTTATGTCAGCGCTTGATCCAATCCTCGAAACATTTTTTATATTCGGTTTTCGGTATGTCCATCAGTGCTTCCTACGATTTTTCCAGTACTTCCTCTCGGCTGCTGAAACGCGTTCCCCGTAGTGGTTTTTTGATTCGATTGAACAGAAAGAAGTCACAGGGAGCTGTGGATGGTATTTGTTGCATTTTTCGTCAAAAAATTACGAATATGATGGCACTGTGCGACGGTACGTTATCATGGTGCAAAATCCACGAGTTTTCTGCCCACAATTCTGGTCTCTTTCGGCGAATTGCTTCACGCAAACGTCTCATAACGCAAAAATAATACTCGTACTCTTTGTTCACTGTCTGGCCTTCTGGCAAAAATTCATGATGCACTACACCGTTGTAGTCCACAAAAACCGTGAGCATTGCCTTCTTTTTTGACTGAAAACGAGAGTGTTTTTTTTGGTCTCGGCTCATTTGGTGAACGCCATTCACTTGCCTGATGTCTGGATTGCGTGTCGTATTCATAAACCTACGTCTCTTGATAAAGGTGGGATCGGATTCAGCCCCGCAAATCATCTCTTTTGCGACATCGACACGGTCTCTTTTTTGCATGAAATTGCGGTCTTTTGGCACCAACTTTGCTGCTACACGACGTAAACCCAAATCATTAACCAAAATGTCTTGGACGGATCCATAGGCAATTTTCAAGTCCTACGCTATCTCTCTGATGGTTAATTTGCGGTTATTGACCAACATTCCTTTTACTTCGTCAATGTTTTCGTCGGTTTTCGATGTCGATGGTCTGCCACTGCATTCATCATCTTCGATTGACTCACGATCGCTTTTGAACCGCTCATGCTAGTGGTAAACGACCTAGCACGATTCTAGAGAATCGTTGCCGAAATACTTTTCCTATATTTCCTACGTTCGCGCACCATTAAATCCGTCTTTTACGCAAAATTTAATACAAGTTCGTTGTTGCAAATTTAAATCCATTTCTAAAACAGAGATAGATGTACTCTTGGCTACATAACTTTTCAAAATATCAAGCTATGACGCTAAGATTTAGAGGCAATGTCAACAAGAGACTTATCAACTTAAAAAAAAAAAAAAAACAGAACTCAAATCGAAACAATGGGAGCGCCACACGGTGGTGTGGTGCGGGAACTTTTTGATCAAGGTGGTATGTATTTTGTGAATCGTCGTTGGATTCTTTCAAGTCGGTCGACATGAACTTTATAAGAAGGCTTCAAATCACATCAGCGTATTGTAACAGAGACCTAACGAGAGATGTAAAAAGCAATACAAGAGCAAAAGGATCACTAAAGTCTTTAGTGTTGCGCTTAATAAAATCCACCATTGAGGTAGAATGTAGTCAGTCAGTCAAATATAATCAATCGAATAATCATGCACTAGGTTTACTGATTTTTTCGAGAAAGATATAGTGTGACATTTATTAATATTTAGGTTTAAGCAATTGGCAACACACCAATTAGAAAGCGTGTTCAAATCATTCTGAACAAGATGACAATCACCTATACTTTTAATTTTTGGGAATAACTTAAGATCAACTGCATATAAAAGACATTTGCAGAACTTAATTTTAGAAATAATATCATCGATAAAGATTGTAAAAAGTAGAGGGCCTAAATGACTACCTTAGGGAACACCTGATGAACATTTAAGATGACGTGCTATTATTTCTTACTATTTGCTTTCTACCAGTAGGGTATGACGACAATCAGCTTAAAATATTCGAATGAAATCCAAGATGATTACATTTTTTTAATTTTATGGTTTACAGAGTCAAAAGCTTTATTCAAGTCCGTGTAAACGGCGTCCACTTGCATACGGTTCTCTAATGCGTTTATGACATATGAGGAGAAAATAGCAAGATTGAGTATCTGGCAAGAATTCACTAGTTAAAAACTCAAACCGATTTTTGACTAAACTTTCTATAACCTTGGGAATAACTGAAAGTTTGCAAATTCCCGTTTACTTTTCAATATCATTCTTAGGCCCCGACTTACGGATAGGAAACAAATAAGAAATTTTCCACTCATTCAGGAAAACCTTCATGTAGAGATGCATTAAATATTTTTAGCAACGGTGAACAAAGTGAGTGAAAGCATTGCAATAGGACGATGGCTGGAATACTGTCGTAGACTCCAGGCTTGAGGGATTAAAGCGCCATAGAAGCCTCCACAGTACTCAGCGGAATATGTCCAATATCAACCTTGCAAAACGCGTATTATCAAATTGAGTATCTGTTTAAACTGATTGGAAAAAAATAGCGAACAAATCAAAAGTTGAGTCAATATTTGAAGACTTAGCATTCTTCAAGAACATGGAATGCCCGTAGATTTTCTTTTGGAGTTACCAAAAATCCAGAAAGATTTACTATTAGCTTTAACATTGTTTTAGATATTCAAGATGTAAGCCCCATATAAACATTTACTAAGAGAATAGAATTGTTATCTCAGGATTTTAAATTTTTTATAATCCTGTGGATCGTTTGATTTTATAAATATGAAATAAGCTTTACGTTTAAGTTAAGGATGCCCAGAAAATTTTGGTTAATGAGTTCGAGAAACATATAAATCGAAAACAATAAATAAAATGTCAATAAAGCGTGTACACATATACTTAAGTTTACAATTTTTTATTAGGTAACGTTAGATAATAGACGCAATGATTCTTTCAAAATTTAAGTATCCAACACCAATCCTATTATACAGGGTGAATGACTCGAACTCCAACTTTTTAAAATGCTATAGTTTTTTTTTTATTTTTTGATAAATTTTATTATGCCAAAGCAAAAAATGTTGGAAAATACATCAGTTTTCAAATTGTGTCAGTAGTTTTCAATAAGTCCACCTTTGGGGCGAATAATGGCCTTGAGACGGCCGAAGAAAGCATCACACGCTGCACGCAAGTGGCTCTGCGGTATTTTGGCTCATTCCCGGCGAAGTGCTTGTTTGAGGTGGTCCAAACTTTGGTAGTTTTTAGTGCCAACCTTCGCCTTCAAAATACCCCAGACAGAGAAATCCAACGGATTTGCATCCGGAGAATTTGCAATCCATTGTGTCGAAGAAATGAAGTGTGGAACATTGTTTCTTAACCAATCTTGGTTGACGCCCGCTTTGTGAGACGGTGCCGAGTCTTTTTGAAATGTCCACGGTCTCCGACCGAAATGATTGTTTGCCCAAGACTTCAATACTGCCTCTAAGACAGTTTCACGGTATACGATCGCATTAATTTTGACGCCACGGTCCAAAAATACGAGCGGGGAGCGACCATCGGCGGTTATGGCGGCCCAAACCATCACCATCGGTGCTGCCTGCTTTCTGGTGGCCGTCCGAAGGTGTAAATTTTCGAAGGACCTCTCTGGCAAGTAAACTCGGTCATTTTGTTTGTTCACATATTGCTCGATAACAAATAGCTACTCATCGGAAAAAACCAAATTCGGCAACTCATCACTTTCGTGCAAGCGTAGCAACTCCTTCTCTTTCGACTCTAACTTTTTTCTGTTGCTTTTTGGAAGTTCACGAGCCATTTTTCTTCCACTTCGACGCGGATTTCGCTCAATTCGAGCCTTTACTTTCCGAACCATTTCTGCCGATGTTGCTGTTTTTTTATGACCACCTCCATGGCGTTCTGCAACGCTGCCAGTATCACGGTAACGAGCTATGGTTCGAGACACAAATGATTTATTCACGTTGAGGTTCCATCGCGAATAAAAATTATTCAACACAACTGAGACGCAAATCGTTTAAAGGGCTTGTAAATAATAAAATTATCTGTCATGTGTCAAAATTTGAGCTCACTGTCATGTTCGAGTCAGTCAGGGTGTATATCTGATACCTACAGCCGTTTCTTTGATGGTTTACTGCTGAGACCTAGTATTCAAATAGTTCGCACTTCGGTGCGACCAATCCCTCTAAATAAATCTTATTATCATCGTGGCAAGTGCGTCGGACTTTGAACATTGCCCAAGTGTTCTTTAACTTGGAATTCTGTGTTTATTCCCGCTCAGCATTTATTGTGGTTAACAGATTGCTGGGTTTTGTATCATATGGTATGAATACCATGGTATAATGAATCACGTTGATTTTCGCGTTAAGTGCAACAAATAGTATACTTTGACGTTTGTGTTGTTTGGCATTTGGATAAAATAATTCACTTCGAATCCGTTGTATAGAAACAATGCTATACTTTTTCACTATGGTTACTTGTTAAAGAATCTACGAATAATCGCCAACATAAAGGAAGTGGCGCTGTAATGATTAGGAATGTGGTATACCACCAACAAATTGCGAATCACAATGCCAGGTGTGTTACGGGGAATACTACCTTTTAACGTGGTATTGTAGTGAGAGACATGCGGTATAGAACATAGTATTGCTGCACCATGATATCAATAACAGCAGTTTGTCTCCAGTTTGCATATCGCGAATCATTCCTATGTATATACGAGGGTGGACCCAGAAGTACCCGACCTGACGTATAGATGACAGTTGTTGTTTAAAAAAGAATGATTATTGTTTGACGACGTTATGTTGTTTAGTATTTGTTCGGCAGCCATCAATAGGGAAGGCTCTCAATGAATTTTTAAAATGGAAAAAATTGGTCATCACTATGTGATACAATTCTTTCATTTAAAAGACGGAACTGAATTCTACTCTGGGGGAGTCTGCTCCTTCGTTTACAACAATAAAAATATTCGGTATCAGAGTTTAAGCGAGGCCGTACGAGTTGCCAAGACGAACATCACAGTGGTTGACCAAATGAGGTGAGTTCACCAGAAATGTTGAAAAAAATCCACAAAATGGTATTGGATGACCGTCAACTAAAAGTGCGTCATGTGGTAGGTATTTCAAAAAGCGCTGTACATCGCATGTGGGCTGAAAAATGTGTCACCGTACGAACAGCGCCCTACATCTAGGACAGAGAAATGAGGACTGTCAGAATATAAATGCTAATAAAATCTATTACTTTTGATTTTTGGCAGCTGAATGGAAAACGAACGGTTGTGTTTTATTTCGGAGTTATTTTTCTTGAAAGTGAAACATCTTGACAAATGGGGCATGAGAAAGCTGTGCGCAAGATGGGTGCAGCGATTACTCACAATGGAACAAATACAGCGTCATGAGGATGTTTCAATCGAGTGTTTGGCGAAGTTTCACAGCAATAAAGCGGGGTTTTTACGATTCATAACCATGGATGAAACATGGGTCCATCATTTCACACCCGAGACGAAGGAACAGTCAAAACAATGGACTCAAAGGGGGAGAAAAGGCTCCAAAGAAGGTGAAGACAGTTCCATCTGCTGGCAAGGTCATGGCGTCAGTTTTTTGGGATGCGCGTGGGATAATTTTCATTGATTATCTTCAGAAAGGAAAAACAGTCAACGGCGTGTACTATGCGAACTTATTGCAGCATTTGAACGATGAAATCAAGAAAAAGCGACAGCATTTAGCGAAGAAAAAAGTTTTGTTTCATCAAGACAATGCTCCAATTCACTCATCCATCATCAGGATGGCCCTCTTCGCCAAGTATAGCCAACCGGATTATTTTCTATTTCCGAATTTGAATTAATGGCTCGGTGGTAAAAGATTTGCCAACAGTAAAGAGGTGGTGTCTGCGGTTGATGGCTATTTTAAGGAGCCCGACAATTCTCACTATAAACAGGGTATTGAAGCTATTGAGCATCGCTGGGAAAAGTGTATTGAATTAAAAGAAGACTAAGTAGACAAATAGAGATATTTTTTCCCAAATTTCTTTATTAGGTCGGGTACTTATGGGACTACTCTCGTATATGTACCAGTATTTCCGGAACGGTTCTGTCGAACGCTTTTCCCGATACGATAAAAATGATATGCAGATCTTTTAAAACGTAACAAGGGTTCTCCATCATTTTCCGTAAACATTAATACGCCTCTTACAAATCCGCATTTAATGGCATGGGGTCTGATTATATTGAGCTGTCGACTGGCTAAGATTTGATAATTGTTGCAATTTTTCGTGTCAGCTTTGCCTTTATATATAGTGAAACAAGAAGCTGCATCTACACCGGTTAGTCATACGATCCCCGAGTTAATCCCCACATTTTATTGAAAAGAATGGCGAGTTGTTTAAATCGAAGGTTTTCGATTCCCGTCCATGCCTCAGGTACGCGATACGTTGCGGATGGATGTTTCCGGTTCATCCCTTTTACTGCTTCGTTTACCTTATCGTCCGTAAAATCAGGCGTTGCCTCCTCAGAGCGAATGCTTTTTGTTCTCATTTTTTTCCGAAAGTAAACACCCCTGCTCGTCTTCTACAAATAATGAGCACAGTACGAAGATACACAAGGATTTTAATTTCTTTAGAATTGTTCTTTCATTGGGTAACAGTCTTAGAAATATTATTCTGTTTGCTTGTGCCGTGATGTTACGGTTTGTTTGGTTCGTTTGTTGACTGCAAATGAGTTTGTTCTAGATCCAGGTACAGTGTCTCTAAGGACTTCACTACTTTGGCTGTATTTAGTCCACGTTTGAAAGTTTGGATTTTGTGCATTCCCATCTTTATCGTTTCATTTTTCCACTATGTTGAGCAGTTTTTTTGAAAAGTCTTTGTATATTCCTAGCATTTTATATTGTTCTTCATACTTTGCACGCATAGTTCTTCTTTGATTGGTCGAATTAGGTCATTGTTCTGACGTCCGGTTTGCGATATGCAATAAATTTCCTGAAAATTGTTGAAATTTCCCCTTGGGATCACTCACACGGAACTTACCCATGAATCGAGAGACTGAAGTCGAAGAGGTTTTTCAAGAGTCAACAGACACACATTGCAAATAGACTGCAGGTGCAGCCGCTGAAAGCCGCTACTCCTTTGACGGTGATGAAAAAAAATAGGAGTTCTGCAGACGCCACTCTAAAATCTCCTCTTTTTCACTGCCGCAAGTCGGTTCTTGAGTACTAAGAATTGTGGCAGTTCTCTACTGATGCACTATTTAATCTGCTGCCACGACTGAAAAAGTCTGCAGTTTCTTTGGATGGAAGTTAGTTGACGTAAGAGAATTCACCGAATATTATACCCAAAGCAGAGAATATTTGCAAACAAGAAATTTGCTGGGATCTCGATAACAAACGTATATTTCTTGATTTCTACAAGTAGTCTGTGGGTATCCTACTACTTTTCATGAAATTTCTGGCTGTACGCTCTCTGAGGCATAATGGTTTGTCTAGGAACCTAACTGCCTTAGGAATATGTGGCGCTGTTTTCGGCAACGAGGCTCTGGTGTGATGGGTTCTTTAGTCCTCTTTTTCCTCATGCATAAGCCCCAAAACAATTTCTTTAGTGTCTTTGTGCTATGTGGCATATTTATAAGAAGAATAGCCATGAAAGCTCATCAAAATTCGAACATTTACAGCTTTACCAAAAGATGCTGCTTTTAAGAAAAAATGTGACTAAGAGAGCGCATTTTATGACCTAAATATCAAGAAGAGGAATATTCAGAAAGGCATAATATTCGCCACTAGGCAGGCTAGGGAATACTTCTAGGATTCTTTCAGTTTTACCAAAATTACGACGACAACGATAAAAAGAACGATTTTTCCACGTCTGAATTTATTCTCTCAATGTTGACTTGACTTCTCCGAATGCCACAAATAAGGTCAGCTATCCATTAGGAATGAGCATTAAACGGCACATAGTGATCAAATGATGGATTTTTGGAAAACCCAATGTCCTAGAAATTTCATCGACAATGACGGTCGACTTAACACCAGGAAATCAGGAGTCAAAGCCGGATAAATGGCCAAACAATTGGAAAGGAGTTCAAAAAAACTTACTTATTTAGCGGGACTCCATCCCACATGAGTTTTCTTTCATCCTCTTCGATCTTTCGCTTTTACACTCGCGATCGTTTGGCCGTTCGTGGTCATCTCGAACCTGGGGGCAGCGATTCGAATATCCTCTTAGCTTTACAATCATATCTTGATAAACTCTAAGAGCTTGCGTTTATACGAGTATCATCTCTTCCGTTCACCGTTTGTTCGATATCAAATCGGGTTTCACGTCTATCCTCCAGTATTCGACAAAGTACAGCTGGCAGATTTAGTGTTTTGTAGAAAATGCATTACGTCTTCCAAATTAGGAGCCTTAAAACCATTTGTTTTGCTAAAGAAGCATCAATTACTAATGTTAAGTCTTTGTCGTATCTCTACTCTACAAGCAGGCTGGCCTTCGTGAAGTTTATATTTACTAAGCAAATTTTTTAACTACCTCAACGTTATTGGTGTCAAAGTGATATTTTGTCCTAGACGGTGGACTGATGTTTCTTTGTCTGTTGACAGCATGTACTTGCTTATCCTCATTCGCTCTAAGACCAATGCGGTTTATCTGTTCTCCGATTGCCGTAGAAGAAGAATTCTATTCTGTCGATATCGTCTTCATGTTCCAGGAATTGGACAGACTTGTTGAATGCAGTGCCTTCCATACTAATACGTGCCCTGGTCACCATCTAGTATCCGTCCTCAAACTGAAAAAGTCATACAATAGCCAATCTTCCTGCTGAAAACCGTTACAAGTTTTGAATAGTTCAGAGCAATTGTTTTCAGAGTCCACATTGAATCGAGTGTCTTACAACGATGTTAGAGTAGTGTAGAGCTCAAGACGTTGAATTCTCTCATATGAAGCCTTAAAGTCGATAAATAGGTAGTGATTTTCGGGGCCAGAAGTTCGTTGTCATCTCTGGTCCATCTGCCTGACGGAAAGTGAAACTGGTACTTGCCGATGTTGCAGAAAAGTTTACAATATTTCCATATCACGTTGGATATAATCTAATACGCGAGCTTCTATATTTTAGTCCATCCTTACTCTGATAATGATTTGGTACTAACACATTATCCCCGTGTTTGCGATACGATACTTCGGTTTCTTAATAGCCTCGCCAATTTATATTATAAGTGGGTAAGGAGACTATAGGGACTTCGTTTGCTAAAACTGGGTGCTTTGCTTGCCAAATCATTTTCTGACCCTTCAGCAATTTCTGTGTACCACAAGAGGCTGCTGCAAAATTCCCAGCATATCGATGACTATGTTTCCTTTTCTGTGGCGGAGGGTCTTGGAGATAATTGTCACGTGTCTGGGCTTTGTACAGAACTGCCGGATTTTGTTACCATCAAGAGACATTTCGACCTAACTTTAGTTTAAGAATCCTTCACTAAAAACGAGGTAGCGTATTCAATTCTGTTTTAGGACTTGTTAAATGTAAAACGATTTTCTACGTTCCCCTAACCTTATAATGTTTTCTAGATGAGATCGCGCCTGTAGTCATTACCATCTTACTAAAAAAATGGGAATTTGTGTCTTCATCTCCATCCATATTCATCATTGGAACTTTCGGTACAGAAACAACAAGTTTATATGATGAGCGATTCTGAAATAATCTGACATTCCAGAAAGTACAATTATTTACCAACTGCAGCGACAGACAACTGACAGGGAACGACAGGCACTTAGTAAAAAAGACTAGGAGCCAGTAACTTTATTTTAAATGATAAAAAAAAATGGAACTAAACAGTCAGAGATAGTTATTCCCAGACTGTTTAATAAATAGATTTATCCGTAAGATATAGATAACAATCTGCGATGTTTAGGTGTTGAGAGACAATGACAGCGGCACAATTCCTTTCTTTTGCTAAAGTCTTTCACAGAATGAGAAAGAGAAGCCGTATATAGGATTTTCCAGTTTCGTCTTTTCCAGAACATGGCCTTTTCCAATTTAATTGATGTACCCGTAATACGCTTATTTCTAAGAACTATGTCAACTGCAAACGGACGATGATAATCGCCTTTAGTTCACCCGAGTTTAAATGGAAACTCATTTCCATTCAGAGTAGGTCACAGGGGTGGTAAAGAAAAACTTCCAACCTACAAAACCGACCCCAGAATGAACTCAGTTCCACCCGACACGAAAACAACAGTCCTCTTCCGTTCTTCTTTCCAACTATACCATAATTACAAGTGCAATGGCTTTTGACTTTAACAACAAAATGTATCTAGGTCGTCGTTGTATCCGTAGTAGACTTAATGAAACTTGAATTATACCTATCTAACTGTTACTCATAAAATTACGTGTGTAACTTACCAGTTTACTTGACTCTTTCGTGACGTATCGAGGAGGCTAAATAGCACGCCAGCAGAATTCCCAGGATTTGAATAAACGCAATACCAATTCCAACTCCAATTAAAATGACAGCGTTCTTATCGATGCGTTCCTTAAGCTTGCCCACACACCCATCCTAGATAAATAAAAAAATATTTTAAATTTTAATGTATTCTAAGTTCACTTACGTATAGTTATTAGGAAAGTCGTTTTTTGTTTTTGTTTTACCTGGAAATATTTATCCTTGCCCAAAGGAGCCGCATCAGCACAATTACCAATGGCTGCATCAATAAATTCCGGTCGGCAACAGCTTGCTCGGAGAGTTCTATTCTTGCTAATACCACGCCAATCTGATGGATTCTCGACGCCACAGCACATCAGTTTCCTCTGAATGTTATCCCATGCCTTGAGATCCTCGTCATTGGAACGTTTTATGGAGTCCATTAGTGAGTTCTTAAGAACCATTTCGAGGTCTGATTTGAAAACTATTGCTGCGATTCCAACAGCCAGTTCTATGATGAAGATAACACCAAGCAGGACAGCATACTATTGTTGAGACAGTTTTAAGCTAGTTAACACCTCTTTGGATTCGAAAAGTTTTAATAATTACCGTGATTAAGAGTGATGGAGATTCCTTAATAGCCCCGAAACATCCAAGCGATGCAATTAAGAAAATAATTGTCCCGGTTACAATAAGGACAATGGGTGGTGCTGTTATGTTCCCCTCGATGAAGTGGTTAAATTCATTGACGTCAGCTAGAACCACGGCCCCGGCTATTAAGATGCCAAGTCCCGATATCTGGAAAGAACCAAAACCAAATCGATTAAGCTAGTGCGCAGTAGAGCGAAATATTGTTTATATATGTATACCATATATGTATGAATATATGTATACTAGTATTTGGCGCTATTGGGCATTAGTGTTCAACAAAAACACAGCTCGTTATTGGTTGATGACTGGCATTTGTATTTACTACACTATCAGAATTATTAGCTTGATATTGTAATTCATATTTCTCTGTTTTGGTCAAGTTACCTTAGGAGTATTTATGTAACAAACTCTTTCCCTGTTCTCGAAAAAGGATAGGATATTTATCGATCCTGGTCAGTTGAAGAGGAGTATGTTAACCGAAATTTGTATCATTATAATGTGCTCTTGGAATCGTTGAATTCGGAATTTTTACTTAATTGCATGCACCCTAACCATTTAGAGTTTTAAGGCTGTTGCCAAAGATTATCCTCGGGGAATCACAAGCCGATAAGTATACATACATCACATTTCATGAATTAACAAGTAGAAAACTGAGCGAGTGAAATTTTACCATAGCCAGAACACACATTTCCCACACTTTAACATTTACAAAGTAACCTGGCCATCTCCTGATTAAAAAACCGTCAAAGCTAAAAAAACATTAGACTGCTCACAAGGTAAGTGGCTTTTTTGAAAGAGAATGAAGAAAACTTTGGAATTACACGAACGAGATCATGGGAAGATGCTAATTTAGAAAAGATGTTCGAATGCTTTATAAGAGGACGAAAAAAACCTGCTAACACATCAACAGCGGAATAGGGACGATCCACAGTTTGTGTTGAGGATATAATAAAAAACAATTTTGAGGAATAATAAACAGCAATGAAGATAACATTCCGCCGTCAAAGAGAATGAATCATTCCGTCGAGAGCAGTTGCGTCCTCCTGAATAAAAGGAGGTCTGAATAGGGAAATCCAAACCTAAAGGGTGACCAGATAAGAACGATTGGAAACAAAATTAAATAAAACAACAACGGTATGAGATATAAACTTGACTCTTGCTTTATTTTAAAGTTGCATTCATGCCATTATGTGTGAAATACAACATCATTCAAATGGCCGCCTCAACTTCGCTGGCAGTGCTTCAAGCGGTCGGTCCAATTTTTGATGACTCGGTTCAATATGCGCGACGTTATTCTGGCAATAGCCTGTCGAATGTTGGCCTCGAGCTCGCCCAAAGTGGTTGGCTTGCTAACGTAGACTAAAGACTTGATATAGCCCTAGAGAAAATAATCGAGTGGTGTCAATCCGCATGATCGCGGCGGGCAATTGATGAATGCTGACGGTGAGATGGTCCAGTCGCCAAATTTCTCCTTCACAATTGCGTCGCTTGTATGTCATGTAAGGACCATAGATGAACTAACCTAGATGGCAAACTCTACTAATACTTTTGCAAACCCTTAACTTTCGCACTAACATTTTTACCATTTCTATAACGTGCCAGAATTTCCTAAAAGGAGGGCAATTTCCAACAACGTTGCTAGAATGAGAGAAATTTACAAGTAAAGCTGCTAGAATGAGAGCTATTTGCACGCGTTGTGTAATGTCGATGACGTTTTTTGAGTAAAATGGGCGGGTTTTGTGTAAAATGTGAGGGAAATTGCTATTGATGACAATTCACAAGTATTCACAGACAGGGTCACATGGATAGAGGCGATCAGTAGAAAACCGGTTTTGATTTTCCAATATCTGGAAAGTTTGACATCTAGGTTAATTTATCTATGGTAAGGACTGAAACGAATAAAATCTGTAAATTTTATAACGGTTATACTTCCAATGCGTAAAAATTGCAATTCCAGTTTGTACCCAAATTAGCCTGTATATTCTCTAGTTTCAGTTTGTTATTGATTTTAGTTCGGTGCGGTTTAAAATATTTATAAAATATGAGTCAAGGGAACGCCCTAAAAAGATCATCGACAAATGGCTCGAAAATACTTCGCGTCCAAACCATTTCAGCGCAAAAAATTTAAACATAGCACGCAGTACAGTGGATTCTCTTATTAAACGATATTTGGAGACGTTGACAGTTAAGCGAAAACAGAAAAGTGGAGCTAAAAGTGGAGCACATGATACAAATTTGGACAGGAAAATAGTGGGTACCATCGTAAAAAACCGGACTATGTTATCCAGAGATATTGTCCCGAAATGTAATACCAACCAAACAATGGTACAAAGATCTAAAAAACGTAACGGTCTAAAAACACGAAAAAATCAAAAAATACCAAAAGTTACTGAAAAGCAAAAAAAAGTCATAAAAACACGAGCCCGAAACCTATACGATTTGATCGGCAACAAGAAAGCGTGCTTGGTTTTGGATGACGAAACTTATATCAAAGCCAACTTTACTACTCTTCCAGGTGCGCAGTTTTACAACTCGTTTGAAACTGAGATTCTTCCGCAATCAACCACATCGATTGGGATGGAAAAATTCGGGTCAAAATATCTCGTTTGGCAGGCCATTTGCCAATGTGGACACAGAAGCTCATCGTTTATTACAACGGGTACAATTAACGGAGAAGTGTTACGAGTACCTAAAAAAACGGTTGATTCCTTTCCTAAACAAAATGAGGGTTCAACATTATTTTGGCCAGATTTAGCTTCAGCTCACTATGCTCATGCGACGTTGAGCTTTCTTGTTGCTAAAAATATCGACTTTGTCCCAAAAGACATGAATCCACCCAATGTTCCACAGTGCCGTCCCATTGAAAGGTATTCGGCTTTGGTCAAAGCTAAATTGAGGAAAAGTGAGCAGGACGTAAAAGATTTTAGTGCTAAATGGAAAGGAACGTCCATGAAGGACATTCGAAAGAAGTTGAGGAAAGAATGGGTACCCAAATAATTTTTTTTATTTTTTGTAATTATGGATGAATTTAATAAAAACAGAGTTTTAAAGCAAATAAAAAAATTTACATGAATTATGAAAATATTTTTTGTTTTTACTTCGAAGTTTCCAAATTTTATTCGTTTCAGTCCTCACACTACTCATGCACACCAATACGCAATGCGAATGACCTAAAGAAGAAAAACTTCAAAATACTTGAAGTTGTCAACATGCTTAAGCACAAGAGTAAAGCACCGCTCCCAATGTTCATGCTTACTTTTGAGCAAGATGAAGACATCAAGAAAATTTATGAAATTAAAGATATCCTAGGAATGAAATTACAAATTAATCCTTTGCGGAAATCAAAGCTAGATTTCCAGTTCAATGTAAGAACTGTCAAAAGCGTGGTAACACTCAGCTCAAACCCGAAATGTGTAAGAGACCACCATACAAAAGACTCATTAGGGAACAAAATGCTGTCCCTAAATGCGCCAATTGTAGCGAAAGACACCCAGCTAACTACAGAGGGTGTGTAGTAGCAAAAGAGCTACAGCGGGTAAAAGACAACAAGCAAAAGAAAATGCAGAAACCTGTTCAAAAAGGTGCAACCAAAAACGTAGAAAAAACGAAACAAAAAAGACTTAAGAGCACCAAATGAATAAAAAATTGGATAGAGCTAAAGGATATCTACCCTCAAGAGAAAATGAAAACTTAAGCCTCATAACCGGTCCAAAGAAAACATATGCACAAGTTGCTTCGAAAAACGTTGTAAAACCAGTCGGAAACCCCAAGCCTCCCCAAGAGGATATCATGCAAAGAATTCTTAACAGAACAGAAGATATGGAAAAGAATAATAAGAAAATTCTGGAAAGAATATCTTTCCTTGAAAAATAAAACAGTAATAAAAGAACTGTACCTAAAAGAACATAATGGCTAAAAACATACAAATCTTATTATGGAATGCCATTGGCCTCGAGAATCGCAAAGACGAATTGCAAGCTACTCTCAATATAAACAAAATTGATATACCATATGTCTAGTCTCCGAGACACATTTTAAAATTGGAACAAAATACAAACTTCGCGGATTCAAGACATAACATACCCCACATCCTCACAATACAGCAAGAGGAGGGGCCGCAGTTATAATTAAGGAAGGAGTTAGCCACGATGAAGATGATGAATACCAGTCATGTGAAATACAAGCCAAATCCGTAAACATAAAAACAAGCAGCGGCCAGATAATGGTAGCAGCGACATATTGTTCTCCTAGCTACAGGCTGAAACAAAACTATTTTGAAAGCCTCTTCCCTTAATTCGGATATAAATTCTTGGTAGGTGGAGATTTCAACGCTAAGAACAAATCTTGGGGATCAAGATTAACAAATACAAGAGGAAGAAAACTCCTTGAAGCTTTTAAAAAAACAAATGTTAACTACCATTCTTACTAGCCCACAGATAGGAACAAAATTCCGGATGTTGTCGACTTCTTCTTAACTAAGAATATCTCCTCAAATACTACCCAAGTTAAGGAAGGGCCAAATCTTGATTCATATCACTCATCTGTGCTGCTTAAATAATATATAATGAAGGAACACAACCCACGTCTAGTAAACAAATTAACTGTTGCGCGTTGTCCAACACCTACTTAGCGCCGTCTTGTTGGAACCATAGCTCGGATACATCGATGTTGTCGAGTTCTGATCACAGAAAGTCGGTTAACATCGCTCTATACCTGAGATCATTGACGGTAACAATGTCTCCTTACTCATTTCGAAAGTAATAAGGTCCGATGATGCCGCCATGCCATAAACCCCACAAAACTGTCAATCTTTGTGGATGCACTGATGCTTGGCTGAACAGTTGTGGATTGTGTTCGTTCTAATAGTGGCAATTTTGATTGTTGACATAGCCGTTGATTAGAAAAAAGGACCTCGTCCGAGAAAATGATTTCTGATCAAAATCCGGATCTTCGGCCCTCAATTAGAGAACTCACGGCCTTGTCTATGGTCGTTCGGCTTCAATTCTTGCGTCATCACAATCTTATACGGATGTAGGGCCAAATCGAACCGCAAAATAAGCCAGATTCACTGGCTATGTCCAATTCAGGTGATCGGCTCCGAATCGACATTTCTGGGTCGTCCGATACTGACAGATACGATACGGCCGCTATGTTTTCTTCATTTCACACCAATCTCTGTCTGGTTGGTGGCTGATATATGGCCCCAGTAGCTCGAAAAAGTTGTAAAAAATTGGACTTCACGATTGTGCTTCATTCGAGCTAGGCGTGGCTCGCTTATGCCCGATATCATATTTAAACACTAATGGCATACAATTATCTATTAAATAAAACTAATATCATAGACATTAACATTAGCTTCAAGTATTTCATTTCATATTGAATTTGTATACCCTTTTTGTTGATCTAACAAAAACATTCGAGCAAGACTCCAAGACGTTTTAAACCTCCTAGCGGAGAAGGTAGTATCTGTACACTAAAAAACCTCAATACAGGATGTAAACCAAAAATCAGAGTAGATGGAGAATAGGTTGACGAAATACTGTGCATGAGGGGAATATGTCAAGGTTATTCCTTTAGCCCAGTACTACAAATTTAATATGGAGGTCTCGAAAGAAAAAAGACAAAGTCTGGGTGTATCAAAAGACCCAATCAGGTGGAAGCTGGAAATAGGTCGAACAGCTAATGAAGTTCAAATATCTTGGAGTTTAGATCTCTAGCGATCGCAATATAACCACCGAAGTTAGTGAAAGATGTACTCAAGGGGCGAGATTATAGGGAGATGTAATATGGAGAAACAAGTACCTGAGTATGGAAGGCAAAACGCGCATCTACAAAACAGCGGTAAGGCCTATTTTAATCTATGGTGCTGAAGCGCGAGCAGATTTTACGTACAACAGAAATGCGTATTCTTAGATTCGTCGATGGGAAAACGCGTCTCGATTGCATAAGAAATGAAGTAATACGTGAGAAAATTAAAGTGACAGACACTATCAAGCTAATTAGAACAAGAAGGCGGGCTTGGAATAACCTCAAATCAAGAGCATCCAACCACCGACTCATCAAGATAGCAAGAGATTTGAGGCCTAGCGGAAAACGTGCACCGGGAAGACCACCAAAATAATGGAAGAGAGGATATCAACGTCAATAGAAATACAGTGGAGATTCGATTATCCGGACCTCAATTACCGCAATCAAATAACTTTGTAGTTTATTATTGTCGCAACTGGCACTATCCGTTCATTGCCCCAGGGGTTTCGTTATTGTTTTAAGCAGTTGCCAGTCATTACCCTACTGCATCGTGGCACATCTGTGCTAAAAAATGTCAAAGCGTAAGAGACTGGTGTTATCGCTTAAAGATAAAATAAATATTATTGATTCATTCAAAAAAGGACGAAACAGGTCTTAAGTTAGCTGATAAGTCTTGTGTAGGTACTTCCACGATAAGTGACATTAAGGAAGGTACCGATTTAGTTTTGAAGCAAACATCGAAGTAAGCATCGATAAAGGCATCGAAAAATTAATTTTTGGGAGAAGCTTTACGAGCATATTTTTGATTTTTACGAAAACGATCTACTGGGCCGATATCTGATCCTTGGCTCTGTAAAAAGTATTACAGTTAAATAAAAAAGTAAGTGGTGATGAATTGTTTATGGCAAGTAACGGATGGTTGTACAGATTTAAATGGAATTTGTGAATTGGAAATACAAGATGATAAAATGTCAGCTGATGTAGATGCGACAAATTCTTTTAAAGATAGTTTTAAGAAAGAAATGGACGAAAATTACTATGACTTGCATTTTGTTT
The DNA here is from genome assembly GCA_963966105.1 of Volucella zonaria. Taxonomy (NCBI): domain Eukaryota; kingdom Metazoa; phylum Arthropoda; class Insecta; order Diptera; family Syrphidae; genus Volucella; species Volucella zonaria. The sequence goes on along the minus strand of OZ014531.1, from coordinate 144,617,438 downwards.
TTAACACTGATGAAAGTGGGGCCTGCATGGCGGTTGATCGGGAAACTACTGACTGTTCAAAACATGGATTGGACCAGTAGCGCAACAATCAAGTCCCCGGGCACTTGTATACTTATTCAGGTCGGCCAAAATTGCAAGTGTGAGATTGTCTAGGGTCTTATGCCTAGGCTAGGTAACCTGGGCCAGCAATCCACGTTACCGAAACCAGTCTGCTACGGAAACCGACTTAATGCCTCGGATAAGGACTGATAACACGTCGACGACCTTGGGCTATAGTACCCGGACTAAGATTGGTTTCTGGAATGTGAAGACGCTTCTTGACTCTCAGAGTGAAGGACCTCAGAACGCCAGATTCCTTCAATTTTACCATGAGTTTATGCGATATAAGTTGGACATATTAGGAGTAAGCGAGATAAGATGGTTAGATGCTGGTGAGTACCAATCCCCAACGCGTAACACTATATTACTCTACTCCTGAAGACCAACCGGAAGCCCCCGCACGGTGATAGGATTTTAACTGCCAGATTCCGGGTGAGAGTACGTCGCGTCACCATTATACAGTGTTACGCCCCCACGAATGGCTCGTCTGAGGAAGAAAAGGAGACCTTCTACAATCAGCTGGGAGCTGTTTATAATGCAACACCCAACATCGACATTGTCATTGTGATGGGGGACCTTAATGTTAAGGTAGGCAGCGACAACGAAGGGCTCAAACATGTTATGGGCCGGAACGGATTAGGCAACCGCAATGACAACGGTGAACGATTTGTTGACTTTTGCAACGCAAATCGTCTTGTCATAGGTGGCACCATGTTTCAGCACAAGGCCTGCTATAAAATCAGTTGGGTGTCAACTGACAGGCAAGCAACCTCCAACCAAATCGACCATTTTGCCATCAGTCGCCGTTTTAGAAGTAGTCTTCTTGACGTCCGAAACAGACGAGGAGCGGACATGGGGTCGGTACGAGATCACCATCATACGAGTATGATAGCTACTGTCCAATTACGCACTGCTGCCGTGATCTGACAGGTTCAACGTAGACCGACTGAGAGTTCTCACAGTGCGCCAAGAACCAAAAGACCATCTCTCACGAGGAGTGGAAACAATCAGCAGCTCACTGCCCGCCACCATCCAAGACCATTGGTGTGCTGTGAAAACTCTTTTCCCATCAGGTGCTGAAAGGATTGTCGGTCGATCACAGGGAAGCCATAGGGCGTGACTTTCCGAGGATACCTAGAGAAGGATCAACGAACGAAAACAACTAAGAGATCGAATTGCAGCAGCTCCAGCAGCAGGGAGGATCGAGCTAGAGTCCCTATATCGCATGAAGATGAGAGAAGTGCAGCGTAGCGTGAGAAATGACAAGCGCAATTACATCAATGCGCTGGCCACGCAAGCAGAAGAAGCAGCAGCGAAGTGCTACAGCAGAACCGTTTACAGAATCACCAAAGAGCTTGTATGTGGCCGAAGCTCTACTCAACACCCAGTGAAATGCTTAGACGGTTCGTTGCTAATATCGGAAGAGAATCAACTGAAGAGATGGAAGGAGCATTTTGTTTCGGTTCTAAACCGAGTATTCGCCAGCAATATTCACCCAAATCAGACTGAAGTGTCCGTAGAAAGAAATTCCCGAATTCGCACCACAACCCCCTGTAAGGAAGATATTACTGTCGCGATCAAAGCACTGAAAACCAATAAGGGTAGGACTTGACGTCATACCTGCGGAGCTGTTTCTAGCTGCGCCAACGGTATCAGCTGAGCTACTGTTCCCACTTCTCGGGAGAACTTGGGAAGCCGAGAGTTATCCGGACGAATGGGAGAAGGGAATGATCGTCAGGCTCCCTAAAAAAGGCAATCTAAAGCAGTGCGAAAACTGGAGAGGTATCTGCTCTGGCAGAGATAATAGCTAAAATCATCTTGGAGCGAATCAAAGAACTCCTCGAAAACACACCCAACGCCGAACAAGCAGGTTTCCGCTCTGGATCCTCCTGAGTCGACCACATCAACATCTTGCGGATTATCATCCAGCAGTGTGTTGAGTACCGATCACCAATTCACCTGCTGTTCATCGATTTTGAAAAGTCGCTTGATAGTGTCAATCGGGAATTTATCTGGCGTGCCTTGCGCAGGAGAGGCATTCCTGATAAATTAATAGCAATTATCAAGGCTACATATGATGGGTCCACAGGTCACGTCTTATACAGAGGAAGACTGTCTGAGGAATTCGAAGTCCAAAGCGGGGTTAGGCGAGGCTGAATACTTTCACCAACACTGTTTCTATTGCTGGTTAGCGATGTGCTGAATGCGGAATGCGGCCTTGTTAACCGGAAATGGAGGAATTCGATGGACTCTTACATCTGAACTCAAACACATACGCCGACGATGTATGCCTTCTGTCTCACAGAATAATGGACCTTCAATAAATGACAACAAAAGTGGAGAGGAAGCAGACGTCGTTGGGTAGAAAATTAACTCGGCAAAAACCAAAATGATCAGCCTAAGACGAAACTCATCAACTCATATATGTATATACTGTTGGACAGACGGTTGAGAGAGTAGAGAGTTTCCTTGGGAGTATTGTCTCAACCGATGGCGGAGCCGAACTGGATATAGCCAACCGCATAGGCAAAGAAAAATCTGCGTTTGGGATGCTATCCACAGTTTGACGAAGTAATGCAATTAGTTTAAACACCAAGCTTCGACTGTTCCGTTCCAACGTTGAATCCGTGCTACTACTTATATGTATGTGGTACCTGGAGGGTGACCACGACCATCACGAGGAAGCTGCAAACGTATGTCAATAGGTGCCTACGCTACATCTTAAGGATATTCTGGCCAAGCCGTATCTCTAACGAACAGCTTTATCAGAGAACGGACCATGAACCTATAGGCACAACCGTACGACGACGACAGTGGCAGTGGATTGGTCACACTCTCCGAAAGGGTGACAGGTCTATAGCTAACCAAGCGATGCAATGGAACCCGCTTACTCAGGACGGCAGGATGCGCGGTGGTCCTAGGAGTACGTAGCGCAGAACAGTTGAAAAGGAAGCACGGCAACGGGGAAAAAGTTGGGGAGAGCTGAGGCACATTTCCAGAAACCGCACTCGATAGCGCGTAGGCATGGTAGAGGCCCTAGGACTCACAAGAGGATACAAGAGTAACAAAGTTAATTTGCGCTAACGCTAACGCTACCGGGGGCCATAAAATACCTTTGCTCCTCATCGGAAAATCCAAAAACCTCAGATGCTTTAAAAACATCAGGATTCCCACAATTTACAAGAACTAAAAAAATGGCATTGGATGAAGACCGAAATATTCATTGATTGGTATGATAAAACTTTTATCCCTGAAATAAAAAAAATATCAAAATGAAATTGTTAAACGCCAAGCCGTCCTTCTGCTGAATTGTTTGTGAGAGAAAATGGAATTTTTAAAGTAAAATTGTTGCCCCCTAATGTGACATCGTTGCTACAGATAATGGATCAAAGTATTATTGAAACATTAAAACGACTTTATAGAAAACAACTTTTACGTAAATTGTTATCTATTGATGAAGGTAACGCAAGAACGAAAACGGGAGGACGAAAATTCAATGACCAATACGGATGATTCTATGTATATTGGAGGATATAAATGAGCTAATGTCAATCGTACAAATATGCCAGAAATGTGATGCGGATGATATGAAAGTGTGGCTCACTTGTGACATTAATGATCAAGGTTTTCAGATCATGTAGAAAACCGCAAGAAGATGAAAAAGAAGAAAAGGTAGATGCAGAAAATGAGGTAGAGCAATCTCATGCGAATGCATTTCAGGCCCATGAAACGGCTTTCAAATGGTTCGAAAAACAAACAGAGTGCGATACTGTGAGTTTACTGCTGTTAAAATGAATTCGTGATGTACGTAGCAGCAATGAAGGGAAAAAATTTGTTTCCGTCAAGTGTCAAGTGTCAATTATCAAATACATATACTAAACGAAATTAAACTACAGTAACTATCCTATGTGATTTTTATTAGTAGTCATCTCATGATTAAAGTTGCAGTATTTTAGTAATTTAAGAATATACGTACGAAAATGTATCTCTAATCCTTTACATTTTTAAAACACACATTCGATTTGATGTATTTTTGTTTATGTCACGAAATTTCTATATCACAAATTACTCGTATGTTGTACTAAATAAACAAATAAATATTTTTGTTTCATTTAAATAATTTTCACAAATCCCTTCAAATTTATTTCATATCAGACATGAAAAATCAAGTAGCTACGCGATGCGATCAACAACAAGGCTTAAATGTACAAATCGTATCTGACTTGCAAGAAATGTTACACCAAAATAACGAATATACAAAGTCTTTTAAAACTGCAATAGAATCCAAACAAAATTTGGATCCACGCAAATATAGTTCCTAGTGGACAGCATCGTGGTAGATTTACTGCGCCTACAACAAATAAGGTTGCGGTAGTATTGACTGAACAGGAATTTGAGAGCAGGGATATTGTATTGAACGGTCGGAATGAGTCTTTGCGTAGAATTTGTGAAACTCACAGATCTTATGACGCTTTACAATATCAACGAATACTGCATTAACATTCCTCAAATAAATCTTCTGACAAAAAGTTCTATCGCGAGGAAGACCGTATCTTGCATGAATTTTTATGCTTATCCGTAGATGGTAAGGGCGAATGCGTTCAATGCAATCTACAATCGGACAATTGACAGCCCAATATTGGGTTGACATGTATGGAAAAATTTGAGCAGAACGTCTTACCGATATATTCGACTTACTAGGTGGGGTGAAAAGTAACCTCCTTGACCGCCAGAACGCGCTGCTACTGCAAAAAAGTTATGGTGCCTTGAAGTCCGTCCATATTTAGCAGACATGCCAAATTTCATTGAAATACTGTCTTTAGTTTTGTTTTGACAGCTGATTGTTGTTGACGTGTTTAGCATCGTGTTGAGTATGCACAAAAACGATTTTCGTTCTCTCATAAAACATTATATTTTGAGAGGCAAAACGGCGAAGGAAACAAAAAAGAAGTTGGATAAATATTATGGGGCTAATGGTCCGTCAGATTACACCGTCAAATATTGGTTTCGAGAGTTTCGTGGTGGCCGCAACTCCACTACCGCTCAAGTCCGCAGCGGCAGGCCCTACGATGCGATTACAGAGGACAATGTCAAAAAAATACATGAAATGGTGTTGGCTGATCGGAAAGTGAAGGTGCGCCAGCTAGCAGATACCACAAAGATTAGTACTGAGCGCACACGCCATATTTTGGGCAATATTCTGCATATGAAAAAGTTATCCTGCCGCTGGGTGCCGCGAATGACCAAAAACACGAACGCGTGATCACTTCGAACGAGTGTTTGGACTTGCTGATGCGGAATCGGGCGGACTTTTGGCGTCGGTTGGTAACTTGATTTGGATCCCTGCGACTATTATCTCTTCCCAAACCTCAAAAGATGGCTCATCAATAAAAAATTCAGCTCACGCGAGGAAATCATCAACGCCACGGAGGAGTATTTTGCTGGCCTTCCGGAAAATCACTTTTCGGACGAGATCAAGAAGTTGGAAAATCGCTGGAATAAGTGTATCAAACTAAAAGGGGACTATATTGAATAAAATAAAAAAAAACATTTAAAAAATTTTGATCTAGTAATCAGAAAAAAACTTAGGGCAGAAAGCTATATACAGTACATTTACTCGATGCCTTGCCTGCCGATGAAAATGTTTCGAACATTGGTAAGCTGTATATTTTAACTTCCATTGCCACCTGGAGTCACGATATATGCACGAAAGAACTCAAGATGCAATGGCGTACGTTAGAGCTTTTGGTTGTCCTAATCTTTTTATTAATATGACGAGCAATAGCAAATAGCCCGAAATAACAACCAACTTGCTTCCGATCGGCATAAAGTCATTGTCAGGGTCTTTCATGGAAAAGTTAAGAAGCTTATGAACCTCTTAACCAAAGAGAATATTGCTATATGTATAGCATTGAGTGACAAAAGAGAGGTCTCCCTCACGTACCTAAATTTGCTACTCTGGCTTTCAGAAAAGATTCATGGCAATGACATTGATTCCGTGATATATGGTATGCTGAAATACCCGATCTTGAAATAGACAAGGAAATGCACGATATCGTAATAAAGAATGTGATCCATGGTCCTTGCGGTACTCTTAACTCAGCGTCACTCTGTATCAGCTCTAATATGTGCACCAAAAGGTATCTAAAATCTTTTATGGAGCAAACTGTAACAGGAGATAATGGCTACCCTAAGTATAGGCGACGTGCTCCATCAAATGGTGGGAGAACTGCAGAAATAAAGGTGGGTAAACAAAACTTGCGGTAGCATGCTCTGGCATTGCAGCGACACTTCTACGAAATGGACAAACAGCACACGCAGCCTTTAAATTACCAGTAAGTAATGCGCACATTAGTAATGCAGTTTGTAATATTTCTAAGCAAAGTGTAGTTGCAAAATTATTACAAAAATGCTCTCTAATTGTTTGGGATGAATGCACCATCTCGTACAAAAAGTCATTAGAAGATGTTAACAGATTTTTAAGGGATTTAAGATCAACAAATGCGCCATTTGGGAGTGCAACGATATTACTAGCAGGTGACTTCCGTCAAACATTGGCAGCTGTAACTCGAGGTACTCGAGCTGACGAAGTTAACGCGTACACAATGGAACAAGATTGCTGGTTAAAGATATGAGTCCTAATATAATTTTAGCTACTATTATAACAGGATCAGGCACAGTTGAAGATATATTTATTCCAAGAATACCGATGATACCTTCGGAAACTATGAATTTCTTTTTAAAAGACTACAATCCTTTTCACACCAAACCGGGTTTTCGCAAAAAGACGCAGATTTTCCCATATATTTTTGGTAAACCACAATTTTTCGAAAACCCAAGTTTTTGACAAAACCTATCAAAAACTACTTGAAATTGAATGTTCAACTAACCACACAAACCTTTTGGAGCGACTTCAATAAATTTTAGTAAATTCATAAGCTTTCAAAAAACAGCTGGCGCTGTCAGTTGAAATTTAATGAAAATTGTGAATCAGAATTTGAATTTGAATCAAATTTCTTTAAAATTGTTTGGATTTCCAAATAGAGATGGTTCCGTTAACTTTTTAAAATGGAAGACTGAGATGAGAAGAAGTCTGGCAAAATCTTATTATCTTGCTCAGCTTTATTTCCACGAATGGAAATTACATTTAAAATATTAGAAATCATTATTTTAGTCGTATTAGTTATATACGAGCAAATTAATTTTTTATCAAAAACGTGAAAATTTAACAGCTGATGTTGAAATAATTGCAATGTCAAACAAAAACCTGTAAGTGGTTGGTGTGAAAGCATTTGGAGTTTTCGAAAACTTTTAGTCAAAAATCGCGTTTATGATTCGGTGTGAAAAGGCTATACAATTTCCAATAAAACTATGCTTTGCTATGACCACCAATAAGGCTCAAGCTCAAACTGTTAATTTTACGGGCATTGATTTGAGTAATGAATGTAAATAAGTAGGAAAATTTGCATATATTGTAACCAAAAAGTACAACAGCATTTGTTGTTTACGAAGAAGCACTCTAGCTTCAAAAATACCATCTCTGTAAGTACGTATTTCAACCCGCAGGTATGAACTTTATTACAAAATATTAGACATCAAGGATTTTGAATTACATTCATCACGCTGGGGAACAAAATAATTTTTGTTTTTTGCGGCAATTCGTTTCTTAGTGAAATTATGTACACTTGTGTAGTGCATTACTCCTGCCACTCAAACTCCCACCATTCAACCCCTAACACACACGCCTTTCCCTAATTTCGACCTCAGAACTGGAGCTAAGTATCCCAATTTCATCAGTTCTCACATTTTAAACCCTATTTCAGAAAAACCAGCCGTTGCGACACCGAACTCATTAACCACTCCCTCTTCTATTGACCCCCTTTCGCCACCCACTGTTAAATTAACGCAGCAAACTAGCGATACCACCGAATGTCGCTATGCGCTCTCTAGGCTTAGAGATAAAAAGATATATGAGAATATACGTCTATATCTCGCCTATCTGCACGATAAATCCGACTCGGTGTGCTACGAGGGTAAAACAAAAACAAGCGTCATGGTTTCTATCCAGCAGGAAGGCCTCCCTACAGACGTTACCAGCCTCAGGAAACCTTATATAAAGTATCACGAGATTTTCAATACGCCCCCCCAAAAAGTTGCAGACGATCTTGCCGCTCTTCGCCAATATGTACACTCTAAAAGAGTCTCACACCTCCAACGCAGTCGCCTTGACCATGATAAATTTTTTCGACCCTAAAAAGTCATGCAAAAACCTCCCTCTCACCTTCTATTACCAGAACGTAAGAGGACTCCGTTCTAAAACCCACGCTGTTTTCCGCCAATCTCATGCTCTCCCATTTGATATCTATGCTCTGACCGAAACCAATCTTATCCCCAACATAAAAAACCAGGAGTTATTCCCTCCTTCTTTTAATGTTTTTCGGGATGATGATCGCGCACCCCCCTTGATTGAATCCCCTTGTCGAGGTGTCCTACTGGCTATTCACAACAGCTTGGACTCCTCTCTCGTTGCAACATCATCCTCTCCTAAGCTCGACTTTGTGTCGGTTAAAATAACCCTCACTCGTAGATGCTTGTACGTTATGTGTTGTTACATTCTTCCGGCGCAACCTATCGAATCCTACCAACTTGCTATTGCAGCAATTGACAATTTGATCGACTTATCAGAATCGCTTGATGATATCATTATCTTCGGCGATTTTAATCTGCCTCAGCTGAAATGGACTCCATCTGAAGACCTATCTTTTTTCATCGCTTCCAATCCCATTTCTACTAAGGAATGCCTATTCTTAGATCGGCTAACAGACTCTAGTCTATGCCAAGTCAGTGGCGTTTCCAACTATATGGAAAGGCAATTAGACCTTATCTTCACAACTGATCCCATCAACTCCTCAGTATCGTGTTGTCCCCTATCTCTTTCAACTATTGATAACTTTCATCCACCACTTCTTCTCTCATTTTTCCACAACTCTCCCCTTCAGTCGCCTCCCCCCGCAGTTCTATTTTCTTACAATTTTCACAAAGCTAATTTCCGTAAAATTAATACCTATCTAAGCAGTGCTTCTTTTGAGTTTACCAATCTATCTCTGGTTGATGCCCTCTCCATTTTTTACAGAGAAATATTCAAATCCATCTCCCTTTATGTGCCTTACTCCCGCCATAAAACTTCTTCTACATCCCCTCCTTGGTATAATCGTAGACTTCGCTCTCTACGAAACAAAAGAAACAAGTTATGGGCGGTATTCCTTCGCACCCACTCTTCTTCCGACTATTCAAATTATCTAGGTACATATCTTCATTTCATTGAACTCTATAACTCTCTCTATCAGCGCTACCTGAATAGTGCGCAAACCAATCTCATAAATGACCCCAAGTCCTTTTTTCAATTTGTCAATTGCAAAAGTAAGACCGATGGTTATCCTTCCTCCCTCGCTTTCGAAACCAAAACTTCATGTGATCCTCCTACCATCGCCAACTTTTTTGCTACATTTTTCAAACAATCATTTGCCAACAACTCCTTCGTACCAGATCCCTCTTACTTCAATGATCTACCAAATTTCTCTATTGGTCCCTTTCTCACTCAAAATTTCGATCCTGCAGTTATTGAAGAAAAATTACAAAATCTTAAGGATGAATTTATACCTGGCCCAGACGGACTCCCCGCCATGTTTCTTAAGAAATGCTCTTCCAACCTGTCTCTACCCCTTTCCTACCTTTTTCGTCTATCGCTCACACAGGGTGAATTTCCCCAGATTTGGAAGACCTCTTTTATAATCCCAATACACAAAAAGGGATCTAAGCATGAAGTTACCAATTATCGTCCCATTGCTAAACTCTCTCATATACCCAAACTCTTTGAAAGCATTTTATACGAAGCGTTAAGCTTCAAATGCAAGCCTTTTATTTCACCCCGACAACATGGTTTTCTAAAAGGTAGATCAACTACCACAAATCTAGTTGAATTCGTGTCTTTTGCACTCTCAGCCTTAGAAAATGGCAAAGAAATCGATGTTATCGCAACAGATTTCACTAAAGCATTTGATAAGATATCTCATAAATTGATCCTTTTCAAATTGTCTGCTCTCGGCTTTGAGCCGCTCTTTTTAAAATGGATTTCTTCTTACCTGGTAAACCGATATTATAGTGTTCGGTTTAGATCCGCCCTTTCTGTTCCATTCCTGGCCTCATCTGGAGTTCCACAAGGCAGTCATCTTGGCCCTCTTCTCTTCATTCTTACTATCAACGATGTTGAGAGTGTCATTAAGCACTCCTCCCTCTCCCTTTACGCTGACGACACAAAATTTTTTAAATCTATTTCCTCTCCCCAGGACTCTGCCCTTCTTCAAGAAGACCTTGATCGGTTTTCAATCTGGTGCCTCAAAAACTGCCTAGAACTTAATATAGGCAAATGTCAATTTATAACCTTCTCACGTAAATACAACCCGTCTCCCACTCGACTTTATTTTCTCCATGGTCAACCAATTCCCCTGGTTCAGTCTTTTCAAGACCTTGGCATATTATTCGACTGTGAGCTTAATTTCCGTTCACATATCGATAAGATGATCCTCAAAGCCAACTCATCACTTGGCTTTATTAAACGGTGGTCCAAGGAATTTTCCAACCCGTATGTAACCAGATCTCTCTATATTACCTTTGTTCGCCCCCTTCTTGAGTATGCCAGTCAAGCTTGGTCCCCCTTTCACCGGGTTCATGTTTCCCGAATCGAGGGTATTCAACGTCGATTCCTCCGATTTGCCCTCCGTGGCCTGCCATGGAACGACCCTTTAATCTTACCTCCCTATCAAGACCGCCTCAAACTTCTAAATATGAATTCGTTAGAAGAACGTAGGAATATTGCTGACGTTCTTTTCATTCATCGTCTTCTCTCAGGTTCCATCGACTGTGCATCCATTTTGAACTCCATTTCCTTCAATACCAACCCCCGCAATCTACGTTGTCCTCGTCTCTTCTATCTACCGGTCCACCGCACCTCTTATGGCTCCAACGAACCTATTTCCCGAATGCTCCGAAAGGTCAACTCGAACCTCTCCCTTTTTCATTTCCACCTGAGCACTCCTCGTCTCAAACACGATCTCCTCCATCACTTCCTTGGTCACTAGCTCTTAAGTCTTTCTGTTAGTTTTTAAGTTAGATTAAGCTTGTATTAAGCCAATAAATGGGGGCCTCAGCCCCCACCAAAATTAAAAAATTACTCAGTGTGCAGTTATTTTGTTTAAATTGACTCCTGTTCTCATGATAAACTGTTATTGCAGTCTGAGAACATTTCCATTATTGCATCTTGTTAATCAGTATATATACAGCTAAAGTACCAGTTGGTATATTTATTTGTTTAGTTGCATTATTATTTCCGAAAGAAATATGTCTTCACGAAAGTCTTGTGTTAACAATCCAAACAATTTTTGCTACATACTCGTATGTGGTAAATATTGTCACCAAAAACAGCAAAGAAATATTAATGACTTTGTAAAACAAGCATACCAAGCATACTATATTTTGGAAAACAACTTGCACAACAGGATAAAAATTGGGTGCCACATAAAGTTTGTAAAAATTATATGGAGTCACTTCTGGAGTCAAGGAGGACGAAAAGGGGCTTTAATTTGGAGTGCCAATGAAATGGAGTGAGCCGACAAATCACCATGATGATTGCTACTTTTGTGCCGTGAATGTGAAAGGTATGAACCGATACAAAAAACGTTCTTGGATTTATCCATGTAATCAATCGGCTAAGCCACCAATATTGCACAGTAAAGATTTGCCAGTGCCGATATTTAGTGCTTTGTCTAACGTTTGCTGTGATGATGTAGAAATGTTAGACACTGAGTGTGAAAGCAGAAGCTCAAAAGAATTTGTAGGATGGAGTCCTGCAGTTCAGAGTTTTTCTCAAGAAGAACTTAATGACTTAGGTTTATCGAAAAAATCAGCTGAGCTTCTTGCATCAAGACTTAAAGAAAAAAATTGTTTACAGCCTGACGTAACAATAACATCTTATAGGTATAGAGAAAAACAAATTCTTCCGTACTCAAGATAATGAGCTCGTATACTGCAGCAATATTTCTGGGTTTTTCAATATAATGGGTCTTCCAAATTATCGACCAGAAGATTGGCGACTCTTCATAGATACGAGTAGCTCAAAAAGAAGTTTGAAATGTGTGTTACTGAATAACGGGAACAAGTTAGCTTCGATCCCGATGGGCCATTCAACGAAATTTAAGGAAGAGTACCAAAATGTTAAAGTTGTTTTGGAGATAATGGTCAGTATGCGTCGATTTAAAAATGGTTAATTTTTTATTAGGTCAACAAGGTGGATATACTAAATAATCATGTTTTCTTTATGTATGGAACAGTTGCGCAAAAGAGGAACACTGGAGCAGAAAGGATTGGCCATCGAGAGAAAATATGAGCCTGGGAAAAGAAAATATCATTCATAAACCATTGATAGGTCGAGAAAAAATCATTCTGCCACCATTGCATATTAAGCTTGGGGTTATAAAACAATTTGTTAAAGCTTTGGATAAGGGTAGTAATTGTTTCAAATATATTTGTGAAGCGCTTCCAGGCCTCAGTATGGAAAAATTGAAAGCAGGTATCTTTGATGGACCACAAATCCGCACTCTTATAAAGGATGGTGGTTTCAAAAATCACATGACTCAGATTGAATTGAAAGCATGGACAGACTTTGTAGCAGTCGTCAAAAACTTTTTGGGAAATTGCAAGCAGCAGAACACTCAATTATAATCGCTAACCTGCTTAAGAGTTTTGAAAAACTGGGAGCTAACATGAGCATAAAAATGCATTTTTTGTTTAGCCATTTAGATAGATTTCCTCACAACCTGGGTGATTACAGCGAAGAACAAGGAGAATGGTTCCACCAGGGCATTAAGATAATGGAGGAAAGATATTAAGGCCGGTGGGATCACCATATGATGGCGGACTATTGCTGGACCTTACAAAGGGACTATCGTGACCGAAAATACAAAAGGAAATCATACAAAACACGTTTTTCTTAATTTTTTTATTTTATTGAAATATGATTAGTTTTATTTCAATCATCATTTATAACACTGTTGTCATTCGAAAATAAATCTTTCACAATATATTTAATATTTTTATTTTATTTTCGTTATATGAAAGTTGAATTTATCCCAAAAACTAGAGTCAATTTGGGTAATCTGTTATTATTTTCGTATTCAGTAGACCACGATTACCCAAAATTAACTCACCTCATGCCTCAAAATCATTGTTCACCTGTTTCATTTAAGCTTCGAAAATAATAAATATTAAGATTTTTATATTAATTTGCTGTCTATTCATTATCACAAACATAATAGCAAGTGCGTACTCAGCAAAGCGGGTACATCCGCAAGTCTCTTAATAAACTGATTTTGGTTGATAAGTTTAATTTGTTTCTGTTTTTTTGAATAAACACCGAGCATTTTGTGTACGCGGGCGAGGTAAGTTATTTTTCTAGAGTTAATAATATATACAAAAATCGCTTTTCTTCATACATTTAACTATCCGGATTTTTGAAAATCCGAATGCCTTGCGACAACAATCACTCCGGTTAATCGAATCTCCACTGTAATGTGGCATTTTATTATAAATATTGTATCTATATTATGTTGCTTGAAGAAAAATAGCCAATATGCCAATAATAAAAGGATCAGAAGAAGAAGAATAAGAAAATCTTGGTGCCGTGTCTCATGAGCAAGATATTGCGCATACGGAAAAATGTATGGCAAGTGGTTCTCAGCAATGCTAGCTGATTCCTACTGCGAAATCCATCGAGAAACCGCACATACAAGATATAAAAGGAAACGGTCTATCAAATAGTAGTTAATTTTTTATGTTAGGTTAGTTTCTTAAATTTAAATATGCGTGTAAATTTTATTGTATACGGATTTTATTTAAATAGCAATATCTCAAAAACTATCCGTGACAGATTGATTCTGTGAACAGATTTGGATACCTGGATTCAGCAAACGAAAGTCGTTAGACATCACATGGCAACCTTCTCCTGATTTTGTATTTATTAATTTTATCGATCCCTGCCTTTTAAGTGCCCATCCTAAACAAATGCTTTTGCGTAGTACGTTCATGGCCGTTCACTTTGTATGGAAGCTACGCAATAGCACAAAGCCACAAACTCAATTCAATTTTCAATTTTGAAGTAGGAAGAAGAAAAAGAAGACTTTTGAATGATATTTCGTTAAGGGGCTGTTCTCATTCTTTGGGTCGAAATAGCATTAATTCAATAAAATCATATTCTAAGCCTGAAACGACTTTATTATTTAGAGGATTTTTGTTTTATAAAATACAATGGAAAGAAATTGACAGATGTGAAAATTGTAGAGTTTAACATCGACACGTAATGCGTGCACAATGCGATGCGCTTATCTTACGCAATGCAAGCGCATTTGTTTAGGTTAAACACTTAGTTAAGCGGGCGCAATAACCGATTGCTTTCCAATTAACAAACGAAGGCCACAATCAAAGCAGTAAGACACTTACGTCTGTAAAGGCAACTTCGTCAGAAATTAAATGAAGGAAAGCACTTACCAATGGTTTCTTCTTTTTGTATTGGCGGGTTTTGCAGAGGAGCTGCATCAAGAAACTGTGCATCGGCCATCTTATACGGCATCTAGAACGTGTAATTATCAACGTTCCACTCCGGATACAACTCGTCGTCACCGATTCCTCTCTTTAGTGGATAATTCTACGCTTTATCTAAGTACTGTGATGACCGGAATGACTTCTTGCTAAGGCCCGAGATTCATTCCGTACTATGGCTCCAGTTACATTTGAATTAAAAAAGTTTGAAGAGCGATTGGGTAAAAACACAAATTTTCAATCATGGTGAAATCCACTCAGACCAACGGGTCAAATTTGTCCTGAATTCAATGGTTTTAAGTCATGTTCATAGCGAGAGTCTAGTGACTCTTGAAAATAAAATGTTTAAGCCCTAGCAACTTTATTCCCCGTTACACGGAAGAAAAAATTTAAGCCATTTACAATATTTCCAACTTTACACGCACGAAGCACAAATTTACATACTGCAACAGATTTTCATAAATAACGAAACTACAAAACTACCCTTGCCCTGGTAAAAATTCTTCACCAACTGAGCCATGCATTTTTCCAATTTATCGTCCTGCTATAAATTACAACCGCCCATGGCAGTAGGTAACAGTTTTTTTTACCCTTCTTCATGGACTTTAGAAAATCTATTAAAATTTCAATACTCACCGCGAAAATAACGTTAAATCCAAAGAGGATATATTTAATTGTGCTCATTCCACAGGTTCTCATTTTTAATTTCATTTAAAACCGTTATTTCAACTCGAGAGCAACTAACACAACAGAACTTAGTTGACCAATAAAAAAAAAACCACGGAGACTCGTTTGAACTCGGAGCAGTTGCAATCTGTTCGATGTCGCGACTTCAAATAAACTGACCACTGTTGGACTCTAAGTAAATTATTTCAACTCTAGAAAGGAAAAGTTAATGACCAGCAACAACCCGCAGTTGAAAGGCAAGTGGTAACTAACCCCCCTGAAGTTGGTCCGGTTTTGGGGCTGAAAAATACAAAAGAAAAAATGCCAGTAGGCTAGCAGAAAGGGTGTCACAGGGGTTGCCACAATGAATGGGACTTATTTCAGGTACAATACTTTTATGTATGTACAGTTCCTAGTGATATTAACGGTCTACATGAGTTCTATTAACTTTAATACCTAAGTGGGTATTGACAGAGTTTCCAAATGACACAATGTAATGGTGAAATTTTGACATTTCGCTTTCGACATCGAGAACAATCAAACTTGAAGTTCTCATGCTCAACGGAAGTTTCTCATTTTACGCAGTGTAGCCTGATTTTTTCTTCTAATTCCTTTATTTTTTTGCGAGAATTTCTATTTTAGGCTTTTATGTTAATTAAATGTGCTCAGTCATGTAATACAGTGTACGCGTATTACAAACAAATGTCACTTGACAATTAAATCGTGAATGTTATGTACGCACATTTGTAACTTTTCTACATTCAGGCTTGTCTTAAAAAAATAGTTTTCAGGGTCTTACACGTAGGTAACACGTAATAGATACGTAATCCACATCAGCGTAATGTACTTTTCACCTGTATATCACAGATATTTATGAAAAAAATGTTTGGAAATGTTTGTTTAGAGTTCCCTGAACCTAAAACACAGTCCTTCAGAATTTCGCTTGCTTATGCGTTTGTTTGTTCGGCCATTATTTCGAAACGACAAAAGTGATATTGATTTAGTTTCACTTACTTAGATAGTCCTACAGTTGGGATATAATATGGATCTTAAAGAATCTCCAGTCTCCAGTTAAGTCTCCATGTTGTTTGAGGCGCCGCCGTTCGTCAACTTGTATGTGACACCTTCGGTTAGGTATCGTAGGTTCTTCGGCCCGCATTGATCCGTTCTACGTGTCCTAGCCATCTTAAGCGGCTGATGATCACTATTTTGAATAAATCAAAATTTGTAGTAAATTTGTGTAAACACAAACGGGATGCCATTGGATACGTTACAAAGCAGGACTGATATGATGAGGCGCTTAGTGTGTTTCGACAAGACCTTGCTCGATTGGCAAGTATAGCCCTTTGTTTGGTTTCTGGTGAGGTGTCATTATCAAGATGATATAATAGCGTAGCCGAGGTAGACAAAATATACATAGTTATAGACAAGTTATAGCTCTCTATTGTGACGATGTGTTTGATTCTTCGACGTTGTTCGTCCTTCCTTGTGTTCCCTCATTCATCGCCGCTTCTGTTTTAATACAACAGTAAAAGCTCGTAGCGTCATGCCAATAATATCAATAACACCAGCGTATGAAAGTAATTGCACAGATTCTTGGAAAATTATGTTTCCACTGTTAGCTTTGCACAATTTTCATAAATATGATGTGATGATAGCACATCATCTTGTCTAAAACCTTTTTTGGTATCACACACATCAGTCTATGATGAGATCACCTCCTGCCTTCAAGGAACAGTGAGCATTCTCCATATTAATTCTATACAATCTGATGAATCTGGCAGGAATACTAGAAATCGGCATGGCGTTCCTATTGATGCTATCATACGCCGCCTTGTAATCGATAAAATAGTTGTGAGCGCCTTTTTGGTTTTCTCTTGGATTGGGGCAGTGTGAATGTTTCATCTATTGTGAACTTATTTCACGTCAAGCTGCTTTGAAAGGGGCCAATTCGACTGTTGACAAATGGTTTTAGATATTTTCAGTCTCTTTTCTTGTAGATCGAACAAATAATGCCAAGGTTCCATTTATCAGGTGAAAATCTCGGCTTTTGTCGCCCAAATTCAATAGCACCGCCGGTGAAGCAACTACTAAATTTTCTTGCCTGTTTCTTTCGAACTTTCGAACGTTGTATCTGTAGAAGCACCTTTCCATTTCTGCGAACCCTGGCTTCTCACATTCTTATTTTTCCCTTTTGATGACTCATAGATGAATTGCTTCGCTACATGTGGTTGTCTGTCTTCTTCATATGAGTATACGTTAAAGCCTTGTCGGAAAAGACTGGAGGAAAACGTATGGCAGATTAATTTAAAGGTGGCGTTAACCAATCAACTGAAAACCTATTGTTTTTGGAGCTGTGGCCACTAACGATTATTCAATCAAGTGCGAGTAAACACGGCAGCTATATCCCGACAACGACAACGAGATGCTCGGAAACGCACATGGAATGCTTGGTCATAGAGTCCACGTGCAGCAGTATACTTTTTTTTTTATAATCTGCGCGCGCTTAAGGAATTTTGAGTATCCTTAAAATGCTTCGACACAGCGCGGGCGAAGGAAAATTATGGAGAAATGAAAGAGGGGTACCGATGGACGTAGGTTTTAAATGTTTGAAGGTTATAATGGCTAGGAAATAAAGAGCTAGGCAGGGCATTCCATAAGCGAGTTGTACGGCATAGGAAAGAATCATGATATTTTAGAGTATTTACGTCCGAAAGTGAGCTTGAGGGTGAACGGATGAGCATTCATAGCGAGACGGATGTTACGGTTAAAGGTTTCAAGGAGCGGAATGCTACTGGTAATTTCATTCGAGCATTGCTGGGGAAAATAGCGATAGAACAAAATAAGGCAAGAGACATTACCTCGGTCCTTGAGGATGTCAATTAATTGTGTAATATTAGCATCACCTATAGGTTTTATCACACGGCTTTGAATCTAAACTATCAAGTGCAGAGAGCTTTTAGAAGCATCTGACCAGGTGTGAGCATTGTACTCCAATTTTGGGTGGATAAATGCCTTATATGTGCATATATTGAGGCCAGATCAGAAGGGTGAAATATTTTTTACATCTCTTGAGGAAACCTGGACATTTCCCAGCATTTTTGACGACATCGAATATGGTCTTATTCCAACACGTACGGAGAATGAAAAGTGTTTCCGTTTCGACTATGCAAGTGCCATTAATGGCTAGGTGTTTAAATTTCACTTTAATGAAATATAAAGTGCAACTATCTTGCTTTCGCCAGATTGATCTAGACTTTGGTTCCACTTTTGCTGACTTTTATCAGTGGACCTGTTGCCACGAAAACCGTGTTTCGAGATAATTCATGAGCTGATGGTTTGTCAGCGTTTTCATGACCTTGGAAAGAAGGGACGTCAGTGCTGCTATGGGTCTGTAGGAGGAGAGAGAGGAAGATTCGCTTTTTTTTAGGAACGGCCTGAACAAATGCTGTCTTTCATCAGCTCGGAGAGGTCATAGACTAGGATTTATGAAAAAGCTTAAGCAGTGGTTGTGCCAGCATGAAAGAATATCTCCATGTATACTAGCGGATTTGTGTGTGTTGTGAACTTTAAGTAGTCTTGCAGCTACTATGGGTTCGTCCTATTGAAGATTGGACGCCCGCAAGTGAAGACGGGGGCAAAGCAGACTCTGGAAATGTTGGGCTGGCCGCAAGGTGTATAGTAGGCGGATTGGACTTGTCCAAGAGCTGACAACTTGAATGTCATTGTAAAAGAGTGTTGGGATAGAGGATGAGCAGAACTTCTTATGTTTTTGACGAACGCCTAACCATTTCTACAATCTTTGGGGCATTGTAGTACTTTCTGCCTCAGTTTTTAGTTGTATCAATAAATATTCAATTTATATCCTTTTGTTAATTTTTTTTATTTAATATACGGTGATTTACGAATTCTACGTATCAGCATCTACTTGAGCGCACATTTGTCAGTGGAGTGGTACTAAAGCAATAAGTCTTGAGATTTCGGCACGAGAGTGAATGCCGGGTTGAGTACTAATATGCTCTAATATGTATTTAAGCTAATAGAGAATGAAAATGTAGAATGCTACCAGAAAAATTTTCCACAAGCTCCTCCACAAAACGTACGGGCATATGAAATGAAGACATTTATGGTAGTCACGTGTAATTTACCACAGTTTGCCATCACACAGGCAAAGAAAGAATCTGTTTGCAATTTAGGTTTAAGCCACAGCCATCATTATACTCTCACTAAAAGGCTTCCTTTTCAAGTCAGGCTGAAATCAAAGTTTCAGAAGCTCTTTACTCTCATGGTTTCAGAATATAGCCTCCATTCAGGTAACCAATAAGATCGTCGTAAAAATTAAGATCGCCGTTAAAACCGGCCGCTTGCAAAATATAGTTAGCATTGAGGAGCTCATAATCTACTCCGGACGCTAAAAATTACGTCATTGAAAAGACGTATTTCCCTATTGCGAAGATCAACTATCAATTGAATTCACGATTGACAAATTTATCAATCAAAGTTGATACTGGTATTGTGAAATACGATTGACAAAAAAATTAGCTATTGTGAACATTTAGCAAAAAATCAAGTCATTGCAAATTCAACTTGGACAGTTCTAAAATCTTTTTGGTTTGAAAAGTGATTGTTACGAGTTTTGCAAACAATTTAATTAAAAAGTTAGAATTACGAGTGATACAAATATAATATATTAGCATCTGGAAACGAACTTAAGGTAATTGACTTTGCTGCAAGGCGGCATATTACTCTTAGTATTCACAAAGAAAATAGTAGTCACCCGATCATTAAACCGTCAACCAAATTAAGCATGTTGCTGTCGATGCATGATTATAGATATTTCAACATTTCAAGCGAGCAATACTACTACGAATTCGAATGTAGTCAGTTTACGTATACGGATTTCTCAGACACCATGGATTTGGACAAAAATTGTGAGGAGATTAAACGAGTGCGATTTGTTAATCGCGTATCCCTCAACCTGTCGTCAAACCTTTTACAACCTACATCAAGAACTTAAAGTTAGTGAAACTAATGGCGAAAACCGCCAGAAATGCCGCATCTTATGTGTGGGCTGGAACCGTGCTGCATAGAGCAATAAAAGCGATTCGTGCGCTCTACGAGCGAATCAGAAAGGAAGAAAAAAGATCATTAGAAGCACCCGATGGAGTAAAGGCGCTATTCTGGAATCAAAAGCAAAAAGAAGATGTTGAAGCTACAACACTCGAGTGGAGACCTGTAGAAATAAGCACCAAAATTTAGCAGGGTCACAGTGAGGTCTAAGGATATGAAAAAAATCACTTTGTAAATCTGGATTTCTAAACAGTCAATCTGCTGAGCTACTTTGTCCAGCGTGAGATGCATGTACCAACTTATTTTTAATATTAGGTCGAAGATAATTATTCTGCATGAGCCTCAGCCATAGAAACAAGAACAAGTTGCGCGTGCAATATGATGTCTCCCATATTTTCAATGATCTAATTGGTCACCATCAATGTGGTGCTAAAGCAAATCATTTATAAGACAAGATTGATGCTTTTCGATTTTAGAACTGCATATGATAGCATCTATACACACGAACTAGTCACGCGCATGTCTGGTTTAGCTCCTTGGTAAACTCGTTGGTTTTTCCAGAAGGATGATGAACAACGCTCACTGCTCTCTGAAGTTCTAGCGCAATCTAATTCTGAGCTTAAATGTCAACAAAATAAAGAATTTTTGAAAAGTTTATATAATTATTTGCACACACTGATGACATTACACTATATATGTACTGTACATGTACAATACATATACATAAGTATCAATGAACATCGGGCAGACCGCTGCATTATTTAGGTATAGCTTTGAGGCAGTTAGGGTTACACCTGTCTCGGCCCCGCTTTGCACTCTGATAACGACACATCATTAAAAATTAAACGAAAAATCACAGCTGATAATCGCTTAGGTTAAGTTAGATTAGGTAAAAGTAGCTGCTGGAAAGACCAACCCACTTAGGTCTATTGGCCCATTGTGATGCCACGTGGATTTGTAATCCTTCTACTCATGGAACAAATTTGAGCTTACAATAAAGCGTTGGTGAAGTTTTTTTCTTTGGGAGAGAGCTGGACATGTACAGAGTAGGTGGAGGATTGTCTCTTCCTCCTCCTCGTCCATGCAGCTTTTACAGAAATCATTTGTAAAGGCAGTGTCCAGTGATGACACCTATGACGGCGCTGAGATATTTCCTATTTAGAAGGATCAAACTCTTAGTGCGATGCAGATCCAGCTTTGGCCAGAACTGTTTGGTCGCTAGACATGTTGGTCCAACAGTCCATCTAAGGTCTGTTCTTTTATTAGCATCAAGCATTTATACTATTTTGCACGTAGCGATTGGTATACTTATGATACCCTTTTCCGGTAGAATGGGTATAGTGAGTGGTTCCAATTTTGGCGAGTTCGTCAGCCCTACTATTCCATGGAATGTCTCTGTGACCCGGAACCCAACAGAGGTGAACCTTGAACTGCTCTGCCATCTCCGTAAGAGATGATCGGCATTCAAGGGCGGTTTTAGAATTTAATGAGACTGAGTCTAGTGACTGACCATCCGAAAAATTGCGGATATTCTTTGCAGATATCACGTTTTTCTGCATCCAGGACAGAGCTTCTTTAATCGCCAAAATCTCCGGCCGGAATACGTTACAGTGATTTGGAAGACTGAAAGAGAGCTTAGATTTAGCTTATCTGAGAAAACACCGCCACCAACCTCGCTATCGGGTTTAGATCAATCTGTGTAAAAGTGGATTACAATGTCCTCCATGAAAATATTTTCCTCCCAAAAGGATCTAGAGAGCAAGCTTACACGAAAGTCTTTGTCAAACCAAAGTTCGGGTATAATGTAATCGATGTTCTCTGTGGGGATTACTAGTATATTAAGAATATTAGCGTGGCCAAATAAAGCGACTGTGTAGTCGCTTTAAGGCGAATAGCTGCGGTATATCAGCAGGTCATTAAGTTCAAGAGAAGGGGAGAAAGGACACCGCCTTGCAGCGTACTTCTGCTGATCTTTTAGCAGAAGCCTCACCTATCTTGCTTTTTAATATAAGACTGATCAACTCCCCAAGTCAGTCGTCTACCTGCAAAGTTGACAGTGCAGTCGTGATTGCTTATGTGTTGACGTTAGTAAAGGCACCCTCAATTTCTAGAAAAGCATTGTGTACTCTCTACATTGTAGGAATCGTTTGATGTAGCTAATCCGTGAATGCAGAACCATTTGCATCGAGTTTTCATTACAATAGGCATGGTGAGCCGTTGACAAAAGCTGTGGATCAATCTTAGGATATCAATCAGTCGTTCTAGAGCTTTCAGAAGGAAAGATGATAGACTTATATGTAGGTCTGAGATCCTTTGGGACAAAATGAGAGCATTTTCTGGCTTTTTTGGGAATGAAAACTACATTGACTTCTCTCTATGGCAGTGGAATATGGATCAGTTCTACACAGCTCCTCATGATATTTTCTAGCGTAGGCAAGATAATATCTGAGGACCTTTGTAGCTCGGCAGGTATTATACCATCCGGACCAGCAGACTTATATGGTTTGAAACTATGCAGCGCCCAAAGCAGTTTGTCTCTTGTAATCAGACCACGAATTTTGGTCACCGTTGCAGTAGTCCTGTTTGGGATGCTACTGGTCGCGAATAGGGAGCTACCTGGAAAGTGAGTGTCCAGTAGCAGGTTGAGTGATTCATCACTTGAGGTTGTCTAACGGCCATCGGTTTTTTTCAAACAGCTAAACATCATAGGATTTGTCGAGAGGATTTTTCGTAGCCGCGATGCCTCAGAGGTTTCTGTAATTTTTCCACAGAATGATCTCAAGGATTGTCGCTTTGCCTTCCTCAGTTCTGTTTTTATATATTCTTGAGGGATTCTTTGTATGACTCCCAGTCACTCACTTTTCTTGTAATTTTTGCTAGGTTGAAAAGTGTTCTGCAAATGTTTCTAAGCGGTCTCAGTGCTGACGTTCACCATCGCGGCTTTTTCTTGCTTCTACGTTGAGTAAGAGTGCAGGAAGCAGTCATAGCCTGATTGAGAGCCAGGGTGAATTCCTTGACTTTCATGTCAAGACGTGGGAGACTTGAGAGTGGTGCCGTGAAATAACGCCGAGCGCAATATTCCGAATTCCAAAATTCGCCTTCATTTCGCTTTATAAAAGTGAAGTAAGGCCGAATATTAGCGATCGACTTTATTTCTCTTTGTGAAAGTGATCGCTCACTAATCCTGTTAGCGAGCCACCATCTTCAAACTTGAATTGAACACACATTTCAACATTCAACATTTTATTTTCTTTTTAATTCATGTAATAAAGTTTTAGGTATTTAATTAATTTAGAGTTACCTATACGGTAACACATGTTAATCACTTAAAACAGAACATCATTTAAGAAATAAATGTTTAGAATATGGGAGTTTAACAATGTAATTTGGTGGTAATTTGAACAATTTGCCTGCAAATTGGGCAAAGCATTGGGTTTAGATATTTATCTGACAATCCTGTATAACAGTTGTTGCTGATAAAAGTTCAAATTAAAAATTGCTCAATAAAATGTAAAATAAAAACATAGAACATTGTACACTTAAATATGTAAACAAACACACCTATGATAAATCTCTCATGAGATAAAATTGCATATGTCAAAATTTAACATAAACGGAAGACATTTTCACACAAAATAAATCATCAATTTTATAACGTTGAAGCAAACAGTTGGTTTATTTTTTAAGGTTATTTTCTCTACACAGTTTTGTACACAGTTTTGAAGACAGTACATTTTTTAATATAAGAAAACAGTTGATACTGTACGACTCACAATTCAACTAACTACAACACGGTTAAACAAATTAACCAGCGCCGAACAACAGTTCAAACACAATTTGAAGTGATTCCAAGGTTGTAGAAGGATACTTTAAGCATTATCACAACATATAATGCACAGTAGAGATGTATCATCAATATTAAAACAATCCAGTTCTACAATACTTCACCTAGATTTGCATCCCCTTCATCTTCATCGTTGCTTACACTTTTGCCTTCTCTTTGAATTCGGCTTTATTTCACAAGCAATGGTCGGCGTTATTTCACTTTGTTATTGTGAATTCCAAAATTCGACGTTATGTCACGGTACCCTTGAGAGTTCAGAGGACAGCGTTTCTGACAGTACTCCTTGACCAATTAGTTTTCCAATAACTCCGGAATGCTGGTTGGCTGGGAGGAGCATTACTCAGGCTGAATTGGATGTATCTGTGGCCTGAAAATGGGTATTCAGACGATACCATCCAATTCATTAGCATTTGAGTGATGTTGTCGGAGACAAGAGTGATATCTATCACTTCCTGTCGGTTTCTTACTATAAAAGTGGATACATTGTCAATGTTGCAAACAATGAGGTTAGTACTTATAATATAATCAAAAAGTGACTCACCTCTATCGTTGATGTCGGTACTGCCCCATACCGTGTGATGAGCGTTAGCGTCCCATCCGATGATGAGACCAGTTTTTAGCCTTCCAGCTTCCAGTACCACCCTTTCTAGGTTATCACCAGGGAGAGAGCCCACATGATCATGTCCAAGATATGTCAGCCAGTAGGAGCCTTTGGCAGTTTCCAGTCTGGCAACAGTTAAGTCGGGATCGCTTAGGTTAGGAAGTAAAAATGCATTAAGGCTACGCTTCACTAATGTACAAGTTCTGATCTTACCTTTGTATCTTGTATAGAGCGGGGCGTATACATTTGTCCCAAGTCCACGAACCACGCCTTCTACTATCCATGGTTCCTAGATTTGGATGATGTGTTCTGCGTTTTTGGAAAGACGCGGAATAAGTGCGGCCGAACCTTTTTTGAGTGATGCAGATTAATCTGGATAAACCGAATCATTGGTACATTTCACCAGAGTAACCGCCACCCCGGTGCTATTCAAGTCCTCCTATTCTGAACATATATCCATGAGCTCATCTTCTTCCTCTAATCGTAAAGGATCTCTTTTAAGTTCGTCTTTGATTACCATTTCCGACAGAGAGTCAGAAGAGGAGACCGACGGTTTAGTTGTCGCCTCCGATAAATTGGAGTCATTTCTATCCATTTCTGGAAAGCAAATCGATGCTCCAAGATCTAAGGTTGAATTTGCAGTTTGAGTTAAAGGAGGAGGAGGTTGCTTATCAGCATCCAGCTCATCTTTTTTATAAACACTTAGGTGAATTGACTAGAAACTGAACCGAATCATGTCTTTAGTCTGCCCCAGAGGGTTATTCGGTTCCTTATTGATCGCAAATAACGCGCATCTATAAGAGCCCCTTAGTTCTTCCAGTTTCGCGACTTTCCAGTTATGAGGCTGATAATCTCTAGAATGCTTTCTGGGTGCAGTTTCTAGATCTGCTAGAGATATCCTCCTTAGACACGACCTCGAGTTTTGCACCTGGCTAAATCTCTCTTAATCCACCTATGGCTTTGGTGCAAAAATCGCCTAATAGCCTAAGTAGGCAATTGGGTTATGAGGCCTTGTCAAGAAATATGAAGGAACCGCGGAAAGACCAACAACATCCCATCCGCTCTATGGCGCCCAAGCATAGACGTGAGCAAAACGAAAAAAATACTCCCTTTGTCATTTTGAAAGCAAGATTCTTTAGGTCATGTTTGGTTCCATTTGCCTTGTCGTGGCTTAGACGAGAAAATTTTACATGGAAACTTACGACATCGCCATAAAAGAGGTATCCGAGGGCAGATAGAGGTTTCTTTCATCGTTATAGAAGCAAGATTAGTCATTTTTGGTCCCGTTTGCATTGACGTGGACAAAAGAATAAACAGTGAATCCTATGAGCTGTGATGCGTCATCGCTACAGTTGCACTAAATAACTGGGACCTTCACAGCAGTTGGACAAATACTGCCTAGCTGAAGAGGCTTATTGTTTGAGCCATTATGTCCATCACGGACTGTAAAGACATCTAAATACGTCAGTAAGCTCTAAACGAAATACAATAATTCAGCCGCTACTTGGATTTGGTTTTGTCAGATAAAACCGTGGAATGGGAAAGTTCGAACGTAATTACTAAAACGATATCGTTTACCCCACAGTTCACGTCCCAAACAAATTGTTACACGAATTTTATCAAAGTGCTAAAGTTCTTTCCATAAGTATCTTAAGTGATTTGTCATTTGTGTCCTAATTTCTTTTCATTTTGAGACTTCGAATAGAAAGAGGTAATTTCTAAAAATATTTTCTGTGATTTGTGTTAGTTTGGTTTCGTTAATGTTTTTTTTGTTTTTCCCCCTGTCTTTATAAGCACCCTTAGCAACCTGTGTCTTGTGGTGGTACGAATATACGTTTTGCATTAACATACTCGTACTCTACTATAATTAGGGTAGTGACCCAAGTTGTGTTATGGCTTATCATCCTGTCCTTTATATGCGCCTTCTTATTTCCAACCCCTTCAAGAATCGGGTCAGGTTAGTGACCACTCATCCATTTTTCCACTGAAGTTTGGGAAAATCTAAACATCATGAATTATAGCTGTGTTTGAATATGTATATGTATGTTGAACTCAAACAGGGTCACTTTTATTGGAACTTATTTGCGTAAAGTTATTTGGTTTGTTATTAGAACTGTGGGCAGTTATTTGAAGCACCCCTACTGTAGGTGGGGTTGACGATTTTTCTTGTCTCATAAATATTTAATGACTTTTTGACACCTCTCAAAAACAATACTTGGCCTTAATTGGGAACTTTCGAAGAGCCTTATGCTTCTATTTGAGCTGAATTTTCAGAAATCGAGGGTGTTCGCTTTGATTGATGGAACAGAGAATTAGGTGATTATAGAGTTGTTAGAGGTGTTTATGGTTAATTGTTCTGTAAGGATACATTTTAGGAAATGGCTGCAGTGATTCATTCAGTTCGTGAGCATAACTGGGCCAAATTTTGACACGGTTTGTTAGGTGGCTTTGTTCAAACTTATGGCTTACTCTTAAACCGCTTTACTTGCGGAGAAAGTCTCGATTTGTCCTCTATAAGTTAAAAGTGCAGTCAGTTTCAATTATTTGTCCTTGCGGTTAAGACTTCTGCTGAAAAAGCTGTTACGTGAATACAAAATAAATGTTACTTTTACGAAAATAGATTTTTCGAAAAGCAAGAGAAGAGCTTATACAGGATTTATGAAATGTCATAGAAATGTTGTTTCTGTTATTTGATTTTAAATTCCTTGGGAGCTAGTAAGAACTTTCAAGTCCATGACTGAGCACTTTTTCCACATCTTAGTATTGCTTTTCGGGTTGTCCAAATCCATGTAGGAGAGGAACATTGCACATGTGAGTTTTTCAGATTATGTTATTGACAAAGTGAACCTCTGAGTATTATGCGCAGATTAACTCTGCGTTAAAGAATGATTAACTTTTCATTTCTATGCAGTCTTCTTGTCAGATGCAGACTTAAGAAGAAGATTTGTGCCTTCAGCTTATTAGTATCCGCCTAATGACAATTCGCCAACGTCAGCCTCATATAAGGGTTTCTCGAGGAGACCAACGAACGATCTCGGTCGCGATCATTTTAAATGATTTTCATTCAAAATTTGAACAGAATCACGCTGTGGCAGTATCTCAAACCTCATAAAGGGATGTAGTGATCTTAAGATCATCTGACTGCTAATCAAACAAACTATCAAGTAAGACACAGCAAGAAAATTTTGGATATTTAAACCTTCCGAGACATTGGATGCATGAGAATATTGTAGACACCACAGCAACGTTCAAATGCAGTGAAGAAATTTGGCGTCGTTCGTCGTCGCCGTTCAACAAACTTAATTGAAGTGCGTATCGCACGGGGAGCACTACGTCTCCAGGTGAAAAAATGACAAGCCGAACCCCCGATAGAAGAGAAAAGAAAGCAAGGAGGTATAAATAATGCCAACCGTTCACTTGTAAAGTACAATAATAACGAATTCCCGGAAATGAAAATAATCTCATGGAATAAAGACTCTGGTTGAACAAAGGTCGCTTTAGGGAAAGGCTTCAAAGAGGGCAAGTCGAAGAAACCCAAACCGCGTGCAAAGTTAGTCGCGTGCAAGGTGGCATTGCCTAAGCAGAGAACTGGAACAGGATAAAAACTGGTCTGAGGGTAAACATAGGAATAAAATCCGAAAGGGAAGAAAGTAGACACCTGCAATTGCATATAAAGGAGAACGGTTAAAGGACTGATGAGTTTAAAAATCGTTGAAGACTATCTAGAAATCGAAATATCAGTGCCTGCTCTGAAGCAGTAGTTCACTTTAAAAACATCCCTGACATTGCAACCAAGGACGGAAATTATTAAAGCCTTCAAGACAGTCGATAATACCAACACCGTATTTGAGCCGGCAGGACACAAATAATTTGGGTAATCTACCATATCCGGGAACGCAGATGCCTCTTTTTATTCCTGGCGCCTCATTTTATGAAAACGCCAGTAAGGCATTCAAACGGGGACCAACCAAATGGTGTTATCTCATCACTTTATTGGTTACTTGGGGTGGATGGGATTTTGGAAACACTAGAAAATTGACACTTAAGGTTAGCGGCTTAAGTTGTCAAAGAGGGTTTCAACACTCAGTTATGCATTGTTTTGTTTTTAATACATAGGTCAGTGGTCGACGTTTAGTAATAAACATCTCAAAAACACAGATATCTTGTTTCACTGCATTCAGTGATATAAGGATATGGAAATTTTTTCGAGTATGCCACGTTGCCTTGTAGTAATCCCAGTAATTCCATTCACTATTAAGTAAGGACCCATAGAAAATTGTTGATCTTGTGCGCAGCTATGTATGGTATACTGGCTGTACAAGGCAAATATGACATATCCATTTCTCTAACGAAGCTAAGTATTTGGATATCATCTTGTTGAGAAATTTCTTTGAATTAAACATGTGTGTCAAAGACTTCTAAAGAGGTTTCGGCTTTCTGGTAGTTGTATAGTAAGAAAACTTCAGGTACAAGTGGGAGTCAGAGTTTACACAACGATATTAAAAGCCAATTTCACCTACGCTTCAATTACATGCTGGGAAATATGTTCACGCTAAATATGTCACTGTTTTCAGATACCTTCACCAGAGCCTAAAAAAACGATCGAGTTTTGCTGTCCTAGTCCCCCGGGTTCTGTTCTATACCTTCTGTAAGCTCCCAAAAGAGAAGCAATCCTTGGTACAAAGATCATTTGAGTTTCGATAACCCCACGACCTGTATGCCATTTAATTCTAGTCTTATAAAACTTCAGCTGTTGCGAGAATACGAAGTCGACTTCTGCTGAATCTGCGCCAGGAAAGAAATATGATCGAATTTTTATTGAAGGCTCCCGTAAGCTTTTTGAGTTTGTCTTTAAAGCGGAGATATACTCGATTTTGATGGAAATAAATTAAATATATTGGAAAGAACAGGTAGAAGAAGCCAAGGATCTGCATATACATATATGTACGCAAACAATGAGATCGCCCACCAACTTGCTAGCCAGGTCTCTAACAACGATTTCGTTAATACAGAGAGTCCCACGTCTGACCAGTCGAATTTTGATGCATAGTAGGCTTCCTAAAGGCTAAAAGGATATGAAATACGAGGGCGGGTCAATAAGTCCGTGACTTTTGGATTAAAACACAGAATTTTTGATAAAAAAATAATTTTATTTTTCAACGTAGTCTCCCTTGAGCTCTATACACTTTGTCCAACGCTTCTCCAATTTTTTTATCCCTTCCAAAAAAAATGATTTGTCGAGGTCCTCAAAATAGGCCTTTGTTTGCGAGATGACTTCATCATTGGAGTCAAATCTTTTTCCACCAAGCCATTTCTTCAGGTTTGGGAACAAAAAGTAGTCGCTCGGAGCCAAATCTGGAGAATAGGGTGGATGAGGGAGCAATTCATAGCCCAATTCATGGATTTTTGCCATGGCAACTGCACATGTGTGCACCCTTGCATTGTCTTAGTGGAAAAAAACTTTTTTCTTGGCCAAATGAGGTCGTTTTTTTTTCAAATCGTCATTGAATCGGTCCAATAAGTTGGCATAATATTCCCCATTGATTGTTCTTCCCTTTTGAAGGTAGTCAATGTGGATTATCCCGCGTGCATCCCAAAAAACAGTCGCCATAACTTTATTGGCTGACAAACCCACCTTGGCCTTCTTTGGCGCCGATTCACCCTTAGAAACCCACTGTTTTGACTGTTGTTTGTTCTCTGGTGTGTTGTGATGGATCCATGTTTCGTCCACGGTTACAAAACGGCGCAAAAACTCCTCCATATTGCGATTAAACAACGCCAAACCTTCCTGTGAAGTTGTTACACGATTGCGTTTGTGGTCGACTGTGAGCAAACGCGGCACCCATCTTGCGGAAAGCTTTCTCATGCCCAAGTGATCATTCAAAATTGAAACCACTGAGCCATGCGAGATCCCTACGGCTTCCACAATCTCTCGCACTTTCAATCTTCGGTCGGCCAACACCATATCGTGAATTTTTTCGATTGTTTCGGGTGTAGAGACCTCAACTGGGCGTCCAGGACGTTCGGCATCTTCAGTGCTTGTACGGCCACAACGAAATTCAGTAAACCACTTTTTTACCATTGAAATCGATGGTGCAGAGTCCCCATAGTACTTATCAAGCTTAGCCTTGGTCTCGTTAATGGTTTTTTTTCGCAAGAAATAATGCTTAATAAGCACACGAAATTCACTTTTTTCCATTTTCTCCTCAAATTAGTGAGTAGTCTGATAAAAATAGCTGTCAAACACAAACTAACTGACGCAGCAAGTTTAAATTTTGACAGGAGTCACGGACTTATTGACCCGCCGTATCAAAAATCATTCTAGAACGCCACAAGACCTCTTTAT
Organism: Volucella zonaria; assembly: GCA_963966105.1. NCBI lineage: Eukaryota > Metazoa > Arthropoda > Insecta > Diptera > Syrphidae > Volucella > Volucella zonaria. Next base: position 144,586,163 of record OZ014531.1, on the reverse strand, counting down.
CAGTCAGTGATGGCGTGACCCATTTCGGCTAGTGCAATTTTCAAATTGCTTATAATAGCAATACGAGCATGTAGATTTAGATTAAATTTAGGTTGTTGTGGGAGGTGATATAAAGAATCCTAGATCACTGCGGCCACAAATGGGCCTGTTGTGATATTCTCCACTTAGAGCTCATCCATGACGTCGCAATTTGTTTGGAAGGCGGCTACGTCTTTAGGCGAACTGGCAGCTATGTCCGCCGCATCAAGGTAGAAATACCTAGGTAACGTTGACGTGATTTGGTTAAACCATTGCTGTCACATAGTATTTATGTGCAACGTCCGCATTGGACAGTCTGCATGTATTGTCTTGTGCTATGAGCATGATCATCAGGTGTTTTTTCACACGGCAGTATCCTGTGAGACAACCTGTGGTCACTCGAATCTGACTTCTACTTAGTTGTTTTGTTTTTTTGTTGAAACAGCTTGACATAAAGTTGTTGGCTTGTCTGTTTCCTTCGATTTCCCTCCAGAAATGAAGCTTCTTTTCCTCTAGCCAGGTTTTAATACTTCCTGTTATTGTGCTAATTGATAGCCCACAGAATGGTCCTGGCACCATGAATTGAGATGAGGATCCTTTCCTGGATAGTTCGTCTGTTTTTTCGTTGCCTTCATGTCCGCTATGTCCTGACACAGATGAACTTTATTTGTGGTGGCCAGTAGTTGTAGGAGTTGAAGGCAATCAAAAGATATATGTAAGTGCGCATACGTATCTGACTTCTGCATAGTGGCAAAACTCATACGCCTACATATGCAAGTAAATCAAGAGAATACATCTTGTGATGTCAGAAAAGGATAAAGACAAGACGACAAGCTGTCATGCTACTTTTTGAATTTACGAAAATTCACACCTTTTGTCGATTTTGGACTCATAAACACAGACAAAAACTCGTTATCCTGAAAATCTGACCGGCTTTCTGCTTTAGGTCTGATTTTATTGCTTTACATTGTTGTCTTTAGCATCACTATCTCCATGTTTATCCCTAAGCTATGCTCTAAGGTCCTTGTTTGTACGACTAATGTTTCTGTTTATAATTTATTATGTAAATTGATAACTCCAGGCCCAGTTTAAGCTTTATCAAGAAATGTTAAGACCTTTGGAAAATTGTTTCCTCTTAGTTCATCAAGACTTAACCCATAAATCACTCACATGGCATGTTGCTACGAGTAAATCGAATTTGTGAGGGAAATAAACTTATAAATTTCTCCTATACAATTCAAGGACCAACAAGTATTCGTATTATGTGTATTTACATAGCAAAAAAAAACTTAAAGAATAAAATAGAAATAGCGGTTTAGGAAATGTGGTTGCGCAGAAGTTTATCAAAAATATAAAAACTGTTGGGGTACACATTTCTCGATGTAGTGCAATGAGGTCATTCTGGTTTCCTGAAAGAGCAATAACTCCAACTGAGGCACCATATCGCACAACAACTTACTGAAAATCACGCAATTAACAATAGCTAATGTCCTAGGTCTCCGTGTAAAGGTCAAAAGTTAAGTGAGTCAGTTCTCAGAATAATTTAGTAGTTCTTTCCAATGAATGGTTAATTAAAAGATGTGTATCTTGGGTTTTGGAAATCACCAGATAGATAGGCAAATGCTGGTCAATGCTTTTTTTCTAAAAACCGATAGACGGTCAATTCCACTTCAGTTTAGCTGTGTAACAAGCTTTCTAATGTGGGTATTGCTGTACATACGAGTATATGTCAGAAAGGTACATAAGCCACAAACTAGGGTTGAATAAATGTTTAAGGAATATGAATATTAACATCGTATATAAAGTAAGTGGCCTAACTATAGTCAAGGTCTAGTTCATGTGTTACATCGTGCTTCAGTTAGACTTGTTCAGGTGGTAAGCCGAAGCTATAATGGTATTCCTAATTGCATGACTGTGTATTGAAATTGCTACTAGTGAAAATTCTGAAGTTGAATTTTGCTGACCAAGCTGAGATGAAGTAGAAGCACCTGGCAAGTTCATTTAAGTTTCCGTAATGGAGCACCAGCTTTGGTACATAATCTTCTTTTGTAATGTCAGAAACAATTGTAGAAGAACAGAGCTGTTATCTTGCCTTGATTGTGGCAATAAATGTGTGATATGTGTTTTTATCTTTTGCCAGCAAGAGGGTTAAAGCCTATTTTTTGCCTTTTTTTTATAAAGCTGGGAGCTATGAAAGAAAAGAAGAAACTGATTCACTACTGGGAGGTGGTCTAAGCTCGGATCTATAAAGATTTTTCAGAGTAGTTAAAGAAACTTTAAGCTAAGGAATACAACTGTTAACGACGCTAGTAGACATGACAAGGATGTTTACATGAATTGTGCTCAGAATGGAGCAGGTGGTACCGAGCCCCTAATTGAAAACTAAACAAAACCAATAAGGATATAACTGTACGAGGGGGAAAATCAGTAAATAAAAAAAACAACTTGTATCCACTTTGTTCGTTACTGCGACTTTAACTATTATACAATACACTTTTACTGACTGCCTGGATTGCCCGCTAACAATTTTGGTACATCTCTCTTTGAAGTAATTTGGTAAAAGATAGTGCGTGTGCGTAATGTGTTTAATATCGATTACTTGTATGATAATGAGAAGCTTTTTCGAACAGATCATTCGATCAGGCCCGGTACGTTATTTAAATGTATAATCACCGCAAAAGATGTAAACATGATCATACCATCCGAATACGACAGTATGGCTTTAAATTTTTCTAACGCCTTATCTTTTTTTTTGTTTTTGCCTAGAGTTCGGCCAGCCTGATCGAGTAATCCGATTACATGAACAGCTTCTCTAAGTATTATAAGATTACGTATAGGTTAAAACTAATTATATATACCATATGCAAATACACAATCTATCTTCGTTCAGTTTACATAATTTTAAAAATTCATTATATCTTGAAATTCATAAAAAAACATTAATTCAAAAACAATTCTATAGGAAATTAATTCATTATAATCATTATAATTCATTATAAGTTTTAAAAATAATGAGGAGACATAATCGGGAATTGGTTTGGGTTGTGAGTGTACATAATTGTTTTTCACTGGTCGTTATTATTTAAATCAAGTTCATCTAGATGAACCTCATCAACCTCTTCACCACCATCCCCATATTCAGCTTGTTGGACAGTGAATGGTCTCATATTTGATGGAGAATACACCCTTATACGGTAGCGGTGTTAACTGCAAGCCCTCAACGTCTGTTATGAAGTAGCGATCATTTCGAAGCACATTTTTAACCTCCTATATTTGGCAAACAGTTTTCTATTAACCCCAGGGTTGTTTGCAAATTTTTTTACATCACATAGTCTCCTTGTTTATATGTATGCGGACGCTTACGACGTTTATCATATTGAGTTTTATTATACAATTAGCCTTTTTCAATGTTTTCTATTGCTCTTGATCTAGCTTCAACAATATCTACTTTTTCCTCGCCGAATTTGTCACTCAGGCTATCACAAATAATCCCTTTCTGACTCCTACCGAACAAAAGAATACTGGGGGAAAACCCTGTGCTTCTATTTAATGTGTTATTAAGGGCATATTCGACTTTCGCTACGTGTTTATCGCAGTTATTTGTATTTGGTTCAGATTGTTTGGCTAGCATAGGAACTATTACGCGATTTATGCGCTCAACCTGCTCGTTCGCTTGCGGTGACTGAGTGGCTGTCAAAATTATCAAATAGCAGGCCTAGCCATGTAGTGGAATCACATATTGTAGGCAGACGTTTAAGCGCAATGACTGGCTGCCACATAATCAAATGTCATCCGCATAGGCTATCACCCTGCTACCACCCGCTTCCATTTATATCAGCAGTTCATTAACCACTAAGTTCCAGAGAAGGGGAGAAACAACACCGCTTTGCGGCGTACTTCTGCTGACACATCTTTTAGCAGAAGCCTCACCTAGCTTGGAGTTGATTATACTGCTATTTAGCATAAGACTGATCAACTCCCCAAGTGAGTCATCTATCTGCAGAGTTGACAGCGCAGTCATGATTGTGGATGTATTGACATTGTTAAAGGCACTCTCTATGATCAGAAAAGCAACCTTTGTGTACTCTCTATATTGTAGATTCAATGCGGCCAGTCAGTAAATGGAGAGGCGTTTCTACTGATTTTCCTTTACAATAGGCATGTTGGGCCGTTGACAAAAATCGTTGATCAATTTTATCGCGTGTGATATCCAGTCGTTCTAGAGTTTTCAGAAGGAAAGATGATAGACTTATAAGTCTTAGATCATTTGGGACAACATGAGAGCATTTTTCGGCTTTAGTAATAAAATGTAGTTTCCATGACAGTGGTATGCGGATCATTTCTACACAGTTCCTCATAGTATTCTCTAGTGTAGGCAGGATAATATCTGAGAACCTTTGTAGCTCGGCAGGTAGTATACCGTCCGGACCAGCAGACTTGCACGCTTTGAAGTTATGCAGCGCCTGAGAGGTTTCGGTAATTTTGTCACAGAATGTAATTTTATTTCGAAAATTCAGCTGGGAACGCCTTTTTGGTCAACGGTGAGCGCTACAGAGCCATGATTACTGAATTTTTGTGGGTTGAAATTGAAGACATGAACTTGGACGAGCTTTGGTTGCACAGTACGATGGCGTGTGCTGCCACGCAGAAACTAGTATTTTGATCAAGTCAATTAATATAGTCATCAATATAGTCAGCCAATATAGTTCACTTTTCATCACTATCCTCATTAAAATCAATTTCATTACATCTGTTACTTGTTGGCAGTCTTTTTGCGTGTATCATCTCACTTAATGTATTTGAATTTATCCTATTTCTCGATTTTTTTTTTAAATATTTGACAGAAAAAATTTGTTCAACCGTATCTGGATTCTGGGGCGAACATGAAATGTGAGTTACAAGTTTTTCCACTAAAGGAAACATCTTAAAATAATCACTTTATTTCTTCAAGAAAATGTTGGCCGAAAAAATTCGACTAGATTATTATACATATTCATATTTCTTTAAATTCTGGATTCTATGTATATTGCATTATAGACAGACTCTAATATAGTATGTGGTAAGTTTAAAGCAAGTGATATAATGGATTGATAATTGAAAACATTTGGAGGATCGATTATTACAATATGCGTCAACAAATTCAAATTCATTAAGCGGAAATCTTAACTTAATCTGCTTTACGGACTCTATAAGAAACTGGAAGTAATTTTCACGATATACGGCTGTATCGCTAGAATCGAATGTTGCCATTTGGAAGCAGGCCTTCAGTTTCCCTCCTAAGTAAATTTCCTTTAGGGGTAAAAATTAGATTAGATTGGATTACTCTTTTATAAACTAAATGTGTTTCGGTGTTTTCATTTTGCATTTCAATATTAATCAATGTACAATATGGCAGTATATATGGTATGAAGTGAATTCTAAATACAGTTTGGTAAAAGGATTGTCTAAGATTTCGATAGTATTTTTGTCACCTATAGCTGCGTAAAATTGATCTTGGACTTTAAAATATCATTAAAGTGACATATAATATTTTAAAATTATACTTACACATTGGTGAAAACCACTTGATATTGGCAGGGTGCAAGATTTTTCTTGGTTTTAACTCACACAGCTTCTGAAAAGATTTAAATTTGAATGTCCTTTTGGGACTGGAATTGAACAAACTGTATGAGTCTCTGACTAATTTCTCTACTGGATCTGAAATGTGCTTACGGGCATAGCCGACAGCTAAATGAAAGGAATGGCAAATACATTTAAAGATTAAATTAGGACAGTCCTGTTTTAACCGAGAGCAAACTTAATTTCGTTGTCCCATCATAACAATCACACCATCAGCTGTAAACCCAATAAGATGTTGCTTTGTTTTCTTCAAACAACTACTCGGAAAATGGTTTTGGAAAGCCCATTCAACTTCAACCATACTCCTTAAATTTTCCCAGTAATTATAATTCTACAATAGTAATCATTGCCAGTTCTTTTTCGCAACTATTATCAGTTTTATGATCAACGAAAAGGATTCTCTTTAAGGTCTTGAATTAAATCTTTTTGACGTTGTCTGACAAGCACATTCTTGACGATCATAGTAGCTTTTGTCCTTCCGCATTTAAGTAATTTTTAAGCACTTGGATCCCGTGCAGCTTTTTTTTTTTTTACTATCACACTTGAGGTGAGGCATGGTATTGAAAGGTAAGTTATGCTCAGTAAGAAACAACTCGACTTGCTTTACTTTTCTAGTGCTCTTGAAGGTATCAGATATGGAAAACAATGATTTCAGACTGGGCTGATGTTTTAAGCTTTCTGATTTTAAAATGTATTGCTTTGACGTCGTATTTTATTTTATAGATGAAAAGGCAGCCTTTCCATTGTGATTGAAAATGTTGCAGTGGCAAAAAAGATGTCCTGCGAACAAACGCAAACGCAGATGCACATACGAGGTTAGTCCCAAAAGTATCCGACCTAATAAAGAAAACAGAAAAAATTTGCGAAAAATATGATTATTCTTCTACGTAGTCTTCTTTCAATACACTTTTCCCAGCGATGTTCAATAGCTTCAATACTCTGTTTATAGTGAGAATCGCCGAGTTCCTTAAAATAGCCATCAACCGCAGACTCCACCTCTTTACTGTTGGCAAATCTTTTACCACCGAGCCATTTTTTTCAAATTCGGAAATAGAAAATAATCCGGGGGGTGCATGAGGAAACAATTTGAACTTTAACTCAGTGAATTTGACCATCGCGATGACGGATGAGTGAACTGGTGCATTGCTTTATTGAAATTAAACTTTTTTCTTCGCTAAATGCGGCCGTTTTTTCCTGATTTCATCTTTCAAACGCTGCAATAATTTGGCATAATACACGCCGTTGATTGTGTTTCCTTTCTGAAGGCAATCAATGAAAATCATCCCACGTGCATCGCAAAAAAACTGACGCCATGACCTTGCCTGCAGATGGAACTGTCTTCGCCTTCTTTGGAGCGGATTCTCTCCTTTGAGTCTATTGTTTTGACTGTTCCTTCGTCTCGGGTGTGAAGTGATGGACCCATGTTCCATCCATGGTTATGAATCGACCCAAAAACTCTGCTCTGTTGCTGTGAAACGTCGCCAGATACTCACAACGCTGTTTTTGTTCCATTGTGAGTAATCACGGCCCCCATCTTGCGTATAGCTTTCTCCTATCCAATTTTTCAGTCAACATGCGATGTACAGCGCTTTTTGGAATGTCTACCACTCATTTTCAATAGACGGCCATCCAATACCATTTTGTGGATTTTTTTTCAACATTTCTCGTGGACACACGAGACCTCTGCTGCGATGTTCGTCTTGACTACTCGTACGGCCTCGTACGAAGGAGCAGATGCCCCCAGAGTAGAATCCAGTTCCGTTTGGATGTTGGTTGGATTCAAATTTAAGCTTTGTAAGGTTGGTACTTTGTCATTCTTTTTAAACAACAATCGCCATCTATGCGTCAGGTCGGGTACTTCCCTGCCTATTCTCGTATTAACCATTGCTACACCATTTTTGCTTTCAGTAATCCCGCCAACAACATTTGGATTTTCGTGCCAGACTGTAAAATTATGCCCCATTGAAGATTTACTCGACAAAAAAAAATTGAACTTCACATTCTAAATTAAATGTTTCCAGCTGTCAAATTTTCGTACGAAACAGCTAATTTTCTCGCTCTTTCGTAAATGAGCAAAAATGAACGAAAACTTAACGAATCGAAGATAAAAGCTATTATCACAGATAATAAATATTATTATTAATATTATCTGTGCTATTATGGTCGTGCAATACAAATTTCCTGCAGTCGGACTGTTTCGTACCTGGACGTACGAAACCACTCTCTATTATTGGTGTACCTTAAAGGTCCACTCAGCTCAACGAACTGCTGAATGCGAACGAACGAATATTCGTAAGTTTCGACATTTTATACACAGCTAATTTTTCTTTTAAGCGCAGCGACTTGCGAATACAAATTGTCATTGCTTTTTTGTTTTCAAAACCAAAATATATTTTATTTTACTTTATTTTATTCACAGGAACGAACACAAATGAATTTGTGTCATCCGGATACCAAAATATATGTATATCAAGTTAAATTCGAGCGAGTGTTTTTAGTCGTGCGAATGTAGATTGGGTTCCACATTTGTGGAATGCGAGTAACATTTGACAGTTCGCAAAAACTAATTGAATTTGAGTTCTTTTTTTTTATTAATCACAGTTAAGTTAAATTAAGCGCTGTACTTTTGGAATAGTGAAATTGTCACGTGCATGTCTTTAAATGTAGTAAAAATGATTTGTTCGCAGTAAACTCATTCGTAGTTCACTGAGCTGTGAATAGACCTTAAATAAGTTGATGTTCTGCATTCGAAAAAATCTTGCGTTTTAGCTGTGAGGAACCATTTTGTAAAATGTAAGTAAAACAAATATGACATTCCAATTGTGTATTAAAAGAATTGATTTGTTTTAAAGGGGAAAACACAAAAATCAAAGGCAAGGAAGTATTCTCTTGAAATATGTTGAAGAAAATCAAAGTTTTGTGGAAGGGTTTTGTTAAAGGAGACAAAACGCGTACTGAGCATTTGTGGAGCAAGTTGAGTAGTGAAGGTCCTCCAACGATGGAAATAGGTAGGGAATTTTAGTTAAAATTTATTATTAACAAAATAAAACATTATTACAGTTTTTTTTTTTAAGGTGTGGGTTGGCTGGAAGATAAGTATTAGAAAAATGTTGGTCACAACAAGTAGGAACTAAAGAGTACCGGAGGTGGACAGATAGGCTCACGGGTATTTATTGCGTCATTGATGGAATCAAGGGTACAACTGCTTTCGGTCCGGACAATAATAGCAATGTTACCATCACAGAAAACCTGGAACAAACTCTCAGCCAACAATCTACTTAGCAAGTTTTATGCGTAAAGAAAATGAAGGTGGAAATAAAGGCAAAACTTGAGATAAGAACATACATAAATAAGAGTATGGATGAGCAAAAAGCGACAGTGAAAGGTATATCCGAGAAATTGGCAGATTCCGTAGAAATAAATAAGCAAAATAGGTCGAGTTTAAAAAGAATACATCGTTCTTTAGACCTAATATCGCATGTACAGATATAAGAATCGAACAACTTTTAAGAATGAAATAAAAAAAAGAAGGCTGAAAATAGAGGAAATAAAGTTGAACCATCAAATTAATTAAATAAATTTTTGTTTCTAACTATGAAAAAAAAACTACCTTCTTTTAATTAACTAAATGAATTACTTTGAAATATGATATTACGTGAAATAAAACAAATGTGTTTTTTTTCTTAAAATTTATGTTTGATTGGCTATTCAAGTTTGATTTAAGTATCTGTTGTTAAATTTAATTCATAACAATGAATTGCATTTTTAGTTTGAATAAATTAATACGAAGAAATATAATTTCAGTGTTCTAGATTAATTCGAATATCCTTAAAAAATATAATTGCAGCAATTGAATCTCGGATCCTTGTTGCTTCTTCTGAAAATTCTGCCAATTCTTCAGTATCACTATTTATATCAGCCTGTTCATAAATTTGTTCTTCCTTGTCAACATTGAACTCTCCACAAATGCTATGCAGAATACAACAAACGTTAATTATCTTAGCAACCTTACTTGAGTTTTAATATAATGTATTTAGCAAACATCTAAAATTTACTTTCAAATGTCTAATGGTTTGTTTCACGATGTATCCAGCTGCATACTGATTCTTATTAGAACTTGAATGCATTGTCCACGTTCGCAGTTTCAAATTCTTCTAAGAAAAAGTTTCTTTCTTAACTTATGGACCAAAAAAAACTGCATAAATGTAGGAAGTACAAAGTACAATTAAATTTTATATTTACAATTAACGTATCTATGTATTCTATAATATTCTCTCCTATTTATAGTGTGAATTAGGTGGGGTGATAAAATTCTGATGTGCCTTCCATTTATACATCCTATTACACCCAGAAATCCATAATTTTTCGAATCCTGTTTTTTCTCCACGTTCATATATAGGTTATGCATTTGTTGCAAATCTATGATTCCAAATCATGTATAACTTCGTTTATTGCTTTGCTTATTGGGAGCTTGGCTAATACAACATCGACATCTCTTCCAATGGCCCTTTGAGCACTTCCTTCGACTAATAACTGAAATGTTGCCGCAAGCTCATTGATGTAGGCTTTATGAACGGTTCTATATCCCTTAGAATATATTGTTATAATCTCTTATTTGGATAGAAAATTTTGTCATCTATATTTGTGCAAAAGACTTATCCATTGGAAAATTTTTTAGAACACCTACAACCTACTCTGTCGTCGACCATGCGAAGTTAAATGTGAACACTGTAACCGTTAGGAAGCAAAAGAACAGGCCACTATCCAAGCGATCAGGACTGAGCCAGGGGAGGATTGGAGTATAGATGGAAGCTGTTCCTCACAACAGCCAGACAATGACATTGAACCAATATTAGCCGGGAAGAAACATGAGGATAGACCAAGCTGGCAGGAGATATCGGACTGGAGTCAAAATCTGAAGCTGTATTGGGCACAGTGGGATTCGCTTTGTGTACAAGATGGTTTGCTGAAGAGAAAATGAATAAGTACAGATGGAAGGAACAACATCAATTTCAATATTTTATTTATTTTGCCAAATGTAATACATTAAGACATAGTCCTTTATTGTACATGCAGTTAGTTGTGCCACGGTTCAGAGTCAGCCAAGTGCTCCATGAAATACATGACGAAATCTCAATGCAATGGGACGAATGCAACAATACAATGTCAGAGCGCCATTGGAACGAATAGTCATCGACACCGCTGGGCTGTCGAAACCTGAAACCTTTTATGGCAACCGATACACCCTCGATGTCATGGATTACTGCAGTAAGCGGCCGGAAGTGTTTGCAATCCGAAATCAAGAGGCTATGGCCTTAGCAGAACAAATAGTCAACAATTGGGTGAGCAGATGTGGGGGTGCCAATGAAGTTACATTCTGATCAAGGACGAAACTTTGAATCAAAAGTCTTTCAAGAAGTGTACCAATATCTGAGAATAAAGAAGACAAGGACAAAGTCACTACGCCCTCAATCCAATGAAAAGGTCGAGCGATTGAATAGGAACTTAAATGATCGTCCGTCGGTAACTGTGAGCGAGACTGGAATAGACACATACCTTTCTTCTTAATGGCCCTGAAACGCGGTTTATCTAAGAGGATATACTGCATCTGAGGTCCTATTAGGACAAAAACACAGGTTTTTGATTAAATATTGTGTTCATATTAGGGTTATGTGTGGAATAGCATATCGAGTAAATGGGCTCCACGACTTTATTGGCACCATGCACACTTTTGTCGAAATTTTTCATGCCAGTTTTGCATAAATTGTTCATTTAAGGAGGCGTTGGCATAAAACTTCGACTTTAGGAAACTCTAAAGAAAAACGTCCAAAGACATGATCTGGGCGGCCAATTCTGATCACCAAAGTGGGAAATTATTCGACCAGAAAATGACTCATATAGTAATTGAATAGTTACTTGGGCTATATGGCATGTGGCTACATGTTATCCACATCCATATCTTGCATTTTAGACACAGAAAACTGGATAATCATGTCGCAATAGAGATCACCATTAACTGATATTGCCGGGCTAGCGGCATTTTCAAAGAAGAATGATCCGATGAATGATGCCTCCAGCCCATAATCCACACCAAACAGTGACACGTTGTGGACTCATTTGCTTCTTAATATTCACTTGTGGATTTTCTGAATCCCAAATTCGGCAATTTTGACGATTAACAAAGCCATCAAGATGTGAAGATGACTTTTGAAAAATCAGCATACACATGATGTTGTTCCCTAATCCATTCAATGAACTTTCTTCGCTGTGCGCAGTGAGTAGGCTTCGGTTCTTAAGTCAATTTCCCTTTGTCTGCACGAAGATGCAAATCTTTCGTGAGAAAACGCTGTAGAGGGGTTCTCGAAATGTCTAATTCCTGACCACGCTGCCGAATTGATGTTCTTGGTCCATCAGCAACACACTCACGAACTGCTTCCATGTTTTATGTTGAACGACTTGTTGAAGGACGACCAGAATATCTAAGATCAATAATTGATCCAGTTTCGCTCGATTTTTGAATTAATCTCTTCTTGGTTGATAAAGTTGACATTATTTTGTTCGAAAATTGCGACCTTTTTTTAAAATATTGCTCAACAATTAAAATGCGATGGTCTTTCGTGTGGTTCACCATTTTTAATAAACCTGAACTGTCAACCTAGCGCGCTGCTAGGCAATACTTTACCACGCAAATGGCGCAAAATCCAAATATTGCTAGAATTTTTAGATAAACTTGAATGGATTACAGAGCTCCGCATATATTGCGTGCAGGTTTAGTTGACAACTCATGCTCAACAAGGTGTCCAAGGAAATAAAAAGTTTCACTCATTTAAACACGAAGAAAACACATAAAGGATAGCATTGTTATAAGCATTTTTTCTTTTAGATTAAAGGAAAATATTTATTAAATTCGTTCTTTTCTATCTAGTATCTATTTAATAAATAAAAGCATAACAAAAAAAAAACACATTATTTACAGCATGCACAATAAAATGTTATCCAATAGGCGCTCTCCTGCGCAACATTTCTTACAGGAAACTCTTCAAAACTGACACAAATGCAAGGATAATCAGTGTCGTCTGCCATTTCAATGCGCTCGCTGATCCAGTACATGGTAATTCATCAGTATCCGAACTAAATAAATAATAAATTAATAAAAACACAACGTGAATACTTATACAACATTGTTGCCGAAAACATTTATTAGTTTTGAAATACGAGTATAAAAATCAATGGTGCAGAATTATGTATGTGCTTGATTCGTTTTTGTTATTTTGTTTTTTGTAATACTAAAATTAAGAAAGTTTTATTTTTGTTGAACAATGAATGAAAATGTTGTTCTGAAAAAAGTATATTACATACAACAACCCACACAAAAATTAGCAAGACAGTGTTCACAATATCGGTTTGATAACAAATCATAGTTTAAGCGTTAACTAAAAAAGCTATAATAAAATAAAAATAGAAACAAGAATTTTAAGACTCAACACAAGTTACGAGTACACAGATTATTCGAGAAGATTGACAATTGGAAGAGATTGAAGAGTTAACAGAGTTACATATACAGGAAGATGGCATTTTACTTGATTCCAATGACGCCGCATCCGGCACGACCACCAGCATTGCCAGTTTTCTTCGAATCTGGGTGTTGGGTTTTGCCCAAGTCATCGACTCCATCGTGGATGACAAGACCACGTCCGATGATTGCGCGTTTACCGGTCAAAGTGATGACACGATCGGTGATGGTTGTATCTACTATGCCACTTTCATCGGCTACAACATTTCCCAAGTCTCCAACGTGTCGGACTTCGTCTTCTGGAGCAGCGTGATCTACCTGCAAAAATATATAAAATTTTTTGTTAGAATTTTCGAAATCTTCAGTTAGAAGCGGACTATGTCAAACATGTCAAAACAAAATCCTTTAAGAAGACTGAATTTACTTAAGCTAAAGCAACGATTAGTTAGGAAAAAAAGGAAACAAAGTGTTATGATGAAAAGGTTATCATCAAAACTAACTTAGAGACTCACGATCATAATTTTTTTTTTTCAAATTTCGGTCAACATTACTGGCAATGCTCGTGAGCTTGTCGACCAATTAAAAAACGTTCCACATTTTGGCATTGCCAGAACTAATGATGGGTTAGGGGCAATGTAACTTTTACGAGATTAGTTTTTGAAAGGCTCTCTCATTGTGTAAAGGAAGTGCTGTTGTTTTAAAACGGCTTGAGTTATTATTACAACGCCGTCTCAATCTCTTCATGTGAAACCTAAAGAGAGATTCATGGTATCCGCGAGCAAAATACAACGTAGAGGGTAAGTGCAATTATGCACCAAGGAGCTGGTAAAATCATGTTATTAACCAAGCTCGAAACGACTGTTAAAAAGCTCTTAAAAGACGTACAGTTGCTTCAAGGTATAGTTAGGTATATATAACGAAACTTCCCGAAAATGTTTAAAGTGTCAAAGAAAATTTGTTAAGCGGGTTAATCGTTCTCCAAGCTAGAAGAATACCAATGAAGTAAAGGATTTTTAAAAACTACCAACGCTTAAGTAAGGAGACCAAGGGGTAAACAAAATTCCACAAAACTACTTAGGAAGCATACGAGTACACATCACAAACTGTGGAGGAATTATAGCAGATGTAAAGAGAACTACTTGAAAAAGCAAATGATCAAAGGCATATAACTGCCCTAGCTTCCCGCGGCAACACAACTTCAATTTCGTATACTAAAACTCAATAATTCTTTCAATCTTCGGGCGAATGAGGACGATGTCAATAAAGGTCGAATAAGTGACCCTCAGACGGCCACTGCTGTCGACAGATCGTGCCGGCTAATACTTAATTTACATTTGAGCTATTAAAATAAGCTGGCATTTCAATTGGCAACTGATCGCTCAGATATATCAGCTCCGGCTGTTAAGTTAAAGAAACCAGAAATGCCAGTTGCCAAGAGGCCTAACACGGATTCCATATTTATTTGTTCATTTCCGGATCCCACAAATCGCTTTAAAACAAGCTCTTAAAATTATTAGAGTTGAAATAATCGCCTCAAATTTCCTGGCAACTTTGATTAACAGCAAGCAATTAAAGAAGCTCCAGGATACAGGATCGTGAGCATTGTATAAGGTACGGTAAAATTAAAACGCTGGTCCCAAGTTTCCGACCAGGTTGGCTGCACATATAAGGGAGAGAAACTTCGTAGATCGCAAATCCATGGAGTCCGTAAAAATTTCTCCAATGGCCCACTTCTCTCTCATACCTAGGACTCGTCTTATATCAAATATAAGTTGCACTAACTTCATGACGAATTTACACACGGCCCAGGTGGCCTCCCTGTCATATTTCTTCAAAATGTCCCTCCTCTCTTTCCCTTGCCTTTTCTAATCCCTTTCGTCTATCCATTTCAGAACGAGAATTTTAGCGGGTTTGGAAAACCTCCTTCATAACCCCGATCCACAAAAAAGGATCAAAGAACAAAATAACAAACTATCGTCCAAAAGCTAAGCTCTCCCATATACCCAAACTCTTCGAAAGTATTTTGTATGAAGCTCTAAGCCTTCAATGTAAATTATTTATTTCCCCTACATGGTTTCCTGAAGGGAAGGTCAACAGCCACAAATCTTGTTGAATTCGTATCCTTCGCCCTCTCTGCCATAGAGAATGGCAACGAAGTCGATGTAGTAGCAACCGATTTTAGCAAGGCCTTCTCTCTAAAATCTCTCATCGATTAATACTCTTCAAATTGTCTGCCCTCGGCTTTGGACCCATACTGTTGGAATGCATATCCTCTTACCTCGAAAACCGTTTTTACAGTGTTCGTTCTAGGTCCTCCCACTAGGCCTAATTTTTTTTGCTACCTCTTTAGTCACAAGGCAGCCATCTCGGTCCCCTTCTTTTTATATTAACCATAAATGATCTCGGTAGGATCATCAAACACTCGTCTGTCTCTCTAAATTTTTCAAAACTATTTCCTCTCCCCACGACTCCTTCCTCCTTCAAAAAGACCTTGATAGTTTTCCGATCTGGTGCCTCAAAAATTGTTTGGAACTTTATATCCCCAAATGCCAATCCATCATCTTTTTACATAAGCGGCACCAATCTCCTCCCCGACTCTACCTTCTCCACAACCAACCTATCTTCTCCGTTCAATCTCTTCGCGACCTCGGCATTTTGTATAAAAGAGAGCTCAACTTCCGTTTACATATGGATGGGATAATCCTTAAATCCGACTCTGCACTAGGTTTTGTAAAACGGTGGTCCAAAGAATTCACCAACCCATACGTGTCCAGGTCGCTCTATATTACCTTTGTTCGCCCATCAAGTGTGGTCCCCATATCATCGCGTTCATACCTCGGGAATCGAAAGCATCCAGCGCCTTTTCTTCGATTTGCTCTTCGAGGTATGCCCTGGGTCGATCCTTTTATTCTATCAAAACCGTCTTAACATTATTAACTTAATCACCCTTGAGGAACGCAGAGATGCAGCCGACTTTCTCTTCATTCGGCGACTCCTTTCAGGAATGCGCGTCCCTTCACAACTCTGTTTTCCTCAACACCAACCCTCATCTCTCCTATCTACCAACCCTCCTATGGCGCGAACGATCCAATCTCCCGTATGCTACGAAATATCAGTTGAAACCCTACAGTCTTTGACTTCCACCGTATGCGTTCTCCTTCACCACTCAAACCAGTTTAAGTTTAAGTTTAATTGTAAGTTATAGCTTGTATTAAGCCCCCGCCAAAAGTCCTGATGTCAGTTTAGTTAGCCTGGACTAGAGATACAAAGAAAGGCTGCTTGGAATATATGTACTCCATACATTCCGAAGCGTCCCTTCTCAATATAGCTAACGGATCCTGTCCGAAGTACGATATCAAATGTATATTAAGCGATTTAAATGCTTAAATCGGAATACATATTTGAGAGACTAGCCACGCAAGAAACATGCTGATAAGTATAGCAAGTTTTTTCCACTAAAAGATTCAGTTTTCGACCTGGCTGACTCTACATATTCATAACGCCCGCATATGTAGATAATCGGATTCCTTATAAACATTGAACAAAAAAATGTTCAGAATTCATGTTAGTCCGCTAAAAGTACATATACGCAGGACTTATTAAACGTAAGTAGCGAGGACATTTTTAGCGGTATAGTCGAAAAACCAAGACTTCACGACAACATTTACGGAAATGGACTTAGGCTAATTGACCTTACTGCGGGAAGGAATACCATTATTAGCTGGCGGTGGATCATGGATCATGTTGCGATCGAGGCAAGGCACTCCCCTTATATTATAGAAGTCTGAACATTCCGAGTGGCTTTCAATACTTCTCGAATAAACGGCCTACCTGCCGAGTTATTTAAGTTTGGTCGAGAATGTACCCCAACGTGTTTCTAAGATTTGTTTCAAAGAATATGTATGTATACGAATATACCTGATGAATTGACCCTCAGAATTGCCAACTATAAAAACATTACTCTCCTAAACTTAACGTACAAGATCTAGCCCACCATGTTATATGGACGCCTGAAGCCATTTACTATCAATCTGGTTGACCTTTATCGGTGTGGTTTAAGATCGTCAAGTCCACAATTGACCAAATATTCAAATTACGACAGGTTTTTGAGGAAATAGAAGGAATTTAAAACGATGGTTCCCATTGGGGACTGGAAAATACAGGGTTTTCCAATAGGGACTGCCAAATTTTGATGGCGGCCATATTGTTGAAGCTACATCTGTCAAATGGGCTGTCGTTTATTCAGTCTATTTTGCAAAATCACCATGGACGGACATAGCGTTCAACATCACATGCAAATGATAAAATTGTTTTATCAAAATGGATGTTGCTCGAACGGCAACATTCCGCGCGCTTCGCAGTGTGGTGGATAAATTTGAGTCCACTGGTTCAGTAAACGATAAACTAACACACGTACGTCGACGAAACGCAAGATCTGCCGGAAACATCGCCGCTCTCCGTGAGAGTGTGCAGCAGAATCCGAGGCAGTCGATTTCTCGTCGCTCACAAGAACTCGGCCTTTCGCAGACCACAGCTTGGCGAATTTTGCGTCGTGACTTGGGCCTGCGCTCGTACAAAATTCAACTGACCCAGGAGCTGAAGGTAAACGACCATAGACAACGACGTGTGTTCGCTGAATGGGCACTGGAGCAGTTTGAAACTGACCATAGTTTTCATCGAAAAATCAAGACCCATTTCTGGATGAATGGGTACGTCAACAAACAAAATTGTCGAATTTGGAACGATACCAATCCACATGAGATCCAAGAGCGTCCAATGCACCTGGAAAAAGCCTCTGTTTGGCGTGGATTTTGGGTTGAAGGCGTCATCGGTCCATATTTCTTTGACAACGACGTTGGCCAGGCCATCACCGTCAATGACGAGCACTATAGGTCAATGATTACCAACTTCTTTGACCTAAATTGGATGATATGAACACCAACGACATGTGTTTCCAACAGGACGGCGCTACGTGCCACACAGCTCAAGCCACATTGGAAATTCTGCACGAGCGATTCGAGGGCATGGCCATCTCACGTGGAGGTAATGTGAATTGGCCACCGAGATCGTGCGCTTTGACCCCGTTAGACTTTTCCTTCTGGGGTATTCTGATGTCGCAGGTCTATGCGAGTAAGCCATAAACCACGCGGCCCTCAAATCCAACATAACCCATTCCATCGGTCAAATTCAATCTGATTTATGGGCCAGAGTCATGGGAAATAGGAAATTTCGGATCCACGCCACCTAGAGAAGCCGCGCCGGACATTTGAACGATATTAGATTCTATACATAATGGCATCGATGGGCTTTTCAAACGAATAAAAACTTTCAATGATACGATCTCACACACACTTTGTTTTATTTAAATTTAATGATAGGAAGCGCTTAAAGAAAGACCCTTTATAAAATGAATAAACAATAACGTTCCAGGCTGCAGAGATTTCAATGTGGTGAGCCAACGAAGCAGAGGACTACGCCTTAGGTGAAATGCACAAATCAAGTGCTCAGCTGGAAGTAGTAAGCAAAAAAGCGCACTAAATGAAGGTGATTATTGGTTAATGAACAGGTTCACCCCGGACATTCTTAATACTCGTTAGTTGTGTTGGCCATATATTAGAAATGACAGCGTTCCTTATTTAGGGCCTCAATTGTGAGTACTGTGACTCTCTTTCCTGAGTGTATGAAACAACCGATGGACAGCGGGCTATGGGTTTGAATTTTGTTGGTGTGCTGGTTTCTATTGTTGCAAGGGCATAACACCTACAACAATTTGATTCGATAAACCAACTCTGAATTTTTACTTCACAGCTGTGTTAAGTAACGTCGGTGTTTGTGTTTTTTGCGTTTGTCTTTCTTTATAGTGACTCGGGTATTTAGAGCGGATGTTGCCAATATACGCGGGCTAAAAAGTAATCACTTTTCTGCGTACGTCCACGTCTGTAAACATAGACCAGAATATATCACATCACTCTTGTCTGAAGCTACCTGGCTACGAACTAGTACCATTATTCTTCTCTCACTGCGGTCTCGCCATTTACGTGCGTAGTGATGTAGCTTATCAAGCTCCACCACAATGTAGTCCCTGTTCCGATCCGGAATTCAATTTCATGTGGCTAAAATTCCATCTCCGTAAGCAAATTCTTCACTACTGCTTTATTTACAGAAGCCCTAAACTGGACAGCAATTCGACTTTTAACGAGTTTGATGCGCTTTCTGACTCCATTCAAAGAATTGTATCCCTGTTTCCTCATACTGAAATCGTTATTACGGGTAATTTCAATATACACAATTTTGGGTGGCTTCGACATTCTGGGCAGATAACACCCGAAGGGCTGTGTGTGGAGAAAGATACTGCCAACACCCTGGACTTGTTTTTAACCTCTCACCCTGTAAGTACTCCGTTGATATGCGCTCCCCTCTCCCATCTAGGATCGTAGGATCACTGTGCTATATCATCTAATATCTCCTACATCCAGTGTGGTGGAAAAGAGAAAGAGAAAAGCTTCCTAAAAGAACCGTATGGAAAAAGCCAACTGGAGCGGTCTTAACAGCTTCTTTAGAAATTTTAACTAGTCGTTATGTTTTCTCGATAACGACGTGGATGCCGCTGTTGATATTATCAGAGACACCATTCTCTTTGGAATGAGAAACCGAAAGAAAAGGCATGGTACGACTCGAGATCTAAGAGGCTGTCAGGGTTAAAGAAACGTTTTCTCGGTTCTTCAAGACCAACCCAACAGAGGAAAACCAAAAAAGTTTAAACGAGCCAGGAATGACTGCAAAGTCTTTCTTAAGCGTGTAAAATTTCAATACGACCAAAAGCTAAGGCAACAAATATTACACTGTCCCAAAGGTAGTAACAATTTTTGGTCGCTCGTCAAAAATATTAGAATCATTGCCTCATTCTCCATCCCAACGCTCATTTACAATGACATTCCAGCTGTTAGCTCTTTGAACTAGGCTAATCCGCTTGCTGTACACTTTCCGTACAGCTCAACACTTCCAGATAGTGCTTTGTTTCCGTCTACACTTGAGTGTGTTGTATCTGCAATGGGACGAATTCACCTTCGCACTCTTGTAGTAGCAAGAGTTCTTACAGATCTTGTCATTCTGAAGAGGTGTTCTTACTCGGTGCAAAACCACTGCATAAGCTTTTCCATCAATCCTGCCTTTCAGGAGTCTTTCCGAGCAGATTGAAAACAGTATTTGTCCAGCCGTCCCTAAAAAAGACGAATTTTCTTCTGTCTCCTCCTACAGACCCATTGCACTTATGTCCCTTCTTTCTAAGGTCATGGAAACGCTGATAAACTGTCAGCTCATGAAATATCTCGAAAGACGAAAACTTCTCAATGACAGGTCCACTGTGGGACCAAAGCATACATCAATCTGGCGAAAGCAAGGTAGTTGCACTTGATATTTCTAAGGCATTCGACAGAGTTAGGTGTAAGACCATTTTGTCGAAAATGCGTGCCTTTTGGATCGATGACTCTCTTCTTCAATGGAGTAGAAATTATCTTTCAGAACGTTCAATTCAAGTTGTCTTGGATGGTTTCAAGTCTGATACTCACAAAATAAATGCTGGTGTGCCCCAGAGCTACGTTCTGTCTCCGACACTCTTTTTAATTTTCATCAACGACCTCTTGTCTGCTACTTCTAATCTACAAAATATATTCCTTTGCTGGCTACAGTACTCTCTGCTTTTCATATTCGTTCTCGGGGTAACGTCGCTGCTTTTCAGCTGTAGAACGGGAACACCAGCGAATGTTAAGCTCATTAAATTCAGATATTAACAGCATGCCTAATTGGGAAACTATTAACAGAGTAAAATTTAATGCTTCTAACACAAAATGCTGTCGTTAAAGCGAAATTTAAGCACCCAGCCGTTATTGTCCATGAATGGCACTTGCATCGTCGAAACCGAAAGACTTTCCATTCTCGGTTTGTATAGGAATGACAACTTACGTTGGAATGACCACATATTCGATGTCGCCAAAAATGCTGCGAAATGTCTAGGTTTCCTCAAGCGGTGTAAGAAATACTTCACCCCCTCTGACCAGGCCACAATATATAAGACATTTATCCGCCCAAAATTGGAGTACAATGCCCAAATCTGGTCGGGACGGCCCAAAACATCTCCGCACCTGCTAGATAGGATTCAAAACTGTGCGATAAAACTCATAGGTGATACTAATATCACTCAAACACCGACGTAATGTCTCGTGTCTCACTCTGTTTTATCGCTATTTCCACCACCCGTACTCCATAGAAATCGCCAATAGCATTCCGCCTATTCAAACGTTCAACCGTAACACCCGCCTCATTATGAATGCTCATCAGTATACCCTCAAGCCCACTTTCGGACGTACTCTAAAATATTGTGATTCATTCCTAAGCCGTACAACTCGCTTATGGAACGCCCTGCCTAGCTCTTCATTTCCTAGTCATTATAACCTTCAAACATTTAAAACCAATGTTCACTGGTACCTCTCTTTCTATCCTCCCTGAATTTCCTTCGCCCGCGCTGAATAACATATTCTTATGCATGACTAACAATGACAGAACATCAGAATGCTATAACAACTTGGTGGGCAACTGCTGAAATGACTTTTCACATCACAGATTTGCCCGATACGAGTAAATCATGATGCGAGTATAAATATTTTTGTTCACAAATATGGAATTGCTCCATCAAGGTCAACATTTTACTGTCGCGGAATGATAACCAACGCACAAGTATTTTTGTTTTTGCCTAGAAATGACTGCTAAAAGGTAGTCTAGTGCTAGTATCATATTTGTTGATTCAGTTTTCGATTTCGAATAAAAATCTTTTTAAAAAACACTCAAATATTGGAAGAAGAAGAAGAAAAAGAAAAAAAACAATTACCTTGTCCGGATTGTAGTGTCCTCCAGCACTGGCACATCCATTTGTCAAATCACCCTTCTCATGGACATGGAATCCATGTTTTCCTGGTGTAAGTCCAGTGATGTAAACCCGAATGTAGACATTCTCTCCGCAGTCGTTTTGTGTGAATGTAACATTTCCTGAAACACTATTTTCACCGTTTCCTTGAATGGTCGCAATAGCAACTATTGGCACTTGTTTCTGATACAAAAAAAAAAATAAAAATTATTTAATTCATAACTCTAGTCAATAACAACTGCACTCACTTGAGCCAAGACGGCTACAGCGCCAAAGGCCAAAACTGCCACCACAATTTGTACGGATACCATGTTTCTTAAATTCAAAATTAACAGAAAAAAAATCACGATTATGAAACTTTTTTAGTATTGTAAATAATATTTTTTTCGAATTATATTTATTTTTTTTTAACGCTGGCGGTATCGGCAGTCTGCACTCGGCAGTGGATGTTTAGCATCTCAATGAAAACGAGTCTCTCTATAAAATTAACAGAAATTACGTCGGCACCACTTGAATACAATCAATGTCAGAGCTGGATGGTAGGTGGATCCTACCCCCTAAGGGGAAGCTGGCACACAGTGCCGTTTAACGGTGTACTTGTATCTCGTACCGCGAATCTCAGTGCGATAGCAAAGGTGAGACCGAGTGAATCTTGTCAGTTTGTTGTTTTCATTGAATCGACTCCCCCCTAAATTTAGACCTCTCACTTATTCGAGGCTGCTCAATATACTAAGCTAGGCCTAGCTGGGAATTGAATCGAATCATAACGAAAAATTAAGTTACATAAATGGGTCATGGTGGATATGTCCATGATACGAGTACAGACATACGGATACATACAACGACGATCGTCAAAAGGCCTAAAAGCGAGTGGTTCAAGTTGTTGATTTGTTGCTGTTGTTGTTATTACATAGTAGTTGTGGGGGTCGGCACGTTTTTTTATTACGGATTCGAATGATAAAGTCGCGTGTGCACTTTTAACCGAGACTTGATTGTGTTATTTAGAGTGCCATTGTCGTCATAAGATTTTTAACTGCTTACTCTGAATGTCACTAGACAAATGTGCTTATTTGCTGGATATGTCAACAACCGCCGAGCACTAGCGGTTGTATAGTAAAATTAAAGCATTCCGAATGTAGGAGTTCACTCCACAGAATATGTTGTGTGGAAAGGGGCTATTTCTATTATTTCTAACCACTTTAATTTGGTTATTCTGGAATGTGTACTCATATCAATTCATTGGAAGGCGAAAGTTTCCCGATGGACCATGAGCCTTAACATCTTAAGCAATCGTTGGTAATAAAAAGGATCTATGTACTGGCATCCCTAATGTTAGGGCTCACAAGCCGTAAGCTGAAAATTATCTGTCAACTAAAACCAGATGGTTATTACCATTTAGAAAATAGGCCGCTACATAATGAAAGTTATGACTTTCGGCACCACTTGTTCTCCCTGCTGCGCAAAATACATAACAAGTCTTAATGCCCAAGAATTTGTCAAGGACTACACCAAGGCGGTAAAATTAATTCGGGAAAGCCATTACGTTGACGATTTAATGGAAAGCGTCGATTCCGTAGCGCAGTCGGTTGAGCTACCCAATCAGATTCGTTTTATTCACCAGGAAGGAGGATTTCACATTCGGAATTGGATATCGAATTCACGAGAAGTCGTCAATACATTGCTGGTCAGTCCTACCAAAAAAATCAACTTTGATGCTAAAACAGAGTCCGAAATTGAGAAAGTACTGGGCATATGGTGGTGTACCGCTTTAGATTACTTTACGTTTGAGTTGTCGTCTATGGCTAGAATTTACGAAATTCTCTTCAATAAACTAAATGGGAGATTTTAAGAACACTGATGACCGTCTTCGATCCTCTCGGACTTCTTGCGAATTTTTGATGTACTTAAATGTTTTGTAGCAGGAAATTTGCCGCACTGGATTTGCCTGGGACGAAGAAATTCGTGATGCACAATACGACAAATGGCTGACCTGGATTCGCTTCCTACCGAAAGTTAATAAGATGATTGATTCATCAGCCATTGAGGCACCTCCACATTTTGGCCGCTGCATACATAAGAACATTTGATGGCGATTTTGTCGATTGCCCATTGGTAGGTACGAAGACTAGAGTCGCACCTTACCACGCCTTGAACTGCAGGCAGCTGTCCTTAGTGCCCGTTTAGCTAAATCTATAGCCGATTCCCACTCAATTAACTTTGTATAAACAGTGTTTTGGTGTGACTCTCGGATCGTACTTAGTTGGCTGCACTCAGATCACAGAAAATATCGTCAATATGTCGCCTTTCGTGTGACAGAAATTTTGGATCTAACAGATTTAGCTGACTGACGAAGAATTCCCAGCGAATTAAATGTAGCTGATGAAGCCACGAAATGGAAAAAAGTCTAGAATTTTGCGCTACTAACCGCTGGCCCGTGCTTTCTCCTGTTGCCATCAGAAAATTGGCCACCTGCATGGAAGTCAGAGCGTACCAAAGCGAGGAGCTCAAGTCGCAGTTTGTAGGCGTTCATGATTGGTGTTGGGAGAAAGTGTTTTCCCCGATAGGTTCTATGACTGGAACGGCTTGCTGCTTAGTGCGGCGTTCGCTTTACGATTTGTACACAATGCACGATGAGTAAGTAAACTTATACCAAGGAGGACTGGAATATTCATCCAAGACCAGCTTCAAAAAGCTGAAAGCGTTCTATTCCGAGAGGCGCAGCATGAAATGCATGCAGAAGACATAAGTTCGTTATTGTCAAAGGGCACTGTCTCCAAATCTAGCCCACTTGCTTCATTATGCCCGCACATTGACAAGCGAGGATATCACCATCAAAATCACGAAACTGTGATTAACGAGTTACGCCAATGTTTTATTACTCCAAAACTTCGAGTTGTTCTCCAAACAGTTAGAAAATTATGCCAGTATTGTAAAAATTGGTCTACTCTACCCAAACCACCATGGATGAGCCAGCTGCCGCCTGCAAGATTAACTACATTCAGCAGACATTTTTGTATGTAGGAGTTGACTATTTCGGCCCCACGTATGTTTCCTATTTGCGAAGAACAGGGAAAAGGTGGGGGTCTTGCTTACCTGTCTTACCACCCGAGCTATATATATAGAAATAGCATATACGTTGTTGACGTACTCGTGTATACTTCGAAACTTTATCGCCAGATGGGCAAATCCGATTGAGCTGTTCACCGACAACAGCACGAATTTTCAGGGCGCAGAAAGAGAACTGAGAGAAGCATACAAAACAGTTGATTGTATTTAACTAATAGAAGCATTTGCCAACAGCAATAATAAATGGACATTTATTCCACCCTGCATCACCCCACATTGGGGGTAGCTGAGAAAGGCTGGTGATGTCCATAAAAAGTGTTTTGTACAAGATAATGCCGACTCGACACCCTTCGGGCGAATTTCTACGAGGTATGCTGATGGAAGTTGAAAATGTCGTCAATTCCCGTCCATTGACTTATGTGCCACTTAGTGAAGAGAGCGAGGAGGCGCTTACACCAAACCATTTGCTTCAGGGTTCATCGAGTCGAGCAAAACCATTTTCTGTTTTTAACGACAACGCGACCATTTTAAGAAAAAACTGGATTACGGCTCAACACTTTGCGAATCTGTTCTGAAGAAGATGAACTAAGGAACATCTGCCTACAATCACCCGCAGAACTACATAAGTGGTTTTCCGAAGTCAAACCAATCGAAGTGGGAGATTATCCTCAGAACTGTGGGCCTAAGAGATGCATTGTAAAAACTCGATGATCCAAAGATGGCCAAGTGCACAGCGCCTCTGTCTTAACATCAATTTTGAGTGGTCGTGACTCAAGTGATAGTGGACTGGCTTCCAAATCTTAAGGTTTGGTGTTCGAATCCCAGCCTCGCCGAAAGACATACTACCTTGATCAAAAAGTTCCCGGATTGTATTCAGAAAATTGGAAATACAAGTTTATTCATCTAAATCTTTATTGTCCCCTTCAGAGTAATCCCCATCGACTGCAACACATTTATGCCAGCCCTTGATCCAATCTTCGAAATATTTTTTATATTCGGTTTTCTTATGTCCATCAGCGCTTCCTGCGATTTTTCCATTACTTCCTCTCGGCTACTGAAACGCGTTCCCCGTAGTAGTTTTTTAACTCGATTGAACACAAAGAAGTCACAGGGAGCCAAATCAGGTGAATTCGGTGGCTGTTGGATGGTATTTGTTGCATTTTTCGTCAAAAAGTTACGAATAATGATGGACTGTGCGTTATCATGGTGCAAAATCCAGGAGTTTTCTGCCCACAATTCTGGTCTCTTTCGGCGAATTGCTTCACGCAAACGTCCTATAACGCCCAAATATTACTCGTACTCTTTGTTTACTGTCTGGCCTTCTGGCAAAAAATCATGACCGCTGTAATCCATGCGTGTCGTACTCATAAACCCACGTCTCGTCTCCAGTAATGATCCTTTTGATGAATGTGGGATCGGATTCAGCCTCGGTCTCTTTTTTGCATGAAATTGAGATCTTTTGGCACATCTTTGCTGCTACACAACGGAAACCCAAATCATTAACCAAAATGTCTTGGACGGATCCATAAGCAAGGCTCAAGTCCTCCGCTATCTCTCTGATGGTTAAATTGCGGTTATTGACCAACATTCCTTTTACTTCATCAATGTTTTCGTCGGTTTTCGATGTCGATGGTCTGCCACTGCGTTCATCATCTTCGATTGACTCACGACCACTTTTGAACCGCTCGTGACACTGTTAAACGACCGTTTTCTTTCGAGAATCGTTGCCGAAACACTTTTCCAACATTTCTAACGTTCGCGCACCATTAAATCCGTCTTTTACACAAAATTTAAGACTCGTACAAGTTCGTTGTTGCAAATTGAAATCCATTTCTAAAATTGTAAAAAATCGCCAACACACACAGAAATAGATGTACTCTTGGCTACGTAACTTTTGCAAATATCAAACTATGATGCTAAGATTTAGAGGGAACATCCCTGATGTTGAGCCGTAAGCTGAGTATTATCTGTCAACTAAAACAATATGGTTATTACCATTTAGAAAATCACTTATAACCTAGAAAATTCCTTCGCATTGATTGTACATAGATAGCACAAGTAAAATTTTTGTGTAAAAAAGAAATAAACAAATTGTAGCATCGATTACATGGACAAATTGTAGCATCCGAATAAGACGTTAACTTAGTTAGTTGGCGCACTTTCGCCAACAGGATCTTCACACCAGACTCATGGACCAAAAAGGCGAGTGGTGTGCCGCTGAAATATTGAAAGTGCGATGAGGCAAATCAAGCTACACTGATCGCCTTTTAGATCTTTAATAAGGGCACCTAGACTATCATGAAGCGGATGTAACTGAAATTCAACAAATGCCATTCGTTGTTTTCTAACCAAGCAGGCCCATTTAGGTATTATCCTAAATATACTCCTTCCCCTGGTTGTTGGGTGATTTTTGGATCACAAATTTTATCTAGACTAGATTGATAGACGAGTGATAAGCGAATATGGAAAACTAATTTGAAACTGAGGCTTTAATTTTGCGTTTCAAAATCCATGGTGCGATGTATGTTATATTACGTTTATCTTATCTAGATCTAATAGTAAGTTGTGGTAGCAATTATCTCAATGAGATATTTGTGAGTTATTAAAATATTGCCAAAGCAATACCCGAATACTGATTGATAAGCAAGCTGATCGTTTAGCAAAAAATAATTTATGACAAATAAATACAATAATGACGTTATCGAAAGCGCTTTAAAAGCACCTTTATCGTGCATCAACTAAAACTTCGCATGAAAATGAAAACCAGTTTCGTATAGGGGTTATTGACCAATAAATCAGATACAACGAGGCCTGCTACTTGAAACAATACCAATTGATAAGGATTGCACCTATATCGTCAGTTTTATAAATAAATAAAAGGATCCAGTCGAGTATTTGGTGGAAACAAGCTAGTTAGACAGATTTAACTGCCTTCTTTAGAAAAAGCGATGGGATGGCCTGGGAAGAAGGTCTGAAAACCTTTGGTATTCCTCAAAGATCGGGAGAAATCGCTATCGAATTAATGAAGCAGATTGCTGCAAAACTGCACTACAAAATTGGCCCCTTGTTTGACACATTTTGATTGCGAGGCAGCTCTGGCAATAGTTACAACCTGCCGCTGATCAGCGCTTTCTGCTCCTTATTGATATATCTTCCCATTTTATTGCCTATCTTTGTTTCTATCTCTCACTTTCTTCAATTCATCTGCATAGACTACTTACAGATTGTTTTATTTCTATTGCTCTTCTACGTTCGTCGAATACGGTTGAGGTGCGAACTTTAATCAACATTTTAGCCAATGACAAAAAGGATTAAACGTCTGCCACTATAATGTCAGAAGCCTTAGTTTATCAAAACTTGATTATATAATACAAGTCAGATGTTGATATTGTTTGCGTTGGTGAAACGTGGTTTAAGATACTCGAAAATTTATAGAATATCTGGGTATTCAGTGCTCTATTATGCGGAATAGCAATAATAGTAGCACGTGGTGGAATTGCAATTTATCATAAGTCTGATTGGACTTGCAGTATCTTAGGGAAATCAATTAATCATGATACCGAATACCCACTTCAACAATCTTAACTGTCAGGCAAGTTTACTTCCATAGAACTCTTGTACCCCTATAGCAGATGTTAATGAAAAAGTTTGAAATTTTACAAATATTAGGATAGGTTAAGTTAAAACAGGAGTATGATGGATATGCCATCATACAAACACTAGGCACCAAAACGGGCCCATCGCGATCCCTGTAAAACCAGTCGAATTTATATTCAAAGGACAACAACTTAAACAGTCTCCCTGGTGAAACATCCAATTTCTTTGAAAAAGCTAAGAAGGCGTTTGAAGTTTGTGACGTTTATTTCCTCTAGATTTTCGAGAAAAAGGTTTCCCTAAAAATTTTCTTCGACTACGCGATATTGCCTCATTATGTGTGGCAACACACCGGTATGTGTCCGGCCAATCCCACCGTACTTTACGGAGCTCATGCATTGATTTAGCAATGCAAATTCATCCTTCATCCGTCGCGCGTTTACCTTCCGAGCATCAGGAATTTTTGACAGAACATTGTAGCGTTTCTCTTTACTGCTGCTCAACAAAGTCAGCAGAGGCTAGTCGGAGTACGATATTACAATTGCCCTCGGGGGCTTCATATTTTTGTCGAAGTGGTGAAAAAGAACTTCATTCACACATCGACAATTGGCAAATAGTTCCCAGTTCACTGAGTGCGGAAGCAAATGGTACGGTATAGCATGTTTGCTTCGTCTCTGAACAGTACATTTCTAAGCGCTCTTACTTTTCGTACGATTAGGCCGATCTTTACCTTAAAGGAGTTATAAACTAAGATGCATACATTTTGTCGTCCAAATGTAAGTCTTGGACAAAAAATCACTATCAACAGCTACGACTCTGAGATAGCTAATGAGTTTACATTTCTTAAGACAAATGCTCCGCAAACTTGCCTCGCAAAAGAACAATGGCTTCGCCACTTGTGTGGCACGTAGCGCCGTCTTATTTAAAATAAACATTGCCCACATCCAGGCCCTCAATTTCCGCCCATAAAAGTGGGCGCGGTAAGTACGTAGGTGGGTGACCACATAGGAACTCAGTACTCCGCGTGCTGTGGACAAAACGAGCCACATGGGCATAGTACCCCGGCGTTAGATCCCGGACCCTACAAATTAATTTGTATCGTTCCCTTGATAATAATAATATTGGGTCTACAAGTAAGTTTCCAGCGTTTGTCAGAGATGGCGCCACCAGTGCATCCCGGGCAGAAATGTCAGACCCCATGTGTTTTATTTGTAGGTTTTGTATCTGTCAACAACTTTGCAGCATTATATTTGAGCAGTTCTATCGGTGTCGTACATTTTATCGAGCAAAATCATGGCAAGTTTCCAGATAAATAAACGTCATTTGCGGGAAGCGCTGCTTTTATTCTTTAATATGAAGAAAAGTGCGGCTGAGGCCTATCGTTTGCTTTCGGAAATTTATGGGGCGGAATGTATTGGTGAATCGACGTGCCGCGAGTGGTTCAAACGGTTCAAAAGTGGTGATTTTGGAGTTGAAGACAAAGATCGCCCCGGAAAGCCGAAAAGTTTTGAAGACGAGGAATTGGACACTTTACTGGATGAGGATCCGTGTCAGATTCAAGAAGAACTTGCTGCATCATTGGGCGTCACGCAACAAGCCGTTTCCCTGCGCCTAAAAGCACTGAGATTCATTCAAAGGGTTGGAAACTGGGTGCCGTACGAATTGAAGCCAAGAGACGTCGAACAGCGATTTTGCATGTCCGAAATGTTACTGCAGCGGTATAAAAATAAATCATTTTTGCATCGTATTGTCACTGGTGATGAGAAATGGATTTATTATGATAATCCTAAACGCAGAAAATCGTATACAAAGCCCGGCAAGCCCGCCCAATCGACGCCGAAACGAAATATTCACGTGAATAAGGTCATGCTCTGCATATGGTGGGATCAAAAGGGTGTCGTATACAAAGAACTGCTTCCGAGTGCTGAAACCATCAAAAGACAGTTATATCGAACCCAACTAATTCGTTTGAAGCGGGCATTAAAAAGAAAAACGGCCAGAATATGAGACCAGGCATGAGTCCGTCATTTTTCATCACGACAACACTCGGCCACATGTTGCGGTTTCGGTGAAAAACTATTTGGAAAATAGTGGATGGGAAATTCTGCCTCACCCGCCTTACAGTCCAGACTTGGCACCATCTGACTACTACTTGTTTCGTTCGATGCAGAACGCTCTTACGGGAATACGCTTCAGCTCAGTAGAGGAAATCAAAAATTGGCTCGATACGTTCTTGGGCTCGAAAGACGAGAAATTTTTCTGGTCCGGAATTCATAAATTGCCAGAAAGATGGGGGAAAGTTGTAGCTTCCGATGGACGATACTTTGAATAAAGCATTGTAACTATGTTTTCATAATAAAACTTCAAATTTTGGAAAAAAACGCTGGAAACTTACTTGTAGACCCAATAATAATAATAAAGTTTATTGGTCACACATAGTTCGAAACACCAATCTGTCCTCAACAGCTTGGAGATCACTGCAGAATCTGCAAATATCCGTATTTGAGAATTTGAGTCTCTTTGCGAGTTGCCGCAGGAAGCAGTATATTGTTGGGATTCCTCTTATTGTCCTGAGCTTATCTCTGTGTAATTCCTTAGATCTCTTGCCGTAAAAAAGTGACCAGGGAGCAGTTGACGGTCTTTATGGTTTTTCCCTTAATAGTGCCCCTTACTATGCAAAAGCGTCGTGGTTTGATATTGGCAAATTCACTATTATCGAGTAGCCCTCCTTTCCTTGCGAGCTCATACGCTTGTTCATTTCCTTTTATACCGCAGTGTCCTGATACCCAGCATAGCCTCACCCGGTTCTGACTTTATAATGCCGCGATTGCAGTGCGACAGCCCCTGACTGTATTAGAACTGATGTTGCTCGATTGCATTGCCTTGAGTGCGGCCTGGCTATCGATGTAGATAGCGATATCTCTTTCATCACATCTGCAATAGCCCAGCTGCCCTGAGGGCAGCCAGAACCTCTGATTGGAAGACACTGCTTGCCTCCGATAGTCTTATAGACACTCTTAGTTCTGGGTCTTTCGAGAAGATACCAGAACCTGTTTCTTCCTCTGTTTTCGAACCGTCTGTTAAAATTGCAATTTCCTGATCTTGCATTTTTTGCTGGTCCTCCCTATCCCGATATATTATATCATAAGGAATGGCGAAGTTGACCAAGAAAGGAGTGAGTCGTATCGCACTCTTACCGGCAAGTTTTCTGATCTGTAAATCAATCGGTGTTAGATGCAGAAGATAGGTGTCCAATGCTACCGTAGGGGTGGTACGGAACACACCTTGTAATGGCTATGGAAGCCGTTCTTTGAACCGCCGCAAATTTTCCGTAAACCATATTCTTGTTTGTTACTTTCCACCATACAAGTGCGCCATATGCAAGTATGGGTCTTACCACCACAGTATACATCCGATACACCATAGCAGGTCTTAAGCATCAAATTTTTTCCAACCGATCTTTTGCAGATAAACAGAGCATTATATGCCTTTCTGATTCTTTCCGCTACGCTAAGATTCCAATTCAGTTTTTTGTCCTGAATTACACCCACTTCGTTGAGTTTTGGGGGTCTAAATTGTGGTATCCTGTACTTTCTGGTAAAAAGAACCAGTTCCGTTTTGAAAGGGTTGACATTGAGACCACAGGTTTTCACCCAAGTGTGGATCGTCTTCAGGGCAACCTCCATAACCACGCTTAAAACATTTAAACATTTCTCTGCACTATTATGGCCACGTTATTTGCGTATGCCATTTCACTTTTAAACTTTTTAAGGATGTCATTGATAACCAGCACCCACAGGAGTGGTAACATGACTGCCCTTTGAGGGGTTCCCCTGGTTACAGACATTCTACCCGAGCTTTGCCCAATGGATCAGTTTATTTTTGTACTTGCTAGCATATTGCAAACCCAATTTATAATGCCCTGTTAAATATTACCGTCTACTAGAGCACTTTTAATGGCACTGTGCTCTTTAAAAAGCATGTTTCTGTGAAAACTGTTATAGTAAATAATACCAAATGTCCTTGGTTTTCCGCTGAAGTTCACGTAATAAAAACTTATACACTAAATAGAAACTGAGGCCTACTACACCAACAAATGGCAAATTACTCTTCATTTGTTTTCGATTTTCTCTCTTAACTTAATATTGACTTAACACCCAAGAAGCCTTAAACAAATCTGCGCTCTTTTGAAATTGATAAAAATAATACAAATACCAACATTTTGGGTATTGGCAAGTTATGTGCTGATTTTACACCGAATCACTGAAACAGTTCCTTGTTTATCCCCCAGAATCACCTCCTCCATCCTATTTGGAGTTGGTCCCAAGAAAAAAGTGACCTTCTATCTTCTGACTGCCGCCCAATAAGTATTTTACGAGTGTCATGCCTCTCTAAGGCTTTCGAGAAAATTCTTTCAAAACAGATTTCTGGCCAGCTCAATCATTTTTCAAAGCCTCATAGCTGTTCTAGAGCTTTGGTGCGAGTGCTTGATCATATATGAATCCAATATGATAAGCATTATCTCAATCTTCTCTGTCTACTCGACTTCTCAAAGGCCTTCGATATAGTTAACTATTAGATTTTATGCATGAAATTGAAACAGTACTTTGACGACGGTACTGTTCGTTTGATTAAAAGTTATCCAACAAATCGTTTTCAACGGGTTGTTGTCAGCTAAGAAATGTACCTGCGGTGTTCCTCAAGGTTCAATTCTTGGTCCACTACTATTTATTAATGACTTACCACACGTTTGTCACAATGCCTTTATGCATTGAATTGATTTGAATTATATTTCTACCCAAAAAATTAAATTTTTTTTGTATTGTCTGTAGAAGATTATTTTAAAAAAAAAATATAATTATTTTGAGTTCCGTTTTTACAATTCATTTGTTATTAAAGAGTAATTCAGGTATAAAGAGAAAGACTAAATGTTTAAGCATTTGAGACGTCACAATTTAAATACAATTTTTTAACATTTAAACAAACAATAGGTTTAGGAAGATTTGTCAAGATTGTTGGAATTTCGTTGAAAATTTCTGGAACAGTTGCAGCATATTTTCTGTGCCCATACTCGAATCTATCTTGGCATCATAAAATTGCCTTGATGTCGGCAGCGTGTGTTGACTATTTCTTGTATTGGTAGCTTATATCTGTTGTCGTTTTTGAAGAATGACAACATGCAGTTGGTCAACTGTAAGGAATTGTCTGTTGTCATTGCCATATCATCGTGCTGCTCTAGTGGAAACAGTTACAACACTGGGTTTCGCCAAGTTGACACCTCTCAGTGCTTACCCTGTTTCTAGAGCATCCAACCATCGGCTACGAAGATTTACATTTTTTTTTTAATTCAGTTGACTTTTTGCTTTATTTATTTTATCCTTAACCCGATTATTTAAATTTTGATTTGGAAGTGTTTAAGGCAGGACTCCATTTTCCATTGAACTTCTCTGTTTCCTTTCATCAGTGCAGCGGAGATAATATTCCAAACACCATCATAACGGGGATATGTCTGGAAATAACTATCATGCTGCATATAATACAATATCCCCACTGGCGGTGCACTATTCTTACACTTGGGCTCCAGACGCCCATCTCATATCGCATAAATCTAAGATCCTGGCAATCTGATAAGGGTCTTTGCACCCCAGGATCCGATCTTTGTGCGCTTTTAATAGATTCGTAAAAAAATTTGCAGCCTGCTCCGAACCTTTAATTTCCATTTCAGAGCATTTTAGTGAATTTTGTTAGCCACAGCTGAGCGCGTTGTTTTGCACAATGGGTCCACCAATCGTTCTCTTTACTTCGCAATCTATGCCAAAAATTTTCAGGCCGTCTCCTGTTATAACGCAAATCGAAATTTGCGAAAAGATACTACTCCTATGAAGCCTGCATTAGTCATTGCTATCCTGTTTAATGACAAAATGACGATGGAGAATGAATGATGCTTAATCAAGCGGTACACTGCGTAATACAGCAACAATATCATTACTAAAAAAATTTTGGACAAAGAGCCGATTCGACAGAATTGTATGTAACTCAGGAGTGAATACGAAGAGCACAATATAGTCCGTTTAATAGCTGAGACACGCGGGATGATCGCAGTTAGAACATAGAAGCAGAAACCTCAAGAAACAGTCTAATGGTGAACGAGAACAAAAAATACACAAAGCAGATTGAACACTTAAAAATTAATTATTCAATGTCCTGCATACTCGTATCATCAGAAAAGGACAATAATTTCTGCAGCCATGCATAGTATAGTCATATCAAACTGAGTATTAGAAACAGTCTCAAGGTCTATAAGGAAGAGTTGAACTATGAGCAATAACATTTGGATCGATTTTGTAAGACAACATCCTCTGACTTTGGAACATTTGTAAAAACCCTTCGACTTCCGTGTCGCTACGAAAAGAACACATTCTTCGAAGCAACTGCAGAAAATAAACTGAACCATTTAGATTAATTTGTTAAGAAAGCATCACAACTCTCAACTAACGTCATAGATAATTTCGACAATCGCAGTTCTGTACAACTCCGCTGAGGATCGTAGATGTACAAAGAAAAAAAAACCGTTGACTACCAGTCAGCGTACATGAAGAGACATTCTAGTGCAGCCGGAAGGAATATTCAAATTGCAACTGATATGAGTACCCAACATCGTAGCAATGAACTGAAGGAAAATTTTAGACAGGCAAAGTATTCCTCAAACCCAGAAAGATTTGGAACTCTTCCATTCTCAAAAGAAGTCCTTTCTAATGAACCCCGAGAAACAAATTCACTGTCCTCTGCCAAATTGTTACGAAATTTCTCTACGTAGGAGCAGTATTCCAAAGTGCAGGATCCTGCAATGAAAAAAATAACTCAATCAAGACAAGATTCAATTAGAAGGTTAAGACCTCTTCATATACAAAGAATTGGGAGCCACATTGTTTCAGATTTGCACTTGCTCGTTACCAACACCATTGAAACGAAAGGAATTTTTCGATGGAAGTAAAACTTTGATATCCTACGAAACAAATTCAAAGGGACATAATAGGGAAAGGCAGATTTATATTTATCAATGTTAGTAAGATCAAGGATCGCTGAATTTGAGAAACAAATTTCGGGAACACACAACAGACATTTTTAACCATGTGTTTTTGTTATGTGTATGTATGTAAAGGGTGTTTTTTGACTGGCAACACTGCGTCTACAGATTGTCAATTTGACAGTTGAAAGTTGATTTGTGGTTAGTACGTTTTGCCATTTTACGATGAATAAATTAACGTCAGAACAACTCATGCAAATTGTGCAAAATAATTTTGAAAACCATGGTTCGGTTCGCCAAACTTATCGTGCGCTTTCCATTTTACGGTCGACATAATCGTCCATCTGAGCAAGTTATTCGGAACACGACGAATCGTTTTCGCACCATGTATACTCTAGTAGATAATACGCATCCCAAAAGACGACAAACAGTGCGAACAGAAGAAGTTATTGCCGTCAGTTGAATGGCATTGACGTGACAGGGCTTCGGCTTCAACAGGATGGCGCAACATGTCACATGGCGGGCGACACCATCAATTTATTGCCGGACACATTTGCTGAGCGCATAATTTCGCGTAATGGACCTGTGAATGGCCTCCACGATCCTGTGATCCCATATCTCTTTTAGATTACTTTTTTTGGGGGTATGTGAAGTCACTAGCCTATGCCGATAAACCAGAGACGTTGGACGATTTGGAAGTCAGCATTCGCCATGTTATTGCTGATATAAGGTCAGAGTAGCTCGATCAAGTTGTCGAAAATTGGACTTCATAATTGGGCTTCATTCGAGCTAGCTGTGGTGCGTGCGTATATGCCCGACATCATATTTGAACGCTAATGGCATAAAATTATCTATTAAACTAAATCAATCGGAGAATTAGTCTAAGATGAATGGGACATGTAGAACAAATGTCTGCACTAGAAATGATGCGGTTAAATGGAAAGGACCTTAATCGGTCTTGTTAAAAAGGCTTGCTAGTAGGAAAGCTTGCCGGCCCATATTTAAGAGGAATATTTAAGTCGCATGTATACTTATTTTATAAGGAGCAGGTATTCTGTAATAGAACTTAGTTCAGAATGCTACTATCCATTCCAAAAAAGTATTCAACTCTTTTTCTATGACGCTTGTTCTGGATGTACCACCTTTATCAAAAAGTTCCCGCACCACACCCACCGCGTGGCGCTCCCATTCTT
This sequence comes from Volucella zonaria, assembly GCA_963966105.1. Lineage (NCBI taxonomy): Eukaryota > Metazoa > Arthropoda > Insecta > Diptera > Syrphidae > Volucella > Volucella zonaria. The sequence goes on along the minus strand of OZ014531.1, from coordinate 144,549,213 downwards.
CCGATTTGACTTCCGTTCTTTTTGTTAAGTTGGTAAATCTATTGTTGACATTCCCTCTAAATCTTAGCATCATAGTTTGACATTTGCAAAAGTTACGTAGCCAAGAGTACATCTATCTCTGTGTGTGTTGGCGATTTTTTACAATTTTAGAAATGGATTTCAATTTGCAACAACGAATTTGTGTTACTCGTAAATTTTTAGGAAAAAAAGTGTTTCGGCAACGATTCTCTAAAGGAAACGGTCGTTTACCAGTGGCACGAGCGGTTGAAAAGTGGTCGTGAGTCAATCGGAGATGATGAACGCAGTGGCAGACCATCGACATCGAAACCCGACGAAAGCATTGATGAAGTAAAAGAAATGTTGGTCAGTAACCGCAAATTAACCATCAGAGAGATAGCGGAGGACTTGAGCATTGCCTATGGATCCGTCCAAGACATTTTGGTTAAGGATTTGGGTTTGTTGGTGTCAAAAGACCTCAATTTCATGATTTGCGAGATGATTTGCGAGGCTGAATCCGATCCCACATTCATCAAAAGGATCATTACTGGAGACGAGACGTGGGTTTATGAGTACGACACGCAATCCAGACATCAGGCAAGTGAATGTCGTTCACCAAATGAGCCGAGACCAAAAAAACCGTCGTTTTCAGTCAAAAGAGAAGGCAATGCTCACGGTTTTCATGGATTACGAGTACAACGGTGTAGTGCATCATGAATTTTTGCCAGAAGGCCAGATAGGAAACAAAGAGTATTACTCGTATTTGGGCGTTATGAGACGTTTGCGTGAAGCAATTCGCCGAAAGAGACCAGAATTGTGGGCAGAAAACTCGTGGATTTTGCACAATGATAACGCACCGTCGCACAGTGCCATCATTATTCGTAATTTTTTGACGGAAAATGCAACAAATACCATCCAACAGCCACCGAATTCACCTGATTTGGTTCCCTGTGACTTCTTTCTGTTCAATCGAGTTAAAAAACCACTACGGGGAACGCGTTTCAGCAGCCGAGAGGAAGTAATGGAAAAATCGTAGGAAGCACTTACACTCGGACATACCGAAAACCGAATATAAAAAATGTTTCGAGGATTGGATCAAGGGCTGGCATAAGTGTGTTGCAGTCGATTGGGATTATTTTGAAGGGGACCATATAGATTTAGATAAATAAACTTGTATTTTTAATTTTCTAAATAAATTCCACCTTTTTGATGAATGTGGTATGTTGCCTGCAATTAGGGAGACATGAGTTTCTATAGCTTCAAATAAAAACGGTGTCAATACAAACAATCTAATGAATTTTCTTCGATGTTCTGAAGAAAAGAATATTAATAGCAAGTGAAAGGAATACGACTAAACGTTCCGATATACTCGTAGTATATTTTTCGTATTATAATAAAGTTAAAGTATAAATCAGCATGGTAGCCAGCAAGAGTGTATCACACTCTCTAGTTACAAAACTGCTATCAGCAGTACGAAGTGATAAGAATGTCAATAAGTTTGCGTGAACAATCGTATCTTTCAACTTAAAGTGATGTGCTAAATTCTACTTGACTACCAAGTTTGAAAAATGCCGATTACTCGTAGTTGTATTATATGATTAATATTCTCTCTGTACTATGAAAACTCTATAGATTTTTTCTATTTGTTGCAAATTACTGTGCCATTAACAACTAGTAAAAGTGGTATAATTTATTCCAACCTCGAATAAGATACGAGTAGTGCACGCTCAATTAGAGATGTGCCAAATGAAAATCATTACCAACACGTGATTTCAGAACGCAAAAATAATTTACAAATTTATTTAGTGTATCTAATTTGATTCTCAAAATTAAAAACAAAAAAAACTTGATACACTTTTACTTTTTCTATTATTATAAACTAATAGTTAGAGTTAGTATCCAATGTAAAAGGAAATGTACATAATATACATAGGACACAATACGAGATCAGTTAACGTGGACTGGGCAATTACTGTCATTATTTGTTTTCTGAAATAAAACAAACGTGTCTATCTTAGATTTAATTAGCCCAATTTGGGACAAAACCTATCAAATTAAGCACTGATGGGCCAGCACATTTTTGAAATTAACATACAGAAACTGTTCGACGATAATCCTGTTGCCTCTGAACGAAATGCTGAATCTCACACTATATTTCCCACTCGAGTTCAAACCCGAACTCCTCGATGATACACCCGGTTGCTCAAAAATGAATACAGATAATGGGTTTATTGTGGCTGAACCATAACCAAAGAAAGGCAATTGAATTAATCGATGACAACATAAACCCTAAAAACAAAAAAATTAAAATTGTAAGAGCTGTCTGAAATGGGGGTAGAGTGTAGTAGTAGTAGTAGTTAGTTCTCCAGATACAATTCCTCTATTCAGACCTTGTAATGGAAATGGCCAACGCAATGGAAGGTGTTAAGTTCATGAATTGTTAATAGGACTAGAGGGATATGGACATCTTCTCTCCAAATGCCTCGAAAATGCAGTGCAATTATCCACTCACTGGAATGCATTTATAATTAGACACGATTTTGATAGAAAGCCTTTAGACGATAAGCTATTAAAAGAAGCTCAACCAATACCCTGAAGTTAAATGCAATCACATCGTATCTAAAGTGAAAAATTCCAGTTGGCAGCAGAAATAAAATCTTCTTACATGGCACATGAATGTCGGGACCCCGGTATAAAGTCTGATAGAAGCAACAAATGATCCAACGGGGAATTGATGGTGTTCGTAAAGAACTAAAGAGCTAAAGTCCTGAAGGCCAACATCCCTATTGAAATGTAAAAGATTGTTGCGATTTTTAGACTACCTAATAAAGAAGTACTACTACCGTATTATTACAGTCCTGATTTTATTCCAACACCCCAGTTTGACTAGATAAATTCCGAGGAACAGTAAGACTTCTCTCTCCTACCGCCTGACCTCTATCATCATACGTTTTTGTCCCTGTTCATCTACATGGCTTACATGAGTACATGCAGTGCTGATAACCAATCTGAATGAACTGAAATTAAAAACCACATATAATCCTGGGGTAAGATAACATAATAGACTCTGTGTCCTTGAACACCACATCCGGTGGATATCCTGCCTAAATCGAATCTGCAAAGGCTTCTAAAAGTTATGTTTTTGGAGTGCCTAATCGACGGATGATTTTAGACTAATAAAAATGATTAAGAAGACTAAGACTATAACACATGGGCTGAAAAGTCCATGTTTCTGAGAGAGGGCACCACTTGAATTAAATCCATACCATTTTCAGTTAGTACCAACCTTCAAAAGATACTTGTATAAATTTGACAGCTGTCGGACGATTAGCTCTCGAGATATACCGTAGTGAGTGAAACAACTTTTGTTATTGTGAAAAAAATGGATTCAAAGCAATTTCGTGTGTTGATTTATCATTGCTTTTTGATGGGAAAAAATGCAGCTGATGCAAAGAAATGGCTTGATAACTGTTACCCGGACTCTGCACCAGCCGAACGAACCATTCGCAAGTGGATTGAAAAATTTAAAAGTGGTCATACAAGCACCGAAGATGATGCACGCAGTGGACGTCAAAAAGAGGCTGTTTGAGATGAAAACATCAAAGAAGTCCACAAAATGATTACGAATGACCGTAAAGTGAAGTTGATCGAGATAGCTGAGGCTCTGAAGATATCAAAAGAGCGTGTTGAGTATATCATACACGAATATTTGGACATGCGAAGGCTCTGTTCAAAGTGGGTGCCGCGTTTGCTCACAGTCGACCAAAAACAACAGCGTGTTGGTGATTCAGAGCAGTGTTTAAAGCTGTTCAACCGCAATAAAGCTGAATTTTTGCGTCGGTATGTGACAATGGATGAAACTTGGCTTCATCACTTCACAGGCAGTCAGCTGAGTGGCGAGCAGGCGACGAACCTCGTCCAAAACGACCAAAAACTCAACAGTCGGCTGGCAAGGTTATGGCATCCGTATTTTGGGATGCACATGGAATAATTTTCATCGACTATTTCCAAAAGGGGCAGACTATCAACAGCGACTATTACATTGCGTTGTTGGAGCGTTTGAAGGACGAAATCGCAGAAAAACGGCCGCATTTGAAGAAAAAGAAAGTGCTGTTTCATCAAGACAATGCACGGTGTCACAAGTCGATGAAAACGATGGCAAAATTGAATGAATTCGGCTACGAATTGCTGCCCCACCCACCGTATTCTCCAGATTTGGCCTCTTCGCATACCTCAAAAAAATGCTCGCCGGAAAGAGATTTAAGACCGAGAAGCCGAAACAGAGGCCTATTTTGAGGCTAAACCGAAATCGTACTACAAAACTGGTATCGAAAGATTGAAAAATCGTTTCAATCAGTGTATCGCCCTCGAAGGCAACTATATTGATAAATAAAGTTGAATTTTGCAAAAATTTTGTGTTTTACTATAAAACGGCACTGAATTTTCAGCCCATGTGTTATATCAAACGATCAAACTAGAGAAGAGTCAGTAGAAGAAATTTTTTCTTTTTCTGTAGAATCATATAATTTGAGAAGTAAACTTTTTATTGAACTAAAGGTTAATAATTCTACCCTAGGTTTCGAAATTGATAGTGGTTCTCCGGCTACAATAATCAGCTACAAGGAACACATTTTTCCAGATGAGGAATTAAATGCACCAGATACGAAACTGGTAAGTTATTGTGGTAGAGCTACTTACTATATGTCAGGGTTAATAAATGTAGATTCCAAAAAAAATAGTCGTGAGCTGAAGCTTTACGTTGTCGAATCAAACCGAAAGCCATTGTTAGGCCGGGAATGGTTACGAAGCATTAAATTAGACTGGAACAAAATATTGTCTTCTTCGAGTGGAAAAATTCAAGGGGTTTCATCTGTTAAAGATAAAACGTCAATTCAAATCAAAAAACTCAAAGAAAAGTATTCTTCAGTTTTTGAAAATTCAATGGGCAAAATTAATAATGTTCAAGCTCGTATTCCCCTGTTTTTATTAGGTCGAGAAAAATTCCTTTTGCATTACGAGATGCAGTCGAAAGAGAATTAGATGAGTTACAAAAAAATGGTATTATCAAGAAAGTCGAAACTTCAAAGTGGGCTACTCCGATTGTTCCTATTCGGAAACAAGGGGGTAAAGTTCGATTATGTGGAGATTATAAAATCCCTTTAAATCCGCAAATTTTAGTTCAAGAGCATCCATTGCCTACAGTCGAAGAACTATTTGCGTCCATGGCAGGTGGGAAAAAATTTGCAAAAATAGATCTCAGTAAGGCATACTTACAATTAAAAGTTCATCCAGATGATCGTGAGCCTCTTACGTTGAGTACTCACCATGGTTTATACAGACCAACCAGATTCATGTACGGAATTGCATCTGGGTCTGCAAAGTGGCAAAATCAAATCGAGGAGATTCTTAAAGATATCGACGGTATTTCGGTTTTCTTAGATGATATCAAAATTACTACGCCCAATGATGAAATTCATCTACAACGCCTCGAAAAAGTTTTATCAGGGCTAAGCAAATACAATATGCGAGTGAATTTCGAAAAATGTGAGTTCATGGCTTCTGAAATTGAATACTGTGGATACAAAATCGACCGCGACGGTATACATAAAGCACAAAAAAAAAAAATCGATGCAATAACTTAAATGTCGAAACCGAAAAATAAAGATGAAGTTAGAGCATATATCGGGCTAGTTAATTACTACGGCAGATTTTTCGAAAACCTCAGTACGATTTTGCGTCCACTTAACAATCTGCTTAATAACAGGGTCCCATTTATTTGGGATACGAGATTGCGATAAGGCGTTTCAAACTATACGAAATACAATTCAAATGGAAACATATTTAGTGCATTACAACCCTAATAATGGCTTCGATTTGATTCGACAACTAATGTAAATGGGCTGGTGGGATGAAAACAAAAATTAGAGATATCCACATACCATTTCTTGCAATGAGAACGGACTCCGAGGTAATTGGTGGAACAGAGCGCTATGTATTTTCATCCAGAAATCGTTAGTGAGAATAATAGGTCTGTTAAATTAAAATCAAAAACGTTTTAAGCCTCTAAACTCAGAGAGCTCTGCATCCTCGATGTATAGAAATAGACAAATAAATGAAGTTTCTCATGGCTTTTCAATTAGTTGAGTTCTGTTTAACCAAAAAGATAGATATGAATTTAATCCTGGAGACATTTAGTTTAGCCTGGCCCTCAAAGAAATGCTATTGGATGCTCCCGTTGGAGAACAGAACCACAGACAGTGGTAATAAACCAAAGAGAACTATGGTACACTCTACAATTGATGTAACTTCTTACAAAAGGCAAAATGCTATGCTAAGTACAATACTCAGCTAACCTGAAGTACTGAAGCTTTTGCATACACATTAGAGTACTAATGGTCAGTACATTGATTTGTTCTAGAACTCTTTCACTTTCCATATCAAATTTTTTAAATTTTAATTATTAATGATATCGGTTTCTATTTTTTTCTTTTTAAACCAGCGAAACAATAAAATTGCTGGAATGTTTGTGTGAACACAGAAATGTTAATCAAATCAATGAATCTGTTTGCTTTTCGAAAATCACGTACGGGCTTATCTGCAACTGCCACTAAATTAATTGGAAACGATTTTAAGGAATGATACAATCATTATCATTTTTTCAAGAATGTATGTAACATAAGTAAAGAAGATAATTGCAAAGCAATTGGAGAAGGTGTCAAGATGGGAATGCCATTGCCACATTGTACCTGGATATATCCTAAACATGAAATTACATTTCCAGTCAACTGCATCTTCAGTTATGAATGCATAATTAATAGAAAATGCATATAACATATGTACACGTATATGTGTCTTGTGAATTTGCAGCAAATAAACAATTATATAAATTTAGCGTTACGACATTGCAAAACTTGTTTCGAATTATTTAACATTTCCGAGAGGAACTTTTAGCTTAGTGACTAAATTTAATTGCGACTCATTTAATCGAACAGGGAATTCACTTGAAACCACCGTTATGAATAATAATTAACAGTTGTTTTCTTAAATTAAAAATATATTTCCAAACATACAAGCGAAAATTAGAATAAAAAAGCACACAGTCAATCTGAGAGATGTACCTATGTATCTACATAATCTCAAAAGCAAATAACCAGTTTTTACACTCTAAATTTTTGTTTATTTTTCCAAATAGGCGACTCACATTTTTATCGAATTTTTATTCCAAAACAAAAAAATAAATCACCGTTTTATTTGATTACGAACAACAAAGTACCAGTCACAACAAGTGTTTAAGTGAGACTGAGTACCTGATCGTTACGATCCAAATTATTTAACATAGCAAGCGCTATCGGTGAGGCCTTTGGTTCGAATATCTGATGGAGATCCAAGTCGTCGTGTGTCGAAGCGATATAATTGCTGAATAGCTGAATTGAAATAAAATCGTGTGGAGTGACGTCAATAAATTTGGAGAAGGTGGCATGACGAACGAGTCGTTTAATGGAAAGTAAATAAAATTGACTGGAAGGGGGAACTGGTCATAAGTGATATGATTCAGGAGACAGGTTGTTGCGATTGAGACCGTTGTTAATCGCCCTAATGGGCATGAGTATGTCACTCCTCATATCTATGCATCTGTCTTAATTTTGGGATTGTTTACATTACAAGTAATTTTCAATAAATGGAAAAGCCATATATAAAATTACTTTATCGATTAAGACAAGTAATTAATTATACACTCTTGATTCTCGATTGTATCCTGAATTCGTTATACATATGTTTGCAGTATTTTGTAGTGTAAGGGAGGAATGCTCTAATTTACATGAGGTAAAGTAAGTAATTAGTATATTAACATATAATATATCTACAATCTAATTACATTCTGATAAATTGTGAGCTACGAATATAGGTGAGTAAGAAAACTTCCTACTGGGCAATAACGAAGTCTACAATAGATGAAAAGAATCTTTCAAGACGCTACTTAACGAAGAATTCTCGCGAAGATGCATTCCCTCTACGACGGTCGCAAATAAAAAGGAAACGTCCGATTTTACGGATGTTATTAGCGAAGCAGTAAAAAGTGTGAACCGGAGACGTCTACGAGGTGTGAATTTAACGGGAATTTTAGTTTTTTTGAAAAAAATATTTATTTATTCGTCTACATTAATGTTGGCGCCTTCAAAATAGTCCCCATTAGATATTATGCACTTGTTCCAGCGCTTCTTCCAATCTTCGAAACACTTCTCAAATTCGACAGTATTCAAATTGGGACAGCATTCTAGTTGTTTCAACAATGCGCTTTTAATGTCATCTATGATTGTAAAACGACGGCTCTTTACGGTTATCTTTACTTTCGGAAATAGGGAAAAGTTACACGGAGCCATGTCTGGCGAATATGGAGGCTGGGGCATCGTTACGGTATTGTTTTTGGTCAAAAATTCACGAACAAGCAATGAAGTGTTTTTGTTCAAAGTTCAAAAATTTTGGAACAAATTTTGTTACCACGCGTTTCATACCCAAAACATTCGAAAAAATTTTTTGGCATAAGCCAATCGATATGCCAACATCATCAGCGCCCTCTCTGATTGTGATTCGGCGATCGTTCATAACTATTTCTTTCAGTTTTTCCAAGTTTTCATCGGTTGTTGATGTGCAGGGGCGTCCGGGGCGTTCGTCATCTTCAACGTAAAGTCTTGTTTTGCTCATAGCAGACTCACCATAGGCCTTGGTTTACATTACACCCACTTTGTTACACTTTATTTAATTTTTTACGCAAAATTTAATACAAATTCTTTGATCCATTTCATTTAACAAACCAAAATCGCCGAGTTCTTAAAAACACGTCTGACCTTAGCGGCTGCCACAGGCAAAGTAAACAATGAATACAGCTGAAAATTTTATCATACTTAAGGGGCATATATATCAACATAATAAAAAAAAAATTTGACAATCGGACTCTCCAAACCCGCGAAATTCAAAATTCCTGTTATTTTCTGAACTCATCTCGTATTAAGACCTTTTTTTCCTTGCATAAAGGCAAAGGCGACACGAAAAACTGTAACAATTTGCGATCGGTGAAACTAATGACAGACGACAACCCAAGATTGTCATATTTCATGGCAGCCACTGCGAATTTGTGTGTGTCAAATGCCGCGATATAAAGTTCTCCATATCGCCTCTGCATGTCGTCTTCACCAATTTGGAAGAAAGCGTTCGCCTGAATTCCTAGAGATCTTATGTGGACGGCCCTAATATCTGAAAATTCACCCGAGACATATGAAATGTTTTTTTTGTTTTTTTTGGAGTGTTAGAATTTTCGGGTGACTGGGTACTAAACGATTAGCGTAGGCACTGCCCAGCGCAATAACTATAGCTACAAATCAATTCTGCTTATATGAGTAGCAAAGGTATAATCAGAAATGACTTAATCCCAGACGAAGGCCATACGTTGGATGAATGTGATTTACTTTAGGTCAGCAACAGTCGGCTACTGGCTTCAGAAAAATAGGCCACTTTTGCCGAGAGTTTGCAGAAAGGCCCTGGCCCTACAGGTTAGGAGTTGTGTGAGACTCACTATACAGCCATGTAAAAACCCTTCTATGACGCACAGACAAAAGTGCTTGCATACCTACCCCTCGTCTCTTTTTTCTACCAACCCACCACACCACCTATGGCGCGATCGAACCAATCTCCCGTATGCTATGAAAAATCAATTCAAACCCTACCGTCTTTGACTTTTACCGAACAACTCCCTACTTTAAATCCGTTTCCCTTTTACCGCTCCAACCAAATTTAGTTTTAAGTTTAAGTTTAAGTTTAATTTTAAGTTACAGCTTGTATTAAACCAAAATTAAAATTAACTCAATTTTCGGGGGGGGGGGGGGGGGGACCTTATTTATAAATCCACTTAATTTGGAGCTCTGATAATCGAAAAAGTTATTTCCTTTGAATCAATAGTTTTGCTTGTAGAGCCAGTCAAAGTTGAGTAATTTCTAAAGTCCCTTAAAAAGTGATTTATGTTTTTTTAGGATTGGGTGTAAAAACTAGACAAAAGGTTTCGAAAAACCATTTCTTTAAATTCTGTACATTTATAAAATCAAAAATGATCGCAGTTTTTTTTATATTTTTTTTAAAATATTTGATTTAAAGTTTTTTGAAATACTTTTTCCGTCGCACTTTTTCAAATTTAGGTTGAGTTTTAAAACAAGGTCCGAAAGGGTCCGACCTAAACTCAAAAGGAAATGAATTCCTATATCTTTGTAAATATAGAGGGTGTTCCCTAATTCGAGAAATTTGAGAAATGATTCCGGGGCTTATTCTAAGAAAAAAATCGTTCTGCAGTAAGGGTTTATCTCCAATGTTGACATCATTTACCGAGGATTTAAGAAAAGGCTTAGTTTGGTGTACCCTGAGCCATGTTAACGGAAATTGCTCTCTTAGTACTATTGGTAGAAACTTCGAGTAGAATAAATACTAGCCTTTATAATGGCGTTTTAATAAAGTTGATATCTTATTTGAGTCTTTAGATATAACATTTCTAAACCTGGGAAGGGAGGTAAAGTAAAATATTATGTTTATCCCCTGTAATGGGAAAGTCGTATTTCAGCAGAAGATTCTGATACATCCTGTAAAGCATTTTTCTCAAAATAAAAAAAAATTAAAACCCAAATAAGTAATATATAAAATATTAATAATAAGTAAAATTAAAATTTAAAGTTTAATTATTTACTGGAAATTTCCTTTAAGCAGAAAAAAAAACCGACATGGTATCTTTATTCGTTGAAGATTTATGATTTTTGCAAGCAAAATTTGAACTTGGAATGTTCGATCCTCGAACTGATCACGTGCAGATATTACCGCCATCTAAGAACTGCATTGTGATTATGGTACACATAATTGAAACTTCTACAGATAACAAAAGGATGGTCTAGGTTAGGTTAGGTTAGGTTAGGTTAAACAGGGGTATGATGGATATGCCATCACACAGACACCAGACACTAAAAGGGGCCCATCGCGTTCCCTATGGAACCAGTTAAATTTGTCTTCAAATGGCAAAAACCTAAACAATCTCCCAGGTGAAACACCCAATTTCCCTGCACAAGCCAAGAAGGCATTTGAAGTTCGTGCCGTCTGTTTCTTCTAGGTTTCCTAAAAAGTATTTCCCTAAAAATTTTCTTCGACTAGGAATTGCATTCATACAGTGTGTGTGCTATGTCGTCAACAGCTTGCAAATCACTGCAGAATCAACAAATATCCGTATCTGACAATTTGAGTCTCTTTGCGTGTTGCCGCAGGAGGCAGTGTCCTGTCAAGATTCCTATTATTTTCCTAAGCTAACCGCCGTTTCCTTGTTTGTTACTTTCCGCTATACTAGTGCGCCATATATGTATAAGTATGGGTCTTACCACCACCGTATACAGTCAGTACACCGTAGCAGGTTTTAAGCCCTAAATTTTCCCTATCGTTCTTTTGCAGATAAAAAGAGCATTAAGGACTGAAACGAATAAAATTTGGAAACTTCAAAGTAAAAAAAAAAAATTTTCATAATTCAAGTAATTTTTTTTTATTTGCTTTAAAACTCTATTTTTATTAAATTCATTCACAATTACAAAAACTAAAAAAAATTATTTGGGTTCCCATTCTTTCCTCAACTTCTTTCGAATGTCCTTCATAAGGTTGGTGACAGTTACATCCGTGATCTTTTTGGACGTTCTTTTCCAATTAGCACTAAAATCTTTTACGTCCTTTGCACACTGCTCACTTTTCCTCAATTTAGCTTTGACCAAAGTCCAATACCTTTCAATGGGACGGCACTGTGGAACATTGGGTAGATTCATGTCTTTTGGGACAAAGTCGACATTTTTAGCAACAAGAAAACTCAACGTCGCATGAGCATAGTGAGCTGAAGCTAAATCTGGCCAAAATAATGTTGAACCCTCGTGTTTGTTTAAGAAAGGAATCAACCATTTTTTTAGGGACTCGTTAATGTACACTTTTCCGTTAATTTTTCCCGTTGTACTCGTAATAAACGATGAGCTTCTATGTCCACATTGGCAAATGGCCTACCAAACGAGATATTTTGACCCGAATTTTTCCATCCCAATCGATGTGGTTGATTGCGGAAGAATCTCAGCTTCAAACGAGTTGTAAAACTGCGCACGTGGAAGAGTAGTAAAGTCGGCTTTGACATAAGTTTTGTCATCCAAAACCAAGCAAGCTTTCAACTCGTATAGCTTTCGGGTTCGTGATTTTATGACTTTTTTTTGCTTTTCAGTAACTTTTGGTATTTTTTGTTTTTTTCGTGTTTTTAGACCGTTACGTTTTTCAGATCTTTGTACCATTGGTTGGTAATGCATTTCCGAGCAACGTCTCTGGATGACGTAGTCCGATTTTTTACGATGGTACCCACTATTTTCCTGTCCAAATTTGTATCATGTGCTCCACTTTTCTGTTTTCGCTTAACTGTCAAGGTCTCCAAATATCGTTTAATAACAGAATCCACTGCCCAGCGTGCCATGTAGGAATTTGTTGCGATGAAATGGTTTGGACGCGAAGTCCAAATCGAGCCATTTGTCGATGATCTTTTTACGGCGTTCCTCTTGACTCATATTTTATAAATATTTTAAACCGCACCGAACTAAAATCAATAACAAACTGAAACTAGAGAATATACAGGCGAATTTGGGTACAAAATGGGATTGCAATTTTTACGCATTGGAAGTATAGCCCATATCAAAATTTACAGATTTTATTCGTTTCAGTCCTTATATACCTTTTTGATACTTTGCGCTACGTCAAGACCCCAATTCAGTTTTTGTCCAAAATCACACCCTGATACTTCGCGCTGTCCGAGAGGGGTAATCCCACTTCGTTGAGTTTAGTGAGTTTGAATTACGGTATCTTGTACTTTCTGGTGAAAAGAACCACTTCGGTTTTGCATTGAGATTAGAGCTTTTTGCCCAATTGATGATCTTCTTCAGGGCAACGTCCACAATCTCGCTTAAAATATGTAAGCATTTCTCTGCACTATTATGATCACGCCATCTACGTATTCCGTAACACTTGTATAAGCTTTTGACGATGTCTTTGATAACCAGCACCCACAGGAGTGGAGATATGATTCTCCCCGAGGGGTTCCGCTGGTTACGGACATACTACCCGAGCTTTGCCCAATGGAGCAGTTTATTTTCCTGCTTGCAAGCATGTTGCAAACCCAGTTTGTAATGCCCTGTTCAATGTTAGCGTCTACTAGAGCGCTTTTATTGGCGGTACACTCCATGTTATCGAGGAAGGCCGCCTTCGCTGAGTCACCAAAGTGTAGACACTTCTCTATTTTCCCTACCACCACGTGAAAAATAATTCGAACGTATTTGCTTCATTTACCAAATGAAAAGCATGGTCTATTTAAGTGACAATTCGTTTGAAGGGGCAGACTAAAAAAGTAAGTCTTAAAATTTCGCAACGTAAGCAAAGGAATTTGAACAATCCGCATCAAATCTAAGTAAGCCAACATCAGCTTGGTATACGCTCGAGCCTTCACAGAAGGAATAGACGATGCTGGGAAATATACGAGCAACGTCGTAATTATAATGTTAAAATTTTTTAGTTGATTTTAAGGCAAGAATAGGAAAAAGGACGTTGGGTAACAATCGGGAGGCATAGCTTACTCAAGACCATCTCTGCAAATGTACATAGACTAATTGACTTTGCTAATTGACCAGGTAGAACGAACTATTCAACGTAGGCCATCCGCCGACCTTGCTAAAATGAAGTAAAGATACCAATATCTTAATTTAAGTATAACAAGGTTGCCGAATTATTTGTTCAGCTATTTAAGGCAGTAGGAGATAACTTAGATAGTTAAGAGCATACATCAACTCATTTCTATGATAATGCCGGAGGAAAGTTTGCCTGATGAATGAAATCTCAGCAGCATTTCCTCGAGTCACAGAAAAGGCGACCTTCCAAACCGCGCCAACTATAGCGGCATGTGACTTCCTTAACACCATACTTGAAAAAATTGAACGAATCTAGCAAGCAAACACCAGAGGTACAGTTTTCGAAAAAAAATTTGGAACTACAAGGTGGCGCAAAAGCTGTCACCCGGTGTTCTTTGGCTGTAATTTTTTTTATATGAATGATAATTTTGATTCTGCTTTGGATTATGTTTATTTGATATTTTATATTTTTTTTCGTTAAGTCGAGAATATGATATCGGCTAAGTGGCCACCGCCAGAATTGATGACCATTCTGGCAAGATTTGTGGCATTTTCCATCACTCTTCCCAGAATTTCCCGTCTGAGTCTGAGGCTTGTTGACTCGTGACTTCAAAAAACCCCACACAAAGAAGTCTGGAACGGTTAAATCGGTGATCTTGCCGGCCAGTGCAAATCGCCAAAGAGATTAGGCGACCCAGAAAAATGCAGCCCACAGAATTTCGGCTGTGGTTCGTGCAGTATGCGCTGTTGCTACATCCTGTTGGAACCGCATGTTCTGCAGTCCCAATTCATTCAAATGAGGAAGGAGAACGCTGTTGAGCTTTGTAGCGCTCACCATCCACAGTAGTCGGTTGGCCCGTGGCGTTTTCGAAAAAATAAAGTCCGATGACGCCTCCATCGTAAACAGTACAGCATGCAGTAACGTTGAGCGGGTGTAATGGCTCTTCGTGGATTATACGCGAATTTCGGTGCACCCGAAGCGATCATTTTGCTTATTCACATATCCACAGAGATGGAAATGGGAGTCATCGCTCAAGATAATTTTCGATGAAAAGTTGTCTCCCTTGTAGTCGAGATTCAGGATGGCTTGAGCGTAGGTTACACGCACTTGGCGGTCAACAGCTAATAGCTGATGCACTGTCTGCCACTTTGTAAGGGAACATCTTACAGTCTTTCACCAAAATTCTCTGTAAAGACCGCCGCTTGCTGCCCAATTGCCTGGCACGTCATCTGGTCGATACTCCGTAGTCCTCTGTGAGATCTTCCACCACAGCTGCGATATTCTCATCTCGTGTTGTCACATACTCTTCTAGGCGAGTAGCTAAACGTCGTAGTATTTGTCCAGTTATCCGAGTTCTTTAGGAGTATACCGATTCATGTCTTGTTGACGTGTATTTTGTATCTGTTTACTTCACAAATGTCAAAGTAGAACGACATTTGCAGAAAAATTATAGCATCTTCCGATAGGGTGATGACTTTTGCGCCACCTAATACTCGCATACACTGGTTATATTCATATCATTAGCAGAATGCAACGTTTTATCGATGGTGCGTTTGTAAGTATCATATTAAAACAGAAGCGCCGAGAATGGGTTTAACTGTGAATGAGGGCAGAATAAAGCATATGCTGTCAACAAGAAGGGACGCTCAACATCGATGAATCTGCGTCACAATCGGCTGATATTTTTAACTTTGAGGCAGTTAGAGATTTTGTGTTCTTAGTCTGCGATGTTAGCTCAGATAATCACAACTCGTCAAAAACTTCGTAAAGAAGAAAGAAAAATTGAGCACATTGTCCTTTTTCGGCGCCGATTTGCCTAGAGAAACCCACCGCCTTGACTGCTGTTTCTTGTGTTTGGTACACAAACTAAGCCGGATTGCGGGTGAATAACGCCAAGCATTCCTTCGAAGATGCCACTTGAAATTCACTTTTTTCCATATTCACCAAAATTCCGGCAGTTGTCCGCTTTAAATGGCTGTCACATACAAGCTTAATGACGCCACTTGCTACAATTTAAAGCCCCCTTTAACAAATGGTAGTTGAGAGATAGTTGGGACTAATATTTCGCGAGAAATGCAGAAAGTCACGAACCCACATTCTTCATATAAATTAAAAAAAAAAAACAAAAAACTAAAATTGAATACGAGTATACTCGTTGCTATTCATTTTTGCGGGTTTTTTGTTTTTTCTAATGAGCATGTCTTTCGATTTCAATATTTTACCCGTAGTCCCCTGTCCCTATAACTCTCTGCATTCAGGTCCGCATACTTTTTACCAGTTTTTCAATGTGCTTCATGGCGATTTTTGTCCACTCTGCCTGTTGCCTCCAACGATCAAAATTTCTCCTGCGTGCTTCATCGTTTCTTGACCTGATAGTTTTGGAGGCATGTGTTTGGTATTATATCCGTTACCATATCAATGGTATCGTTGTTATTAGGTTGTTTGCAGAGCTGAAGTCGTCCTATTGAACTTTTTTTCGGATAAAGATGGCTTTTTTCTATTGACTAATGACACTGATCTTTTATAGTGCTTCTTTGGCGGTCCATTCGTCGATAATATCGTTGTTTAAGCATTTTAGAGTTGCAGATGCGGGTTTTGAGGGTCCTGCGTGCCGATTGATTATGAAATTGCTGACTGTCTTATCTATGTATAACTCCGATTGGCCCAACGGCGCAACAATAAAGTTCGTAGTGAAGTGCTTGCCTTACTTCCCAGTGGTGGCAGTGGTGGTCACCGATCACCACCACTGCGAGTAAGGATTTACTCATGCAGTCTATAATAGCAAGGGTATTTTCGGCCAGTAGTATAATACTGGCATACGCCATCGTAGTCCTCACAACTCTATTCCGACCTTGACGGCGAAGCGAGCGTTCGCAATCGACACTCTGCACAGACGGACAAACAGTATTTATGTGAAGATTTGCTTGATTGTGGACTTTCCTGGCTTGAAACTGCACTGATTGGGACCTATCAAGTTGTTGATGAAGGGTTTCATTTCTAGTTGGCGCAGTTGAAGCGGTCTCGCTTCTCTGGATCGGGCAAACGGTGCTGAGATTTCATTCATCAGGCATACACTCTTCTGCTCTTTAAAAGTACAAAGGAAAATCCCTATGTACACCTTCTCGTGGTAGAAAGCGGGTAACGCTAACGTACATAAAGGGGTCAAATGGCTGACGGGATAAGCAAACAAACCAGCATTACTGGTCTGGGTACGATATTATCTTTGGGTTGTACAAAAGCTCCCTAAAGATGGAGGAACTGTATATGGCGGTCAACGGTACGAAAGTCTGATGGCGGGTGAGCCTATCCTGAAAGGCCAAAGGCAGCAGCAAGTAGCGTCTGTATCCATAGTGGGCGGCTACAAAAGACGCCTGTTTTTCCAATGTGTTCGACCATTGAATCGAAGGCTTTTAGAGCTATTAACTATATCCTGAAAAAATACCAGCGGTGAAGCGAAAAAAATTTCTACATGAAAAATGACACCAAACGGTAATGAGTCCCTAGGTAATAAGCAAACTTTGGCCAACCCTCCTGCAATCCCAATGGCCGTAGTAAACCCCACATCGGATTTGGGGGTGCGGCATCCTTCATGTAACAACGGCTACAAATAATGAATCGACAACCAGAAACTCTGGACATCATTCTTATACTGCAGATATTTCTCCAATACGCACGAAAATTTGAGCATGAAACGTTCATTCTCTGGAAAACAGGAACAAGTAGAGCGTCAAATGATCCGGCTTAACATCAGCATTCTCGGACTGAGTGAGTCTAATTGGAGGAGTAAAGCAGAATACAGTGCAAGCTCAGGACTGACTAGGATGTTGTAGTCTGGACAGAAGACAAGCAGTGGTCTAAGAGTGAATGGTGTGAATGGCCAGAAAAAGTCTAATTTCCTGGAAATCGGTACCGGCGAGGATAATGACGGCAAGATTTAGCGCTAAAATTCGCAAAGTTGCTATCATTTAGTGTTACGCTCCGACGAACGATGCAGAGGAAGCAGGCAAAAGCATTTTGTAAAACTCATATAAACTCGGTGTATGGCAACATTCCGCAAGCTGACATCGTAATCGTCATGGGGGGCCTAAATGCCAAGGTTGGTCCGGACAGCGTAGGCCTCGAGCGCGTTATGGGTAGACATGTCTTGGGTCAGCGAAATAACAATGGCGATATGCTTGTTGACTTTTGTAACGCTCGTCAGCTTGTGGTAGGTGAAACCTTGTTTCCACACAAGACATGTCATAAAGAAACCTGGGTCTCTCCTGACGGTCGAACAAAAAACCAAATCGACAACTTCATTATACGACAACGACGGAGGACGTCACTTTGCGATGTAAAGAATGAGAGAAGTGCGGATGCAGGAAGTGATCATCACCTGCTCCTCGCAACGCTCCGGCTACGAAGAGCTCTTGTCCGGCGACGTTCAGAGAGTACAGCAAGCAGACTAAAATTTAATGCGATCGCCCCTATTGACCCGAATATTTGACGTAATTTTTCCAGTAACCTAAAAGAAAAAGCGTCAACTGTGGTTGTAAAACTCAATGTTCCCATTAGGGCGATGTGGGAAAAAGTAAAGACGGTTTTCATGGAAGCTGGATCTGGAATGGTACCGAGGCAATCAAGGGATAGAGGCCTCTGGATATCCCAAGACACCTAGGAAAACATTACACACCGCAGAGCACTCAAAATTAGAATCAACAATGAAACTGATGCTCATCGAATACTGGTTCTACAGAAGGAGTATAGGGCAGCTCATAAGTCAGTGCAGCTCTGTGTGAGACGTGATAGGAGGGCCAGATTGGACAAGTTGGCGGAGAGCGCGCAAGAAGTTGCAAGTTGATCGAACGCGAGGTAGCTGTACAAAATCTCTAAGGATATTATAGGTCAAAAAAGTAACACCAACCACCCTGTGCTAGATATGTTAGTCGCCTTCGAGGGCGATACACTGATTGAAACGATTTTTCAATATTTCGATACCAGTTTTGTAGTACGATTTCGGTTTAGCCTCAAAATAGGCCTCTGTTTCGGCTTCTCGGTCTTAAATCTCTTTCCGGCGAGCATTCTTTTGAGGTCTGGGAACAGGAAATAGTCGCTGAGGGCCAAATCTGGAGAATACGGTGAGTGGGGAAGAAATTCGTAGTCGAATTCTTTCAATTTTGCCATCGTTTTCATCGACTTGTGACACGGTGCATTGCCTTTTTTTTTTCTTCAAATGCGGCCGTTTTTCTGCGATTTCGTCCTTCAAACGCTCCAACAACGCAATGTAATAGCCGCTGTTGATAGTCTTGGAGATAGTCGCTGAAAACTATTCCATGTGCATCCCAAAATATGGATGCCATAACCTTGCCAGCCGAGGACGAGGTTAGTCGCCTGCTCGCCACTCAGCTGACTGCCGACTTGACTCTGGTGTGAAGTGATGGAGCCAAATTTCATCCATTGTCACATACCGACGCAAAAATTCGGCTTCATTGCGGTTGAACAGCTTTAAACACTCCTCTGAATCATCAACACGTTGTTGTTTTTGGTTGACTGTGAGCAAACGCGGCACCCACTTTGAACAGAGCTTTCGCATGTCCAAATATTCGTGTATGATATATCCAATACGCTCTTTTGATATCTTCAGAGCCTCAGCTATCTCGATCAACTTCACTTTACGGTCATTCGTAATCATTTTGTGGACTTTTTTGATGTTTTCATCTGGAACCGCCTCTTTTGGACGTCCACTGCGTGCATCATCTTCGGTACTTGTATGACCACTTTTAAATTTTTCAATCCACTTGCGAATGGTTCGTTCGCAAGGTGCAGAGTCCGGGTAACACTTATCAAGCCATTTCTTTGCATCAGCCGCATTTTTTCCCATCAAAAAGCAATGATAAATCAACACACGAAATTGCTTTGAATCCATTTTTTTTTTCACAATAACAAAAGTTGCTTCACTCACAACGGTATATCTCGAGAGCTAATCGTCCGACAGCTGTCAAATTTATACACGTATCTTTTGAAGGTTGGTACTAACTGAAAATGGTATGGATTTAATTCAAGTGGTGGCCTCTCTTAGAAACCGCACAGACTTTTCAGCCAATGTGTTACTAACAGCAACCATTTATTGTCACTAGAAGGCCAACTGCGAAGTTGGGAGGAGTATTTTTGTGCACTGCTCAAGGATGACCAGAGTACAAATGCTACTATAATTATCAACTTCTGGGCATACGTAGGTCTTGTCAGAGAAGCTGACATCAACCCCCAAACGAGAGCTGAAATAGGAATCCCGATCTTACTTCTAAAAAAATAACAAGGCAGCTGGACTGGATGGCATACCTGCAGAGTTCCTGAAAGCGGATCCCGACAGAGCGGCCTGTATTTTGTTTCCACTTGTTCAGGTTATTTGGGAGAATGAAAGCTTTCCCAGCGATTGGAAGGACGGAGATATTGTCAAGATACCGAGGGAAGGCGATCTTAAGAACTGCAATAATTGATATATCACCGTATTGTCCGTATTCCCAAACACCTTGATCAATCATCGGAGTACTAATCACCTCTCTTCCGCATGTTCGTCGACTTTGAAAAGGCCTTCGATCGCGTTAATCGAGATTGCATCTGGAGATCGCATGCTATGAGAGGCATCCCTGAAAAAATTGTTGCTATTAAAGAGTCGTATAACAGCGCAAGGTGCTTCGTTTTGTACAGTGGACAGCTTTCCGATGCATTTGAAGTGCGACAGGGAGTGAGACAAGGGGATGTACCGTCACCGATTTTGTTCTTACTTGCGATCGAATATGTAATGACTGCCACGGTGGGTACAAACGACAGACTTGGTATCCAATGGAACCCGTTTAATAAGGTAAGCCATTTTGACTACGCTGATGATATCTGTTTCCAGGCAAACAACATTGGTGCCCTTAACCAAATGTGTCATTCACTGAATTATGTACACTAGCCGAGAAAAACAACAGCTGGTTATCTGGAGACGGGAGACCATAGAGGAGGTCACGCATTTCAACTATCTGGGTAGTTATGTGTCACTTGATGATGGAACGGACCTGGATCAGAAATAGACTAAATAAAGCTCGTAGTACTTTCGAAATCCTTTCTCCAGTGTGGAATTCTAGCAAAATGTAGCTTCGCACTAAGTTAAAACTGTTTGCAACCAATGTAAATCAGTACAGCTATATGCATGTGAAACGTGCATGCTAACATCTCGAGCAGGTTACAAGCCTTTGTTAATCGTTGTCGTGATTTTAAACAATGACTTGAGGCTTACGGCTGGACAAGCAAAAGTGGAAATTGACATCAAACAGAAAAAATGGCGCTGGATTGGTCATACACAGAGCAAATCAGATGAACCCTCAAGCTGTAAGGCGAGCTGGTAGGCCAAGAACAACATTGAGGTCAATTGTTATGATGGAAGCTCAGTCCCAAAATTTTGCGATCGTTGACACAGCTGAGCTATCGAGCTACAAACTGAGAGAGATGGAAGGACCTGGTTGTTGCCCTATGCTCCAGGCTGCTAGCTCTGACCAGATCTCAGAAATGAGTTGGTGTATGCTCTCCACAAAGTTACTTCCAGCTGGTTTGAATACCTGTTTGTTGGATTTAAGTCAGCATCGACTGTGACTCTATCATTGTACAAGGTTTCCTTATTCGTATCTTCTGTACGTGTCTTGCTGCCTTGACAAGTTCTTTTTATCTTGGTAATTGGTAAAACTTCCTGGAGTTGCTTCTGGAGAAGCCGATATTCTTCCCGTCTCTTTTTCTCGTAGAGCTCACCAGCCACTTTCGCTCTTCGTTGCAGCGTTGCTCTTGTTAAGCTGCATGCTCTTCCCAGCATTCTTAATTATATTTTTTTTTTATATTTAGGCCCGGGTCAACCCCGGACAGCTTTATTGTGCTTAATACAAGCATTGAACTTACTATACCTATAAAACTAATAAAAATGTAATTGCTAGAGCTGTGGAGTTTGGGTAGAGAGCGCGGGGAATAAAGGGCAATCTTAAGGGAGTGTTTGTTTAGGTGATAGTCAAAGATTGACTGAAATTTGTTCGCTTCGCGAAGCATTCGACATAACGGTTCATGGTATCCGTAATTAGTTCAGTGGGAATTAACTGGGAAGACAGGTACAGTTCTTAGATTACGTGGATTACCATTTAAGAAGATGCGTTCGAGGAGAGCCTCAGAGTCAATGTTACCATTTAAGAGCTGATGGACAAAAGCTATATCGCAAACTTCTCAACGTGTAATGAGGGGTTGTAAGTTAATAAGTTTCAGTCGATTATGATAGGGGGGTAAATTGAAAGGGTCAGACCAAGTCCCCGTAGCGCGAACCGAAGGAACCTACGCTGTACCGATTCTATATGTGCAATTTGCGCAGAATAATATGGTGACTAGACTAGACTTGCATACTCGAGGAAGGGTCGAACAAATGTGGTGTAGAGTGCTTTAGCCACATATGGGTCGTCAAATTCCTTAGACCAGCGCTTAACAAAGCCAAGAGTCGAATTGGCTTTACTAATAATGCTATCTATGTGAGAGAGAAAGTTCAGTTCGCTTAATGCCTAGATCGTCATTTCGGTCACAATAGGAACAGGCTCGTTGTATGGTATGCACGAGAAGGAGTTGTATGACGTTTTCTAACGAAAGTTAAAGCTTGGCATTTGTTAACATTTAACTTAAGAAAATTATGAAGACACCAAGTGACAAATCGATTGAGATCAACTTGCAACAGAGAACAGTCAGAGGGAGACAATATGTGACGGAAGATTTTGATGTCGTCAGCATAGATAGAGATAAAAGAATTGTTAACGATGGTATCAACATCATTAATTGTTAATATAAATAAAAGGGGACCGAGTTGACTTCCTTGGGGAACACCAGAGGTGGCTTTGTAAGGTTTAGATAATGTAGACCTAAACAGGACACTGTAGTGTCTATCATTTAAGTATGAGGAAATCCACGTAACGAAATCTGATCGAAAGCCAATGGCGCAAAGTTTTAAAAGAATTACTTTATGCGGCGAGATTTTATCGAAAGCTTTGCTGAAGTCGGTGGTTATTACATCTACTTCTTTGCCATCTTCTAACGCACATAGAGTACTTGATACAAATTCAATGAGATTAGTGGTAGTTGACCTGCCCTTAAGAAATCCATGTTGGTTTCTTGAAACCACTGGTTTACAATAAAAAAAAAATAGCGTCATAAATAATGCTCTCAAAGAGCTTGGGTATTGTGGAGAGCTTCGCAATAGGTCTGTAATTTGAGATTTCATCTTTGAGGCCTTTTTTATGCAGAGGGATTATATGTATATGAGTTTTTCCAGGAATGGGGAAAGGCGCATTGAGATAAGGAAAGTCTGAATAAGGCAGTGAGAAGTTTTACCAAGTAGGCGGAGCACTTTTTTAAGAGTATGGGGGGTACTCCATCAGGTCCAGCGGAACATTCACTTTTTAGATTATCTATCTTTTCATCTACTAATGCCATTGAAATATCCACCGAAGTAAAGGATGTTTGTGGGCAGCTGTTCAAGTATGAGAAATAAGATAGATCCGGATTTTGGATATGGCAAGCAAAC
This sequence comes from Volucella zonaria, assembly GCA_963966105.1. Taxonomy (NCBI): domain Eukaryota; kingdom Metazoa; phylum Arthropoda; class Insecta; order Diptera; family Syrphidae; genus Volucella; species Volucella zonaria. The sequence continues at coordinate 144,525,935 of OZ014531.1, read as the reverse complement.
GATTGGCTAAAGAATTCGGCAAATAAGTTTGCTATTCTTTGCGGATCATCAGGCGATGAATTGTTGACCGACTTACTTTTAGAGTTGATAAACTGGAAAAAGCGTTTGAGGTCAGAAATAAGACTATTATGAATGCGGTTTAAATAATTGGAATAGAGTTATTCACATACTCGTAGATCTTAAAATTGTGTGAAGCAATAAAATCCGCTTCAGAACGAGCACGAAGATAGGCGTGCCAAAGTTTATTTCTCTTATTTCGTATTGACCGGAGTTCCTTATAATACCAAGGTGGGGATAACGATGGATTTTTTTGCGGTAGAAACCGAAAAGACTGGGAAAAGCAAACGAAGTGCATTATCAACGGGAATACTAGAGTTGAAGAGAAAATTGAAATTGGTTTTAGAAAGAAGATTGTTTAATTTAGAGAAGTTGGCTCTTCGAAAATTAAAGCTGTAGATGTGTTCAAAGCAAAAAGTTTTTGAAACGTTGTATGAAAACGTCATAGAAAGAGGCGGATGGAGAGGATCTAGAGTGGGTAGGAGGTGCTTGCTGGCTGAGACTATGCTGTTATCTACGTTAGTGGAGCAAATAAGATCGAGTTGTTTACCGAAGTAGTTGGTTATGCCACTTAACTGAAAAAGTCCGGAGTCTACGAGACAGTCAATTAAAAGGATTTCTTTCTCCGAACTTGCATTGTTGGCGGTGTAGTGTGAATCATCAATGCGTATCCATTTGAGTCGTGGTAAGTTAAAGTCACCCATAACAACGACAGTGTCATTTGCGTCAGCTTTGGCAAACAGGGCATCGAATTCATTAAAGACAGCACATTAGTGGCGGCGTCTCTGATGGCACGTTGGTCCTTTTCGAAAACGTCATCTTCATCAAAGCTGCATTTGCTTGTTTGTTCGTAAACGCAAATTGCAAGTCATTTGTTCGAAAACATCTTCAGAGTAAAACTGCATTAGCATGGTGATCGATAACGCAGTTTGCTTCTGTTATGTTTTCGAAAACGTCATTTGCGTGTCATTTGCACTGCATAAAGGCAGCCAGAAATTTGCGCTGCGCAATGTCAGATGGGTAAACCAAATTTGCCGGGCAGTAAGGAAGACATTCTTCCAAACTGGTACATGGCCGTCCTGTCTTTGTATTTATCCACAAGGGCTGTAATTCTTGTTTTAGTTTCTTTAATTAGGTATATAAGTGCATACTTTTCGTTATATTATAAGTTGGAGGAATCACAGATAACTTACAGAAAAAATGCTTTTGGACATCGTGAAGTGGATGTAGAAATTATCATCGGAAAATTGTTTAATTGTATTCAGATAATTTCGAACTTTTGAGATTCTTCGTTCTTTATTTAGCAGTTTCAGTAAAACCTTATTTTTCTTTAGTGCGTTTCGTCCACGTAAATTATAATTATTATTATTATTTGCACTCTCACTAAGATTTCCCAACACAATTTTCACAATAAATATTCTTAGGGACTCCATCTGCTTTGTTCGAAAACGCTAAATGCAATTGCAAAAAATAAATCATGCAGGCGACACAAATCAGTTTGACGTTTGCAACCCTTATGTGCTGCAATGACGATCAAATTGACGATCAAATGGCGTTTTCGAAAAGGGCCGTTGGTAGTGTCACCATTGGTCGTCGGTACGTATGTCTGTGAGCATAGGAGTTGCTAAAAGATGTTGGGATACGCGATCGGCAAAGATTTTGGCGATCTCTTACTATTGCAGCTTTTCTGCGTTGTATCTTCTCACAGTAGTTCTTCTTAGTTGTCGCCTTTGGGAAATCCGCATTCGTACCTTAGCTGCAACAAATTAGTAATCTGAGTCAACGATGGCGACCGGGAAAAGTTGGACGTTCAGAATACTGGAGGTATGCCTTACGTCGCGTCATCCGCATAATTATCAATGTTGTTTAGCGTATCCGAATCTCGAGAACGCCATGCCTCATTGTGTGTATTTAGATGAAGAACCATGTGCTTTCTCGGGTCATTCAGACTCGTATTATTCCTGTCAACTGAAAAACCTATTTAAATTCGGAAAATTATAGAGTAACTGATAAATATACGGTTTCTTTATTTTTTCTTGTATTTACAGTATATATTTATTTTTAAACAATTTTACAAAGATTATCTATTCCTGTAAAGCTTAATTCTACAAGTAAACCTACGCTTGCACATTTCCTCACTTCAATACAAATTAAATTATATTCCTCCATTGCTAACTATCTTGAAAACCACAGCTAAATGTATTTTTCAATTTCAAATAAAATTCAATACATTTGTAGTATTTACACGTCCATTGTGGGCTAGTATCTAATGCAGTGGTATGTACTTAACGTATGTACATCGACTGTGTCGTTGTCCATCTATGCAGTTCTTTTCGTTCTGATCAGTTTGGTTTGTCATCGTTTTTCTTGAAAAGAACGTTCAGTAATTTTCAAATGTTCTGCTTTTGTCGTCCAAGTGAGGACGTCTGCAACGGGTTACAATTTTCAATGAGGATAGCTTCTTGAGCCTTTTCTGTAAAATGAGCACGTTTAAGGGATCTTTTCTTGTCGGCTTCACTGTTTGGATTTAATTCAACAGTCTGTAGGCTCTGGGCACGTTGTAGAGATAATCTTAGTGGTTTTTTGGGAGGTGTTGGACGAACTCGTGCATCAGTAGATCCATCACCATTGATTGGCTTCTTGGTTTCGTTTTCGCTGTCAAAATCTAGACTTTTGACACTTCGGGCATCGGTTGAGTGTTTTCGCATGTTTTCAGATTTTGGTGTTTCTCGTCGTTTGTCTTGCCTAAAATTGTGAAAGAAAGGCAATTTAAGTGGAAATGTAATAAACTTAGATTTTTTTTTTATCAATATTAAACAAAATATTAAAAAAAAATTATACAAAAACCTGTAGAGATAAATCACAGTTGGCCGGTTGGGAACTTGAAAGATCCATTTTTCAAAAAGCATACAAACGGTTCGAGGAGGTATGTCAGGTTGGTTTTCAAAATCGCAGGAGAATCGTAAAAGAGCAACTAGAGGCGGCTAGCTAAGAGCTGGCCTGTTTAAAAAGAACCGGTGTTTCAGAACAATTTCAATCAGAAATTGGGTATCACCTAGTAAGTAATACATGTCTTCGATGGTTAGCCATACCACAATTATGAAAAGCATCTGATGCCAGCACACCGAATGAAGAGACCCAGTTCAGACCAATATCAGGTAAACTAGGCCTGATAAGAGGTTTCATTTTGTTTTGTCAATAAAACACATATTTTTTTATGAAATACGATTTGATTTTTGTGTTAATTGATAGAAATAGAGTTGCCACTAATTATTGTAGACAATATTATTCAAACGACGTATACGATCTCTGTTGCACATCCAGGATCTTTTGATAAAATTGTTCATCACATTTTTGCAAATATGCGGCTCTATTTCACCGGAAACAGCACGAATGTTAACTTTGAGTGCTTAAATTGAGCTGAGCGTGTTGTTGTTAAACATCCCTTTCACATGGCACGTTTCACCCGGTTGGGACGGTGTTAAATTGCATAATCTCGGCAGACATTTAAATTTAACGCCAGCAGACAGCAATATATTTTGGAAGCAGTGGTTTTGCAATTAGTTATGCTGTGAATATTGGAATTTAATGAGCTTAACATACGCGACCATTCCCAGCCAAAGAGCAGGGACATGAGTCCGAGAAAGGATATCAAAAACAGAGAGTACTGGAATTTTGTGGATTCGGCTCTTTTTAGGTACGGGGTGGGCAAACGCTATTTTCGATCTGTTCGGAAGGAATTCAGATAGTATAAATTATAAAAATGCTGACCCAATGTTTTTTTCAGGATTTTTATACAATATATAGTATTCATATTGTTTATTTGTTTGAACCAGATGTCGCCACATCATTGTGTTTAATTTCAGGCTAAAAAATGTTGGTTGTAATTTCACCATAACATAGAGAATTCAGTGCTACGGTAGCGTCTTCATCGTTCTAAAAATTTAGGGTCCGTTAACACGGATGGATCATAGCGCACACAAAACTTTATTTTCTTTTTTGAATGACTAAACTGCCATTGGTTTTAGATCCCATGGCTTCTAAATGATTAAATTTGGATTCTTGTACCCCAAATTCAATTTTATTTCTTTACGCGACCGTCAGCCGAGTAGTGGTCTTCATCACTAAAGAATTTCGCTCGAAATATCGGCATCCAGCCACCCAACCGGCATACGAGTATGTCCTCTGTATTTTACTCCAGTTATTGTGGTTATACGGATAAATATTGAAATCTTAAATACGCAAAGTATTCCAAATGGAACTGGTGGAAGAGCACACTTGTATAGTGCGGCGTGAATTGGCCCTTACGACATCACAAAAGCTACCGCTTTGTTCAAATTTGTTGATTTGTGTTTGAAAATACTTTATCAATTAGACGATTATATAGGGTGACCAGATAAGAACGATAGGAAAAAAAACTTAAGTAAATCAACAACGGCGTGAGATACCAAACTGATTTTGGCTTTTGAAGCTACGTTCATGCCATTATGTCCGGAATAGCACATCATTCAAATGGCCGCCTGGGCTTCGCAGGCAGTGCTTCAAGCAGTCGGTCCGATTTTTGGTGACTCGGTCCAATATCTGCGGCGATATTCCGGCAATAGCGAGCTCATCCAAAGTGGTTGGCTTGTCACCGTAGACTAATGGCTTGACTTAGCCCCAGAGAAAATAATCGAGTGGTGTCAAATCGCATGTCATTTCGAAAGAAATAACGTCCGATGATGCCGCCATGCTATAAACCGCACTAAACAGTCAATCCTTGTGGATGCATTACTTCTTGGCCGAACACTTGTGGATTGAGTTCGCTCCGGCAACGGCAACTTTGCCTGTTGACATAACCGCTGAGCCGAAAATGGGCCTCGTCCGAGAAGATGATTTTTTGGCCAAAATTCGAATCTCCGGCCAACATTTCCAGCGCCCAATTAGCGAACTCACGGCGTTGTCTATGGTTGTCCGGCTTCAATTGTTCCGTCAGCAATCTTATACGGATGTAGGCCCAAATCCAACCGAAAAATAACCCGGATTCACTCTCTGGCGGTGCCCAATTTAGCTGTCTGGTTAGTGGCTTAAGATCCAAAAGAGTGTAGTCACGTTCAAATTTTTCCACGGGACGATGAACTGCCTGCACACTGAAGCCATTATGATGACCGACCTGACGTTGCGTATTTACAATTGAGCCCGAATTTCGATAATATTTTTTAATAATTTCCGCACGTTCGGCAAGCGTAAAAGGATGCATGATGGAATGGCAAACCTTACTGAATATTTAGACAGCTGAAAGTCATTGGTATCTTTAAAAGCTGCTGAAACATAATCTTTGCTAACTAGTCACCGATTATTTTCTGATCAAGACTCCCATAACCTCCCGACAAGCCCAGAATCAATCAAACGATAAAGTTGCCTGAAGGCCATCGAAATGACGCGTTTAATGTTCTTTCTTTCCCTCGAGCACCACAAGAAAACACGATTTGATGAATGATGCCCGAAAGCGCATGCAGTGAAGAGGAGGTGACGTAAGAAGACGCGAGGATGAGTTCAATCGAGGTGTTGGAGATGTGCTACTGAAGGAATAATGTTTGAATATGTTATAAGAAGCCAAAGGACACAGTTTCTGCAAGGAAGCCTGTGAGGATGAGATGACAACATACAAATGGATGCACGATTACTAGTGACAAATCGGACGAAATAATTATCAGTAAACTCTTCGTTTGGGGTAGATGTTAAAAAAACTTCCCCAGAGCTACGGCCGGTCAATTTTTAACTCCCAGTCGAAGGGAAAACGCAGTATTGAGGATGCCCGAATTTTTTATCTGGCCTGCAACGAAATCTAATTGCCACCAACAATAGGGGCTTACAACGAGTGCAACCAATGAAGAAATCTCAAGAACTCCCTCTCAACTAGCGTAAAAAGAAAAATAGTTTAAACCAAAATTAGTAAATGGGGTTTATGTTTCCACTTTGGGCAACAAGGAACTTATATCAATTGCCTTAGAGGTCTTCTGATATCCTTAGGACCAAACGAAGCCAATTGTTATTTTAGGCTAATCGTGAAAGGATTTTAAAAAGGAGTGATCCTAATTTAAGCGAGAAAATTCTACTTTGAGAAACCAAGATGGTATAAGATCAAGTTCAGTCTATAGAACAGAAACATGAATTTTATTTTAAGAGGATAAGGATGGTCTGGGTGTTTTGAAAGAAAGCTAATCTGATTGCCTTTTTGTGCATTCATAGGAGGTAAAGGTTTGAATGATTTGTTGCGTGTGTTGTGAAGCATCATCTATTCTAGAAATCGGCGCATCGTGAACCAATAAGGTAGGAAGGCTTATTATATTATAGACAACAATATGATGAATGTCAAGTGTTTCGAAAGAATTTGAAGTATATGATAGAATTTAACAGTGTTTCATGCTATGCCCATATTGTAATCTGCTCTGTAAGGCTCTGTTAACAGATGATTTGCTGTCATAGCGGTCTTACTGATTTATACTTTTTAAAACTTCTTCTGTCCTCTCAAACTCAACATTCTAGATCTCAGCTCTAAATCATCTACTTTTGCAGATTTTCGACTGCATACCAATGGCAATGTCTGTGTAACGAAGGATAGTGCTCAACATTTATTATTTGCTTATGCCATTCTGTAGAGATGTACGAGACGACTTAGAATTAAGTAGAAAATATCATAATAGAAAATAAAATCTTACTCACATACCCATTATAATGGTTTAAATGCTCAACACTCCTGGCATGCATATTATTCCGATGATGTTCGCTAAGTCTACTTGGCCTCTGAAGAGATCTCTCTCCATAACCTTTGCGTTCCTTTTCTTTCTTCTGAGCTGAACATGCATGCGTATCACTGTTTATAGATATTTTGGAAGCAGACAGTGATTTCAGGGGTATATAACCAGCACTACTACGATCTCGTTCCTGTTTTGCATCCTTGATCATAGTCTTGGTCACATGTGTCGAACCATTTTGAGTAGTTCCTATTAGTTCAATTGGTTTACCTCCAACCAAAGTCGTGATGTAACTTCCCCTTTGAAAGACCATCGGCTTATCTGGAGGAGTAGATGGTGGCGATGATATGCTGATACTAGTGACGTGTCCAGATGTTCCATTTGTTCCATTTGTTGGCTGTTCTTTAGTATGTTGTAGTTCTTTGACTTGTTCTTCCAAGTAAGAAATTCTATGTTGCAGACGTAAATTGTCTTCCTTCTGTTGGTCGAGTTGTTTTTGTGGAATTGAGGCAGATTTCTTTCGCAATACGACTATTTGACATTCGCCAGATATACCAACAATTTTTTGTAGTTCTTCCTTAGTTTTACATGTCACCAGTTTACCATTGATCTCTAATAGGCGATCACCTTTATAAAGTCCTTCACCTTCTAATGCCCAATCTACATATAGTCCAGGTGCGTCCGGTTTTATTTGAACGTCCCAGCGACCGACTGTTGCTTGAACAGCATGAAGGCAAAGGTTTACTCCCGATGATACGAGACTGTAAGAGATTTTTATTTTAAATGATGACTTTTGAAACATGGAATCGAAAAACGTTTTACCTGTACAGTGAATTACATTCTGGCTTCGATTTATCTAATCGTGTTTGAAGAGCTCTCGCTTCTTCAACTATGGATAGCAGTTGAAGCTCTTCCCGACCCAAAGCGTACTCTAGTTCGGCTTGTCGAATTCGTATGTCGATGTTACTAAAAGAAAACATATTGATAGTAAAATTGTTTATTCATTAAATAAAAAGTCTTTGAAGAAAACTCACTCAGTTATGTCCAATTTGTCGAGAGCACTTTTCAAATTTCGAATTGAAATTCGTTTGTTTTCTGCCTCGGCCTTAATACGTGAGAGTTTTTGCTCTGCAGCTGGTCTCTCGGAATCATCTAGAGGCGGGCCCGATGGTCGGGGCAGCTTTCCCAAACATAATTGAATTCGAAGATTTTGTATGACAGCTTCACGATCTTGCAAGGCAGAACGCAGTTCCTTTGCTTCAGATCTTGCAGCCCGAGATGATAGTGTACCACCAAGTGACGTGCCTTTCCTTCTTCGTCCATTTTGTGGATTCGAAGAGCTTAGGGAAATCTCCACGTTGGACATCTGCAATATGAAGTAAATTGATGTGATTATTTTAAAGATACGAGTAAGGTTGTTCTATTTAAAATAAAAAAAACGTAAACCGCTGCTTCGTTTTGACATAGTTGAAGATGTTATTACGAGTAGAAATGTAGTAGTAGAGTTTGAGAACCAGTTTAGTTCATTTATGCTGGACAGGACAGCAAACGCTTGCCGACGGACAATTTAAGTCGAAATCGACGATCGGAGACGATGTTGGACTTTGACTGTATGGCTCTGATTATATGAACTTCTTAGTCCGGTGCTTTGAATCGCTTCTTTGGAGACCACAGCTGCATTTTTAAGAGTGCACTTACTTGTCGCTGTTTCTTAAACACGTTCGGTTACGTATAATTCGACATCCATACCAAAAGCCCATACATTTGGCGAAATCAATTCTGCCAAGCCAAACTAGACATTGTCATCTAAAATTTGGTGAATGTGGAGTGAGTACATACATGGTATTCAGGTAACACATTCTAGTTTACTGAGGTGGACCTTGGTCTCAGCAAGTAAGCGTGATCCTTGCCCAACTGTACCTGGTTGCGCCCCCAGGAAGAAGCCTTCGTTTACTGCGTTCTCTTCCCGGATAAGAATCGAACACTCTTCAAGGCGAAGGGCTGATCTCCATTCGCTTTACGTTTCCTCAGGCGACGGATGCTCTCAGCTAATAGAGCTATCCTTTATATCTTCTCGTGCAAAGTTCAACCACGCAATCGGGTGAATAATGAAAACTAGAAGAAACTTGCACACAAAGGTTTCAAATTTGGGAAATTTATTATGATGAACTATAATTGCACTTCAGAGAAGACCAATTGCCTAATTATTTTGACTTGTCAACATGTGTATATCCTCGTTATTCTTATGTAAGATATTTATCCTTGTGAGCATGGGACTGTGACTTATCTCACTCGAACTGGAAGACCTCGCGTCGCTCGAACTGAAACGAGTGTTAAAAGGATTCTTGCAAGCGTAGTGGAGAGTCCAAAACCGTCAACAAAAAGGCGATCTTTGGCTGGTCTTTGCAAAGAGTTTTATAAACCAAATTGCTGATGTCCGATTTGAAGCCAGGAGATGCCCAACGACGTGTTGTTTACACAGTTCGCTTACAAGAAATGTCAATACAATTAAGAGGATTTTATTCGTGGGGTCCTGAAAACTCAAGTTAGATTCACAGCAGCAACTGCACTCGCTCAAGGATACTGTCTGGTATTGTGTTATCTCAGAAAAAGTTATTCTTCTTCGAAGACGAATACTGTAACCAAAAATGGTGATATATGTCGGACTATGATTGAACATTTGTTGAGACAAGCGATTGCCAATAGTCCTGAGATGTGGTCGTGAACAATGACGCTGCTAAGAGACATTCTTGGTGACTGGCTCATTTAGATGTTCAGGTTTTGATTGCGGTTATGGATGAGGTGCAAGACTCGGGTTTCTTCTATTAGGAGAGTATTCACCGGAGTTGAAAGCTTCTGATTTCATTGGTCTGTGACAAGTTGCTATATAAGATTGGAGTCATGCAATCTTTCATTTATTCTTTTATTCAAGAGCATCCATCGCGTACTTTCCTGTTAAGGATAGAAACTATCCACACGATAATGTACTTGCAACTAAGAAAATCCGCCTTGAGTTAAGTTTAAGATAGTTTTCCCAATTGTTATGTTTCAGCAGCTGTCAAAATTACCAATTACCAGGTGTCAAAATTATCAGTAAGGTTTGCCATTTCATCATGCATCGTTTTACGCTTGCCGTACGTGCGGAGGTTGTTAAAAAATATTATCGAAATTCTGGTTCAGTTGTAAATACGCAAGGTGAATTTCGTCTTGAGGTCGGTCGTAATCATGATTTCAGTGTGGAGACAATTCATCGCACCCAGAAATGTCGATTCGGACCGATCAGCTTAATTGGGAATCGTCAGAAAGTCAACCCGGCTTATTTTGAGGCTAAATTTGCGGCTACACCCGTATAAGGTTATTCTGACGCAAGAATTTAAGCCGGGCGACCATAGACAACGCCGTGAGTTCTCTAATTGGGCGCTGGAAATGTTGGCCGGAGATCCGGATTTTGGCCAAAAGATCATCTTCTCGGACGAGACCCATTTTTGACTCAGCGGCTATGTCAACAAGCAAAATTGTCGTTATTGGAGAGTACACAATCCATATGTGTTCGGCCAAGCATTAATGCATCCACAAGGTGTAATTTATTGCATGGTGGCATCATCGAACCTTATTTCTTTGGAAGGAGACACCGTTACCGTCAATGGTCTCAGGTATAGAGCAATGTTAACCAACTTTCTGTGGTCAGAGCTCGACAACATCGATATATCCGAGCTGTGGTTCCAACAAGATGGCAATACATGCCATACAAGCGAGGCAATGCTCGAAGTTGTGAAGGAGAAATTTGGCGACTGGGTCAACTCACGGCGAGCGTTCATTGGCTGCCGCTATCATGCGATTTAACACCACTCGATTATTTTCTCTGAGGTTACGTCAAGTCCTTAGTCTATTCTAACAAGCCAACCACTTTGGACGAGCTCGAGGCCAGCATTCGACACGCTATTGCCGGAAAAACGCCGCACATATTGGACCGAGTCATTTAAAAATTGAACCGACCACTTAAAGCACTGCCATCGAAGCTGGAGCGGCCATTTGAATGATGTGCTATTCTACACATAATGGCATGAACGTAGCTTCAAAATAAAGCCAGAATAAATTTTATATCTTACACCGTTGTTGTTTTGTTTAAATTTGTTTTGCTGTAATTCTTATATATCCTCTTAGAACGTCAAAACCTACATCGACATTGAAAACAGAATCGCAATATGGACGCACACAGTTGTTTCTCGGTTTGTGCAGCAGATGTTAAGTTTGAACCAAAAGTCAACATAGTTGAAGGTCCGACGCGAGTCCAACGACACTGACAAACTGACATTCAGTAGGAAATTTTTAAGCAAGTTTTTTTAAGGTGCTGAGCTCATAACAAAATCGGCGGACGCAGATACAAAGTTCTTCTATCTGCATTAGACGTTCCATATCGTTAAGATGCAACACGACAATAACCAAGTGCTATATATCAAGGACGATCATTTCACAACTTATCAATAAGCCATTGGACGCGATGGAGTAGATTATGAATCTTTTCGAAGCAAAGAAAAAACTTTCATTGACAAATACAGCAACCCGATGGACTGTAGAAACATCAATGAAATCCGTCAGTGTGTGGTGAAATAGAAATAAACCTTGCTTGAGAAAGGCATCCTTCCCTGGACGCCTTCTAATGTAAGAGTTCAGCTCGCAAAGGTATTTGGAACACTTTGAAGAAAATATGCAAGAATCGGCTCAAAGCAGACGATTTTTAAACGCAGATAGGTATAGCGGAAACAGCCAAAGGCGACACGAAAAACTGCTGATCAATGAACAATGACTGCTGACAGCGCAACTTAACTCTCTGCTGATCTAGAGAATCCGTTCAATAAAATTTCGAGATACATACATATTTCATGCGGACTGAAGTCGTCCCTGTATGTTGTCTTAAAACGATGACAAAATTCGGAATGGAAATAATAGTAAATTCGATTTGAAGCGCACCAAAGCAGTGTTCCTTTTAAGAAACAATCACATCGTTGTGTTCCGAAGACCTGCTTATCTTTTCGTTAACGGTAGCGCAAATGATATCTAGTGTGCGTCTGTTAAAAATTTCTTTGGTATACGACTGAAATGCTATGTTTTTTTATACTACCTTCGCTTCTAGGTTCTCATGCGCTGGGTATTTAGAATAGCCATAGTTCTTCGGTGACAGGATGGTCTGCAAAATAAAAAAAAGAAATAAAAAACTTGAAAATGATCTTGGTTTATTTGCTTTATGTAAGAAGAACTCTTAAATAGATTTTATTATTTTTTTATCTCTCAGAATTCTTGCGAACAATTTAAATGAACATACTCGTAACTTACAAATGACAACAAAAACTCATATCATTTGCGATAATTAAAAGTACACATAATTCAATTTTTTTTTGTTCGAAATGGTTAATATCGTTTTAAAATGCGAATTCATGTCACAAGAAAATGAGGGTAAAAGGGAGTTCAAAGGGCCAAGACAAGTTTTATTTTGTAATTTTACGCTAACATGGGGAAAACTAGAAACTCCTCATATTCGCAGATTGAACTTTTCCAATTTTCAAGTGCGATATTTACAAAATAAATGCTGGTGTACCCCAGGGCTCCGTTCTGTCTCTGACACTCTTTTTAATTTTCATCAACGATCTCTTGTCTGCTACCTCTAATCCAATACACTGCTTTGATGACGACATGTTCGTTTGGTTTTCATATTCGTTTTCGGCTGTAGAACGGTAACGGCAGCGTATGTTAAGCTCATTAAATTGAGATATTAACAGCAGAACCAATTGGGGAGCTATCAACCATGTGGAATTTAATGCTTCTAAAGCACAATGCTGCCTGCTGTTGTTAAAGCGAAATTTAAACACCTAGCCATTATCCATGAATGGCAATTGCATCGTCGATACCGAAAAACTTTCCATTCTCGGTCAGTGTGTCAACGCCAACTTATGTTGGAATAATCATAACATATGGTATTCGACGTCGCCATAAATGCTACGAAATGTCTAGGTTTCCTCAAGCGATGTAAGAAATATTTCCCCTCTCTGACTTGGCTTCAATATATAAGGCGTTTATCCGCCCAATGGCCCAATGGAGTACAATGCCCACATCTGGTCAGGTGCCCCTAAGACCTCTTTGCACTTGCTAGGTAGGATCCAAAATCGTGCGATAAAACTCATAGGTGATGCCAGTACTGATTCGACACCCTCGAACACCGGCGTAATGTCTTCTCTCTCACCTTGTTATTGTATGTCGGTATTTTCACCACCAGTGCTCCACTAAAATTGCCAGTAGCATTCCGCCCTTCAAATTGTTAACCGTAACTCCCGTCTCGCTATGAATGCTCGTCAGTTCACCCTCAAGCCCATCTTCGGGCGTACTCTGAAATATCGTGATTGGTTCCTAAGCCAAACAACTCGCTTGTGGAATGCCCTGTCGAGCACTTTATTTCCTAGCCAGCATAACTTGCAAACATTTAAGACCAATGCACATCCGTATCTCTCTTTTTCCCCTCCCTATCTTTCTTTCGCCCGCGCTATGTACAAACATCTTAAGCATACATAAGTCCCTTGTGCGCGCACTAATTACAAAAAAAAAAAAAACCTCCACGTGAACAGCCTTCGATTCTCTCGATAGCAAGTCCACTTCTTCCATCTATCCACACTAGAGGATCTAGCATTTGATGGTAGCCCTCATCAAATCTCCATTAGGGTATCATATCCAACAATGCTCTCAACAGTGACATTCTCTTTTGGGCGGTGTAAAGTTCGTTTTTGGCCTCGCGCTCTACAAGAACAGCTCCTTTTTTTTCCTCTTAAGCCGTGGTAAAAGCATCTATAACGGCACGTTGGATGGATTTGTTCAAGGGAGCCCTTGATACCACATCTTCCTGTTGAAGTTGTTTCCTAATTGCACACTTAATCGTGGATTTTCCAGCGCGAAGCGGCAAAGCTCAAAAATTCTAATAAGACATAGAAACTCCTTTTTTGGTGAAAACGGAAAGAGTTGGCAATTACGGAAACGTCTGATGATTTAGTTCATCAACTCTGTATATAGTTCATGTATTGTGAAGAAATTCGGCTGCCAAAATATCGGAGGTTGCCGTGGAGTGGCCTTATTATTCTTCATCTTTTGCATTTGGCCTTTCTTGCTCTCCTCTCTTTATATTATTTCCATTTAGCAGCTGCTTAGAAACATTCATTTGCACACTTCTGAGGTTACGTTTCCTTAACTACAGGTAGGTAGTTGGCTACCCTCCCTAAACCTAGTTGCCGGCTGCTTCTAGGTCTTGCAGACCATATTCCGATTCCGGGAAATTTCAAGTTTCTACCCTCAAATATCATATGGGTCATTATTTATAGGCAGGATCTCTCCATTGTTTCTTCTGGCTGGATGCCTTAATTTTGCACTACAATGCTTGTACTTGTGCAAGTTAACTTTTCTGGTGTACACTTTATCATCAGATTTTCGCGGCCAGTTAGGTTAATACTAACGTCTACCTCTAAGAGTCAGACGTACTTATAGGATCAATCACCACTTCGTCAATTTGGTAAGCAGTGGGCAGATCGTCTGCAGTTAGCTAGGTTATTCTGTATATCATATTACCAACTGTTGAAAAATAAATCAGCCAGAACCGTTATCTGCTGTAGTTTCGTAGAAGCTATGCTTGATGCTAGCTCTCCCAAACAATCTCTAAAGTCAACTAATAAAACGTACGCGTATGAATTTTCATAGTAGGCACAAAAACAGGCGTGAATGAAAATGAACAGATGTAACTTTTCAATTAGCAGACACATTAATTGCATTGAAGGCCGAATGCAAACGCAGTCTGTTAAAGGAACAAGAAACTGTAAAATCTAGACCAACGTATGCAGCTGGCCCATAGAACTAAGAAAAAACAATAAAACGTTAACTTATGTAATTTGGAACGTTAGCAACAATGCTAGCAATATCATTAAATTTGTTAACTCTATAAAAACTCAAACGCTCATGGATATTATTTGAAAATATTTTATATAATTATTCCACAAACACAACAATTATTTTTTACACAATATATTTTAAAGAGAAAGAATATGTCGTCCCGTACTGTACGTGTGTTGACTTTGACAGACGGTTCCACTTTTCAATGGAGATCTGTCGAAGTCACAAATGTCATCACAATTTCACAATTCCCCGAAGTCAAATCGAAATCAAAGAATTTTCGTGAATTGATTATAACAAATTATGCTGGATTGCTTTTAAAAGTTATTTCCTGAACTTTTACGGAATCATCTGACGCGCCACTTTCTTCTTGACGTTTCCCTCATTTACCACGTTCCTACTTTGGAATATCATAGAGACCGCATTCACGATTGGCTGGTATAGATTGGTCTAAAATAAATTTTTTTTTTTAAACAATTTACTTGAGGTGGTGATTAAAATTGAATGTGTTACCAATCTTTGCCGGCGGTGGCAAGTTCAAATTGTTCATAATCTCAACAAACTCCTCCAGGTTCTTGGTTAGGCGAGGATTGTAAGTTTTCTCCTCGTAAACTGAGCTCTCAAGTTGACCTCTATAAACCAATAGTCTTGTGTACTCATATTGTCTTAAGGTTGTAAAGGCAAACTTACTTGTAATCATGTGCTGGATAGATACGGAAATTGTCCGGTAGAGATAAAATCTTCGAATGGACGTTTTCGTACAATTTTCTAGCATCACCCTCTTGGAAATCGGTGCGACCACATCCACGGATTAGTAAAGCATCTCCAGTGAAAACAGAGCCTTGTTCATGAATGATGAAAGACATGCATCCGTTGGTGTGGCCTGGAGTGGCTACTGCTTCGATTTCATGCCTGCCGAATTGGACTTTCTCACCATGTTGCAGGTGCTTGTCGGCCTTGGCACCGCTTTCGCCTGAAATGACACTTTTAACGTTGGGAAGAAGTTGCTTCAACCAACCACTGCCAGTTATGTGGTCAGCATGCATATGAGTGTTCACTGAAAGAAAAATTATTTATTTGAGACTACCCTACTTCGGCGATTTACATAGGACCCCTCCATGGTAACGTGGACGCAAACCTTTGACATTGAATTGTTAACTCGTAGTAGTTGCTTCTTTCTTGGGGTGAACTAATCGGAGGAGTGTGCTAATGATGGGTTAGGCTGGTTGGGTTTTGAATTTCTAATTTCGGAAACTGTTGCGTGTGGGTTTTAAGAATTAGAAGAGGGAGACTTACACCACTCTTTGTTCCGAATTACGATTTCAAAAGAAAGCTGGCAGAAGCAACCTATAATTTTGCGTGCTCAAATCAGTGGGAGAGGGCCTACCTCGGTATAATAAGACTCGAAGATTATTGAAATGTGGTATGGGGAACGGTAGCGAGCAGAACAGAGCAATTAAAGCAAAACTAAAAATTTGAATTTAAACCGATGCTGCTGATAGAACTAAATTAAAAGCAAAACAGGGGGGAAGACACTCAATTTTGGACACAACATTTACGTTATGCAAACCAAAGCAGTAGATTGTGAAGCCTTATGAAATGGAAATCAACATCAACGGATGGTACTTACTCGTCGACTGACTGATTGGTACCTAGACAGGATAGTTTAAATTAGAGGAGGAGTGGTAAACTGACAGTTGACAGGCTTTTTCCATTTATAGAATTCGCAGAACGCAGAGAAACTCAGAGAAACATTTGAGGTAAAGGACCTGCGTTGAATATACCATATGTAGATAGTGCTCGAGCCATGTGCAGTAAACAACCAGTAGCAGAAGAACTAATACAAAAGGGCGGAAGAAGGAAGAATGTAATTCTAATAGAAGTCACAATCTGTGGATGCACCAAATCTTTCAATAGACACACCTGGGTAAGTTCAGCTGTGTTGACTTCAGCTCATAAGTTGGGTCAAGCCAATACACACATAACGTTTCGGCTCATTTGAGCTATTTTGACATATTCGTTGCTCAGAATATTTGCAGATTTTCCAGCACCTGGCAAAAGTATTGAAATAAAAATGGCGGCGAAGGAGTATCTAGCTCGTACCCTCGTACCGGAGTCTTAAAGTTATCGAGACAGTGCCGCCGGCTTAACAGCCTGACCACGTATTGTCAGATGCTGCGAATCAATAAAAAGCTTCGTGAATGATCCTACTGATGATGACCTTCGGCCAGATACGTCGGACACTTAATCAGGTCAAATGCAGACGAGCAATAAGCCTAGGTCTAAGAGCAGAATTAGCCAGGTTAAGGAACAATAAAAAACTGAGAGAAAATATCGTCAAAAGATCTGGAGTTTCAAACATGTGCCAAAACATTAAGGCTAAATTCATCAGGATAACCCTGGTTTACGCTTACGACTTTACATGGAAGAAGGGTGACTTTTCCAAAGATTGCTTCTACGAGCTTTTCGAATCTACGAGCAATATCCTAAGCACGACGCTAAAAATGTTTTTGGTAACTTTTACCACAAATGACGACAGAAGCGTATCTACAGTGGCATAGTTGGCATACATATGTATCCTGTACGACGTTGCCTGTGAAGCGGGAGAGATTTTTATAGGCAGGACGCGTATTCCAAATACCTGACGGCGATTGTTAAAAAAAAGTCAGACATTGGCATCGACACAAGGCACACCTACAGTATTCTAGATGTTCGTTCGTGCCTACGTGAAAAGTTTTGACTGAATCACACAAAACCTCTTAAGGCCATATACCCCCAGAATTAAGGGCACGAGATGGCGACTTTATCATGAAGGCATCAGCATTTTTTTTAATGAAGAATTCTGACGAGGATTCTGAAAGATTCTTTTAGCACTCGATCGATGCTACGGAGAGTTGCTACAGAAATATACTAAAATGTAAAAGGACAACAAATCCCGAACATAAACATTCAGGCGCAAAGATAAAGACTGAATTGTCACAGCAATTGGTAAACGTCTGAAATAAATACTTCTGCAAGTATTTACGACGATGATGACCAACATTCCGATGTCAGTCAGAATAAATCATTCAACGACACAAAGATCGCCTGCTATTCTGTCCACCCGGACAACAACTAGGGCAGGGATGATTTCCCCATGTTGAATGAAAGAATATTCCGTTCGATCAACAACGTCTCAGCAGCCCTCACGAAGAACGAGTGCTGTAAAGAAGAATCTCCCCTTAGGTGGCGTCCTCTAGTGAGAACAAACAAGGACTAAAACAACTTAGTTTGCGCAACTGCCAGTGATTAGCACAAGAGAATTATGCACATGTGGATATTAATGTTAGACATGCCACGAATGTCAGCAGTTGGATCAAAACATGGAAAATGTTAAGAAAACGATTGTAGGCAGGCTTAAAACTAAGCGCAACAGTGGGTATTATGATGTACAAAGAAAATTTTATCCAGAAACCCAAGTTTTCGCCCAAAAAGCCGAAAAAAAAACGCAGAAGATTGTAAGCTTCAATGACTAAACCCAAAAATCGCTCTCAACGGTCCATAAGCTTCTTGTGGTTGGCTGTCAGTAGTAAATTTTAAAAGAAAAGAACACAACTTCATTTGGATAATAGCTGTTTCCAACGAATGTCAGGCCCCAAAAATTTAATTGCAAGCAAGTGACTACCTCCTATGAACAGACAGATTAGAACGTGAGAAATTGAGAAATCTTAGAAGCGATCCCTAATCAATTTTTAAAAAGTTATTTCCAAAAGTGGGAACAAAGTGAATGACCCGTATACGTGGAGACCTGTAAGAAACTGTTTAATATTCACTAGAATTCGAGAACTATGTAGTAAAACGAATTAGGCAGAATTCTAGCATTCACTATGACCAATAAAAATATAAAACAACAATTTACGCATTTAACACGAATGTTATTTGGACAACGAAGAATCAGCCAATATTTGCTTAGTCGTTACTATATTTACTACGTAGTAAGTTTATGAAATCGCATTATGCTGGTAATTTTACCTGTATGGCCTGTATTTACAGTGAAAAATCCAAATAAACCTTTGAGGACGAGGCTAGTGTGGGACGCTGCTGCACAGTGCTATGAACTTCAGCAATACCAAAACCAGAACTGTTGAGGCGATAATAGACCACCATTACGTCGATGATTTTATCGATAGTGTTGATACCGAGGAGGAGGCTATCCAGCTAGCTAGAGATGTAAAGCACATTCATCGAAATGCTGGCTTTCATATTCGGAACTGGTTATCAAACTCAAATGCAGTGGAGAGAGCTATGCAAGCAGAGGGAGAAGCGGCAGAAAGCAAAGCGTTTGGTTTAAACGAGTTGAATATCATTACTACGGACAAAATTTTAGGAATGCATTGGTGCAAAGATGCAGATTAAGATCCTTCTACAAGATGTTTGGAAAACCGAAATTGGTTGTGATGAATACTTACCTCTCAATCTCCTCAAGCGGTGGCAGTAATGGATAAAACTGTTACCTAGAGTAACCGAAGTTAGGATTCCACGCTGTTACTCTCTATTCTTAAAGGCGTCGGAGGCATCAATCCAAATTCATACCTTTGTTGATGCAAGTAAAGATGTTTACGCAGCAGTGTGATACTTTCGTGTTCAATGGATTGATATGATACACACAACGATAATAAGTGCGAAGACTAAAATGGCTCCCAGACCCTCTGTCCATACCAAGGCTAAAGCTTCAGGTAGCAGTTTTAGGGTTGAGGTTAACGATCTCTATTTGCGCCGCTCATAAGTTCCCACTTAATCAACGATTTCTATGGTCCGACTCTAGAACCGTGCTGGCGTGGCTTCACACAGGCCCAAGAAAATTTCAACAGTTTGTGATGCCTAGGGTTGGAGAAATCCTGGAGACGTCAAACCCTTTCGAGTGGAGATGGATCCCTTCAAAATTAAATGTTGCAGACAAGGCGACCAAATGCAAAAAAGATGTCGACTGGCGGGAAACTAATGAATGGTTTACAGGTCCCTCATTCCTTCAAGAAACCCAAAGTAATTGGCCAAAAAGGCCTACAATCAATACTGATAGCAAAGAAGTTTTCCGACGGCATCTATTGCAAATAAGTGAAGTAAAAGCCATAAAGTTTATTGACAAAAACCGTTTTTCCACCTGGACTAAAATGCTTCGGACGCTAGCATACGTTTTCGTGTACGCGGGCTAGTTAAGAGGAGTCGGAGAAACAAAAGAAAATGTAGGCAAAGGAGTTGTAGTGTCTTCATCAGCTATAGCACGATTCGAAGGGCTTTTCTTCCGACCGGCTCAGTTAGAAGTTTATTCGATTGAAATAGTAGAGCTAAACTCGGACAGGTTCCAAAACTTTCTCGAAGCAGCCCTCTTTATAAACTGTCACCGTTTTTGGACGAGAGGAACATCCTCAGGATGCAAGGGAGGACGTTTTTTGCCGAATGTGTTGATTTGGGATGTAAAACTCCAATAATTCTGCCCAAGTCGTCTCGCATAACATATTTAATTATTGATTGCTATCATCGGAAATTCCACGACTGCAACAATGAAACAGTCCTGAACGAGGTGAAACAAAAATTTTATATTGCCAGTCTTAGAGTGTTACTGAAGTCAGTGCGACGATCCTTTTAATCATGTATAATTCAGAATGCACGCCCTATAATCCCACAAATGGGCAACCTTCCACGTGCCATACTGAGTGCATTCAGCAGACCATTTTTATTTGTTGGAGTAGACTACTTTGGGCCGCTACAGGTAACTTTAGGAAGAAGGACCGAAAAAAGGTGGGGCGCCTTGTTCACCTTTCTCACAATCCGAGCAATTCATATAGAGCTTAACGACGGATTCTTGCATAATGTGTCTGCGAAATTGTATAGCCCGACGAGGCATTCCTCTGCAGGTATACAGTGATAATGGGATAAACTTTCGGGGAGTGGAAAGAGTGCTTCGAGAAGAAATGAAAAAGGTTGACATCGGACAGGTTGCTAATGAGTTTGAATCTGCAGATTTGGACTGGAGGTTTAACCCACCTGCAGCCCCGCATATGGGCGGAACATGGGCGACGCTTGGGCGATCTATAAAAACCGTCTTATACCGTCTAAAACCGTCCTCACAACAGGACCAGTGATGAGACTTTGCGCAACGCACTTATTGAAGTTGAGCATACATATTATAATTTCCAGGCCACTTAACTTCGTTTCACTTGAATTAGACGACGACGAAACGCTTACGCCAAATCATTTTTTGCTTGGGACCTCCACCGGGTCAAAACCACCTTGTGACCCCAATTTGGTAAATTTTAAAATAAATTGGAAGCATGCGCAAGTCATAGCTGACGCGTTCTGGAAAAAATGGGTAAGGGCTTTCCTGCTCGACATAAACCGGAGATCAAAATGGTTCGTAAAAGTGAAGCACCTCACTAAAGGAGATTTGGTCATTATTGTAGACGAAAGCTTTCCAAGAAATTGCTGGCCAATTGCTGTTTTGATTTTAGAAGTTACGGCTATGTAGCACTTCCTTCTTGCTGTACGATAAAAATTGAATAGACAAGAAGCTGGGCCTCCTTGATAAGAATGATTCTGTGTGCTCTGTTTGACTTCTTAGAAACAAAGATTCGCCCTTTGAACTACGAGGTCAAAACCTGAGTGCGTTTTTGACCACAATCAATTCTCCAGAATCTTCTACAAGTGACTTTCTTACTCACCAAAATCACATGTCTTGGTGCAAAGTTCTATTGATATGAAGAATTTAAAAGAACCAAAATAATTCCACATAAGCCACAGGTATGTCCCCTGCACTTTCGAAGCAATTCACGTCCATTATGTGTTTGCTAAAGCTTAATCACTCCTAATATAGATATCTACTCGTATCTAACGTTCTTTGTGCGATACCACAAACCGAAAATAATCTTGTTTATCTAATTAGCCATACACAGGGTTTAACTTCGTGGAATAGGCAAAATAATTTAAGCCCGCAAAATAAATAACTAGTGCTTTAATGTCAACAGATTAGGCTACCTCCGCTAATAAAATATTTTTTTTTTTATCTCCTACCAAAAATTTCATTTTAATTATCAAGTTGGTAAGTGGAGTTATCAAGTCAATACCATGGAACGTCATACACCCAACGTTACCTACAAACGGGCGCATGTGTTCATATGTATCTCACAAACTTACTTGCGTACTTAAGCTTGAAACCCAGTTCGGTGATAAGTCGAGCATCTCGTTGAGCATGCTCTAATACTGGATCAATTATCACAGCTTCATGACTGTTCAGATCGGCCAATAGATACGTGTACGTACTGCTCACTGTATCGAAAAGCTGTTAGATGGCGAAAAAAATAATTAAATAATCAAATTGACAATGAGAAATATGTAATAGGAGGTTGGTTGCTTACCTGACGGAAGAAGAAATCTTCTGAAAACGGAATACGTGGAGCAATTGACATGGCTTTGGTTTCACAATGATGCAATCGACAGAAATTTACGTTACTCGTATGTGTTGTTGCTGAAATAGTTGCTAAACGCTTCAGTGATGAGCTGCTTGCTTGAGAATAAAGGCAATTTCTATTAGTGAACACTGTCAGTGCTGATTGTACACTGACTACTGGTCGTAGAAATTTCATATTGTTGATTAAAAACGTTGCAAGTTGAACTCACGTAGTCAATCCACTTGATTAAGAGTTGTAGTTGTATTAACTAACTAGCACCGCACCACTATCTCTTTCTTGGCTTTGGGCTATTCCGATCAAATACAATAGAAATGAATTAAAAACATGTTGAGATATGGAAGTCAGCCCCACTTGAATAATTCAGCGGGAGCTAACCGCTGTGTGTATTTGTAGATATCCGTGTTGGAGACGTGTGTATACTCCATTCTACTTACCAGTAATTACAGCTATTACAAAAGTTCCTTTTATCGGGTGGGGGTGGGATTTATCCTTCTTTTGGTGTAACACACGTAAATAATAAACAATGAAACGCAGTCGTCTGTAGTTTTAACCTTCAGAAGCTATAACCACTACTCTTTCTTTTTTTTTTGTCTTTTTGATGACGCACAACGCAATTATTTTGGAAGCACAGAAGTTGTTTTTGGAAATTGATCGTCTGCAATTGGTCGGGCAACTAAACTCGCTGTGCTTGACTGTTTGTTGTCCAGTGGGTTTGGAAATGGTTTGGAATCTTTTATCGTAGTTCGGTCAAAATTTATATTTACAATCGCGTCAGCTGATTATGACACATTAAAAGCGTTCCATAGCGTGCTTTCGGCTGGGAGGGCTTTTCCGCGTAAAAAGCATTCAACGGCAAACGTACGGTAGAGTCACGAAAGAATACATAACATGAGCTGCAAGCAACAAGTGTATATAGAGAGAAAAAGCTCAAGCTTGTAATTGACGTCATTATAGGGGAGACCTAGAGAAGCTGTTTGGTTTGGTGCTGATTTCACAGCAGGTACACAGCAATGAAATGTGTCTGTAAAAACTGTGACATATCCGTGTAGTGATTGTTGTTTTTCGTAAATTTTTATGGCAAGCGAACAGACCTAAATATGATAACATTGTACTTACCGTTATTGAATTTGTTTTCGGTTCTTCCATGTATTCGATTGCACGACACACATTTTTAAATTTTCACAAAAACGTGATGTTAACTTTGTTACACGCTAGTAATGCGATCCATCAAGCAAACTGTGCGGAACAGTTTTAATTTTACAATTTACATAGAACAATAGAGTTGCCATCTTTGATTGAAGAACAACAAAATCAAATGTTTCCTTCCAATTACTCAAATTAGGTCTGGGGAGTAATTGTGAACAACCGAAAAACTCCCAAGCCCATGATTTCATGAAGAATACTGGCAAGCACACGCGCCTAAGAAGCAGCACTGCATAGAAAAACGAAAGCGGTTCGCGAGCCTGCGAGCAAAAGAGTGAAGAAAATCGGCGCCCGGAGGAAGAAGAAGAAGTTTCACTAGGAAGTAAAAAGAACGTGTCAAGGCTACAAGACCCGCATAGTAGAGTCATAGTCAGAGTTGTAGGTGATATTAAAAAATTACCCCTGTAGACGGTTAAATAGCGAGAACAACTCAAATTCCGTTGCCAGGCAAAATTAACTTTCCAACCTGAATGGTAAAGATCCGTCTACCCGACCAAAATTAAGTAAGAATGGCAGTATTCAACTTGTGAACAACAGGGCTGATGGACCGGAAAATCTACCAGTCGACCTATTTAATGCAGCGGGAGTTGACTTGGCAGAGAGCATGCAGCAATTCACTTCCAATCTTGGTTAGCAGAAAGCAAGCCTGAAGGCATTTACAGAAAGGAGACCCTCTTAACGGCGCCAATTATAGAGGCAATAGTCTTTTTAACGTCGCATTTAAGATCTTATTTGCCATCCTGTGTGAACGCTTGAAACCAATCAACGATCTAATTGCCCTCAATCAGCGTGATCTTAGTTAGGACCGGTAAGTCCCCAATTAATCAAATCCCACTATTGGTAGAATTTAAAAAAAAAACCTCTTTATTGATTTTATATATATGACAGCATTTATAGAGACGAGCTATACAGAGCAATGTCAATCTCAAGGTATCCCTGCCAAGCTCATCAGATTGTGCAGAATTATGATGGTGAACGCTCGCTGATTCCGTAATAGTCCGAAACAATCAGAGACCTTTCAAGACAAAAAAGAATTTAGGGAAGGTGATGAGCTGTCATGTGACTTCTTTAGCACCATACTTGAGAAAATTGTGCGAAACTCGCAAGTCAACACCAATTTTCCAAAAGTCTGTAACAACTAATTGCATACTCTAGTGACATTGACATCATTGAACGTATTGAAACAGAAACGAAAGAAACTAAATAGCCGCGGACAGCAAGAAAGGTCACACATATCGACGAAGCGTACAGAACGTCACAATAGGCAGCTATGACTTTGAGGTAGTCAGGAACGAGGTGATCCAAAATAAAGAGGCCTGCAGAATGGTTCTAATGTCCACAAATTTAGCTAACTCTATAAGCGACGTAGTAGCAATGCAGACACGTGGGAGAAATATGGCGCCTTAGATGTAATTGTAAGCATCAGATATTTCTTCCTAATAAAGCAGATGAGTAACATGGCTCTGTCAAGAAATATGAAGGAGACCCTATACATATGAGACCTTCATCACCCCAGTCCTGCTTTATGGTGCAAAAGGATGGATGTTAGCGTAGGTAGATGAAGGTAAATGCAAAATTCTGATTTTTTTAAAGATCGCTAGTACTCGTACATGTAGAGCGAATTAACACGTATGCTCCAATCCGAAGAGTTTTTGATTCCAACCCGGAAGTAGAGGAAAATTTGGCGCATAAATGGAAGGACACATTAACAAACTTGGAGTATGCAAATGGAGGCAGTTAGCCAGAGGCCGCGATAACTGAAGAAATCTATTGCTTGAAGCAAAGGTTCAGCCGGACTATAGTGCCATCTAGGTAAATTGGGATCCTGGGATCTGGAAGTTTCCCTTATCAATGACGATGGTGTGAGGCGTGTCGTTATAAAAGTTTTTGCGGAAATCGAAGAACAGACAAAACGACTTGGTCTTTGACAAAACCTGGTTCATGCTTCCAGCAAACAAAAGAATATCTGCCCACCATATAGGACAAAACATCACTGTTCACAGTAGCAACTTCGATATATTATAGTTAATGGGTTCATCTAACACGAAGCATGCTCCACAAAACAGTGATCTTGACATCTACATATGTATGTTCTACGAGCTGGATGATAAGTAGGAAAGCAGGGCAGAATTTAAGCCTTCGAGAAAAGAATTCTTGGTCTAATATTTATCGCGTATGCGGATGCCCCTGTGATTGGCCTAGATTCTAGAGAACTGAAGATGTCGTGCCCAGAATCGAAGAGGACTGAAGCTCCATAGGCTCTATACGAGTCGGAGCTATACTATGCAAGTATGACCGTTTTTTTTCACAAAAAAGGGGAGATAACTGTTCCAATTAAAAGGGATTCCTTCTATCTGTTTTTCCAACGAAGCTGATTAAATGGATGCCATTCTAGAGAGGATCATTTCGATTAAACATGTCGGTTTCTTCACAGTGTGAACTTTGGGCAAATCGTTGGGCTTGTCACCGCAGAGAATCCTTTGGATCTACGCGTCTATGGTAAGAATGATTATACATATAAAAAACTGCTGCTTCACTAGACCTTAAAAATCAATATGTCTCGGCTGCGTGGATTTTCCTCGCACTCATGGATTTCCGTCTACTTGATATTCACATCAAGAGCACCAGTCTCAAAATCATTTTCCCGAAAATCTGGGCGTTGAAGGTATGGAACATCGACGTCTAGTTTTTCTGTTTGGGGCTTCCTCATGGCCCCAAAACACGGAGGATGACAACCATGGACTACACTCTTTATTAGATAAGCTTCCATCTGCCTCCGATGTGAAGGTATGCCCTATCTTGATAGTTATAAACGATATTATGAAAAACAGTGGAACGGCAGTTAAGCTAAGCTTAGAGGCTTGTTCAACTTTCTTAATACTTCCAGCTTAGATTGTGAATACATGCCGCCTTTGAATGGAGTCGGAGGTCGAATTTATTTAGTCTAACCCTGATCCAAGATCACAAAGGGAATGAGTTCGCCGAAAAACTTGCTATGTAAGATTCAAAGCAGGTCAGGACTTGAGCCCCTGTTAGCATGGCCTTCAGTCTCGGTTACGGCTTTCATTGATAGTTTTTTTTTTGTTATTAATGACTCGCTAGGATGAGGATAGAACAAACGGGTGGATTCCAAGCGATTAAAGTAATGAAGGCACGTTACACGAAGTGATTATTTATTATAGGCTGACCAGATAAGAACGATAGGGAAATAAATCTAAATAAAACAACAACAGTGTGAGATATAAAATTGATTCTCGCTTTATTTTGAAGCTATAGCGGCAATAGCGTGTCGAATGTCGGCTTCGAGCTCATCCAAAATGGTTCGCTTGCTAGCGTAGACTAAGCACTTCACGTAGCGCCAGAGAAAATAATCGAGTGGTGTCAGATGGCATGATCTCAGCGGCCTCCGCTCTCCGTGAGGTGGCCCAGTCGCCAGATTGCTCCTTCACAATTTCGAGCGCTGTGTCGCTTATATAGCTTGTAGCTCCGTCTTGTTTGAACCACAGCTCGGATATATTGATGTTGGTGAGATCTGACCACAGAACGTCGGTTGACATACTTGAGACCATTGACGGTAACCGTGTGTCCTTTCTCATTTCGATAGAAATAAGGTCCGATAATGCCGCCATGTCATAAACCGCACCAAACAGTCAATCTTTGGGGATGCATTGATGCTTGGCCGAACACTTATGAATTGTGTTCGCTAGAATAACAACAATTTTGATTGTTGATATAGCCGCTGAGTCAAAAATGGGTCTCGTCTGAGAAGTTGATTCCGCATCTCCGGCCAGCATTTCCAGCGCCCAATTAGCGAACTCACGACATTGTCCATGGTCGTACGGCATAAATTCTTGCGTCAGCACAATATTATAGGGATGTAGGCCCAAATCCAACCGCAAAATAAGCCGGGTTGACTCTCTGGCGATGCTCAATTCAGCTACGGCGGCTATGCTTTCTTCATTTCGCATCAATCTCTATCTGGTTTGTGGCTTAAAATCCAAAAGTGTGTACTCACGCTCAAACTTTTCCAAGGGGCGACGAATTGCGTACACACTGAAGAGATGATGACGACCGACCTCATGACGAAATTCACGTTGCGTATTTACAATTGAGTCGGAATTGCGGTATTTTCGGCAACCGTAAAAGGATGCATGATGGAATGGCAGACCTTACTGAATATTTTGAAAGCTGGTTGTCATTGGTAAACTGTGACAGCTGCTGAAGCATAACAATTGGACAAGCTATCATTACTATCTGGACCCCCGTTATTTTACGAAAAACTGATAAATTCCAATATTGTGAGAAAGAAAGAAAGAAAAAAATAAAAATTGCACTAAAACAGCAAGCTTCGCATATACGCGTCCACAGACACCATGCAGTCGCAAGGTACATACATATATGAGTAATTAGGTAATATACTTGGCGCAATTATTTTGTTTTCGTTCTGCGCATCTGTCAAATTCTGGCAATATGGCCGACCACAGTGATAACAAAGACGGAAATATTTTGGTTGCGATAGATTTTTAATTTAAAATTGATTAAACAAAGTTTAAAGGTGTTAAAATGTGTTGTGCTGTGTACGGGTGTTGTGTCAACAACTATAAAAGCAAAAATAAAACTGGAAATGAGGAGATATCGTATCACTGGTTTCCAAAACAAAGTGAAATATGTGAATTTGTGGCAAACATTGTACGAGCAATATGGAAACAGTTCTGAAGTTCTAAAAACAACTAGAATTAAAGAAGATGCTGTTCCTTAACTTTTTTTTTACCATTGCAAAAGGATGAAGAAGTGACGAGCCCACGGGATTTGCGGATTCCAAATAGACTTTTGATCCCAAGGTATGTGAAGAACAATTATTATAACCGTTATTTACACTAATTACACTGTTTTTTTTTTTTTATTTCAGTGTTGCACTAATTGTGCGTGACAAGGAGAACATAGATCTGGAAGTCCGCGCGGAGAATTTATTTCTGTCAAACAAGGGTGAGTGCTCTACGCAAACTGATGCTTTCAAGGTACAAACCGTTAATGGTCGACTGTAGTACACAAACTGATGAAATCATCCCTACATGTTCTCAGCAAGTAGATGACATATTAAATTAGTGTAATGCGAATTAAGTGTAATTAGAATTTCAACCATTGTTTGTATTTTGCAGATTATTGGAGCAAATAGCAAAATTGAATGCAGAAAACTGGAAGCATCAACAAACTATTTTTATTTATATTTTTGCCAAGGGCCAATTAAGAAAATTAGAATGTCCTCAAAAACTTGCAAAATGGTCATCAGACGATATTGCTAATGCGATCGCAATACATGCAGCTGGCCCCGAGCCTACCGATTGATGTTGCGAAAACAATACCCCTTTCCAGCTGTGATAACACTCAAAAAGTGGTGCTCAAAATTAGAGGTACATCCGGGAATAATCCAATTCGTAATGAAGATTATGAAAAACAGCGATATGGAAGAAGCCGACAAAATTTGTGTACTTTCATTTGACGAAATAAAAGTCAAATAGAAAATTGGCTACGACAAACAGAAGGATGAAACTCTGAAAGCTGCGAAATACGTCCAAGTGGCGATGATAAGGGGATTGATAGGCAATTGGAAACAACCAATTTTCTACGATGTTAACCAACGGATGACCAAACAAATACTGTTTAGTATTATTCACCAATTAAATGAATGTGGTTTTAAAGTGTGTGCAATCGTCTGTGATCTCGCGGGAACAAATCAAAGTTTGCTGCGGTTACAAAATCGATCTTTCAAAACCCAACCAAAAAATCAGAGGATGTATATGTGTTTCCTGATTTGCCTCATCTCATAAAATCATCCGGAACAACTTCGTTTATAATGGTGGTTTTATTTTGGACGGGTAACTCATTTCCAAAGGAATCATAGAAGAGCTTATTTCGAAACCTAATGCGTAAGTTTGATTTAAGTATGGCAAACAAAATATCACTAACCAATTTATAGTATGCGTTAAAGGTGCAGAACCTCAAAAGGTGAGACTTGCAACAAAATTATTCTCACACACGGTCTCTCAAGCTATTATGTGGGCTGGTAGTTTAGGGGAACTAAGTTCGGAAGGCTGGCTTACGAGTTCTGTATTTTTTAAACAGGTAATAATTCAAATTTCCTTAAAAATCATGTGTCATCTACATCTTTACAATTTCAGGTGAATGATTGGTTCGACTGTCTCAACGTAATAGTTCTTTACCAGGATAGTCGCGAACGAGTTCAAGACGTTAGACTTTCAGAATCGCTCCAATTTGGAACTGTCGATGAGACGACTTCCATAATACTTAATATGAGGGTTAAAGGAAAACGAACCAAGATGCCCTTCCAGAAAGGTAGTGAAATGACAAATAATCCTCTTAAACTTCTGTACAACGACTTAAAGACTGAATACAATATTTCGTATTTACTGACTTACAGACTGAATCAAGATGTTTTAGAGAATTTTTTCGGAACGATTTGATTCAAAGGTGGCCTTTATGATCATCCAAACCGTCTGGAATTCATGCATCGACTTCGTTCATACGTACTTGGACGAAATGAAGGAAGCTTACAAGGGTTGTCTGAAAAGTTTCCGACTGAACAATGATACAAGACCTTTTTTCCCAATTTTTATTTTTATTTTTCAACATAGTCTCCTTGTAACTCTACACGATGCTCCCATCCCTCTAACCCGTCCAAATAGTACTTGGCGTTTTTCACTGCAAAATAATTGTTCACGAAGGTGATTGCCTCCTCATTTGACGAAAATCTCTGTCCTCCGAGCGCAGTTTTTAGATGAGGGAACAAAAGAAGTCGCTTGGGGCTAGATCTGGTGAATAAGGCGGATGGTCAAGCAGTTCAAACCGTAATTAATGGATGACAACCGCTGAAGTGTTCTTCAGGATCTTCTTTTTCTGCAAATGTGACCGTTTTTCCGCAATTTCTGCCTTCAGCTTGGCAAGTAATGATGCGTAGTGTGCTCCTGTAATGGTTTTTCCTTTTTGAAGATAATCGATTAAGATAACTCCTTTACTATCCCAAAAAAACAGTCGCCATCACTTTCCCAGCCGAAAAAAACAGTTTTTGCTTTTTTTGGAGCCGGCTCGCCCTTTGCAGTCCACTGTTTTGACTGAATTCTTGTTTCGGGCGTATAATGGTGTATCCAAGTTTCACGTACAGAAGTTTTTGGATGTCCCGAGCGTTCATCATCTCCCAAGCACTTACGGCCACGTTTAAATTCAGCTGCCCAAAATTTCACTGGTAAATGATGGTGCAGAGAATCCAACTCATTTTTGATTTGCGTAGGCGTATTGCCTTTCAAAAACAAGAATTTAATGAGAGCTCGATACTTAATTTTTTCCATCTTCACAAAAACACTCACTTCGACTCACTCAAACGACTTTCAACTAAAAACTGCGCGTCCAAAATGACTGAAACTTCGGCAAGTTACTATCAAAAGATGCACCACTAGCATTCACTAGCTTTTATTGACGAGTGCCTTTATATTTAGGTCGGAAACTTTTCAGACAACCCTCGTATCTATGAATGGTATGTTTTATTCTTTAAGTGACCATATTTTCTTTTAATGCAACACCCGATTTAGAAGGTACGGGCTATTTAAGTAGCACCCTACGAAGACACTTAATTCCGGCTTCATAGCAACTGAAGAGCCGGTAGATGAACTGGAACTGTAGCATTTGGCAGGATACATTTGCCACAGGATCAAAAATCCAAATTTAGCTGTTCAAAATACCCAGCAAGAGACATCGTTCACGTTGACTAATCAGCTGACGGAGGGATATCTTCAAAAACGAAATGATGGTAAATATGGAGAAGATGGAGACAATTTTTAAAATATTTAACAAAGATGTTATAGTTTATGGTCGTAACTACTTAAAACAGTTACTTAATCTCTCAAAAGACATACCGTCCGAAAGAAAAGTGAAAGAAATTTTCTTCCATTCACGTATTTACTTTAGAATTAAACACCTAAATAATCCATTAGAAGACAATTTAACAAGTAGAAAAAGAAAAATGATAAAAACAATATTGTAAAATAGTAGAGTTAAAATAGTCTATTTTGAATTTGTGATATTTTTTTTATACAGGGTGACTTACTCGAACTGTAACTTTTTAAAATGCTGTAATTTTTTTATTTTTTGATAAATTTTATTGTGCCAAAGCAGAAATGTTGGAAAATACATCAATTTTCAAATTTTATCAGTATTTGTCAATATGTCCACCTTTGGCGCGAATAATGGCCTTGAGACGGCCGAAGAAAGCATCGCACGCTGCACGCAAGTGGCTCTGCGGTATTTTGGCCCATTCCCGGCGAAGTGCTTGTTTGAGGTGGTTCAAACTTTAGTATTTTTTAGTGCCAACATTCGCCTTCAAAATACCCCAGACAGAAAAATCCAACGGATTTGAATCCCGAGAATTTGCAATCCATTGTGTCGAAGAAATGAAGTGTGGAACATTATTTTTTAACCAATCTTGGTTGACGCGCGCTTTGTGAGACGGAGCCGAGTCTTGTTGAAATGTCCACAGTCTCCGACCGAAATGATTGTTTGCCCAAGGCTTCAATACTGCCTCTAAGACAGTTTTACGGTATACGATCGCATTAGTTTTGACGCCACAGTCCAAAAATACGAGTGGAGAGCGACCATCGGCGGTTATGGCGGCCCAAACCATCACCATCGGTGCTGCCTGCTTTTTTGTGGCCGTCCGAAGGTGTAAATTTTTGAAGGTCCTCTCTGGCAAGTAAACTCGGTCATTTTGTTTGTTGACATATTGCTCGATAACAAATGGCGACTCATCGTAAAAAACCAAATTCGGCAACTCACCACTTTCGTACAAGCGTAGCAACTCCTTCGCTCTTTCGACTCTAACTTCTTTCTTTTGCGGTGTAAGATCGTGTGCTTTTTGGAACTTCAATGGCTTGAGCCCAAGCTCATTTTTCAGTATGTGCTGCATCCTTTCCAACGATATGTTGAGCTCACGAGCCATTTTTCTTCCACTTCGACGCGGATTTCGCTCAATTCGAGTCTTCACTTTCCGAACCATTTCTGCCGATGTTGCTGTTTTTTTATGACCACCTCCGTGGCGTTTTGCAACGCTGCCAGTATCACGGTAACGAGCTATGGTTCGAGACACAAATAATTTATTCACGTTGAAGTGCTGGAGGGCTCTAACGATAGCTACTATACTTGTGGTTTTCCAGCCAAATATAAAGCAATCACACTATCACGTTTGAATTCCATCGTGGATAAAAATTTTTCAACACAACTGAGACGCAAATCATTTAAATGGCTTGTAAATAATAAAATTATCTGTCATGTGTTAAAATTTGAGCTCGCTGTCATGAACGGTTTGGAAATTATAGCAGTCTGAAGTTGGTTGTAGTCCGAGTCATTCAGAGTGTATTAACTTATGTTCTAATAAATTATATACTTATGTGTACAAGAAATGGAATTCGTATTTTTGTGTTACATTTTCTCATACACCCACATACCCTGACACCAAGTCGCAGATGATTGTTGTTTTAGAATCGCTATTAATCAATATTTATCATTACAAATGAATAAGAGTCTCCATAAAGAATTCGAACTCAAGCAATTATTAACGTACAGCATATGTAAACAAAAATTGATCACTCTCGGCAGCCATCTTGGACTTTTCAGTATTTACTTTTTTTGACACATGCGCAATATATTTCTTGTACCGTGATGCAGTCGTACGCCGAAGAATCTGTTACTGCAGTGAAGCCTAGAACTGAGGAGTACCTGACTGAGCTGATTCACCATCGAGCATAGCACTTTATGGAAGATTTTTCGGAAAGATCCTGGTCAACGAGTTTACAAAATTCAGCTCGGACAAGAACCAGGTAGTGCGTCTACTTTCGGGGCGAATGGGTATAAAACGTTGTTGCTCCTGATCTCTTTTTCATCACAAATTTTGTTGCAGCGATGAGGATCATTTTTGGTCGAATGGCTATGCCAACAAGCAGAATTGCCACATTCGCGTTATTACCTCATTTTATAGTTGTTTACCTCTAAAAAATAAAATAAAAACACCATTCCAGATAGCTACAGAGGTCACTTAAAATATGATACAGATTACGAAATGTACTACACAGTTGATTTCTGCAATAGTCAGAACTGGTTTTTCATCAGTGGATATGGGGCATACTCTCATTACCTATCAATACCTGTTCCCGCCTCTAAGCGATGAGTTCAAGACGCTTGCATTGAAAATGTTGGTTCCAACTGTGGCAGTTTTTAATCTCTGCTAAACGAATAAGCATTCACCTCAGTTATAGATATTCAAGTACATCATGACTAAATTGAGTATAAATCTCGACAGACCCCCATATAGTCATATTCTAGATTTTAATATGCTTTCAATCAAATATTTTCTGCGCTTTAAATTAAAAAAGAATTTTATAAAAATTTAAGAAAGGGATATACATATTTAAGTTTTTCTCAGATTGAAAACAGTCTATATTACTCGTCACTATATAACACACTTAACTTATCTTTAAATTAGATAACAAGTATCCAAATTGTAATTTGTATCTAAGTAACATAATCGCCGAGAAGTCATTTGAAAGTGCAGAACAAATTCTAATTCATAATTGAATTGGTCTGATTCAACCAATTCAAGGTTGTCGCTACGGCAAGCAAATATCTCTTTACCTTCACTAAGAGGTGCAATTAAATTGAAACCAATTATCTGTAATTAGAAGGTCCAACAGCCAAGAACTAATAACCTGTTGTTCTCGGGCAGAGATGATGATTCATGCAAAAAAGTAAAAAAAAAAAAATAATAAATTAGAGCTACAATAATTTGTCATTTGACCCGCAAAATGAATCCAATTCTCGGTCTGTTATAGTCTGAATTTCAAAACCAGATTTTCCAAACCTCGTTCCGTAAGATTAAAAACTCAGCGGGAAATAATAAAACCGTTGGCACGTCTATTTCCAGCAGGAGTTTCCATGTATTGTACATGCTCGTATGTATTCTTTTATTCTTTTAAGTTTAAGAACAAAAAGGAGACCGAGACCCTGAACAAAAATAAGTGTAAAAGTCATTTATGGAGAGGATCTAGTTCGGGCTGTTCCTTGAAGAGGAAAATTCTGTCATCAGGTTTTTATTAGTACACTGAAAACATTCTCCAAAAAAAAAAAAACCAACCCCGACTGTGGGAAAGCAACTCTCTAATTGGAGAAATATGTAAATCTATCAACGATTCGATGATAAGAATTTATCAGGATACGTAAACTGGGAACAATTAGGGATACAAGTTTCCTGGTACCGCTTGCTTTTTCAATGGGGAATTATGATCTGATTTTGGGAAGTATATCGGCATACTTGTAGTGTATTTCTTGGATTATCTGCATCATCAACTTACAAAACGAATAGAATATTTATGATTTAAAAAATACAGCATCGTTAATTAAAAAGCATTCGCTACATGACAACACCTCTGACAATGGATTCAGCTTTCTCAGCAAAAAAAATATTGCTCTCGAAAATGTGCGGCTTCCTCATCGTAAAAAGCACACTTAGAGATTTTTAGATCAATTCACATCGGTTGGCAGTGATCAACGGAAGGACTTTTAAATGCTCTACGAGCAAAAAACAAGCTAGAGAAAAGAGTTTGAAAAATTTACTAAAAAGCGGATATACCAGCCTATAAAGTTCAAAGGAAACCTTTAAAAATACTGTAGTAAATATTAAAGAACCACTTCCGCAAATTGATGACGTTTCGATCAAAATACTGATTTTATGCGGAATGAGCCATCTACCAACAGCGACGATGATGGGCAAAAGAAGAAGGTAAATTCAGTTAAAAAGAGGCATGATGGAATAAACGAAAGAATCCATGAATCCTAATACATATGTTCATACGACTAACTCATCTATCCCATTTTCGATACATTTTCAAAGAAGCATTTCCAAAGGGTTTCGTTTGGTTTTGCAATGATTCCATCACCGCATTCCTTTCTGGCAGCCTGAGCTAGGACTGACAGAGTCATACAAACCTAAGTACTGCTCCTTTTTTAGTTTGAGAATTTTTCTAGATCTTTTATGGCCAACAAGGTGGCGCAAAGGTCCTCACTCGACTTCTTTAAGAAGTAACTTTGTTCGTAAATAAAGTAATGCTTTATTATTTAGAAGGTTCATACCAAGTTTAGGTTAGGTTAGGCTGTTGGAAAACCACACCACTCAGGCCTATTGGCCCATTGTGATGCCACGTGGATGTGTGATCCTCCTAATATTGGAACCAATTTGAACTTCTCATTTGATCAATTTGATCGCTTAATTCATTGCTGGGCATGTACAGAACATAGATGGAGGATTGTTTTTGGAGAAGCCGTTTGTAAAAAATCTTAGCTCTCTTATATATTTGCCTACAAGACTGTGTTCAGTGATGACAGCGCTGAGATGTTTCCTACTTTGAAAGATCAAACTTTTAGAGCCATTCATGTCCAGTTTTGGCTAGATTTGCTTGGCCACTAGATATGTTTACCCAATAGTACACCTAAGGTTTGTTCTTCTATTAGCATCCTATTATATTAGCATCCAGCAAACTAATAGCACTTAGAGATTGGTATACCGATGATAACCTTTTCAAGTAGGATAGGTAGAGTTGTTCCAATTTTGGCGAGTAATATCTCTGTGCATCGGCACCCAATATGGGTAAATGTTGAACTGCTGTACTACTTCCCTGAGAGATGATTGGCAGTCAAGGGTGGTTCTAGAATATTCTGAGATTGAGTTCACGTACTTGATGCGGCCTGACCATCCGAAATGATGCGGATATCCCGTGGAGGTATTACGTTTTTCTTCAGCCATTATGAGACTCCTTTAAAATCGCTAAAACTTCCGCCTGGAACATGCTACAGTATGTTGTTGTTTTTTTTTTAATTATATAGAGCGCGATCAAGGGGTTAAGGTACCCTAGAAATGTTTGCACACAGCGTGGGCGAAGGAAAATTAAGGAGGAAAGAAAGAGAAGTACCGATATAAGTTGGTTGGTTGGTTTGGTTGGTCTGAATGATACTTGCACTTAACATTTCTAAGGTCTTTGGCAGAGTTTGGCATCAGGCTCTTTTATCGAAAATACGTGGGATCAACCCATCTCTTGGATTAGAAATTATCTTTCGAAACGTCCAATTCAAGTTGTTTTGAGTGGATTCAAGTCTGATATTCACAAAATAAATGTTGACGTGCCCCAGGGGTCCGTTCTGTGTCCGACACTCTTTTTAATTTTCTTTGATCCATACGTATAGAAGTGGATTGACTTGCCGTCCATGAAAGCATCTTACTCCCAGAAAGATCGATGTTATCGTGAACTATTCCTGTTAAGAATGTTAATGTGACCAAATAAGTTATTTGTCTACAGTGTAGTCGGTTTAAGGCGAATAGCTGCATTAGCAGTCACTTGCCTCCTGAAAATATCGAGGGGTGTCAAATGAAACAGTATATCCAGTACTACGGAGGGAATAGTACGTAAGACTTATGCCGTTCACCAGATAAACACTCCGTAGCTGAGTATCGGTCTTTTAATCGATGCGTCAGTGTTTAATGCGAGGTTGAAGCCTCAATTTGCTCCCAATGGCTTTTTTCCAAGAGAATAGAGCAACTGTAGTTTTCTTTACTATTTCTTGAATATTAGGTTTCCAGTTTCGTTCCTTGTCAAAAATAAGTCCCAGCTATTTCACTGTATTGGAAAAAACTAAGCTGACACCGTTGATTCAGGAAGGATCTATGATTGGAGTTTTATAGTTCCTAGAGAAGAGGACAAGATCAATTTTATGGCGGGTTACTCCCAATCCACAACCATCCTCCCAACCGGTTAATCTGTTAAGATTTATCTGTAGGATTTCTTTAATGGTATTAAGATGCTTTCCTGAGACGGCTACAGCAACGTCACCCACATACGCAACTACTCAGCTACCACTGCTTCCAGGTATATCAGCAGTTCGTTGACCACTAAGTTGCTGAGAAGGGGGGAAAGGACACAGCCTTCTAGTGTACCTGTTCTCACGCATCTTTTAGCTGAAACCCCACCCAGGTTGGAGTTGAATATCCTGCTATTTAGTATAAGACAGATCAACTCAGGACAAGTGAATCAGATAGATGTTATCGCAACTGATTTCACTAAAGCTTTTGATAACATATTGCATCAATTGATCATCTTTAAATTGTCTCGGCTTTGCATCTCTTTTATTAAAATGGATAGCTTCTTACATGATAAACTGATATTATAGTTTTCGGTCTAGATCCGCTGTTTCAGTTCATTTCCTGGCCTCATCTGGGATTCCACAAGGCAACCATCTTGGCCCTCTTCTCTTCATTATTACTATTAACTATCTTGAGAGCGTCATTAAGCATTCCTCCCTCTCCCTTTGACGACAAACCGATCTTTTTTATCGCTTTCAATTGTCCCTCAGGACCTCAAAAATTAGATCCCAGAGGATTATGTCCGGGAAATATCTCGAAGCACTTGTTTTTCAAAGTATAGTACAAGGGCGCTAGGTAGGCAGCGAGCCTCTTATGTATGAATTTTAAACGCGTTTATCTCAAAATTGCATGGTGTGCTTCAAAAACTGCTTAAAACTCAATATCGCCAATTTCCATTCTATAGGGTGAGAAGATAGCAGTAATAGTTTTTCCAATACTTCTGTTTCAGCAGCTGTCAAATTTACCAATGACATCCACCCGAACGTGCGGAAATTATTAAAAAAGTATTATCGAAATTCCGCCTCAGTTGTAAACACGCACCGTGAATTTCGTCGTGAGGTCGGTTATCATCATGGCTTCAGTCTGCAGGCAATTCGTCGCACCGTGGAAAGGTTTGAGCTTGAGTACACTATTTTGGACCTTAAACCACAAACCAGACAGAGATTGGTGCGAAATGAAGGAAACATAGTCGCCGTAGCGGCCTGTATCGAAGAAGACCCAGAAATGTCGATTCGGCGCCGATCAGCTGAATTGGCCATCTCCAGAGTTAACGCGGCTTATTTTGCGGTTGGATTTGGGCCGACATCCATGTAAGATTGTGCTGACGCAAGAATTAAAGCCGAACAACCATAGACAACACCGTGGGTTCGCTTTGGCTCGGCGGCTATGTCAACAAGCAAAATTGCCATTGACACAATCCAAAAGTGTTTGGCCAAGTATCAATGCATCCAGAAAGATTGACTGTTCGGCGCGGTTTATAGCATGGTGGCATCATCGGACCTTATTTCTTTCGAAATGAGGAAGGAGGCACCGTCACCGTCACTGCACTCAGGTATAGAGCGATGTTATCGGACTTTCTGTGGTCAGAGCTCGACAACATGGATGTATTCGAGCTGTGGTTCCAAAAAGACGCCGCTACATGCCATACAAACGACGCAACGCTCAAAGTTGTGAAGGAGAAATTTGGTGACGGCGAGCGTTCATCAATTAGCATATTATTCGACAGTGAGCTTAATTTTTGTTCGCACAACGGTAAGATGATCCTTAAAGCCAACTCATCACTAGGCTTTATTAAACAATGGCTTAAGAAATTTTCCAACCCGTACGTAACCAAATCACTCTATGTTGCCTTTGTTCGTCCCTTGGTCCCCCTTTCACGTTTCGCGAATCGAGGGTATTCTACGTCAAATCGTCCGTTTCGCTCCCTGTGGTTTGCTGTAGAACGATCATTACGGCGTACCAACCGTTAGGTGGTTCCAAGTTTGAGTTGGCTCTGACATGCCAACTCAAACTTCTCCGTTTTTGATATCAACCTTAGCTTCAAAGTGGGGCAAAAGTAATGTCATAATGTGAATGTGCCGTCATTTTTGCAAATGGCGTCAAGAGTCATTGTGCTTTGACCTTTATGTTGTAGACAGATAGAGAACTAGTTGACAATAACAAATGGAGCGATACACACCTGAGGTACGCGAATTTATTGTTACTGCTTATTTACCAATTTTTGGTCAGCTGTTTTAACGCGACGTGAATTTCGTCGTCGTTTTCCTCGTCGTCTTGCATCATGTGAATTAAGCGAGCGTCTCGTGCAAACTGGGTCCACTTGTCCGACTGAGAATATCACTCACGTCCGAGAGATTCCACAAACGTCGACGAAACAAAGATGCACACAA
This sequence comes from Volucella zonaria, assembly GCA_963966105.1. Lineage (NCBI taxonomy): Eukaryota > Metazoa > Arthropoda > Insecta > Diptera > Syrphidae > Volucella > Volucella zonaria. The sequence continues at coordinate 144,486,430 of OZ014531.1, read as the reverse complement.
TTTGGCATCAGCAGACGTTCGTTGCGTAGAATTTTGGTGAAAGACCGGAAGATGTTCCTTTATAAAGTGCAAACCCTTCACTATTTGGTGCCTGCTGACCGTCAAGTAAGGTTAACTTGCATATGATTTCGTATCGAAAATCATAATGACTGACGGAACCGATTTTCACTCAAGTGGTTATGTGAATAAATAAAATATGTGCTTCTGGGGCACGGAGAATCCACATGAAATAGACGAAGAGCCATTGCATCCCTTCAAAGTGATTGTTTGGTGCGGCATTTGCAGAGAAAAGGTGATTGACCCCTATTTTTTTGAGGACGCCGACAGCACCGACAGTGAGCGCTAGAGGCAGATGTTAAACGAGTTTTTTTTACCGCAAGTTGTTGATTTCGGTCTGGAGCATTGTTGGTTCCAGCAAAACGGAGCAATCGCTCACACAGCTCGAGCAGCGATGGAGATTTTAAATCACCAAATTCCAAGCCGTGAGATCTCCCATTTTGGCGATTTGAGCTGGCCAACCAGATGGCGGGGCGTTGTGAGATCTCGCGTTTACCACAGCAAACTACAAATCTTGCAAATCTTGAAAGCCAACATTGAAGAAGAAATCACCAATTCGGAGCCAGATATTTTGCGAGCAACGCAGGAGGTGGTTATTTGACCGATATAATTTTTTTCAACTTAATGTCATCAACTCAACGCCTTCAAATAAACTTTTCGTGAAAACAGAGCCCGATTTCTTTCATTTCTAACAGTATGGCAGCCAATTCATATTATGATATTACTTTTGCCTCACTGAACATTGAATTGAACATACATTTATTGTGAAAATAATGTAGGATTGTATTGATTAATAAAGTTCGGTCTATGGCAATTATGAATGGAACACAAAATCGTTCATGTGACAACCACGGCTTCTGTTGCAAGCGACCATCCGAAGGTCAAAATTATCGATGACTTTTTGAAGAATAAGTGGGTCCAAGGCCGTAATTTCAGTTTGGATATTATATTTGAGATCCTGAATTGTCGCTGGGTTATTGGCATAGACCTTACTCTGCAAATAACCCTACAGGAAGAAGTCTAAAGGTGACAAATTGCATGATCTTGGAGGCTAAACAACTTCTCCTCTAACCGAAATAATGCGATCTTCAAATTTCGTTTGCAATAAATTGATTGATTGATGGCTTGTGTGGGCAGTAGCACCATTCTGTTGAAACCAGAGATCGTCCAGACCCAATTCAATTTTGGAAAAAAATAGCCGGCCAACATGTTGCGGTAAAGTTCTCCATTCACTGTAACTGTCTCTCCAGCCTCATCTTTGAAAAAGTGCGGGTCAATGATGCCGCCAACCCATAATCCGTACCATAGAGTGACATTTTTTTGGGATGCATTGGTTTTTCATGAATCTCGTATGGGTTCTCCGGTCCCCAGAAACGACAACTTTGTTTATTTACTTCCATCCAAAAATAGGCTTCGTTAGAAAAGGTCAAATTCGATGGCAAATTGTCCTGGCGATCCAACATCCAGTTAACAAATCGGCGACGTCGTAGATGGTCCAAAGGCTTCAATTGTTGTATAATTTGGATTTTATAGGCGTCCAAATGAACCAATTGTTGACTTCGCAACGAATTGAGGTGCCCGGTTGGTTTTGAACACTTTCGCTCATAGTGGTGATGTTTTGGCGTGTACACGCTGGTCGAGCACGCTGACATGGAGTTGGCCCCGATACCGAACCAGTTTCTTGAAAACGCTTCAGCATTGCATAAATTCTGGACTCACTAGAGCGATTATGTTGACCGAAAAATTCACGAATTTTACGAAATGTTACTTTTACAGATCGCCTATTTTCGTAAAAAATGCGTTGTTGAGTGGTAAACGACTCCATGACTAAAATTGTCAAAGATCGTATGACATATGTCAAAAAGGCAATCCTTCGTTTCCTGTGGTGCCGTAAAGTAAGTGTGGTTTTCAATAAAGTAGACCTCGGGTAATCTGAGAAAAATGATAAAGAAATTTTATCGTGTCAGGCGGGCGCCTATGTCTTACAGGTATCTGCGTGGCCCGCTTCGCGGCAAAAGGAATTTCAACTGCTTTTTCGCAGGGTTTAGCCGCTCACGTCGCTCCGCTAAGGGTATGACAACAACTGTCAGGCAGGCGCCTGACAAAATTGAAAAACCAATTTTAGGTAGGTCAGGGGGCTTCGCTCCCCCATAGGTGGCTCAGCCATTTTTCTACATAAGTATATAAACCATATGCAGGCTTTCAAGTTCGATATCTCTAACACTGTTCGAGATAAATTTTTTTTTATTTTTTTTTCCAGATAACCCGAGGTCTGCTTTATTGAAAACCACACTGACTTTACGGTGCCACAGGAATCGTCAAATCCCCATCAAAAAGATCAGCCACATTGAATTCAGTAAGTGACAGGAGTTTACAGCCATCATAGACATCATCTGCTGGCTCACCCTTTGTACATACGAGCTGTCAAAACTAACATCATACCTTGTAAGTTATCCCTATTAGCACTGGTGCACGCCACCATCAGCGGAAATTGTATGCGTTTGCACTTGACTTTATTTTACTAAGTTCAAGTGAGATCCAAGTGAATGAGAGTTTGACTGCTTTGCTAGGATACTTCAATTTTGCATTTATAGGAACGGACTCGTGTAAAAACTCCAGCTGTTGAGCCATTACCATTGTGGATGCGTCTGATGGTGTATATTCTCGACATTTGTTTACAATCATGTTCGTTAAGACTACCCTGGTCAATGGATCTTAAATTGGAAGGCATTAATCATTATTTGTGTTGATTGTTTAACTTATTGGTTAGTATCTGTTTTTTTTTATGAACAAATTAACACCAAAATGGCTTCGATTGATAATCCGTTCGCTCGTTACATCTTACTACAAGTCGCTTCAGATTGAAGGCTTAGAACATCATTCCCCACACTGTCTGATGACGTTAGAGCGATAAGTTAAATATAAGGCATAAAGCCTAAGGATCAACATATTTCATATTTAAATCGCTGTCCACGTTAAGATGAATCTTATAAATTAGTGAAAGCCTTAATGTTAAGTTAACAAATTTTAAGTAGCAAGATGGAAAAAATTAAAAAATATGAAAAAATTACAGAACTTAAAAGATAAAGGGTTCCTGGCTAAGTGCCTCAAAAGTAGAGGCTTAAAGTTTTTCGTGTTTCTTACTCCTCACAGTTCAGTAGGCAAGGAGTTCCACAGGCGGACAGCATGAACAAAGAACTGGCATTTCGAGGTTAGGCATGAGCATGTTGTTGCAATCAAAGCGAAGGTCCTTGGCTAACGCGGAAAGGATAACCTACAATATAGGTACTCAGGCCGATATGTCTGTATTATACATATCATGCAAACAAGATAGAGAGCGGACAACTAAGAGGTTGTCGAATGAGCAGCCGACGAGACCTATTGAGTAAACTGATTCGTGATCTTCGAATCTTCGAAGTCCATACACATAGCGAGTGATATTGTTGTAGATTACATTAAGCCTTCTTTTACTTCCACAATCAACCTTACTGTAAACCTCACATCCATATAGCAAAATTACCAGTAAGAGCGTTTTTTCCTTATTGTAGGTGGTGTAAACAATTTCATTGGCCAGAGCAATCGAAGACCTCCCCAAACCTTTCCGATAACAGCATTAATATGGTCATCCCAGGTGAGGGTGTTATTAAAGATAAGTCCAAGGTTTTTAGCAGTTCTGACATATGGGACGATTTCTTGACCAAGTTTTATCGGCGGCAAGGGTGAAACGTCTAGTGCTTTCCTATTTATGGTGGGGTTTAAGCTCAGGAAGTTACGTTGGGCCCACAGCAAGACATCATTCAATTCTCCGTTAATTTGTGCAACGACTTCATGCAAAATATCAACAGGGTCACTCAAAGACAATTGGACATCATCGGCATATACATGGATCAGGGAACGTCGAGAAATAAGAGACAAATCGTTGATGTACATTGAAAATAAAATAGGCCCAAGTATTGATCTTTGTGGAACACCACACAAAATTTTAAGGAAGCCGGAAGACTTTGCGCGTTATCCACCACACATTGCAATCTCTTTACTAAGTAAGAGTATATTAGCTTTGCTGACTCTTTTGAAAAATTGTACGTGCTCTGAAGTTGTCGACATAGCCGAACGTGATTCACCGTATCGAAAGCTTTGGAGAAGTCTAAAAGTATCAAAAACGCTACAAATTTTTTATCCAGGGACTTCCTTATGTCGTCAACTACAGACAATAAGGCAGTTTTGCAGCTGTGTTTAGGACGAAATCCCGACTGACAACTGCTAAGAAGTTTTTTCAATGTCAAAAATGTTTGAATTTGTTTTAAAATGACTTTTTCAAAAACCTTACTCAAAAAAGGCAGAACTGCAATGGGTCTGTATCCATCACTTCCTTTTTTAGGGATTGGAATAATTTTTGCCTTTTTTCATTCACGCGGATATTCAGAGGTAGTAATGATGTGATTAAAAATATGAGTAACGCATATGAAGCCGAAAGATTCATTATGGGCATTAATTTCTGATGCCTCAAAGGTATTTTGCCCGGTTTCGGTTGCGAGAGATGTAGGCATTGTGGCAAACGTTTGATTAAGAAGGTCGCAATCAATTTCGTGAGGCACTTTAGGGTTCTTTTTTCCAATTTTTAGCTCTTCTAGAGTTTTCCATGTGTCTTTTGTCGACCTATTTTGACTCAATCTATTTTCGTAATAGGTCGTTTCCGCAGCTCTTATCTTTGACACTACTTTATTACGCAGACGACAATACGCACGATGCAGTATTTCAAGTTTGTGTCGCCTCCAAAGATTAAAAGATCTATCTCGTTCTTGCATCAATTGTATGATACTACTGCCTCACCAAGGTGGCGATGATCTACGAACAACCTTAGACTTAACAGCAACGTTTTTATCAAAAAGAAATCTAATCTGCTCTTGTAGAGATAGTACTTTATCATCAACTGACCGTAGGAAGCGAATATTACTCCAGTTAGTACCCTGCATGTCGTGCACCAAACCTTGGAAATTTAGATTTTTAAAATCTCTGAACTGGTACCTAAACTCCGTCTGTTTATTTTGAAAATCTAAGGTTAAAAAGATCATATCGTGTCTGGAGAAGGCAGGGGCTGAGATTTGATTGTAGAGTATGACCTTATTTGTGTCGCTGACAAAAAAATGATTAATAAGTGTATTTGCGTCACCCTGGAAATGAGTTGGAATACTCGTATTAACTGGAAACAAGCTAACCGCTTTGAAACTATTCACAAATTTTGACGAAACGCTAATATCAATTAGGTTGCAATTAAAATCACCACCTGGAACAACAACATTGTTCCCGTACATTTACTATTGGGAAATAGTTCACATACTGATCCAATAATATTTTTTCAGACTTGCATACGATATAAACGAAGCAATAGTCAAGCCCGGAGTCCTGCGCAGATTTAATTTACAAACCGGTGTTAATTGTAAACCTTCGCGAACATAAATAGCAGAGGCTCCCCCAACACGACCTATTCTATCACAACGGTGAATCTTAAAACCTGCCACGTCATACACATTATCCTCAATATCAGGATGGATCCAAGTTTCAGACACACAAATAATATCAACCTGAGATCCCACAAAGAGATATCTAAATTCTTCAAGTTTGAAACTATTGCGCAAGCTTTGCGAGTTTTGGCGCCGATTAATGAAATGATGAAACTTGGATACACGATTATCGATTATCTTCAAAAAGGAAAAACCATTACAGGAGCATACTACGCATCATTACTTGCCAAGTTGAGGGCAGAAATTGCGGAAAAACGGCCACATTTGCAGAAAAAGAAAATCCTGTTTCACCAAGACAACGCACCGTCTCACACCTCAGAAAATCCATGAATTACGGTTTGAACTGCTTGACCATCCGCCTTATTCCCCAGATCTAGCCCCAAGCGACTTCTTTTTGTTCCCTCATCTAAAAACTGCGCTCGGAGGACAGAGATTTTCATCAAATGAGGAGGCAATCACCTTCGTGAACAATTATTTTGCAGATAAAAACGCCAATTACTATTTGGACGGGTTATAGAAATGGGATCATCGCTGGGAGAAGTGTGTAGAGTTACAAGGAGACTATGTAGAAAAATAAAAAAAAAAAATGTTGAGAAAAAATGCCTTGTACGAGTATCATTGTTCAGTCGGAAACTTTTCAGGCAATCCTCGTACATACAATAACTGCGGTCATCTCAAAACGTCTCAGCAGCGGCAGCGGCAGCACCAGCAACAGCACACGTATATATGACGTAGTCCTTATATGTACTTGACGAGTAATTACAGCTGATCCGAGACTAAAACTTCGTGTCGCTAATTTTATGAAAATAGGGCATTTACTAGATGGATTGAAAAGTGACCTCCTTGGGAATAAAAATTTTTTTTTTAAAATGTTTTTTTTATATTATTCAATATAGCCCTCTTTTAGTTTGATACTAAAAGCGATTTTCCAACTTCTTGATCCCGTCCGAAAAGTGATTTTCCGGAAGGTCAGCAAAATACTCCTCCGTGGCGTCGATGATTTCCTCGCGTGAGCTGAATTTTTTATTGATGAGCCATCTTTTGGGGTTTGGGAAGAGATAATAGTCAGAGGGATCCAAATCCAGTTACCAATCGACGCCAAAAGTCCGCCCAATTCCGCGTCAGCAAGTCCAAACACTCTTTCGAAGTGTTCTCGCGTTCGTGTTTTTGGTCATTCGCGGCACCCATTGGCAGGATAATTTTTTCATATGCAGAATATTCCCAAAATATGGCGTCCGCGCTCAGTACTAATCTTTGTGGTATCTGCTAGCTCGCGCACCTTCACTCTCCGGTCAACCAACACCATTTCATATATTTTTTTGACATTGTCTTCTGTAACTGCGCGGAGGGCCTGCCACTGCGGACTTGATCGGTAGTGGAGTTGCGGCCACCACGAAACTCTCAAAACCAATATTTTACGGTGTAATCTGAAAGAGCATTAGCCCCATAATATTTATCCAACTTTTCTTTTGTTTCCTTTGCCGTTTTGCCTCTCAAAAAGTAATGTTTTATGAGAGAACGAAAATCGTTTTTGTCCATATTCAACATGATGCCAAACACGTCAACAACAATCAGCTGTCAAAACAAAACTAAAGACAGTATCGCACTGAAATTTGGCATATCTGCCTAAATATGAACGGACTTCAAGGCACCATAACCTTTTTGCAGTACCAGCGCATTCTGGTGGTCAAGGAGGTCACTTTTCACTCAATCTAGTAGCAATAAAACGTTAAACAAAAAGCGCAGGGAGAATGACAGATTGTTTTGACAGTTGATGTTTTCGAGAGCTCTTTTCAGCAATACAATATTTTTATAAGATGTGAGGCATAAGGTTCTACTCAAAAGGCACTCGTATTGATGGCGATGATACTACAATTACAGAAACATTATAATCCTTAATTTATTTATCCAAAAAATAGATTGGACATTGGCTTAATAATTATAGGTATTTTTTCAACACAGAATATGTTATGTGATCCAGGACTACAATTCCAGATATCTTTATTCTACCTTATTTCCCTTTCACTCGGCTGTATTTTATTCATTTCTGAATTCCCCTTGAGTACGAAAATTAAAACCCAAATCCAGATTAATGATAATGATAAATTGTGCCACCATGTGGCTACATCTTCGGCCACATGTCCTGATCCCCTGCTGACGTGAAATCAGGGAGAGGTCTAAATTCATCACCACTCGTGCCGTGACTCCTTTCTCCGTCTGCAGCACATGCAGGATTTGACAGAAGGACTGAATTTACCACCTTTGATTCAATCAAGGAAGTCCATCAGAAATTCAGACTCCAGGGGCACATTAAGTAAGATGTACTCCGAGATGGCATGTGGGTTCATTAGCAGGGGTTCTCAAACAACATTAACTGAAATAACACCAAATTGAGCGACACTGATGATGATACTTGCACTACTACTGACACTGTCACTGAAAACATCTCTGTCCCAGGTACCCTTCGATGTCAGAAATTAGCTCCAGGTAGGTAATCTCCGAGTGCCTATAAAAGAACCATGTCGCGTTAATGGCTCGAAAATTAACAAAAGAACAAGTCATTTGATGCTGTCAACGCCTACTGGAGGGTTTTGCTTCTTTTTTGGAACGATATTCAGTTTCAGATGTTTCTCAGCGAAAATTGCAGCAACATAGAGAAAGGAAGAGTGAATTATAAAAACGTATCTGAAAGTGAATTAATAAATAAAATGAAGAAGATGTATGTACGGAAGAGTACGCATTTTATTGTAATATCAACGGTAAGTACGAGTGTGCCCATGCGCATTGCAAAGAGAAGGAAACGTTGTTTTTTTTTCTTGAATTATTTGAATCTTTTATTAAATTTTTTATTTTTTTTTTTGAAATTGCGATCCAATACGAACAGTGAAAGTAAACTAGCTTTATGGCTTGTGGCTTATAATTAAAATTTTGCCAGAGAGATGGTTTTGTAGTCTGTTAACTTTTTGAATAAAGAAATACTCGTAAGCTGCGGGTGAATAAGCCCATGAATAAACACAATTCTTTATTATGTTTCTTAGTTTTATGAAAGTCAGACGAAAGTGAAGTTCTTGCTTTAGTGAGGCGTTAAATAAAAGTGAGAATAGCAGTTTTGGTTTTTCCTTTGCAATTATGATTGCCGTTATCGCTGGTTTTGCTTTTTAACTTGACCTTATGGAGCTCTATAAGTTGTTTATGAGTATGTGATTTCTCCGAGAAACGAAAGCCAGTTGGGACGGATATGTATAGATAGGCTCTGTAGACGACGAGAATTGTTCAAAATCTGGACATTTTAGGAGACCAATGTATGGTAAGTCCTCAAAACCATGACAACATATGAGTTTTTTGATCTTCAAATATTGGAATTGATGGTACTTCGATACGCTACTCCTGTTATGTTAAGATAGATGTTTATTTAGATGGGAACCGGGTTGCTAGATTCCATGCCAGCTTCAAATGACCAGACTTCCGTCTAAGAAAGCCTATTCTTGATTATTTTAAGGTTAACCGTCATACTATATCGAAGCCGTGGTGTTATAAAGGGTTTTTGTTTTTAGAGGTTTTTAAACTGGCAACACTGTTCCTACAGATTGTCAATTTGACAGTTGAAAGTTGATTTGTGGTTAGTACATTTTCCCATTTTACGATGAATAGATTAACGCCAGAACAATGCGTGCAAATTGTGCAAACTTATTTTGAAAACCATGGTTCGGTTCGCCAAACTTATCGTGCGCTACGTCCATTTTACGGTCGACATAATCGCCCATCTGAGCAAGTTATTCGGAACACGATGAATCGTTTTCGCACCGCGTACATTCTAGTGGATAATACGCACCTCCAAAGACGACAAGCAGTGCGAACAGAAGAAATTATTGCCGTTGTGGAGCGCAGTGAAAATCCGAATGAGTCGATTCGCAATCGTGCACACCAATTGGAGCTATGCCCATCCATTCTGTGGAAGATTTTACGGAAAGATCTTGGCTTAAAAGCTTATAAGATCCAGCTTGTCCAAGAGTTGAAATCGCGTGACTAATATACGCGTCATAGGTTCGGTGAATGGGCCGAAAACATAATTCAGCTTGATCCGCATTTTCAACGCAAAATTTTGTTCTCCGATGAGGCCCATTTTCGGTTAAATGGATATGTAAACAAGCAAAAGTGCCGAATTTGGAGTGGAGAAAACCCAGAAGCCTTTGTCGAGACGTCGGTACAACCATTAAAACTCACTGTTTTGGTGTGCTTTATGGGCTTGTGGAATCAACGGCCCATATTTCTTTAAGGACGATGCCGGCCAGAATGTTACCGTCAATGGAGAGCGCTACAGAAACATGATTTCTGACTTCTTCGTTCCGCAGTTGAATGGCATTGACGTGACAGAGCTTTGGTTTCAACATGATGGTGCAAAATGCTACACGGCGCGCGACACCATCAATTTATTGCGGGAAAGATTTGCTGAGCGTATAATTTCGCGTAATGGACATGTGAACTGGCCTCCACGATCTTGTGATCTTACGCCTTTAGATTACTTTCTTTGGGAGTATGTGAAGTCAGTAGTCTATGCCGATAAACCAGAGACGTTGGACGATTTAGAAGTCAACATTCGCCGTGTTATTGCTGATATACGGCCCCAGTTGATCGATAAAGTTGTCGAAAATTCGACTTCATGATTGCGCTTTATTGGATCTAGCCGTGGCGCGTATATGCCCGATGTCATATATAAGCACTAATGGCGCAAAATTATCTATTAAATAGAGCTAATATCACAGACATTAACATTAGCTTCTAGTGTTTTATCTCATATCGAACCCCTTACAAATAGGTACATGAGAACTTCCATTCCCTAACACTCCTATAGCAACTGAGTTACATTCTCTGAAACATTTATCTCGTCGCAATATCTGCCGGCATCGGGGTTGGTAAGACCTAGTTGTTAAGTATGCTCGTTTAGAACAACATCTACCATAGAGTCCGGGGTAGACCAAGAACTAGTATCTCCCATTCACTGTATTGTTCATCTTGTCATTTTGCCCACAGTGAGAGAAAACCTTACATTTTTCGCCAACTCCGAATGGCATAAAAGTAAAGGACTTCTTCAGTATGAGAAGATTTCAGTTCGAAGGTCTTCTGCTGTCCACTGAAGAGGTAGTCACGTTCGAAATATTAATTACTTTTCTGGTTTTCGGTGTTGGCCGAGATTTGAATTAAGACCTACTAATGTAGAAGTCGACGAACTAAACCAAACAACTGAAAAATAAGTGCTTTGACGAAAACTTTTTTTCCTCTTTTTTATTGAATTTTTCGTTATCCCTCGCACAAAGATGGACAATCACCATATGTAAACCAGACAAAGGAGTTGCTGCATGGTGTCGGAATCGCGGTCACAGCATGCGTCGCAGAAGGTGATGTCACTTATGCATATCGCGCTTAGCTCAAAAGAACAGTTGCCTACTAAGATTTCACTAACCAGTCCGAGGTCTTTTCTACCGAAAACAGTAGAAAGGTTGGTCGCTTTGACGGTTGTCACTTATGCTTGTGCTTATAAGAGACAGTTAATGCAAAATCAACCCCAGGATGCAAGGAATCCAGTCTTCCTCTGGACTTTGCCAAGCAATTATGTTGGGGATTTAATTTTCTGCGATTCAGTTGTGACTTAGAACCCAGATAATTGCATTCCTTTAATAACATAGCTTGGATATGGTTTAGTTCCAAGGGATTATCTTAGGGATCAGTTCCTCGCAATGGGCTGAAAAGTCCAGTAAGTTTTATAGTAAAACACAAAATTTTTGCAAAATTCAACTTTATTTATCAATATAGTTGCCTTCGAGGGCGATACACTGAATGGAACGATTTTTCAATCTTTCGATACCAGTTTTGTAGTACGATTTAGGTTTAGCCTCAAAATAGGCCTCTGTTTCGGCGATTACTTCTTCATCGGTCTTAAATCTCTTTCCGACGAGCATTCTTTTGAGGTCTGCGAACAGGAAATAGTCGCTGGGGGCCAAATCTGGTGGGTGGGGAAGCAATTCGCTGCCGAATTCATTCAATTTTGCCATCGTTTTCATCGAGCTGTGACACGGTGCATTGTCTTGATGAAACAGCACTTTCTTTTTCTTCAAATGCGGCCGTTTTTCTGCGATTTCGTCCTTCAAACGCTCCAACAACGCAATGTAATAGTCACCGTTGATAGTCTGCCACTTTTGGATAGTCGATGAAAATTATGCCATGTGCATCCCTAAATACGGCTTTGATAAGAAGCGTGATGACCACTTGATTCTTCGAAGCAAGCTTTTAAGTCTACGTTGCCATTCGGAAGGTGTGCAACTTGAATTTTAAAGTTCTGTGCGGCGGCGATTCGAGGACCTGACATAGATGTGTTTTCTGTTGTCAAGTTGGAAGAAACTTCGCAGGAATCAGTAGGTTGGACGGTCCGCAGATGACATACATGTGGGGATGAGCGTGAATCCACTTCAGATTTCATTAATTCAGCCGTGAGCTATGTATTATCGGGAACATTCTGGTAAGGCTGTTGGAATTTTTGTGTGTTAACGATTTTGTTGTTTATTGTTGCGATGTCATGTTCAATCGTTCATTTTATCGAAGATAACTTCAAGCGTAGGTCAGATTGTTTAGGAGAGAGTTGTTTGTGTGACGAGGACTCGGAATGAATGTCAATGTCATAAAGCAGGGATCTTATGAACTCGCACATTTTTTGGTTGGATATAACCTGCGCAGAAGAGATAGCTCTGATGTCACTCAACACTTTATCCAGGTGGTGTAAGGGAAGTTCTTCATTCCTGGATCTTCCGGAGTCTAACTCGATTCCACCAGCAATTTGTTTATCCATGTGTTTTACTTTGGATTTTATAAGATCGGCTGAGTTCTGCACTGAGTTACGTAACTCTACAACACTTTTAACACTGTTTTCAATAACTGAAATTTTGTCTGTAATCTTTTTGGCAAGTGCGACTTGGTAGGAGTTATTTGAATCGCTTAGGCATTTTATTGCCAAAAGCACATGCGAAAGTGAGATACTCTTGCACTGCTCACAGAAGAAAAGGTGGTTATCGGAGAATTCTTAGATAAACACCGTATTTGTTTTGTTTAATCCGAAACAAGCGGCTTTACCACAGATGCCTTGGTAATGCAACCCAGCCAGTGTTGATGTTATCGATTACACAATTGGCAATTCCGCAAGACATGTTTACAGTTTGAAATGGGTGATGTTGCACTAAACACACGGCAGCGTAGATAAATTAGTTGTATAGGCCAGTGAGGGTATAAATATAGGTCGAATTATTGTTTGTATTTTTTGGTTGCTCTTTACCAAATCTGGCAGGAGACAGCACAGATACAAATTTATGTAATGAGGAGTACAGTCTTAAGTTGTAGTCCTCCATAGAAACGTCATTGCTACATCATACATAGATCAGTTTTGAAGCCGTCGGTGGAGATTCGATTAATTTCTTTTCCTGCTCAGATTCTGGTCGAGCCCAGTACAGTGAGTACAGGGAATCTGCAAGGCTTCATTGCGAGTTATACCAAAGACCACATCTTTTCAAACAGAAGTTAGTCTTGAGAGTGCAGCCCATGATATGGATGTTGAAGGAAGGAATCTGCCTGCAAGCGTCACGATACCAAGTCTCGTTCTTTAGGGTCTGTTGAAAGTCGCAGTTGTGAATTTAGGTGAAGCTTATTCCACCAAACAAATTTTTTATTGATCTTATAATAGCCGTTTAAATCTAGAGAATTTTCCTCGTTAACAAGGCTCATTCCTTGCAAAGATCCCCTTACAGCTTCGTCCTTTTCGTGAAGAAAACTAACCACCTTAGTTAAGACGACTGATTGAAAATCCATTTCCAGTCGCTTAAATGTCGATAGGGTTGATGCGATCAAAAAGTATACATAAATAATCCGCACAATGAGCGTAGACGTTCGAACTATTTCAAGCGTTAAGTAGATGGTTGGCGAAATTGCATCTTGTCATTAGAGATTTTTTGCAGCATTTTTGGAAATATACTATTGCAGTCAGGTGATTTTAACCCTTAACCACCTTGCATACGTCTCACAGACCCTGACGAATTTTTAGGCGTGAACATGATTGCACCCGAGCTTCGTATAAAGGTGTTCGTTCTTGTACCTTTTCCTCGCACCCCTCAGTGCCGCGCAACCGCTCGTCGCAGTTGGACGTGAGCGCGTTTGTCCCTGGTAAGTAAAAAACTACTGCAGGGGGTCTAAGAGACTCCCTGTAAGCGGTTACGTGACTTTTTAACATTCGTGTTTTACTTATTGTTTAAGTTGATAATGGCTTTAAATGACGAAAACATCTAGCGGTAGTTGGAAGAAGATCTGTCAGACGACAAAAATATACCAAACGATGAATGCAGCGATGTTGAGGTCGATGTAGGAATAGAGCACGTGTTAGAAGAAAGCTGCGAGTCAGACTCAGAATGCGAATAGACAAATGAAGTGGAAAATAATGGATATTGATTCATCTTCGACTTTACCTGATGAGCAAAACTTATCATCTGAGGATAATATGCCTTTATCTCAAGAATCGCTTTCGTTGGTCATCCGCCCCACATTCCTTACGATCAAGAATGCCACAGCATAATATAGTGCAGGAGAGTGAAGGTATAAAACCAGCATATCGCAATGAACTAAATGCTTCGTCTTCTCCGCTGAATATTTAGCAGCATTTTTTTACTGACGAAATGAGCAAGAACAAGTTTGAAGTGTTGTTGAAAACCCTACTCCGCACCTATTACTAAGCTCTTCAACTCCTTTATTGACCAATGCCAAGCTATTTTTGCAATCGGCAGCTGTGCATGTACGAGGGTTGTCTGAAAAGTTTCCGACATGAAGATAGCGGCACTCGTCAATAAAAGCTAGTGAATGCTAGTTGCGCATCTTTTGACAGTAACTTACCGAAGTTTCAGTCATTTTGGACGTGCAGTTTTTAGTTGACAGTCGTTTGAGTGAGTCGAAGTGAGTGTTTTTGTGAAGATGGAAAAAATTGAGTATCGAGCTCTCATTAAATTCTTGTTTTTGAAAGGCAATACGCCTACGCAAATCAAAAATGAGTTGGACTCTGTGTATGGGGACTCTGCACCATCATTTACCACAGTGAAATTTTGGGCAACTGAATTTAAACGTGGCCGTAAGAGCTTGGGAGATGATGAACGTTCGGGACGTCCAAAAACTGCAACTACTGACGATAACATTGCTAAAGTTCACCAAATGGTGTTAGACGACCGCCGAATTAAAGTGAGAGAGATAGTAGAGGTTATGAAAATGTCCAAAGAACGTGTTTATTACATACTAAATGAAGATTTAGGCATGAGAAAGCTGTCCGCGTTTTGTGTGCCGCGTTTGCTTACGTTAGACCAAAACCTTGTTCGAATGAACATTTCCAACGCTCTATTGGCGCAGTTTAGGCGCAATAAATCAAAGTTTTGGTGCCGATTAATTACTGTAGATGAAACTTGGGTATACCATTATACGCCCGAAACAAAAATTCAGTCAAAGCAGTGGACTGCAAAGGCGAGCCGGCTCCAGGAAAAGCAAAAACTGTGTTTTCGGCTGGGAAAGTGATGGCGACTGTTTTTTGGGATAGTAAGGGAGTTATCTAAATCGATTATCTTCAAAAAGGAAAAACCATTACAGGAGCATACTACGCATCATTACTTGCCAAGCTAAAGGCAGAAATTGTGGAAAAATGACCACATTTGCAGAAAAAGAAAATCCTGTTTCACCTAGACAACGCGCCGTCTCACACCACAGCGGTTTGAACTACTTGACCATCCGCCTTATTCACCAGATCTATCCCCAAGCGACTTCTTTTTGTTCCTTCATTTAAAAACTGCGCTCGGAGGACAGAGATTTTCGTCAAATGAGGAGGCTTTCACCTTCGTGAACAATTATTTTGCAGAGAAAAACGCAAAGTATTGGGTCTATAACTTCGTGCGGTTTGCTAAGAGATGGCGTAACTTGTATTATTCCATTGTTATTATTCCATTGGAACATGCGTTGGAAAGCTACTGTCATTGTACGTCATTTCAGTATATGTCATTCATTTGAAGCGTAAACTACAATAATTTTTTTTCACTCAAATACTCGTATGTCGAACTTTGTGCCTGAAAAAGTGTTTTTGCGGGGAGTTCTTCTTCATGAAGAAAACTGCTGCCGAAAGTCATCGTATTTTGGTGGAAGTTTATGGTGAACATGCGCTAGCTGAGCGAACGTACCAAAAGTGGTTTGCACGATTTAAAAGCGGTGATTTTGGCTTGGAAGACGATGAACGTCCTGGGCAGCCAAAAAAGTTTGAAGATGAAGAACTGGAAGCATTACTCTATGAAGATTGTTGCCAAACACAAGAAGAGCTCGCAGAATCTTTGGGTGCCACTCAAGCAGCCATTTCAAAACGTTTAAAAGCAGCTGGATATATTCAAAGCAAGGAAATTGGGTTCCACATGAACTCAAGCCGAGAGACGTCGAAAAGCGGTTTTGCATGTCCGAAATGCTGCTGGAACGCCATAAAAGGAAGTCATTTTTGCATCGGATTGTTACTGGTGATGAAAAATGGATCCCTTACGACAACCCCAAGCGCAAAAAATCATATTTGAAACCCGGCCAACCAGCCAAATCAACGGCAAAGCCGAATATCCATGGCGCGAATCATGACAATGCTCGGTCCCACGTTGCTATTCCGGTTAAGAACTATTTGGAAAATAGTGCATGGGAAGTCTTACCCCACCCGCCTTATAGCCCAGACCTTGCCCCTTCTGACTACCACTTGTTCCGGTCGTTGCAGAACGCCCTCATTGAAATACGGTTCACATCAGAGCAGAATATCAAAAATTGGCCTGATTCATTCTTGGCTGCCAAGCCGGCGTAGTTCTTTTTGGATGGGATCCACAAATTGCCAGAAAGATGGGAAAAAGTCATAACTTCAGTTGAATACTTTGAATAATACTGTTGTACATGTTTTTCTTAAACAAACGTTCAAATTTTGAAAGGAGACTATGTAGAAAAAATTTTGAGAACAAGTGTCGAAAACTTTTCAGGCAACCCTCGTATTAATGAAATATTGCTCGCATTTCGACGAACATGCAGGTTCAAAATGTTGATGCCAAAGAAACCGGCAAAATATGGCATCAAAATTCAATGTCTTACAGATGCAAGATCGGGATACCTTCTCAATGCCTATATATGTATACCAAGGCAAAGATTCGGATGGGCTGAACTTATCCTCTGAATATCAGTGACTGAAGAAACCAACTCAAGCTGTAATGCGTCTTATACCCCCAATCGAAAAATCCTATAGAAACGTTACTATTGACAATTGGTAGACTTCTGTACCGGGGTAGGAACATTGAGATAAAACCAAAAAGAAATTCACACTGAATTCTTACCAGCTCATCATAGAAGTGTTGATATGTGCCAAAGCAGAAGAAAGCAGTGATCACCCTGTCGAGTATGCATCACATGCCAAATGTTGATGAAACTACGAAGAAAGCTAAGATAATTCTTTTTTATAACCAAACCAAAATTGGAGAGGATCTACTCGACCAAAGGTGTTCAAATTACTCCACGGGTCGTCGCATTCGCAGACGGCCCTTGGCTGAATACTTAACATTTTTGCCTCAAATTGATATGTCGTGAGGTTGTTTACCCAAAGATTGAAAGCCGGTTTTCATTTATGAAGCATCTAGCTTAGCAGCTGACTTGACCGCAAATGGTGTACCGTGCAAATAACTTGAAATTGCAACGTGATATCAGAATGGCTATTCGACGCATCCTCCATCTAGAGAAAGATCAGCAGTGCGTACGCCTCTAGAAAGAAACGCAAAACATAGTACATATGTTTCGAATGCAAAGCTCCTATTTGCCTGGGATGCTCACACAAACTGTGCTCGATTGTCTTGGCCGTCCGCCTGCACACCACTGTTGCTCCCTCGTTGGGGTGTGGCTATAAAAGAAAGAGATCGTCGTCTCTTCACCCATCGGTCACTTGTTTCGGTGCATCCACATCCATTATTGTGATGTGATGCTGGTGCTTGTACCCTTCATCGGTAGCGGGATGGGGTGTTCTTTAAGCCTCCTGTTGTGGGCTTTCGTTGGGATGTCCGTCCCCACCCGTCGGCGACTTTTAGACGTCCTGTCTGATGCTGCCCGTTGTGAGTCTCCCGTCTATCTATGGGCTCCGACAACGGTGTTCCCGGTGGACCTGCTGTCGCACCCTGGGGTTCCTGGTTCGTCGTGAGTCTCCCTACTGTCCTTAGGGCTTCACCGACTGAACCTCCTCGTACTCCTCTGCGGGAAAACCCGCCCGTGAACCTATGTGGATTGTTTTCCGAGGTCTGGGGTTGGTGGGCCACTGGCTGATGGGACCATGGCTGCCCTCCACCTCCGCCAGAGCTCGGTGTTCCCACTCAAATGAAAAGAGGGACCGAAGGTACTTACAGGGAAAAAGAGAGCCAAACTTGTTGCGGGAAAATTTACCGCAACATCACTACCGTGAAAAACTGTAAGGTTGGGTCTTGTTTCGTGGTCTTACAGACGTATGCTAGGTGGTAGTGTGACAATAACAGGTGCTAGGTAGTTAAGGGTTAAGTCATCAAAAGACGCAGCAGTTTATTTAATGCCCTCACCCTTCATCACAGCTGATGCCAGATGCAAGCTTGTATAGTAATTCCAGTGAGATTGAAAGTCTCTGCTTTCGATTAAGTTAAAATGCCATCAAATCCTCTAAGTGTTTCCAGCCTGGCTGATTTACCCATGCTGAAAACTTTGAACAGTCTGCTGGTTTCACTGGTTTGGCAGAGGGTATCTAAGGTCATGAACTACATACACTTGCGGTCGTAAAAACCGCAACATATTATTAAAATGATTGAAAAATTGTTAATAACTACGATAATAATTTTTATAATGAAATGAAATTTTTGTTGAGTACTCCGCAGTAGTTTATAAGTATTTCTATCTAATTTCCATCTGTTAATTGAATGTTTGAAAAAAGACATTAACAAAGAAAGAAAAACCAGTTAATTTTCTTATTTTTTTTTAAATATTTTAATACAGTCATTGGTTAACAAAATCAAACGATACGTTTTTTATGTATGTGTATAGGTATAAGATGTTTAGATATGCCACTTTTACCAAAAAATTATCAATACCGAGTTGCTCCTCCTTTGGCGGTTATAACCGCTTTTATTCTAGAAGGCGTCGAGTTTACTAGAAGCGCAGTAATATCCCTTGAAATTTCAGTATTCCATACATCTTCCAGAACTTCATTTAGCTTTTTTTACTCTCTGGTTTTTGTTCAGCCACCTTACGTTTCATTACATGCCACAAGTGTTCGATTGGGTTTAAATCGGGGAATTAGCTGGCCAGTCTAGTCTGGTAATTCCGAGGTCATCAAACGTTGTTTTGAGCTGAAAATTATTGAAAGACTCTAGGAACATGTCTGTTTATTATTTATAAAGTAGACATCTAGAAGTTGATTTATAACACATTACTTACCGATTTGGCGCGGTGGCAAGGTGCAGAATCATCTTGAAAAACGGCACACAACAAATTAAATTTACTTTCATCGGACTATATCTCACATTGCCAATCATGCTGCGTCCAATCTGCGTACCTTTTTTCCCACGTCAAGCGAGCTTTTTTCATTTTTGTGGTTAGGAGAGGTTTTTTCGCTGGTCGTCTTCTATATAAACCTATCTCCCGTAGCCGTCGGCGTATGGTTTCGGGGCTTAGATCAACTTGATGAAATTCACTCAGCTCTGCTCTTATACGGACAGCACTTTTAAAGCGATCTTTCATGCTAATTCGTTGCAATACATTGTCCGTCTTCTGGGTTGTATTACATTTTCCTCCCGAGCCTTTTTTCCTTTCCAGTGGATCCAAATTTTCTTTTTTCTTCATCAGTCGTACGATAGTTGAATGACAGCATCCTATTTTAACCGCAATCTCACGATAGCCAAGCCCTTCTTCGACTAAAGTCAATATTTGAACTTTTTCGTCCCGAGTCAGTTGATGATATTTACCAGACATTTCACTTTTTTTTACTTGTCACCGTCACAACTCAATTCAAACTGATTTTTTTTGCACCGAATACGAGGCCGAACTCCGCTATGGGGAATACCCTTCATTAATATGGGAAAAACCCTTACGATCTGATGTAATTACGCATTTTTTGAGAACTCATTAGGTGGTGCGGTTTTTATGACCGCAAGTGTATATTAATTCTAATGTTTGTCATCATAACTTTGGCGAAATATTTCCAATGCCCGAATTTCAAAGCATCTTCGCCAAAGAAAGCCAAGAAACAATCAAAGATACAAAAAGTAATTCCCGATAGACACTCATTTGCATTGAATTTTGAATTTATTTGTTATTTCCTTAAATATCTAAACTTACCATAGATGCGGATTTTTGTTTGCCATATGATCGATGATGTGTAGTTATCGGTTCACTTACTACACTGCCTGAGTCCATTTTAAACCTTTTGCATCACTAAAAAAAAAAAATAATAATAAATCAGGACTTGTTCGGTTAGAAAATGTCTTCATAAGTTACATTACTCGTAGGTTACATTTGAATAAAATTAAAGTCTTAAATGCAAATCCATCGTAATTAACATAATTAATTGTGTAAAGTCAGCGGTAATCAATTAAATGCCTCTTCCCTCAGATTAGGAAATACCTAGCTCTACGTGAGAACGTATAAATGCTGATCACATTTTTTTTTTCCAAAAAATAACAAATATTTATTACAGCATGGTATCGCCCGCTTTCCTCGGTTTTTCGGCCCCTTTCACAAAGTGTGGTTTTTCTTTTGGTCACACAAATGACAAAACCTACGTCAAAAGTTCTTAATTTGGTGCAACAATGCAAGACAATGAACCGTCCCGTTTATTGTGGCTATAATCGGAGATTAGATCAGAAGTTTTATTCCCGTGTCCCAAAATGTAAATGATTCAAAAGACGTGGTGATGATGCTACACATGGTGACGACAGAAGCCGATTATGGACTTTCACAAACGAAAGGAACACCCACACGTCTAGTTTTGATTGAACCATTAGTTGATGATCTTTACGACTATCTATGGATAGAGTTCTTGATTCCTAAAGTTTTTCGTGCGATGACGGATGCTATTGTATTTTTAAATTTGAATACGATGACATTGATATATAAATAAAATAATTAACAAACGATTGTTTTTATTGATACAAAAGAAGCAAACGAAGTTAGTAACTGTAACTCCACACGAGTGTAATATATTACCAAGTGGCCGAGATGGTGTCGATAATATCTTTGGTAATTCTACAGATCTACAAATATGTAGAATTTGTCCCACAACAGAACCCTGTGGCACTTTCTTTTACTGTGTGTGCAGTACGATTTCAGTTGTAATGCTAAGTCGATATGATCTCATTAGGGCCTATGACATGATGTTCATAGGTATTGAACTCACTGAAAGTTGATAGCAGGGATTCTAGAAATGTTGTGTGCATGACTACGAGTATCTTTGTATTCTGAGAGATTTGTAATGTCAAAAAATCAGTTAAAAGACTAGTCTTGTCAACTCAGCTAAACCGTCGTTTAGCGTCGTTCTGAAATATTTTCAGGTGTGAGTAAGAAATGTTCCCTTAATTCCCATTGCGCAATACATCCTCAAAATATTAAGGTTGCATAGAAGACAAAACCCAGCTATCCGGTAGCAGCTTTATGTAGAATCCAAGTGAGGCTTCTAACTAAATTGCAATAACGTTTAGACTTCATATTAGAGGGGACATCTAAGTATGTTGGACAAAGCAATGGGGCGAGGCAAAGAGTTTCCAAACATAGTGCTTTCTAATATTTCTCCCGTTTTAAATGCTGCTACAGGAGTATTCGTCATTCCCATGATTGGTTCGACTTTGGCTTTTTGTTTTATAGACATGCCTAGAACAAGCCTGCAGGGTTTGAGCTATAGCGAAGTCGATATTCATGTACCCCATCGCGATTCCTGTGGAACCAGTTGAACTTTAAATGGCAAAAACCTAAACAATCGCCCTGGTGAAACACCCAGTTTTCTTGCGATAGACAAGAAGGCCTTTGAAGTTAGTGCCGCCTGTTTCCTCAAGGTTTTCGAAAATGTATTTCCCTAAAAAAAAAAAAAATTTTTTCGACTACACTGCCTCGCATTCACACAGTATGTGTGTTATGTCCTCAACAGCTTGCAGATCACTGCAAAATCTGCAAATACCCGTATCTGAAATTTGAGTCTCTTTGCGTGTTGCCGCAGGAGGCAGTGTATTGTTGGGATTCCTCTTATTGTCTTGAGCTTATCCCTGTTTAATTCCCTAGATCTTTTGTAGTAAAAAAATGCCCAGGGAGTTTTGGATACAAGGTGTCCTTCAAGACTTGAGCACCTAAAGTTGGGAGTCTTTATGATTTTTTCCTTGATAGTGCTCCTTAACAATGCAAAAGGCGGCGAGGTTTGATGTTGCTCTCCTTTCCTTGCGAGCTCATACGCTTGTTCATTTTCTTTTATACCGCAGTGTCCTGGCACGCGGTATACCATAGTCTTACCCGGTTCTGACTTTATAATGCCGCGATTACTGTGCGACAGCCCCTGACTGTATCAAAATTGATGTTGCTCGATTCCATTGCCTTGAGTGCGGTCTGGCTATCGATGGTATCTTTCGGATACCAATCTCAACTGCATTAGCCTAGCCGCCCTGAGGACAGCCAGAACCTCTGATTGCAAGACACTGCGTTCGGTAGTCTTATAGACACTCTTAGTTCTGGGTCCTGCTCCTTCCTCTGTTTTCGAATCGTCTGTGAAAATTGCAATTTCATTTGACCTGATTATTACCGTGTCCGAAACTACTACTCTTGAATTAACCCAGATTAGTGTGTCTTATCGCACTGTTGCCAGCAAGTTTTTTGATCTGTAAATCAAGCGATGCCCAATGCTGCCACAACGGTGGTACGGAGCGCACCTCTAATGGCTATGGAAGCCGTTCTTTGAACCGCCCCCAATTTTCCGTAAATCATTTTCTTGTTTGTTACTTTCCACGATACTAGTGCGCCCTATGTAAGTATGGGCCTTACCACCACCGTATACACCCAGTACACCATAGCAGGTTTTAAGCCCAACATTTTTCCTACTGTGTGCTTGGCTTGGCATAAGTGACACACTTTCTGCGAGTATTCATGCGAGATATAGTCAGTATACAGCTGCCCTTTCACTTAACATACGACTACGGTTCTTATTAGGTTGATCGAAGCTTGGTAGTCAAACTCTATGAACTCGACATCGCTCTTGTGCTATCAGGTGTTTTTGGATGTGGAAGAGAAGAGCTATAAGAGAAGAAATAGTTGTAAAGACAGTTCACAATTTAGCCTTTTATCCATTTTCGTCTTTCGTAAGGCATGTACTCGCACTACTCATCGCGGGGAAAGCCATTTACATGATGATGAGATTGTCCTTGACAGTTTTTAAAAAGTATAAGAAGATTGCTGGTGCAATTCAGTCAACTTCAATTCAGTTGGGAAAAATTATGTCAACGTTGGCTGACTAAACCACTCTGTTACATCTCAAGCACGTTGAACACACCGACAACATCGGATCCATTCGACATGACCTCAATTTTCTTAGTGAGGAAGCTGCATCTACTAAATCAACCACTATGCAGATATTGGAGGAATGAAAGCACATCTCTAATAAACCGGATGCACTTCCATCACTTTCAACCATTTCAGCCCCAACTCATTCAACAGCCGCTGCCACCGAAGCCCCCATTCAACTCTCTAAGATTAATGAAACTTCGATCATCAATCCCGTACCAAGACTATTGCCATGGTAAACAAAACGTCAAATGTAAACTAGTTGGCAAAGCCAAGAGCCAGTGTTTCGAAATACGTATACCCCCTAAATACGATTGGATGTTCAAATCACCGAACTGCATACTCATCTCGGAAAAGAGGATCGTCACCCAACGGAAGGATATGGTAGATAAGAAGCTTATTAAAAAAAGAAAGGTTAGCACCCACAACTCTGCCCTATCCCATGAACATTTCGACCCAAACTGGTTAATTAAAACCCAAATCTTTCCAAGATATTCCTCAATCCTTCCCCCGTTTGCTCCATCTATAAAGAATACCAGAGTCGCGACACAAAATCCTCTCCCTTCTATCACCAAACCTTTAAAGTCGTTTTAAAAGAGTGTTTCATTTAACCTTGTTCTTGCGCCTTCTAACCAAGTTCCGATTGACGTTGTCCCATCGGACAAATATCCTAATTTTATTAGCTCCCATATACTAAACCCAACCACCTCTTCCTCATCTTCATCTACAAATCCCCCTGATCCAACTACCCTCACTAGTCAAGATCCTAGATCCGAGGTGCTTGACCAACCTGTCCCTCCATCATTTACCCGAAATACCTTGACCAACTCCTTCCAATCACTGCCAAACTCACTAAACAATTTTCAAATATGAATGATGACAGTCGTTACGTAGTATCTCGTTTGAGAGACCGCCGCATTTATGAAAATGTTCGGCTCGACCTAGCCTACTTGCATTAAAAACCCAACTCCGTTTGCATTGATGGCATAACCAAAACCATGGTTTCGATTCAACGAGAAGGTCTTCCTATCAAGCCAGAGGAATTGATGCAAATTTCCGTTCGCCTCGACATCTCTTCCGACGAAGTTCATATTGATCTTTCTACGCTGTCTTCGCATGCCAACTCTAAACGTCTTTCCCACTTACAAAGAACTCGTTCAAATTTTAAAAACTATTACAGTTCTAACAAACTGAATTTTGTATCTTCCAGTGAAAAATGTCTGTCCGTAAAATCTTAATTCTTAAAAGTTTCCCTATGACCTAATTGTTCTTACTGTTTCAACAACTTGAAGATAGTATTATTCTAGTAGGGGATCTCAACCTCCCTCATCTAAAATGGACGCCTTCCAACGTTCGTCTCCTCTGAAATAGAAATGTTGATGGTGGACTGCCTAACCAACTCAAGTCCATTTCAGATTAGTAGAATACCTAATACAATGAACAGACAACTCGGCCTTATCTTCATTTTCGGTTCGGATAACTGTGTCATTTATAGGAGTGAACATCTTCTTCTCACCCTAGACCGCTTTCGGAAAACTCATTTTCATTTAACTTTCGAAGAACCGACTTTAAAGCCCCATCAGCAAACTTTGACTTTATTGCTGAAACAACTAACATTGATCTTGCCTTATCAACTTTCTATTCATTAATTTTCTCCAGCTTTGCCCAATCGGTTCCATATATCTTCCAAAAGGACTGAATGTCAACTCCTCCCTGGTAAAACAAGGAGTTGCACTCTCTCCGTAATAACAGAAACAATTTGTGGCACAAATTCTTAAGAACCCGATCTGATTCCGATTATAGTAATTGTCGATTTGTATTCAATCGTTTTTCTGAACTTTGTGAGTTTCTTTACCTTTTGTACCTCTACCGCATGGAATTTAGTTTAGTCTCGGACCTTAAGCGCTACTACCAGTTTGTTAATACCAAAAGAAGATCAGACGGCTACCCATCTACTCTCAAAAACCATTACAAATTTCTTTGCCAGTCATTTTTACAAATCCTTTTCTAAGCAAACAGCTGAACCCGATCCTAGTTACTTTAGCTATATGAAAAACTGTCCCGAGACGTAAACCACCTTCCTAAATATAACAACATCTTTGGTATCTGATTTTTCGTTAGGTCCTAATGGCAAAGATAGCAAAACTATTTTGCATAGCCAAACTTTTCGAAAGCATAGTCTATCAACAACTGTTGATAGTACTGTAGGCCAACTATCTGCACAAATCCGCACGGTTTCATGAAAGGTAACCTAACTGAGTTCGTCTCTAGAACGCTTTGTGCTTCAGAGGACTGATCAAATCGATTCAATTTCCACAGATTTCAGCAAGGCATTCGATACAATCTCTCACCAACTCATTTTTAAACTAAAAAAAACTTGGTTTTTCCCCTCATTTTGTGGCATGGACCAAATCTTATTTAAAAGACCGAGAATACAGAGTCATCTACAGATCTTCAATATCCGACCCCCTTAAAGCAACATCTGGTGTACCTCAGGGTAGTCACCTTGGACCAATCATTTTTATCGTAACGATTAACGATATAAATCGCACCTTAACGAATTTTCTATTTTCGCTGCAAGATGACTTAAATCAGTTTTCAGTATTGTGCAAGCAAAACTTTTTGGAGGTTAATGTCAATTTCGACATATTGACAGCAAAAAGCTAGCTCTGCACTTGGCTTTATAAAACGCTGGTCAAAAGAATTTTCCAACCCTTACGTTACAAGGTCCCTGTACATTACTTTTGTAAGGCCTCTTGTCTAATATTGCAGCCAAGTTTGGTCACCCTGTAAACAAATCCACATTCAATAAATTGAAGCTATCCAACGCAGGTTTATCCGCCTCGCACTTCGTGGTCTACCTGATCCAAACTCACCGCACCAATTACGGTCACTTTGAACCAATATCTAGAATGTTGAGTATAACAAGGAATTACGCCGAAGTATTTGACCTAAATAGCAGCAAATACGAAATCAAAAAAGCACTGCGCAATATGCCACTCCCTTAACATCTCGCCCCATTAGGCTAAGAATGTCTTTGTGAATTTTTAGGCATAGCTTTAAGTTTGCTTAGTAAAGTTGTCCGGGGTAGACCCGGGCCAATAATAATAATAATCCTAGTCTTTTTGGAGGCTTTAATCACCTTATCTAGGGACAAACGCCTCTAAGGATCTTTCACAGTCGCTGCTGTAAGCGGTTGCCTTGATGGGTCGGCAACAAAAGGCTTGTTCTCCCTTGGGTCCCTCTAACAGCTTTATGCTAGTTTCAGATCTTAAGAGTTTCCCAAATCTTATGTTGTCCAAATGTGAGAGTTTTTCTCTGATTTATTTAATTTCCGCTTTTGCATGAATACATCTCAAGATGTGCAAGATCGTCTTGTCTTTTTGAGGACATAGGTTCGGGTAAAATTGAATGAAAACTCCAGAACTGGGACGTATTTTGGCCAGTTTGTCAAATTAAATCGTGCAGATGTTCAGGTTTTTGTTTTCGCTTTTTCGTTGGAATAAATTTTGGCCTTAGAGGAAGCTAGGAAAAGGAAGGTTTATATACATAAGGCATCGGGTTATGCGGACCAAGCAAGATATCCAGAGTACTCGATTTTTTATTAGGTTTTTCACCTGGTAGATTCTTAGCATCTTGAAATTTAGTCCAATGGGAAGGGAATGAAGAAGATGAAGGCAACTAAGAGGTAAGGGTAAGGAAAATTTGCTAAGTTATTGTAATCTCATCAAAGAACTATTCCGGCTGGAAAGGTGCCTTATGAATTGAACGTCCACACAAAAGTCAGGTCCTATACATGATCACTAACGTTCACATTGAGCAGATTATGTTAAGATTTAGAAAGGCAGTATATGGCATATTGTTTCATGTAAGGTATAGCCCAAAAAATGAAACCATTAGGCACCAAAACAATAAAGATATTCTGAAAAATAAATTAAGCTACAAAAATTGTCCTTAACACAGTGACAATCCTCTGACGACATTTGAGAGCAAACCAATATTAAAGATCCTGAATATAAGACACTCTCCACGGCGGATAATTGAATAGGGACATTTTCCCTTCATCGAATGCATTCTTGCTTTCGATTTCTGTAAGCAAAAGAGCGGTCTTCCCAAATCATTGGCAGTACTCTTCTGGAGTAACATCAATGGTATCTCCTTTTAAAAGTTATGTCGACGTAACTTTTGTGTTCGATTGGTAAAAAATAATAAAGGCTTCGCAGAAATTTATACAAATTCTTAAGAAACTTTCATGCGTGAAAAAAAAAATAAATAAATAAAAATAAAAACATGTCCTAGCCATCTCAGGCGACTTATGCGCAGTTTTCTGACTAGATCGATGTAGCTGTATAGATCGTATTGTAGTTCATTGAATCTTCTCTTCTAAAGCCCACCAACGCAATCGGGACGGAATAATCTTCGAATGAATTTTTTGTCGAGGGTATCTTCAATCCGCTTTCGATACGGTCCATACTTCTGCGCCATAAAGTAGGACTTGGATAATCAAGGTCTTACGAGGGGCGTTCAATATATTCTCGGTATCGATATGAAGGAAAATGCGAATTCAATTTAAATTGTTTTTATTTTTCGATATGATCTCCCCTAACATCAATGCATTTGTTACATCTTCAGATAAGCTTTTTTAAACCCTCAAAATAATAAATTTCCTCTTTCTCTGCAAAATACCGACTTGAGTTCTTCATCATCCGAAAATCTTTTTCCACGAAGAAATTTTTTCAAATCCGGAAACAGGAAATAATCACTAGGGGCAAGGTCTGGACTATAGGGTGGGTGTTGGATTTCTTCGAAACCACAATCTCGCGCAGCAGCCTTGGAAACTCGCGCCGTGTGAACAGGAGCGTTGTCATGAAGAAGCAACACACCCGCTGCGAGTTTACCCCGTCTTTTCTTTTTAATTTCCTCCCGCAAATTATGCAAAGTGAAAGCGTAGGATGTGGCGTTGATGGTTTCACCTTTTTTTTTGTACTCAATGAACAAGATTCCCTTTGAGTCCCAAAAAACTGTGGCCATGAGCTTTCGGGCAGACGGAGTGACTTTGAACTTCTTCGGGGGGTCTGTTACTTTTTTATGCCACTGCATGGACTCTTGTTTGCTTTCAGGATCATAGTGGTGGACCCATGTTTCGTCCCCAGTAACAATTCGATTAATAACACCGTCCGCGTTCTCACTACACATCTCCAAAAGCTCTCTACAGCATGCGATTCTCACTTTTTATCTGAGGCGCTGTGAGCATTCGTGGCACCCACCTTGCACTGACCTTTGAAAGGTTAAGATGGTCATGAAGAATGGTGTGAATGGTACCAATTGAAAGCTTGGTGATCTCTGCCATCATTTTCACCTTTATTCGGGCATCCTCAAGAACAAGTTTTTCGACTTCTTTGATGGTTTCTCCCGTACAAGCAGTAGCCGGGGCGCCGGAGCGGGGGTCGTCCTCAATGCTCTCTCTGCCTCTCTTGAACTCACTTGACCACTTTTGCACAGTTGATAATGAAGGTGCGGAACCCTGGTAAACAGCCACCATCTCTTCATGAATAGTTTTTTGACTTTTTCCTTGCTTAGTGAGAAATTTAATTACAGCGCGATGCTCAATTTTCACCATCATCGCCTCGGTTGCCATTATGATTCTGTTTAACTAGAGATCAAACGCGAATTAATAATCACATTTATATGAAATTGTACATGAATGCACTAAAATAATAGTATTACTTGATAAATAAGTCAATTTATATATGCAACCACAGCTTCACCCCGATACCGAGAATATCTTGAACGCCCCTCGTATATACACCCTGAATGACTCGAACTGCAACCAACTTCAGACTGCTATAATTTCCAAACCGTTCATGACAGTGAGCTCAAATTTTGACACATGACAGACAATTTTATTATTTACAAGCCTTTTAAATGATTTGCGTCTCAGTTGTGTTGAAAATTTTTTATGCGCGATGAAATTCAAACGTTATAGTGTGATTGCTTTATATTTGGCTGGAAAACCACAAGTATAGTAGCTATCGTTAGAGCCCTCCAGCACCTCACCGTGATACTGGAAGCGTTGCAAAATGCCATGGAGGTTGTCACAAAAAACAGCAACATCGGCAGAAATGGTTCGGAAAATGAAGGCTCGAATTGAGCGAAATCCGCGTCGAAGTGGAAGAAAAATGGCTCGTGAGCTCAACATATCGATGGAACGGATGCAACACATACTGAAAAATGAGCTTAGGTTCAAGCCATTGAAGTTCCAAAAAGCACACGATCTTTCACCGCAACAGAAAAAAGTCAGAGTCAAAACAGCGAAGGAGTTGCTACGCTTGCACGAAAGTGGTGAGTTGCCGAATTTGGTTTTTTCCGATGAGTCGCCATTTGTTATCGAGCAATATGTCAACAAACAAAATAACCGAGTTTACTTGCCAGAGAGGTCTTTCGAAAATTTACACCTTCGGACGGCCACCAAAAGGCAGGCAGCACCGATGGTGAGGCTTTGGGCCGCCATAACCGCCGATGGTCGCTCTAGAATTTTTGACCGTGGCGTCAAAATTAAGGCAATCGTATACCATGAAACTGACTTAGAGGCAGTATTGAAGGCAGCAAACAATCATTTCGGCCGGAGACCGTGGGCATTTCAACAAGACTCGGCACCGTCTCACAAAGCGCGCGTCAACCAAGATTGGTGAAAAAACAATGTTCCACACTTCTTTTTTTCGACACAATGGATTGCAAATTCTCGGGATCCAAATCCGTTGGATTTCTCTGTCTGGGGTATTTGAAGGCAAAGGTTGGCACTAAAAAATACCAAAGTTTGGACCACCTCAAACAAGCACTTCGCCGGGAATAGGCCAAAATACCGCAGAGCCACTTGCGTGCAGCGTGCGATGCTCATTATTCGCGCCAAAGGGGGACGTATTGAAAACTACTGATACAATTTGAAAATTGATGTATTTTCCAACATTTTTTGCTTTGGCACAATAAAATTTATCAAAAAATAAAAAAATTATAGCATTCTAAAAAGTTGGAGTTCGAGTCAATCACCCTGTCTAACCGAATTCGGTACGATTAAAATAATTTTAGTTAAAATGAGTAACAAATGATTTAAGAAAAAATGAATCATTCACCGAGATGTAATTTTTATAAATGGCTTTCCGTGACTTTAAAAAGTTTAAGCGAATAATTCATCCAGGTTCCATAAACCTGTTTAGGTAAGTGTATTTTATTCAGTATTGAGGACATAACCAACATGTCGCACTTCATATCATCCCTAGGATATTAGCCGTTCCATCAATTTCTATTTCTACCCACGGAAATCTCTTTAAATTAACAAACCTGGAACCATTTCCTACTTCCTGACTTGAGCATTCTCCCATATAAAAAACTGAAATGCGAATAAGTAGACCAACCGCAATCCGATGCATCTACATACTTTTATTTGTACTCGTATGGCAGCGAAATGTGCATTAAGGCAAATTAATTACGGCAATTGCCTGGAAATCTTTTATGCAAAATAACATCAAAGTAGCGCGATGCAGTTTTTTTTTTTTTGCCTTTGTGTCTGCTCATCTGCTTAGTTGAGTCGCTACAATAGCCCTAGCTGAACACGACAGCACAACCAAAAGACACAAATCCCGACGACCATTCTAAGCTAATTTATTGTTCTAAGCCAGTAGACCATAAACAAGATACAAGCTGCGATGCTATGTTCTTATGGCTCTGGCTTACATTTCAAACGTCAAGAGTCGCCCGGAAAACATCGTACATCGGTTACATTGGACTTGAGTTGAATGACGGAATTCCAAAGTGAGAAAAAAAAAAAGAAGACAGAAACGTGGGCAACTACATACACACAGCCGGTGATAATTCTGTTCCCCCCATTTTTTAGCAGTTACTCGTATCTGTGGGTACTCACAGTTTAATTATTGCAACAAAAGATATAATGGTTTTGGACTATGAAGAAACTACAGCAACGAGGTTAAACACCTCTGAAGATTGTTATGGGGGCTCCACACCGTACCCGCTATTGAAAAACCGCACCGCAAACTGCGTCTCAATTGAAAAAGTCTTCCTACTCATAAATACGAATACAACAAAATTTTTGAGTCAGACTATGGTGTTGACACCATATCACCTGCGCAGGTATAATATATATTCAGGGGCTTTATGTCTAATCTACCGGAAAGGTGTTTAAATTGTGGAAACCCTATCAATTTGGATCGCAGTTACTCGCAGCAATTATGCAAATAATCCAATTAGAATGAGTTTGGGGGACAATGTGTGGTACGATCGAATTGGTACATTATGGGGTATCTGAACCGAAAATAAAAGCGTTTACGCCTACCTGCATACGAACCTACGTACACCAGGTACTGACATGGTTGCATCTTAAAGTTTGTTTGAATTGAGACACACTGAACCACTCACATAACCTTGATTGGCTTAAGTTAAAGATAAAATGTTAATGAACTGAACAAGATGGCAGAGATTTTGGACTATGAGTAGGAAACTTTGCTCGAAAATTTTCCATGGCGCTACCTTTTTAAATAAGGCGCAGAATTGAAATCATTATTTATAATTCTTCTTAGTCAATTTCTTAAATGCTTCATCTTTTCACTACAGATTACGATGATGTTCACCCGGTTTCATAGTGAAAACCTTCTCTCCTTGAACTGAGCACGATTTATTGGCTTATATTACCAAATTCCTCCAGGAAAAGGGAATAATAAGTCAGCCATTGAGTCAATATACCATACACCTTTCTTTGTCAATTCATTGTCGGCAGGTGATTTCTACTGATCATTGAGAAACTAATGCTTCTATGAACTATCTACAAAAGTCGATCGATTCTAGAGGTTGAGACGTTGTAGAGCTTAATCACAAATGATGGCTAAGCAGGTTTCCATGGACTGGCCACATTTTCACAAGGCTGGAAGATGCCATTCAAATGGAAACATATGAATGTAGCTTTCGAAGATTCATCTTCGCGACGGTATTGATGTCATGCCACAAGGTGATGACTTATCTCAATTGCCATGAAGTGCATAAATGCCAGGCTAATGTCGAAAGATTGTGAACTGTAGTCTAGCTTTAAATATGTAATGCATTGGATTTGGTATCGCAATCTGCTATCAGCTACAGATCTCTATACCGCTTTGTAAAGCAATTGTAGTATAAATATTGTACATAGATATACAGGTTCTTCCAATAGGGACTTCCGAACTTTGACAGTTGATAGCGGCCATTGTCGAACGAAAATCTGTCAAATTGGCTGTCATTTATTCAGTCTGTTTTACCAAATCGCCATGGACGGACATAGCGTTCAGCAACACGTGCAATTGATGAAATTGTTTTATCAAAATAGGTGTTCCGTTCGAGCAACGTTCCGCGCGCTTCGCCCATTTTACAGCCCACACAATCGTCCTACCGAGAGGACTATTCGCAGTGTGGTGGATAAATTTGAGCCCACTGGTGCAGCAAACGATAAACCAACACCCGAACATCGACGAAAGGTAAGATCTGCCGCAAACATCACCGCTGTCCGTGAAAAGTGCAGCAGAATCCGAGGCAGTCGATTTCGCGTCGCTCACAAGAACTCGGCCTTTCGCAGAACACAACTTGGCGAATTTTGCGTCGTGACTTGGGCCTGCACCCGTACAAGATTCAACTGACCCAGGAGCTGAAGGTAAACGACCATAGACAACAAAGTGTGTTCGCTGAATGGGCTCTGGAGCAGTTGGAAGCTGACCCTAATTTTCACCGAAAAATCATCTTCAGCGATGAGGCCCATTTCTAGATGAATGGGTACGTCAACAAACAAACTTGTCGAGTTTGGGACGATACCAATCGACATTAGATCCAAGAGCGTTCAATGCATCTCGAAAAAGTCACTGTTTTGTGTGGATTTTGGGCTGGCGGTGTCATCGGTCCATATTTGTTTGAGAATGACCGTCACCGTCAACGGCGAGCGCTATAGGTCAATGATTACCAACTTTTTTTTGGCCTGAATTGGATGATATGGACACCAACGACATGTATTTTCAACAGCTCACGCCGCCACATTGGAAATTCCGCACGAGCGATTCGAGGGCATGGTCATTTCATGTGGAGGTGATGTGAACTGATCACCGAGATCGTGCGATTTGACCCCGTTAGACTTTTTCTTGTGGGGTTTTCTGAAGTCGCATGTCTATGCGAATAAGCGAAAAACCACAGCGACCCTCAAATCCAACATAACCCATGCCATCGGTCGAATTCGGTCTGATTTATGGCCCAGAGTCATGGGAAATAGGAAATTTCGGATCCACGCCACCTAGAGACGCCACGCCGGACATTTGAACGATGTTATATTCCATACATGATGGCATCGATAGGCCTTTCAGACGAATAAAAAATTTCGATGATATCTCACACACACATTTTGTTTTATTTAAATTTAAAAATAGGAAGCGCTTAATGAAAGGGCCTTTATAACATGAGACAAGTTTTAAGGGTAACGTGCTAAGATATAGCCAGAATGAGGTTAAGATCTTCCCAAATCCTTTGCTCTCCTCGCAAACAATTTGAGGTCAGTTGGCAGGCTTAAGATATTGAATCTAGTTTACTTTCTGGATGACATGTACCAATGTCATCATGCAGAAAAAAAGTTAACTGGGT